>CM053763.1:104451019-104509114 GCA_028658305.1 Pachyuromys duprasi
TGGAGGGGTTGCTGTTGTCTGGCAGTGATGACCCACTTGCCCTCACTGAGGACAAAGTTCGGTGATGAGACTCTATTATGGACTCGTTCTGAGCCAGACAGGATCCCCCCAGCTCTGATTCAGACCCATTCCACCAGCAGCCAGTGTGCAGATGGTGGCAGGTGAAGGCTGGTGGAGCCCGGGGCACTTGGGGCTGAGTGTCACACCATGTTGGTGTGTGATGGTGTTGTGAAGCAGAGCTGGTATATGTAGTAGTTGGAAGCACAGCACTAAGCTTGTGACTGTAGCCAGCTCCCCTAAACAGTTGTCTGATGCTCACTGAGGGAGTGTGCACATAGGCCCAGTAAAGGCGGGGATAGGAAGGGCTGAGAATAGAGTGTGGTAGAGTGGTACTTACAGTGTGTGGGTAGGAAGAGGGCCCTTAAAGGAAGGACATTTGAATACAGCTTTCCAGAAAGAGAATGAAGACTTGGGTATCAGAAAGGAGACTGTTTTATTTTTACTGTATGTGTGTGCTTCAGCATGAATGGGAAAGTCAAAGAACAGTTTACTTGCTTTCTTTCCTTCTACCATGTAGACTCAGGATGGCAAGTACTTCTACCCAGGGAGCCATCATTCAGGCCCAGGACTCTGCTTTAAGTAATTGTCCTGCTGATGTGCCGCCACTGTAGCTTGGAGCAGGGGAAGCTGTGAAAACAGCTGAGCTCATAGCTGGTAGCATTTTTCCAATTGAAAAGAATTGGTTAATGGCAGTTAGGACCAAGAGGTAGGGAGGGCTGGGAACTGCTTGCCCACAGCTAGGGCAAGTGTGAGAAGAGTGGGAGCTCTTTCGCGTCTTACTAGTCAGGTTATAATGACGTGCTGTGGAGAGAGGGAGGAGGAGTGTGGAGGTTAAGAAGTGTAAAAGCCAAATTTTATGTGTGTGTGTGTCTGGGGGTGGTTATCTAAAGCAAACCCTTGTTGAGAACTGGGCCCTTACCATGCCTGGTCGTGCAGTGCCTTTGGATAGGCAAGCTTGGGAAGGTGTGTAGAGTGCTACCTAGAACTCAGGACAGTTTGTTAGCAGCCATTGTCCTGTAGGCGCCAGGATCGGGGCGTGCTGTTTCCTGCCTGTGTTGTGTGTGGGCTCCAGCAGCTTAGAGAGCGCTTTGACCCTTCCTTGATTTGAGTTTGCAGTTGAGCAGACTCACTGCCGACTCTGTACGCTTCAAGGTGGACCACCACCTGACTCCTGGAATGGCGCCCTGTGAGATGTGTGTGCAGTGTGAGCTTAGGTGGGGCACAGCTAAACCGCCCCTCCCCCACCCTCTGATGGCTGCCTCAGCGGAAGGAGTCAGCACTGGAGCATGGCCCTAAGCTCCATGTGGGGTCTTCTCTCACCTGGGTACACAGGAACAGGTCCATTCCACGGCAGTGACACAAGACGATGCTCACAGGGCTGACCAGAGCTCAGGGTGGAGGAGGAGTAAGGTGGGATGTGGTGACTGGTGCCAGAGTTGTGTCATGAGTGTTGGAAGAGTGAGTTTCTGGGTTGACATACATATACTGCACTATTCATTATCTCTAGTTTATCTTTGGCTGAAAGACAGAAATACTCTTTTATTTCCCTTACCTGCACTGGCACAGTGTCTGTCTTTCTTTATTCTTTTCTCTAGTTATTTATTGGTATTTTAATTAGGGTTTTTATTGCTGTGATAAAACACAATGGCCACAAGCAGTTTGGGAATGAAAAGGGTTATTTCATCTTCAAAAATTCTCGGTCTATTCAATTATTAAAGGAAAACTTTGGGGAAGACTCAGAGCAGGAGCCTAGAGGCAGTGACTGATACAGAGGTTGTGGAGGAATGCCTCTTGCTGGCTTGGCTTGCTCTACCTGCTTATAGCACCCAGGACCACCTGTCCAGTGGTGGGTACCACCTGCAGTGGGCTGGCCCTTCCTTCATCAGTCATAAATCAACAGAATGCACCACAGGCTTGCCCACAGGCCAATCAGGTGGGGGTATTTTCTCAATCAGGGTTCCATCTTCTAAAATAATACTAGCTTGTATCAAGTTCATACTAAAAACTAGCCAGTATAGTCGACCCCTTGTCAGATCGACACACAGTCGTATTACTTTAAACGTATAACCTTTCATCCCCAAGATCTCATTAACACTATAAAACATTTCAACCTTTAAGAGCCCTGCAGCCTTTAAAAATACTTTAAAAAATCCAAAGTCTCTTTCAAAGTTGAAGCCTCTAAAATATCTGTAGTTCCTCACACTCCAAAATTTGTCCAAAACTCTATAAAGTGTCTTAACTGTGGGCTTCTATAAAATCAAACTAAGTTAAATACTTTCTTATTTCAAGAAGGAAGAAGTAGGGCACAGTTACTCAAAGCAAAACTAAAGTCACCAATGTAAAGCTCAGCGTCAGTCAGGCTTGTGGAATGCACCCAGGATCTTTTGTGTTCCCTCAAAGTGCTTGGACCACCACACTCAGCTTGTCCTCTATGCTTAGGTGGTCTCCAGTGCACAGCTGCTGACCTGGGCACTCATCCCATGGCACTGGCATCTCCAGAATGCTGGGGTCTCTGTATTGGGCTCCACCTTCAGCAGTAACTTCTCCAGGTGCCCTTCAGGGGTTCTGACCCTGCCATATTGGTACCATGACTCAACTTCTCTCATGTCTCCTTCAGTCTTGGGCCTTCTACTGCCATTGAGGGTGCACCTTCATCGGTGGATCGTCCTACCCTCTTACGGTGCTAAGCTTCAGTTTCTTTTCAAGCCCTTTCAAAACCAGTTCTACCTGGAAGAGACTCCTACACATTACCAAGGTTGGCTGTAGTATGAGGTGTTACCCCCTTGGCCCTTTCTGGACTACAGCTACTGACCCTGAGGAAATAACTCTCAGGAGATTTGCTTCACTGATGCTGGTCTCTCTTTAAAATCATGGCCCAGCCAACCAGTATCAACTGTGCTAAGCAAAGTGAAAGTTTTCATTTTAGTGGTTAATTCAGAATATCACTCAGAGCCCTGGTAGAGACTTTGCTTCCCTCTGAAGCCTCACAAGCCAGACTTTATTGCCTACACGGCTCGCAACATTCTCTTCAAGTTCCCACAGAAGTCCACTGAGCCCAAACTTGAGGTGTGACCACAATCCTCCCTAAAACATGATCGTGTCTGTTATAGCATTTCCCCTGACCTGGTGCCAATTTCTGTCTTAGGGTTTCTGTTATGCTAAAAAGATCATAACCAAAAGCAGCTTGAGGAGGAAAGGATTTATTTCATCTTGTTTTTCCATCATTCAGGGAAGTCAGGGCAGGAACCTGTTGGCTAGGGTTGATTGAGAAGTCATGGAGGAGTGCTGTCTGTTGGCTTGCTCCTGGTGATTTGCTCAGCTTGCTTTTTTGTAGCACCTGGCACCACTCACATGAGCTGGGCCCTTCCACATTAGTCATCAAGCATCCCAGGCTTGCCGACAAAACCAATTGTGGGAGCATTTTCTCAGCTGAGGTTCCCTCTTCCAAAATGACTTACGTGTATAGAGTTGACATAAAATCTGGCCAGCACAATAGGTCACTGTTAGGTGGAAGTAGTCCTGTGCCCTGGAGAGGCAGGGTTCAGGCAGTGAGTTCAGTCAGATGATTCCCCAAAGGAAATCCCAACTGCTAGTAGAGCCTGGCTCTGTGTGTGTGTGTGTGTGTGTGTCTGTGTGTGTGTGTGTCTGTGTGTGTGTCTGTGTGTCTGTGTGTCTGTCTGTGTCTGTGTGTGTGTCTGTGTCTGTGTCTGTGTGTGTGTCTGTGTGTGTGTCTGTGTGTGTGTCTGTGTGTGTGTCTGTCTGTGTCTGTCTGTGTCTGTGTGTGTGTCTGTGTGTGTGTGTGTGTGTGTGTCTGTGTGTGTGTGAGAACAGGTGCTGTGTAGCTGTCTGGCACATGCTCTTCTCCACCAGGTGTACTCCCTGTCCTGTGTCAGTGCTTAGGGCAAGAGTTCCTGTCTTTACCTTACCGCTTGCTAGCAATGAAAGGTGTGCACTGCATAGTCTGTATCTGGGAAGGTGCCGGAGACCCCTCGGGCCTCTCTGGCAAGTGTAACACACACTGTTCTCTCCAGATCCGGCCACACATTGCAACTCTTCGGAAGTACACCTATGGCAAGCACATCCTGGCCAAGCTGGAGAAGTACTACATGAAGAATGGCGTGGACTTGGGTCCCATTTGTGGCCCCCCTAACGGCATCATCTGAGCAGTGCACCCATCCTAGTCCTGCTGACCTCACTGACCCTGGCAGATCCAACCAGCAACCAGAATGCCCAGCGTAGAGTCAGAAGTGGGCACCGGTTGCTCCGGGATCACTCCCTCCTCCAAAAAGGAATCAGATCCACTTGTGGAAAGGCCTTTGTAAATTTAATTTTATTACACATAACATGTACTAATTATTTTTTTTAATTGACTAATTGCCCTGCTGTTTACTGGTGTATAGGAACTTGTACATAGGTAATCAGTGTACATGGGAGGCCACGTGCTTTGTTCAATGTTGTATCTATATTCCACATGTGGATACTTTCAGGGTGGTTGGTTTAACAAAAAAAGTTTAAAAAAAAGACAAAAAAAGGTTTTTAACTCATTTGCCTTGTGGCAAGTTTTGCAAATAGCTCTACCCCATCTCCTCATTTTATTAAAAAACAAAAACAAAAAACCTGAGAAATTTGAATTTTAGTTAAATGACCCCAAAATGGCATTTAACACTGTTTATAAAATATATATATATATATATACATATATACATATATGAAATGGGAATGTTTCAGAGTTGCTAAAGCGTCAGCCTGTGACACGGAGTTACGAGTGATCTCATGCTGAGGAAGGTGGTGGCTGCAGATCCAGGAGGGGCGGGAGTGCCGGGGCCAGCGGCAGGGCCGTGTTCCGCCTGTGGGCTGCTTTCTGTGAGCGCTGGGCAGCAGGATCTGATTATCTAGCATGAGAGAAAACCCAGCCTTGCTCCTGGTCTCGCTTCTATAGATACATAGTGTATACTTGTGTAGACTTTGCATATATACGGATTTGTAGTATTTTCCTGTTTTGATGTCTAATCTGTATCTATAATGTACCCTAGTAGTCGGACATACTTTTGATTGTACAATTGTACATTTGTATACCTGTAATGTAAATGTGGAGAAGTTTGAATCAACATGAACACGTTTTTTGGTAAGAAAAGAAATCAGCCAGCCCCATGCACTCAGTGTATATCCCACCTTTTATGGTCGTAGAAGATAGTGTTGTATATTGTAAATTGTAATTTCAAACAGAAGTAATTTTTTTTCTTTTGAAGGAATAAATGTTCTTTATACAGCCTAGTTAATGTTTAAATGAAAAAATAGCTTGGTTTATTTGTCAGCTAGTCAAGACGGTAGTGAGAGCCTTTCTAAATGTTACTTCAGACAATTCAGTTCACACTAGTGTTCTTTTTTTTTTTATCCTAAAAAAAAGTAATGTTTCGCTTATTTTGTGACAGTCAAAAAAGGATGTGCAGAAGTTTCGCCTGCCCCTTCCCCTGCTCAGCGCCTCCCCTTGTAAAGTGACTCACCCTCCGTTTTGTACAGATGAGCTGTATTTTGCATTTTGTCTACTTGTAAGTGAATGTAACATACTGTCAATCCTCGTTTGAATATAGACTGTAACACTACACGGTGTACATTTCCAGAGCCTTGTGTATATTTCCAATGAACTTTTTGCAAGCACACTTGTAACCATATGTGTATAATTAACAAACCTGTGTATGCTTATGCCTGGGCAACTATTTTTTGTAACTCTTGTGTAGATTGTCTCTAAACAATGTGTGATCTTTATTTTGAAAAAATACAGAACTTTGGAATCTGAACTTGCTGTTTATTGCTCTCCGTGCCCACACCTGCTCAGTTGAGCCCTGCTCCACCTTGGGAGTGTCAAGCTGATGGCTTCCAAGACTAATTTTACTTGAGATTGAGTTCAGTTTGCCTTGTGCAAAAGCCTGGTTTCCCAGTGTTCCACGACAGGCTTTTCCTGGAGAGACACTTGCTCACCCCAGAAAGGGAACCCCTAAAAGCCCAAAGTACCGACTGCACCAGAATCCAACTTGGTGAACCAGTGATTTATTTTTTTCAATCGGGTAACCAAGGAGTGTATGGTGAGGTCTTTCCCTGACAGAGCAGGGATGACTCAAAAACAGCCGCATTATCACAAAGCAGTCCCCCACCCCGCCCCATGCTGTAGCCGCAGAGCTCTCTGCAGAGCATATAATCATCTCCACAAAAGCTGGGTGATAACTTGAGAATCTTGAGTGTCTGCATCCCTTAGTGTGAGCTTTTGTTCACCTCCTGAGTTTCATGAGCCTCCTGGAGACAAGAGACCCTGTCTCAAAAACCGGAAGAGCGGAAGAAGGAAGGAAAGATTACAACGCCGCCAGTACCCAGCTGCTTAGAAATCCTCCAGTGTGGGTTTCCTGGGCCCCTTCTGCAAGCCTGTGTCCATGGCTGTGTCCTGTCCTACTGCCCATCCTCCAGGCTCTTCATTTTGGACTCTGGCATTTTTGACCTTGAGAAGTGTCTTTTCTGATCCTGGATTGTGGCCAATGTCCTGACACACACAGGCACGCACACCTTAAAAAAAGGCTTCCCTGGGAGTGCCCATCCGTGACGACAAGCTTGCTCTAATTATGCTCTGATTGAGAACCTCTTTGGGTTCACAGAAGTGGCTCCTGTCCTCAGGATGCCTACTCTTCTTCCATCCAGCAGTTTGTCAGATGTCCTTTGGCAAAAACTGACAAGAGGTTAGTTTAGCCAGGAAGGCCAAATGGGAAGCCACACCTAGAATTTCACCTGGCCCCTTCGAGAGTGTAGGGGTTATCTAGAGCTGTTTCTGTTTGCCAGCTAGCCCTCAGGGCTGGGACCTGAGGTCAGAAAAGGGGAACATACTTGTACAGTTGAAGGCCTGATTCTGCTTGGACAGTGGGAGTTGGGCCACACCCTGGCCTTGCTTGTGCTAATGTGACCTCTTAGAGCCGGTATGTGCTAAGGGTCTGTTTCTGGGAAAGGTGGGCTGTGCCTGGGGCCTGCTTTGCTGGACAGCACAGGCGTCTTATTTCCCTCCTGGCCTCTTTGCTCTTCCTTGTGTTTGCTTGGTTTGGGTTCTTCCTTTTAGCATCTCAGTGTGTGGAAACCCAGCTGGGAATGGGATGGCCCCTAATTTCAATCCGTGCATGTTTGAGGAATCTTTGGAGTCAGGATTAAATGCTTCATTTAATCCTCCCATTGCCCCTGAGACCCAATTCTCTGTAAAAGAGGAAACTACCTGAATACTAAGCCTTCTAAAGGGGCGTGCAGATTGAGATTGTGTAGCTGAATAGTGCCCGGCCGAATTATTTAACAAGCAGCACTTGCATTTCCCATATTTACTGTAGGAGACTTCGCCCTCATAGCTTGTGGACAGAGATGAGGCAGAGCGTGTCCTTCCCCCACCCACTTGATGGCTAGGCTCAGAGCCTGAACTATCTCAGGGGCTGGCAAGCTTGTCCTCCCGCTCCTAAGAGTCCAGGCAGGAGGGTGGGAGAGCCAAGCAGGCCAGTGACTGTCAGAGTCTCCGTTGGGGAAAGTTTCGAGGAGCACAGGCTGGGGACAGGACATCATCTGCCTGTCTGTCCTTTGTTCTTCATTGATATATACGCCAGCTGACCTAGGAGTTTCTGGAGTTTCTCAGGTACGTGGTAGGGGCATCTGGCTTTACATCGGCTCTAGGGCCTTGAAGGAAGTCATTTTCTCACAGTTGGGTGGCAAGCTCTATCCATCAGAGCCATCTCCCAGCCTGAGATCTGCCTTAAGTAAACAAAAACAAACCCAAGTCTGTTTCACTGGACACCAATTCTGCCACCAGACGGTAGTCTGGGTATGCCCGGTTCAGACTGAGATCATCCCACATTCTAATCTGACACTGCATAAGATCCCCCTGCAGCTTGATGGAGCCAGCTGGACTGCAGGCTGTCCACCCCTCATCCTGTGACAACCAGGAGGAAAGGGAGTACAGATGTTTCAGGCCACTGTGCGGAAGAGATGAAACTCAGGTGTGGTTGCCCATTGAAAACTGAGCCAGGTCTCCTGACTCCCTGGCCCCAATGCTCTGTTGGTATCTTGTTCTGCCATTGCCTGTGTGGCTTAGCAGTTGCTACCTTTTAGAGTTGCAGAAAGGCCCGTGAGATGGCTCAGTGAGGGTGAAGGTGCTTGCCACCATCACTGATGACTGAGTTTAATCCCCAAAACCCACATGATGGAAGAGAACTGACTCCCATGAGTTGACCTTTGACATATACATGTACACTGTGGAACAAGCATGCCCCACACATACATAGATGAACGCACACACAATGTAAAAAACGAATTCCTGGGGTTGGAGAGATGGCTCAGCGGTTAGGAGCACATATTGCACTTCCAGAGGACCTAGGTTCAGGCTCAACATCCAAGTAAGGAGACTCATAATTGCCTGTAAATTCCAGCTCCAGGATCTGAAGCCGCCTCCTGGACCCCATAGACACACACACACACACACACACACACACACGTGGCAGAAGACCTGGGTTCAATTTCCAGCATTCACATAGCACCTCAGGACCAGCCCTAACTCCAGGCCCAGGGAATATGATGCTTTCTTCTGGCCTCTTGGGGAATCATACGGACATAGTGCACGGAAAGAAATGCAGACAAAAAGACCCACAGACAAAATGAAAAAAGTTAAATTATATAAAAAAAATGGTTTCAGAAATATTCAAGGCAGGGAAGGGGAGCCCCCCACCCAGCCCAGCATATCAATAAAGGACTGTGTGCATCCTCATCCCCTGTGGCTTTGTGAGGCAGTACTGCCAGGGGAAAGTGGCAAAGTCCATGTAGGCCCCCCTATGAGGACCGAGTTGCTGGGGGGGGGGATCAGGGAGGAAGGGTGGGACCAGGAGTAAAGGAGGGAGGTGGCTACGACTGGGATGTAAAGTGAATAAATAGAAATTAATAAAACACGAAAAAAAAATTCAAGTCAGGAGAACCTGTGGCTTCTGGTAATTATCAGCTTTGGCCACACGAGGGCGCTGCTGCCCAAAGCAAGCACTATGGAGTCCCCAGGGTGCCAGGATTCAAGGTCTGGAAACAGGTGTGTTTCTTCTTCCCTCCTCCCCAGGATTCCCTAGTGTGCGTGGCTAGACCTTCACCGTCTCGGGGTGGGAACTTGAGCTCACGCATCTGGCTCAGATCCTGTTGTTCTGATTTGCTATATGATCCTTGTGGAGCTTTTACCCTCTTCGGGCCTCCATTTCCCATCTTGTCACCTGGTGAGGTCAGTCAGTGGTGGGGCACCCCCAGCTTCAAGGTAGCCTTTGGGGATCTAGGCCCCAGTCGACTCGTGTTTGCATTAACGGGGAGCGTTCATAGCCCAGCTCCATGGGTTTCTGGGCAGCTATGTAAGCCACCTGGCCCTTTCTCCTCCTCCTCTTCCTCCTCCTCCTGTGTAAAAGAGGAGGAAAGAAACAACTTCACTGGGCACGTGGAAGCCCCCGACCCAGAGCTGGGCACACAGCTGGAAGGGAGTCCTGCCCTTCATTTCCCTTGTTGTGCTGAGGCACTTGGCTTCTCTGCTAGGGTGACTTGACGCATCTCCAAACCTGGGATGCTTGAGCAACAAAGTGGAGCTCTGTCAGTCTCCTCACGGGGGTCCGCAGGGGTCCTGCCTGGTGGCCAGAGCCGAGAACCACAGCCCACAGCAGCGCAGCCTGTCAGGATGATTTGGCTTTTGAAGTTAGGCGGCAGCTGTGGGCAGAGCCTCCGGACACCTGGGAAAGACCCTGCCCCAAAGCCACCCACCCCAGCTGTTCACTCCCCGACCCCCAGAGGCTTGTCTCTCGGCTTCAGGCAAAGAGTGACTTCCGAACCAAGTTGGCCAGCTGGCTGCGGTGGATGGTCGGGTCCACCTCTGTGCCATCCCTTGAATTCTGAGTATCAGGAAGTGGTGGGTCCAGGACTCAACCCAGGC
Source organism: Pachyuromys duprasi (assembly GCA_028658305.1). NCBI lineage: Eukaryota > Metazoa > Chordata > Mammalia > Rodentia > Muridae > Pachyuromys > Pachyuromys duprasi. The sequence goes on from CM053763.1 coordinate 104,461,041, forward strand.
CTGCCCTGCATTGCCAGGTCCCCCTGCCGACTCCCACCTAGGTAAGGGGGACACAAGTCGGCTGGAGACAGCAGGGACAGCCCCAAATTGAAGGCTACAAGTTATTACCTCCCGGTGTCCCCACGACAGCCGGAGTTTTCTGCCTCACCCAGAGCTGTGGCTCATTGGTGATGAGGCTTTGATGACAGTTTCACAAGACCCCCGAATCTAAGATGCACTAATCCCAACAACAACTGTGCTGGGAGAGCATGGGCCAACGGTCAGGCCATGCAGCGTGGATTCCCAGCCCTCAGCTCCAGTTTCAAGATGGGCCGAGAAGGAAACGTATTTTTAGGAAGTTGAGGGTTTTTTTTTTTTGTTTGTTGTTTTTTTTGTTTTTGTTTTTGTTTTTCTTCCAGGAAAATGACTTTAAATGTGTAGTTTGTTCCCACAAACTTGGGTGTGCTGTGGAGAGGCTTCTGAGGTAACGTCCTTCTCTCTTCCTCCCCCCTCCCACCCTCCCTTTCTTCTTTCCCCCTCCATGTCTGCCCCCTCCTATCCTGCCTTCTCTGTCTGCCTACTCTTAGTCCCACCCTCTGCCCTTTGCCTTCCTCCTGCTTTCGTCTCTCCCTTCCCCTTCTCCCTGCTCTCTTCTCTCCTTCCCCAGTCCTTGGGTCCCCAACACAGGGAGGACAGGTGTGAGCGTAGGGGAGTCAAGGCCTAGGTTCCCTACAGACTTCCAAGTCCTGTGGCCTCAGGCAGGGTCTTGGGCAGAGGAGACCAGGTCCTAGGAGTTTAACAATGAAGCTGGTCGTGGTGGTACACCGTTGTAATCCCAGCACTCGGGGAGGCAGAGGCAGGCGGATCTCTCTGAGTTTGAGGCCAGGCTGTCTAGAAAGCTAATCCAGGACAGTCAAGGCTACACAGAGAAACCTTGTCTCAAAACAAACAAACAAAAAGTTAAAAAAGCAGGGGCTGCTGAAGAGATGTGGACTAGGCTATCAGATAGTCTGTGAGGAGACCCCAGCATGAGGAGTGTCCCAGCTCACTCACAGCCTGTGTAGCATCGGACCTGTCTCCTCACTTCCTATCTGTCACCTCACTTTCTACTCCTCTCCTTTCTCGGTGTGAAATGGGCAGGTGACATTGCCGGGATAGGGCAAAGCAAGCTGCTCTCTCCAGTTTGGACATGACCGTTGCCATCAGGAAGTTGAGTTGCGATGGCCCTATGACGCCCTCGGGAGATGGTGCCTGTCCCTCTCTGAGTTAATATAAGATGGAAAGTGACCTGGAGCGGGGTGGCACACCCCCCAGACACGGAGGGGAGGTGGCTTCCACCAGTCACCTGTACTAGTGGCTTTCTGAAGGTGCAGCTGCGTTTGAGTCAGCAGGGCTCATGGGTCACCTCAAGCTGGGCTCAGATGGCGAGGCATTCTGTGGGCTGTTGAGTCCTCTCTGGGGCAAACCGGCCCTTCTGTATACCTTTCAAGGAAGCATAAGGACAGGGCTTAGTCTAAAGCAGAATGCAGGACGAAGCTCCGGGCCACGTTCTAGGCTGCTTCAGAGCACCCCTTCCCCAGCGCTTGTCTGCCCTAAGCCACCCAGGGGATGCCACTACTAGGAAGCTTTCCTAGATTTCCCCGGGGGTAGCCTCATCCTAGCATCAGGCTGGGCCCGGGTTCAAAGGTAAGTGGCTGTAGCAAAGGATGGCTGCAGCCACAGGCCCCTCACTTGCACAGCCCCCTGTTCAAGGCCCTCCTCTCGGTGCCATCTATGGGTACCTCAGGGCAGTGCTGGACACTCTGGGCAGCTCACAGAGCATGTCCCACCCTCTCCCCTCTCCTTCCTAGGAGCATGCCCAGAAGCCTCCCTCATCTGCCTTCCAGCAGCCCCCTGGCAGGTCTGCCCCAGGGACCTCTCTAGAGGCTTCTACTGGCCCATTCACAGCCATCCCAGACACAGAGCCCAGACTCTGACTTCTCCCTCCCTCCACACCACCCATGGGCCCAGAGGGATGGTTGGGCACTGTGGCCAACAGCTGCTTCCTACACTGACTTTCCACACGAGGGCAAAGGGTGACACCTCTGAACCTCCCCAAGTTCCGCAAAGATGGTCCAGGTTCCTCTTTGTCTGGTGATCCTGCCAGGACCCTGTTTCAGTTCCTACATTTGGAGGGTCACTGACTCCCCAGCGTCCTGTCACCAAGACTTTCCCAGAAGCAAATCTTGGTGCTGGCCTTCATCTGGACTCTTTGGACAGAAACAGAAGTTGGAGTGGGAGAAGGGAGGGGCTGAAAAAACAAGAGAGGCTTGTGGGGGTCCCCTGGTCCCAAGGTGACCACCTCGCACAGAGGTTACATGCCGGGTTCTGTAATGGTGGTGCACACCTTTAATCCCAGCACTCAGGGGCAGAGTCAGGCAGAGCTCTGTTGGCTCAAGGACAGCCTGGTCTACTTAAAGAATTCCAGGCCAGCATTATCTATCTATCTATCTATCTATCTATCTATCTATCTATCTATCTATCTATCTATCTATCATCTATCTATCTATCTATCTATCTATCATCTATCTATCTATCTATCATCTATCTATCTATTTTTAAGTTTGTTTGTTGTTTGTTTTGTTTTGTTTGGCTATAGGGATGGTTGAGCAGCTAAACGAACTTGCTGTGTTTCCAGAGGCCCTGAGTTTGGGTCCTAGCAGTCACATTCAGTGGCCTGTACCTCTACCTCCAGGGGTCTGATGCCTTCTTCTGGCTTCTAAGAGCTCCTTCATGCAAGCACCCTCCCACATACACATACTTAAACAATACATACTTTTTTTTTTTAAGTGCTAGGTCAAGATTCCTGGTCTAAGTTATGCCTTACCTACTTCCTGCCAAGGAGACCAGAAGTTAAGTTACTGACCTCTGAGTCCCCAGGTTCTCACAGCACCAGGCCTGGCAGGAGTCCAAGAGAACAGGTGCCCAGCCAAGGCTTGACAATGAGCTACCCTCCACAGTCTCAGCTTTCCCCCCTCCCCAGGACTGTTGAGTTCTACTTAGCCAAACCTCTGGGGGAGGGAGGCAAGCGGAGAGATAACAGCTCCTGAGTCAGGTCTGGGGTGCTGATGGCACCTCCTCCAACCCATTTTTGGGGCTCCCCTAGTTAGGAGACAGTTTCACGGGGGTGGAAAGGTTTGGGGAGACATGACTCAGCCAGCTGGTGGGGATCATCTGGGGGCTAGGTTGCATCTGAGCATGTTCCTGGTTTAGAGTGTGGTTCCTTCGATGACTCTTGGATTCACTCATCAAACCCTTCCCACCACAGCCTGGGGTTAGAGCAGAGGCTGAGAGCTTGGCTTCCACTGGACAGCTTGGGTGGTGACTAGATTCTTGTCCTCATTGGCTTTCTATTGCTGTAATAAAACAACCAAAAGCAAAGTGGGAAGGAAAGGGTCTGTTTCATCTTACAGCTATCGGGTCACAGTCACTGAGGGAAGTCAGGGCAGGTCCCTGGAGACAGGAACTGCAGTAAAGGCAAGATGCTTACTGACTTGTTCTCCACGGCTTGCTCAGCCTGCTCTTTTTCCTTCCTTCCTTCCTTTTTCTTCCTTCCTTCCTTCCTTCCTTCCTTCCTTCCTTCCTTCCTTCCTTCCTTCCTCATTCTTCTTCTTTGAGACAGGGTTTCTCTATATAATCTTAGCTATCCTGGGACTTGCCCTTTGGACCAGGCAGGCCTCAAATCAGGAGTCCACCTGCCTCTGCCTCCTGAGTGCTGGGATTAAAGATGTGCCGCCACCCAGCTTAAATTTATTTATTTATTTTCATTTATAAGAGTGTTTTGCCTGAATGTATGTTTGTGCGCTACATGTGTGCCCAAGGAGGCAGAAGACGGCATCAGAACCTCAGGGATTGGAGTTACAGTCAGTTGTGGGTTACAGCTGCCTTGTGGGTGCTGGGAATCGAACCCAGGTCCTCTGGAGGAGCAGCCAGTGCTCCTATCCACTGAGCCACCATTCCACCCCCAGCCTGCTTTCTTATATCCGGCAGGACCACCTGCCCAGGGATCACACTGCTTGCAGTGGGCTGGGTACGCCCACATTTTCAACCATGAATCAAGAAAACACCCTGCAGCCCTGCCTACAGGCTAAGCCAAGGGAGGTGTTTTCTCAGTTGATGTTCCTTCTTCCCACTTGTGTCAAGTTGACCAACCAACCAACCAACCAACCAACAAAAAACCCATCACCACCACCACCAAAACCTGCCCAGTTCTTTCTCAGCTCTGAAACAAACAGGGCTGGCACCATGTCATAGAGAAGTGTGGGTACAGGCAGCCCGGCGGGAGCCCTGCAGCTGTTGTTTATTGGGCATCTGGAGTTTTCTCAGTTCCAGGAAAGACAGGACTGCTGAAGGTGGGGTGGGTGTGGTCAGGACAGCTTGCCTCTTGAGAGTCAGGCAGTCTTTGCCAGATGGCCTGCTGCTGGAGTCTGTCTGGGATGGGGACAGCACAGAAAAGGAGACACCGGCATTCTGGGGTGTAGTAAGGACACACCCCGTGGTATGGGGAGTGTGACCTGCGAGGCAGCCGTGTGTTGAGGGGGAGGAGGGGACTGAAGGTGCATCACTCAGCTCTGTCTGTGACTGTGCCCGTGATCAGCAGCAGGGGGCGCTCCTGGACAAAGATTTCCCCACAAGGTTTCCTGCCCGGCTCTCGGGGAAGGGGGTTTGTGCACTGACGAAGGCAAGGCTGGGCCATGTTCCCTGGAGACCTGGTAGGCTCCTGTGAACTCTCTGAGCCTCGCTCAGTCTCCTGTCGTGGGTATGTGAGTCAGATCCAGCTGTCCCAAGGTCTTCTTTGCGCCAAGTTGACCTGGCACCCCTTGGGTCTCCTTCTTGATCCCTGATGGCCCTTTGGGAGTAGTACCTCCCAGACAGAACCAGTCTGTCCTCTTGGTCTGCTCGGCCACTCGGGAAGGTGGTGTCATGTCCAGATAGGCATTCAGTATGTGTTTGCTGAACGAATAAGTGAACCCCACACGATCCTCATATCCACCATTCACTGGGAAACAGGCTCAGAGTAGTGTGGCACGCAGCTCATGATGGTCAGCACCAGGAAGTGACCCAAGCACTTGCTTATGCCAAAGCTAGAGTCCCTCAGCTCCCAACTATGCTAGTCACAAAGCCAGCTCCTGGGTCCTCCGCAAGGCAGTCTTTTCCTGTCCTGTCCTCCAACGCATCATGGCTCCAAAATGCCAAAATACTCTGGAATGGGATTGATTTAAGAAGAAGAACGTGTTGGGGGCCTGGAGATGTAGCTCAGTTGGAGCACATTCCCCGAGTGCACAAAGCTCTGGGTTTGATTCTCAGCACAGTAAATAAACTGGATGTGATGAGGGCAGAAGGATCAGACGTTCAAGGTCATCCTCGGTGACATAGCAAGTTCAAGGTCAGCCCGGGCGACGTAAAACCCCATCTTCTAAAAAAAATGTGTCAACGTTTATTTTTATTAATTTTTAAAAAATATTTACTTTCATTATTCGTGTGTGTCTGAGGCTAACGGTATTGAATCTCCCGGAGCTGGAGCAGCAGGTACCTGTAACTTGCCTGAAGTTGGGAATAAAACTTACCTCCTTAAGGAATATGCACTCTTAACTGCCGACCCATCTCTCCAGCTCCTCCTCCCCTTTTATTTTTGGGGCTTGGTATATGCAGCCCTGGCTGGCCTTGAACTTGAGATGCCCCTGCCTCAGCCTCCTAAGTGCTGAGTGCTGGGATTACAGGCATTCACTGGCCAGGCTTGGCTCTTTCCTAGCGATCTGTAACCCACAGCACGGGCAGCCCCCCTCTGCTCACGGTATGTATCTACTGAGGCAGTCAGGCAGGCCCCGACTCTCACTGCATCTGGGGAACCCATCTCACACTCCGCCTTATAAGATGCTGAGCTTCATGCTCTGGATTTCTCTCAAAGGGCCTGTGCGTGGCAAGGCCCCGGGTCAAAGGGGTAACGCTGATCACATAGACCTCATGGGGGTCCTGGTTGGGTCATGTGCCACCCAGCCAACGCCTACCCTTCCCAGCTCCCCTTAGGCTCCTTGGTGCAATTGAATGAAAAACACTGTTGACTTTACAAATATGAGTGGAGCTGACTGTAGCTGACCCAAGCCCCCTGTTTCCTGGATTCGGAGTGCCAGGGGCTGTAGCCAGCGTCTCTCTAGATAGAAACAGGCACAGAAGAGACTCAGGGGACCCCAGGCCAGGCTGTCCTCTGACACAGCCGGGGAGGGGGGGTGGAGGAGCAGACGTCAGCATCCCTCGGCCCCGCCGCACGGGGGAAACTGAGGCCGGGGTGGGGGGCGGCGTCGCGTGCCGCTGTCGCCGCGGCCCCGCCCTCCTGCTCGCCCCGCCCGCGCGGGGGGCGGCGGTGGCGGCGGCTGCGGCGGCGGCGGCGGCGGCGACGCTTCCTGCGGGCGCGGCCGCTGTGGGCGCGGAGCCGCGAGCGAGCGAGGGAGAGAGCGAGCGAGCGAGAGAGCGAGCGAGGCGGAGCCGGAGGGGCCGAGGAGCCGAGCGCAGGTCCCGCGCAGCCCGCGCCGCGAACAAAGGCCGCCATGAAGCCGGGGCCGCCGCGCCGCGGGGCCGCACACCGGCCGCGCGTGGGCACCGCCACCCACGCGCCCGGGGCCCGCGGGCTGCTGCTGCCGCCGCTGCTGCTGCTGCTGCTGGCCGGCCGCGCTGCGGGGGTGAGTGACGAGGGGCCCCGGGAGGGTCTCCCGCGCGTCCCCCGAGGGTCTCCGCGTGGCCCTCCACTCCGCGCGCGCCGCGCTGGGTGTGTCCGGGTCTCACGGGCGTCCCCTCCCCTCCGGGAAGCGTATGCGTCCGTCCGGGATCCGCTGGGGTCTCCTCCTTCTCCCCGCCCCCACCCCACCCCAAGCCGCCAGCGGGGGGCCGTGGGGACTCCCGAGAGGGAGGGGGAGGCGAGTGGATGAAGGTGACCCACGGGGATGGGGGTGAATGAGGGTGACCCTGTGCGTGTGTGTGGTGTGTGTGTGTCCGCCTCCGGGAAGCGTGCGTGGGCACCTGTGGGTGTGGGCCCGGGAAGGCTGTGTCCGTATGGCTGGGTTGTCGTCGGCATCCTGCTCCACACTAGGGTGACCCATTGTGCATGCCCGTGTGCCACCATGGCCATGGCTGAGGGCCTGCCGGGGTGAGGGGGTGTGTGCTTTGACCCATGGGAGCGTGTGAAAGAGAGCACGCGCGTGTGCGTGCAGGTGTGTGTCGATGGCGGGCCTGGCCCGGCTCCCACCCCAGGAGACGCGGGTGTGAGTCCTGCCAGAGGTGTGGACGAGGTGACCCCTGCCTGTCCCTTTGAGAGACTGAAGTAGCTACCGGGCTTGAACTTGATCTTGGAAGCACAAGCGGAGCAGGAAGGGGTCCTGCAGGTGGGTGAGGCGGGTCGCTGCTCCGAGGAAGCCAGGTCCCAAGTGAGTTCTGAGTTGACAGGTGTCTAGATGTGGGCTGGGTGAGCTGGGGACTCTGGGTCCTACCCCCATGGTTGACCCCCAGGAGCAATGGCTGCCCCTACCCTCTCAGATGGCCACCAGAGCCCAGGCTGGCCGACACGCCCCTTCTCTCCTGAGCACAGTGACCAGGTTGTAGGGAGGCAGAAAGGTGCTAGCTTTGAGGAGGAGGGGAACCCCAGGATAGTGCCGGGTGGTCCGTGCCTTGTCTTTCTGGGAAAAGGGGGAAGGTCCCTGAGAGAAGGGCAGCACTGCCCACGATGGCAGTGGGCCCTGCTGCTCAGCAACATTAGAGAAAATTACCCTTGACCTCAAAGACCTGGTTCCAAAGTCCAGCGACCACCACCCACTCACGGGGAGGTCCGGACAGCTGGCCACTCCTGTTCGGTTTTCCCCTCTGTAAAGAACACTAAAGATGCCCTCCCTCAAGGAAGAGTGGACACGGAGGCACCTTTGAGGGTATTTTGGTGTGAGTGCAAAGGGCTCAGGGCATATGGCTACAGGGACGCTACTGTCCCCAGACAGGGAAAAGGCTGGTAATACAAACTCTACCAATAGGAAAAGGATCCAGGGAGATGAGGGGGTTGTGGGGGAGGACACAGCACATAGTAGGGCCTCAACCAGACAGGTTTGAGGGCAAAGTGGGTCTGGGATGGTTCAGACCAGTGCTGGTGGGCTTGGCTGAGGAGGGCAGGGACTGTGGTGGGGGTGGGACTCAGAGATGTCTTCTCTGTAGGCCTGCTGTCCTCCCAGGGAGCCGCTGGGGCTGTTGAGGAAGAGCTCTACCCAGTTACCTGGCCTGGGAAGCTAAGGGTTAAAGGGTGCTGGGTTGTTGGGATGCCACACCAGAGGAGAGGGTGTGTTCTCAGAAAGGACTGAGGTTAGACCAGAAGAAGCCCACTGGTGGTCCCAGGAATGGCCTCTGGTGGGGGCTTCTGAGGACAGCCAGGGACTGACAGTGGCTGGCTCAGGAGGGGAGGAACAGAATGACCCTGGGTCTTCTTGCTGATCTGGCAGGGCAAGGGACATGGGGCTCTAGGGAGGAGAAAGCTGGTTTCATCCTGGCTGTGGCCGGCAGGTTGGGGGTGTGTCTTGACCTATAGATTTGGGGCTTCAGTCCTGAGAAGACTGGATGGCTAGGGCTCCTAGGACCTCAGGCCACCTCAGCTGCTCTGTTCAAGCGGTTCCCAGAGTGGCATGGAGTGTGGGGACGCTAGAAATTGTAGCCTTTGGAGAATGTCCTTTTAAGGTCCATTTCTATGACCATAGATGTCATTCAGTCCGCTCTCAGGGGTGGGTTTCAACATGGCTGTGTGACTTTGTGAAAGCATAGCACTTGGTACATGCGGATTCCTTTTTCTAGGGGGTGGGACAGGCTCTCAGGTAGCTCAAACTTGCTGCATAGGCAAGGACGGTGTCGAACTCCTGACCCTCCTGCTTCTACCTCCCAAGTGCTGGGATGGCAGACGTTAGTCACTTTGTCAGAGTTGCCGTTGTGTGTTTGGGAAGGTGAGAGGGAGGCTAGGAGGTGGCTGCTTGGAACTCTTTCCTCTTGCCTTCCAGGCTGCTCTGGTGAGCTTTGGCCCACACTATAGAAGGGAAAGACTGGGACTCTTGGGCTGTTCCAGGCCAGGCGCCTTAGTGAGCAAAGAAATTCAGAGGCACCATAACCCTGATGCCTTCACTGGCTGCTGGGCACCAGGGGCAGATGTGTGATCTGGGCAAGGCTCTCATCCATCTCAGGACCCTCTCCTTGCATTAGACAGTGACAGGTCAGCCCCCCCCCCCCAGGAGCTGGAGTATACTGTCTTTTCTCTGGAGATGGCTCTTCTTGGAGGGAGCCTCGTAGGCTTCCTGGAGGAGGAGGCCTTCTGAGCTAAGCTGAAGGCCATCATCACTTATAGGAACAGGGGCCAGTTTTCAGGGCTGTCCGATTGGTCCTGAAGCCTCCTGTTCTCTGGGAGCAGAACCAGCCTCCAAAAGCCGGACAGTTGTGGCTGGGCTGCGTGGGCGGGGCCACCTGCTTCCTCCGGGAGAAGGGAGGCTCCTGGAAACTGGCCCCCTCCCCCAGAGCTGGGGAGAGGGCTGGGGACCGGCTGAGGAGGACTCCAGGTAGGTGCCACAGCTCCAGGCTGAAGGCTAGCTACAGCTCTGATGCCCTGCCCCCATCGTTCCGTGTGGCTGAGTGCAGGATGTGCACAGGGCAGGCTTAGAAATGACCAGAATCCCTGTTTTACAGCTGAGGAAGTGAGCCACCGAGAAGCTTGGTGACTTGCTCAGAGTCACACAGCCAGAAACTGGGTTTCGAGTGGGGACCAGGCTGGCACCCAGCCCTGGGCATTAGTTCTGATGTATGCCCCCTGTGTTTTGTGAGCTGAGGTACTCTACTTTACCCCTCTGTGGTCTTCTTATTCCCCTTATTATTATTGTTGTTGTTGTTGGCTTTTTTTTTTTTTTTTTGGCGGGGGCAGTTGAGAAAGGGTTTCTCTGTGTAGCCCTGGCTATCCTGAAACTCACTCTGTAGACCAGGATGGCCTCGAACTCAGAGATCTGCCTGCCTCTGCCTCTTAAGTGCTGGGATTAAAGGGGTGCACTACCACCACCCCGCTTATTAAAATAATTTTTGAGACCAAGTCTCACTCTGTAGCCCAGGCTAGCCCTTGAACTTGTGATTTTCCCTGCCTCAGCTTCCTGATTGTTGGGATGACAGGCTAGCGCCGCCTCCTCCGCTCTTGGCTGCTATTTGGTGGGCACCCAATCTTACTGTAGCTGTCATCACTGTTCCGATTTCATTCTCCTGTAGTCTTGGGAGTTGTAACAAGCTGGTGGGAAAGGACTTGGCAGAGGGCTCTTCCTCTACCGATTCACAGGTCTCTGTCACCTGCAAAAGGGTGACTCTAAGGGTTGCTGGGGACAGGCTGGGGGAAGTTTGTGAAAAGGCTGTTGAAAAAAATGTGTACGAAGCCAGGATGGTGGTGGCGCACACCTTTCATCCCAGCACTCGGGAAGCAGATCTCTGAGTCTGAGGCCAGCCTGGTCTACAGAGTGAGTTCCAGGACAGCCAGGGCTACACAGAGAAACTTTGTCTCAAAAAAAAAAAAAATGTGTCCAGCTCCAGGGGCTGTGTTGTGTGTGTGTGGTGAGTGCAGGGTAGGAAGTGTTTGGAATCTGGGGTGATGAGGGGCTAAAGACCCATAGCCACATCCCTTGGCGTGTCCGAAGCTTGAGCCAGCCCTGCCCTTGCACCCTCTTCCACTTTCCACCCCTAGAAAGCCACTGGAGCCCCGATCCTTGCCTTAGCCTTTCTTTCCGAGCACCACCTTGCTTACCCTCACTCTCTCTGTCCTGGCAGCAGAGAGGGAGTAACTCACGAGGTCCCAGACGAGATGGGGGTTGGGGGAGGGTGTCACAGTACTTCCTTGACAGCCTGGAGCTTCTGGGTCACCTGAGGCTGCTCTGGGCAGTGGGAACTGGGCACAGGTCGAAACACAGATGAGGATGCAGCTGGGCCAGAGACCCAGCTCTTGTGTGGTGGGAGCACCTGGTGTGGTGGGCAGGGGCCTGCCCTATCCAAGCTGTAGGTCATGGACTGGGAGGCTGGGAGGTGGCAGAGGGCTGCACGGGGCGGGTCTGTGGTGACAATGTCACCACCAAGTCTGGCCAGGACAGTGAAGTTGTGGCTCTGGGCTCCGGCCCAGCTGCGAGCAGCCCTGTGATTTTGTGTCTGGGGGCAGGATGACCAAGCTGGGCAATGCCTAGGGGCTGGCTCCTCCTTTCCACTCCCCCACCCCCAGCTCTTCCCCCTCCCCCCCAGCTCCCACACCGTAACAGAGCAAGGCCTTGGCTGCTGAACACCTGGTTCTTTCAGATCTCTGTCCCACAACATGTCCTGCGGACACTGGCCCTATGGACTGCCCTGCTCCACTTGCCTTGGCTCTGAGCCTTCACTTCCGGCCCCTCACTCCAGAGCAGGCCCCTAGCCAGAGGGGTGGCCCTTCCCCTCCCCCACTCAAACAGAGCAGGCCTGGTCTGAGGACCAAACAGGAAGTGATGATTTACAGAGGGGCTTTCTGAGCAGCCATCGCTGGGGGGGGGGGCAGCTGTGGGAGAGGGGCTAAGGGGACCCTAACAAATGATTTAGTACCTTTCCCACCTGGTTGCTGAGGGTGGCGGGCCGGGGCTTCCATGCTGCCTTTCCTCCAAACTGCCAGAGTTGTGGTAGGTTGTCCTCCCACTCAGACCTTGGTGCTCTGTCTGTTTTGGGGTCCACTGAATCTGAAGTTGAACTTGATGCAGAAGAGCAGAGACCTCAGAGCCAACAGGTGGGGGCTGAAATCCTGCTGTTTCCAGTTTCTTGCTGGGTAACCTGGGCGCGTTTGCCTAGCCTCTCTGAGTCTCTATAACTTGGGAGTTCGGATGTGGAGTGACGGGTAAGCAGGGAGTGGTAGATCAGCTTCTTGCTTTTAGCTGCTCAGGCTTTTGCTTTTTTTTTTCTTGCCCTCTTGTTCTTGCTAAGGAGCTGCTGTCTGGAAACAGGGCCAGAATTTCCTTGCAGAGTGTGGGAGCCAGGTTGGACAGAGCCCTGGGCCCTGAGTAGGAGAGCTTGGTTGGGCTGGGACTCCCAGTTGCAGCTGGCTGGATTTAGGCCAGATGAAGCTGAGTTGCTGGGAATTCTCTCCTCTGCAGTGCAGGCTGGAGGTGGGTAGACCTATCTGCTGCTGAGACCCCATGGCCTTGGCACTCCCGGAAGATCAAGTTGCCTATGTACAAATCCCTGGGCAGGGTGGTATTTGTGGAATCTGAGCAGCCATGGCCCACACATCCACAGTCCTTTAGCCCAGAGTTCTTGGCTGTGTTCTGTCTCCCAGGACTGGGTCAGCATGTTTAGGAAGGGACCTTGGAGTTGGGGGGCCCTGCAGAGTTGGTCATCCTCAGCCAGTGTCCCTCTGTGGACGGCCTGGGCATTGCCCAAACATGGTAGTTCATTCTGCAGTCAGAGGTGGCTCACTGAGCCTTCTAGCTTCTCAGGGAGGCTGGTAGCACTGTCTCACTTACAAGGCTCTGGGATGGCCAGATTCCCATCAGAGCCCACATGGCCTGGAGGACGTGAAGTCTGCACTCAGCTGGGCTGCCTACTCTGGAGCTCTGCCCTGAGTGGCTAAAGCTGTCACCACACCTTCAGGGTGCTGTGCCCAAGAGCTCTGGAACATCCTGCATCCTCTCCTTGCCGGGTGGATCCCCACCCCATGCCCACCTCAGCTCCTAGCCAGGCTGCAAGAGTCACAGAGAAGCCTTGAAAGTCTGTAGAAGCATGCAGCTGGCTGATTGCCAGTTCACTAGCCAAATGGGTGGGGGAGGGGGGGAGAGGGGAGGAGTTGTGACGGCTCATTAGTGCCTTCCTCCCTCCAGCTTCAGGTCTGGGACAGCTGAGGAATCCTGGGAGTAGGGAGAGCTGTTGGCCCCTGCTCTGGGTACCTGGTGGAGCCCGCGCCTGGCTCGCCACTCCAGGGTGTGGCAACTGTGAGCGTTCATCTACCCTCTTCTCCTGACTCTTGTCACTACCCCAGCTGGGGTGCTGTGCTTATATCTGAATCCTAGGCACTTCCTGCCTTCCGGGTGCCTCCTGTCAGAAGGGTGAAGGCAGACAGCGGGGTTGACCATTGCAGGGACCGTGGTCAGAGCATATAGGGCTCTGCTAGACACTAGGCACCTTTGGGTCCCCAGTGCAGCCTGTGGGATGTTGTGTCACCCTAGCTTACATGTGGAACCCTGAGGTCTGGGCAGCAAATGGCATGCCAAGGCAAATATTGCACTCTGAATTCTTCCAAGTGCTTGCCTGGGGCACTCGGCCACCGAATATAGCACATAGTGGTAAGGGTTTGAGCATGGCACCTGCATCCTGATGGTGGACTGCCTGGTTGGTGCAGCAGTCTTTATTGGGCACCTACTGTATGCGGGAACCATGCTCGGGGCTTGTGGTATTAGTCTGAACAGCCAATCTACCTGGCTGTAGATGGCTATGGGTGGGTGTGGGGGGTGACGTTGGTAGAGATGGGTCCGGAGGCCACTTTCATCCACTGAGGGCGAGCGCAGCTCTGCCACTGGGAGGGTCTCCTCTTGTGTGGAGAGGGACTGGTAGCTGCTGGCTCCTGAGGTTTTGGGAGGTAGAGCTGGCTCAGCAGTCACTAGTTACAAGGGTGGCAGGTTTTATTTTTAGTACCAACTTCCTTTAAGATTGCCTGGGCTCAGAGGTCATTACTCCGTCAACTCACCCAAGGAGAGGGAACTATCTGTGAAATGGGGCCACTGGCTGACGTGATCTGGGCCTGCCAGTAATCACGGCTGAGAACAGAGCCTGACCTCAAGTGTCTCATACCCTTCACGTGCCCTGTTCATGGTTCCTCTTGGGCCTGGGTGGGAGTCTCTTTCCTTCCTGGTCTCTTTCTGACCTTAGGGACATGATCACTCACACCCAGGCCACCCAGGGCCTGGGCACTGAGTAAGATTTCTAAGCTAGAGGAGGAACCCTGGGTAGGGAGTCTGGCACTGGGTGCTTGTCCTTGCCTGTGGGACCTGCCAGTTCCCACAGCCCCCATCTGACCTGTGAGCCTCTTGGTGTTTGGCTCCTGACCTCATGAAGCTCCAGCATGGAGAAGGAAGGAGTCGAGAAAGTGAGGTGTTGCTCTGACCCTGGAGGGTAAGGGAGGGCTTGTGAAGGAAGTGTTCTTGGCTCCGGCCCTTGAAGGATGACAGAGAGGCCAGAGTAGACAGAGGCACATAAGCAGAAAGGGCCACGGTCTATTGGAACACTGAACTGTGGAGAGAAACAGCGGGGCTGCCATCAGAGGAGGAGCATCCTGTACAGAAGGGGAGCACGCCTCTCTTTGGGATGGAGGGTTTTTCTTTGTCCCTGTTTGCTACATGTGTGTGGCCACTTCCAGGTCACCTGGCTCTGGGACTCAGCATATTCTGGGGTTAAATAGTTAGCTCCAGCCCCACCCCCAGCCCAGTCCAGGCCCCGGAGCAGAAGAGTCCACCCTCCGCACAGCTCACAGGGTGAACCACAGGGAAGTGAGGCCTCAGTGTTCTTCCCTGCAGTGGAGGGTGTGGCCTGTAAGATGGGGCTGGATACCAAACCTCACGCATGAAAACTCACTCAGCCCTGTGAGGAAGACACTGGTATTATCTCGATTTTATAAACGTGATGGAAACAGAGAGATGAAGTAATTTGCACAGAGTCACAGAGCTAGTTAGGGCTGAGTTGGGATTCGAACCCACACAGTCCGGGACTAGTGTCCTATCTATTACTTGAACCGTCAGCAGCAGAGCAGTTGTGGGGTATTGTGGTGTGTGAAGACTGAGTTAAGGCCAGCAGCTTGCTGGATCCCTGAACTTGTGTGACTGCTGGATGCTGACCCAGGCCGGACCCTCCTTGACTTTGATGATGAGGACAGTTCTGTCATTATTGTCCCTGCTGAAGCTAACCCAGGCTTTGTGGGGATGGGACCAGTAGCAGCAGAGGACCCAATGTAAAGGCAGCTTGATGACTGAACTAAGATTAAGAACCATTTGGAGCCCCAGGCTGGCCACCAGACCCTACACCAGGTTCTGTCTTTGTCTCCGTTTTGCCCAGAATGCAGGCTTGGTTCCGCTTGGTTCTCTCAAGAAGCCTCCTCTGGCTGCCCCAGCTGCTTTTGTGTCCTGTATCCCTGCCACATCCATTTTCATCTTGCATGGCTTCACACTGGTTCCTCTGCCCCGTGCACCCTGCACACTGCCCCACCCAACACCCCTGAGCAGCCCATTGTCTGACTTTTTCACACCTATGTATAATCTCTCTCTCCTCTCCAATGAACTTCTACTCATGCTTCAAAGCCCAGCCCAGGTGGTCCTTCTTCCTAGCTGCCAAACACAGAGGGAGCCCTCTCTCTGTCCTGACTCTTCTAGATTCCCAGACCTTGCTCTTCGGAACATTAAGATTCTTTGCCAAGCCCCATCCTGCCTGGTTGCTTCATCTTGTCTGGCTCCCCACAGGGTTACATTGTTACCTCTCCTCTGGGGGAGCCCTGTGTTGGATACACTGTTGCAGCTGCTACCCTCCCTCCCTTCCCATTACATCATCTCCCTGCCCAGCTCACACATCTACTTTCTTTCGTTTTCCACGCTCTGACATTGCTGTATTGTTTCTTTTTCCCCGTTTTCACACATCCTCATTTTGATCTATTTCTGGTTCTTCTCACTGTAACACCTTGTCTCTTCTCGCTGGCCCTCCCCTGTATGCCCCCCCCCCCAGCTCAGGGAGAAGAGGGAAGTGGAGAGAAACTGGGGACATGTAGCCACAGTGCCTGAGCTTAGGGGCAGCCTGGTGTGGAGGTGTGTGGAGGGGTGCTTTGACTCCGTGAAAGCTGGCCCTGGAGGCTGGGTTTCCTGAAGTATCCCCCTTCTGCCACCCTTCTCCCCTCCAGCTTTGTTCTCCCCCTCCCTGTATAATCTCTCTCCTACTCTGATTCCCTGAGGTTGCCCCTCCATCCCTGGCTGTGACTCCATGGGGACTCAAGGTTTTGCTTCTTGCAGGGACAGGGCCTGGCTAGAGCAGGGATAGACATCCCTTCGGGAGTGCTCACCTCCTGGTTATCTCTTCACCTAACCCACGAGGAATTTGAGGCCAAAGCTGCTCTGAGGACAGAGACACTAGTCTTGGTGTCTGTACCCTCTGGCAGCTGGGGAGCTTGCGGAATCAGGTTCTTGCATGAAGTGGGGAAACCCTTTTAGATCTGGCATGGACGCCGAGATGGCACCTGGGTGACCCTTTCTCACCTACTGTTAACTGTCATGTTTCCGTCAGGACTTAGACTCTGCTGAGTGACCGGGTCATTTGCCTGCAGGTGTGTGTGGGTCTTGCCAGGTGTCTAAGCTGATGCTTACAGGCCGGGGGCAGCAGAAGTGGACTGTGGCTTACGTTCTAGAGATCAAGAGTCCCCAAAGACTGCCTCTCATGTCCACCCCCGACCTGGTGGCTCATGTCCACCCCAACCTGGTGGCTGCAGATGGTTTTGGGGAAATGCTGCATCAGTGCCATGAGGGTCAGGTGTGCCCACAAAGGCTGGGCAGGTAGCTCAGTAACCAAAGCTTTGGCTGTGCAAAGGTGAGGACCCAAGTCTGGATCCCTAGAATCCCGGAAACGCTAAATGAGTGTGGTGGCCCACCTATCATGGGGTCCCTTGGACAAGCTGCCTAGCCATACTCCCGGAAACTGAGCTCCGGGTTCAGCAAGGGACCCTGCTTCAACATGAAAGCTGGAGCAGAAGACACCTAACATCAACCTAGGCCTGCACATGCATTCATACATGTGCACATGTGCCAATTCAGGCACACATGTGAAGACAGGATAGCGCATGGCTTCCTAGACACATATGGCAGGGGCCCTCCTCCCACGTATTACTCCTAAGACCCCCCTGTGCTCACAGAAACAAGCCCAGACTCACACAGCATCCACACCCACAGCTGATTCCATGCCATGCGCACACAGTGTCCCTATGTGCTTCTGGGAGGCCTCTGGCTCTGCCTATGCAAGGTTCAGCCACAGCGCTGGCGCTGTGCTCAAGGGAACAGGCCTATCCCTAATCCAGGTCTTAATCCCAATGGCCACGGGCAGCTGGTCATCTGGCCTCCTTAGGGAGATTAAGGCAAGGGCAGAGGGGACACTGGGAGCCCTGTCTCCCACCCAGCCCCCACGGGTGCTTCGCTTTCATCCACCAAAAAGCTAACGTTGGCTCTATGTGCCGCTCATAAATTCTGGGTGCTGACAGCGTGAGAGTGAAGAGAAGGGCTGTGTGTCCCCCAGGAAAGGGACAGCTAGTAGAGGGAGGCCAGGAGGGGCATCTTCCATCACTTGACTACCTACCTGTCTGCAGTCTCAGTCTTGACCACTGAGGCCCTCTGATTTCAGCACTGGAGCGTCTCTGATGAAGCAGGAACAAGAAGCCCAGGCAGGAGACGTCATATTTTGGGCCCTGGAGCACGGGTTCAGCTAGGATTGGGATGTGTCCAGGTGGAGGGGAGATCTGAGCGGGAAGCTCTGGAGGTGAATTGTCAGTTACCAGCAGAATGGGGCAGCAGATGGCACTGAGCAGGCCAGGCCATGGCTGCATGGCTGCTGTGCCGAGCATGGTCTCCTGGTGGGCCACTGGGCTGTGAGGCAGGGGATTGGCATGGATTGTGGCTCTGAGGGGACTGTCCTGGCCCACTGTGGGAGGAAACACCCCACACTAGCCAGGACCCGAGACTGTGCAGGCTGAGCCTTGCCTGTTTCTTCCCATCCCAGTCAGCTCTAGCCGGGTTTGGATGGATAGCAGTGTGTGTTTCGGATGGTAGATGGAGGTGGCTCAGGGGTCAGGGCTGTGACTTGGGCCTTTGCTTGTCAACTGGGTGTCCTTGGGCAGGCCACTTTTTACCTGTGTCTCTGTAAACCGGAAAGTCCCCGTTCCACTGAGGGAAGCATTGGGGCTCGCATGGCCTGCTGTCCAGCTTACGATGGTAGCCTCAAGCTGGGGCCAGTGTGTTGGCAGTGGGAGGAGTCTCAGCCACCACAGCGGACATCCCTGCCCCCCATCCCACACTCAGTGAACAAGACTGTCCTGGCAACAGTCCACTGGCTGACATCCAGGTTGGTGGCCATCTTTGCAGCTCAGGCCCTCAGTCACTGACACTGTCTTCTTCCAAGCTGGATCCTGGGCAAGACCATCTGGTACTCATTCATTCGTCCCCTCGTTCATTCACTCATTCCCTCTCTCATTCATTCATCCTCCTCACCCATTCATTCTCTTACTCATTCCCTTCCTCATCAGTTCCCTTCCTCATTTAATTATTCATTCTCCAATTTAGTCATTTCTTCGTCACTCTCTTATTCATTACTCAGGAAAGGGTCGGGGGGGGGAGGTGGGTGTCTTGGTAGAGGGGATGTGGTAGCTTTATCTTTGAGCTGTAGAGTAGGTGGAAGCCAGATCACCCAAGGTCCTTGAAGGCAGGGCCCAGTGGGAAGCCTGTGCGGCAGGTTGAGGTGGAGGCAGACTTATATGCCCAAGGATCTTGGGGTACTGATTAGAGCAGAGGCAGCATATGGGGCTCTTCGTGCTCTCTCCACCCTGTCACCGAGGGGACACTGAGAAGCTGCCAGACAAAGGCAGGCAGATGGGGCCTGGGCCAGGCCTCGGGACAGACGCCTCCGTCTGGGAGCAGAGAGCGGAAACTGCCTGGGGCTTGGCAGCTGCTGCTGGCTTGGTAGAGGTTTGGCCTGGGAGCCAAATGGAGGTGGGCAGGGCTGAGGCCCAGATCCTGGAGCCCACAGGGCTGTCTGTCCTTGAGGCCACACTGGACAGTCACAAGGTAGGGGGACAGATGGACTGTGTCCGGCCTCTGGTGCCCCCTCTGGCCCTGTACCTGTTGTTAGGGCAACCAGCAGGGCTCCCAAGGGAGCCTCTGGGAGTTGCCTTCTCCCCTGGGTCCCTCTCAGGATGGGAGCTGCACCTGCACCCTCCTGAAGCCCTTTAAGAGACAGTGGCCTGCAAACACGGAGAGATCTGGCTGGGTCCTGCTTCCCTTACCAAGGGCTCCAGAGCAGAGGCTTGTCTGTCCACAGCTGGGCGCCACTGGGCTTCCCCCTGCGGGGTGAGTGCTCAGATAGGAGTGCTGAGATGAGGCAAGTTGAGATAAGTTGTCTGGAGATTCCGAATTTGAGTCCAGGCTCTGCTGTGTGACCTGATAGAAGGTCCCCCTCCCCCCCCTCGACTCAGTTGCACGGCCTGCCTTTCTTACAGAGTTGTACTGACATGACACTCACACGCCACAAAGTGCAGACTGTCTCTCTTACCCAGGGCTTTACTCCCTGTGCTCGGTCAACCACAGCATGACAATACTAAATGGAAAATTCCAGAACAGATGTTTTTTTGTTTTTTTGTTTTTTGTTTTTGTTATGAACCCTATGAACAAACAGTTCATAAAGTTCAGACTGTGCGCCTTTTCTGAACGGTGTGTTTGAATTCTGAGCTGTCACGCTGAGTCGTGTCTGGAAGCGTGGGGCGCGTGCTGTGTGCACACGCAAGTCGCTTAGGAACATCTCCGGACTGTCGCTGTGTCACCACGCTGGTGTTCAGGTGACCTCTGTTCTGTTTAGTAGAGGCGCCGGCAGGAGCGGAGATGCATGCAAGGTGCCAGGTGTCAGACATGCGAAGACCGCTGGGCCCCACAGGGCTCCGGGTGGCAAGCATGAGGTACCTCTGGTTTAGTCTGCGTGAGTTTCTGTGTGTTCTCCACAAGTAGAAGCAGAAGGCTGGAGGCTGGGGTATTTCAGAATGTTTTTTAAGTGTTTTGTTTGGGGTTTTCGAGACAGGGTCTCTCTGCATAGCTCTGGCTATCCTGGAAACTCACTCTGTAGACCAGGCTGGCCTCCAACTGACAAGAGATATGCCTGCCTCTGCCTCCCTGAGTGCTGGGATCACAGGCGTGCAATCTTCACTGCCCTCAAAACGTTGTTTTGTTTTGCTTTGTTTTCTTGTGATTCTGAAGGAGATCCTGTGCCAGTGTCTCTGTTCCCATTGTGCCCGGCTTGCCCAGTCCTAGCAGCCAGCATGCCACCAGGCTGGCGTCTTCCTTCCAGGGTGAGGTCTCGGGACTGGCTTTGTCCTCTCCCGAGGTGCTTGCGAGGTTGCTCCTGCAGCAGTGTGCGTTATCTTTGTAGCTTTCTCCGCTGAGTAATATTCTTCTGTGTGGATGGATCCTGCTTTATGCACCCTCATAGTGGGTGATGAGTGCTAAGAACAAGGGTCACCTGAGCACGGTGACACAGTAACTGTCCAGCTGGTAACAGAGGTGTTCCTATGTGACTTCCGTGCACACGCAGCAGGGACCCTGTGCCTTCAGGCATGTCTCCAAGCTGGGTAGTCAGGATGGATTCTGCTTTTTGCCCCTTCTGGATAGTCCTGACTTTCTGTTCTTTATTGCATTCTGTCTATTTATTTTTGATTATGCTGGGTGTGTGGAGGTCAGAGGGCAGTTTGTGAGAATCTGTTCTCAATCTTGTAGGCTCCGGGAATCGAACCCAGGTCTTTGGCCTTGGCAGCAAGCACCCTTAATGAGCTGAGCCATCTTGCCTGCCCCACTTTTCTGTTTTAAAAATAAAAAGCAACAGAACTGCTGGGTCATAAAGGCACTCCTTGATTCCCATTCTGAAGAACTGTGGGCTACATTTTGAACGTGGCCGTGCTGTTTGGTGTCTCACCGGCAGGGTCTGAGGTGGCTTCCCCCTCAGCTTCATCAGCTGCTTGTTTCTGACCTCTGAGCACAGTGGACCCTGCATCCCTCGGGTGTCTATGGGGTGGCACGGGGACAAGGTACAAAGCTCAGGGTGACCTTGTTTCAAAGGCCAAGTCCATGTAGGTGCTCACCTGAAGGAGACAGAAGACCCACAGCTTCAGAGTGAGGTGAAGAGAGGAGGGCGCTGCCCACTGGCCACCTGCTGTGCCCAGGGTCCTATGCTTCCCTTCTTATGGCCTTCTACCCCGGGCCAGGGTCTGCAGATGGGAGGCGGAAGTTCAGGTGGGCAGCTTGCTGAGAAGGGAGGTCCTTACTGGGGCCGAGGTGTCGGATCCCCTGACAATGTTGTTATTAAGCTTACATAAGCAAAGCAAAGCAATCACAGCTCAGAGAGGCAGCCTTTCTGCCCAGCTGCAGAGAACCAGTGCTGGGGATTTGGCCCCTGCTCGGTCTAGCTTGAATCCCTGCTCATTTGGATGACCTACGTGTCTTCCAGGAATCAGGCTGAAGGTGGCTGGGAACAAGTATGGTCCTAGGTAGGCTTTGAGGGCTCTGCCAGTCGGACCTCCCTTGGTGTCTTAGATGAACCCCCTATGTGCCAGTTTCTACCTAGGCACAGGGATGGTGGCTCCTGAGGCTTTCACTGCGCACAGCATCAGAGCCTGGACTGTTCGTCCCCTGAAATGAAGCAGCTCTCCTCTTGTGGGACAGATTTAGGAAGGATAGGACCTGGGGCCTTGTGTGTGAGCCCAAATGAGGCAGATAAGCTGGCAGGCTGCAGACAGGGAGCTACCACTGTTCTGTAGAAAGCCCTTCGGGCTCCACCAAATTCGGTTTTGTATCTTAGCCCTAATGCTGTGAGTCTCGGGGACACATGCTGTATCTCTCTGAACGCTGGCTCCCATGAGTGGAATGAGGATAAGCCCGGCCAGCACCAGGGAGGTGTTTGTGAGGGGAACCCAGACTGTATGCAGCCAAAGAACCAAGCCCATGGTGAGTGCTCTCCGTTGGGAACACTTACCGTTCCTCATAGTGAGGGATGGAATGATACAGGTGTCCTCCTGAAAAACGCCCAGGGGATGCATCATACCACTACCCGGAGCCTGTGTGCATTCCTGGAGGCTTGGGGCTTCTCTGGGCACACGATTCAGTCATGGGTTCAAGTCCTCTTGGGACACACTGGTGGTCAGCGGCCTTAGCATTTGTAAATGAAGGGAGAAGAGCCTCTGCTCCAACATGGTCCAGCAAGCCTAGCAAAGGTCACAGAGGCCTGAGGACAGGAGCTGGGGAATCACCTGGGAGAATGTCTAGGCAGAAGCTGGAGGACCGAGGACTCCATGGGTGGTCCTCCTTTACACCACTTAGGGCTGGGAATCAAGGAGCAATGTGTCAGGGTAGTCTCAGGGCTGGTCATTGTCCTCCCTCCAAACACAGGAGAAAGAAAGTGTGTCATGGAGTGGTCGCCTGCACCCCATCCCTGTCTTGGACTAGCATGCTGAGGGTCATGGACAGGGGGAAGCCAGGCCCTCCAGCTGCAATAGTATGTACCCAATGGAGGGGGGGTGGGACCCACAGAGGAAGGGACTGAGGAGGCCATTGACCAGCAGGCTGTGGGGTTACTTAGGAAGTGTGCATGGGGTCAAGGATGGACGGCTCTTAAAGCCTGATGCACAGTGCTGGGAAACCACAGACGGGCCAGATAGTCTGCTGGCCTCTTTGGCTTCTCAAAATGTAACCTGGAGCTGTCGCTTTTCTGGCAGGCTCTGCTAGGCTGGCTGGACTCCATGTTTAGTAGCCTCCCCTTGGAACCTGCTGGTGATGGTATTAAGTGCCAACGCGTCCTAAGCCCAGCCTCCCTTATGATGCCCTAGAGCAGTCATCCTGCCTTTGTTTTGTCTGGAAGGGCAGGCTGATAGAGTTGGTGTCCGCCCAGGGCCACTCAGGCACTGAGGGGCAGACATACCCAGCAGTCACTTCAGTGGACTACTTTTTCTTAAGCTGGACTATTCTTTTAAAAGGAGTTTGTGCTTTTTAAAAATCTGGGATATATTCAGACCTTTTAGGGACCCAATTAGGCAGAATGGGTGTGTGCAAACACAACTGTTGGCAGGTACATACTATTCCATGGACACTAACTTATTTAACAGTTCCCATTGTTGGGAATGAACATTGCTTCCCATTCCCCTTCTGTTCTACTGCCCTGGGGCTCCTGTTCTTGAAGCCCCAACTCTAAAAGGGTCCAACTTAGAGAGGTCCTGACCTGGGCTTTGTAACCTGAGATTTATTTATTTAATTAATTATTTATCTCCCTCTCTCTCTCTCTATCACTTTACCAAGGGGGAGAGGAGGAGAAGCATGTTTGGAAGCATGTTATGTAACCTGTTCACTGAGGGACAGTATCACCGTAGGGTAGAAGTTTGGGGGGCATCAGGGAGCTAGGGAAGGTGATGGAGGGAGGTTTTGCAGACACACCCCCACCCCTCACAGCAGGGGAGGGATGCAGCTGCCATCTTGATTTCGTTTGCCGAGGAGTTCCTGGCTGGGGGATGAGCTAGGCAGGGTGGCAGTGGGGGCGGGGGCAAGGGGGCATTTTTTCTGGCTGTAGGGGTAGGGTAGGGGGAGGGGAAGCTGGGGAGTAAGAGTGGAAAGGGTTAGAGGACTGAGGTATCTATGCTCTCATTGTCAGGCTTGGCCATCCTTCTGCCCAGAGCCTGGCCACAACCCACATTCCTGCAGAAAGTCTCTGGGTCTCCCTGGCGAGGCTGGTGAGCATGAGAGGCACTGAGTTCTCACAGGGCTGAGGGCCTTTGGGGACGGAGCCCACGGGGACCCTGGGGCTCTGCCGAGACCTCCAGTCCAGGAACTAGCTGCCACCTCGGTGGGTCTTTAGACAAGCCACTCCCCCTCTCTGATGCTGGTCAGGCTAATCTGCTCCCCTCCCCTCGCACCCATCCCTGCATCTGTTAAGAGAGGGAATTGAACACTAGGATCTCTCAGGCCTAGTTTAGACTTAAAGATTGAGGCCTGGTGTGGGAATGCACGCTGTGGGCACACTAGCAGTAAAGTCCACCTGGCAGCGCATGCCTCTTATGCACTTACTGGATCCTCTAAACAGCTCCGTGAAGCATAAATTATTATCGCCCCTGTTTAGCCAAATATAGGCTCAGAGACGTTACATAACTTACCCAGAGACACCCAGCAAATAAGTAGAGCTCGACTTGAACCCAAGACTGTCAGAGCCTTAATGCTGGGCTCCCAGCCCAGTTCACATTGTCTCTGGTCACCAGGACAGTGGATCCCTAGTCTGGCTAATTAGGGGAAGGAGACTGGGGGAGAATTAATTACACTTCATTTTGTTCTAGCTTTTGCAGCGTGATTAGCAGGGCACAGGGTGCTGGGCTCCTGGCCCCCGGCGGCTGACCTAATTTATGTGTCTGAATGCTTCTGTACCTCACCCAGTCTTTCTCCTCCTCCAGCCTCTCTCTTTAGCTCTCTGTGTGGCTTTGGCAATGATGCCCAACCTCTCTGGGCATCGGCAGTGTCCTCTGCCTCCTCCAGGAGGAGGTGGTAGCTTTGCTCCTGAAACCGTGGAGACACTAACATAACTGGCAGTCAATGGCTACTGACCCTGTGTCCTGCTCATCACTTGCTGGGTCCTGGCCACTCCTCCCAGTGGCTCAAGATTCCTGCTCTTACCATCTCATATCACGGATGAGAAACCAAGGGACCAGCCCCTGCACTGCCCTGTCTCTCTAGAAGGTTCTGGTGGGGAAGGAGGTGGAGAGGGTCCCTTGGGACTATGTCGGTGTCTGGGTAAGGGAGGTGTCTCAGAGCCATGGTCAGTGGCTTCTGTGGACTGAGGTGACAGGTCTGACATGAGGCCTCATCTAGCCTGGTCCTGGTCAGGAAGTCTGTGGAGATGGGGCGGCCTAGAGGAGGAGCCCAGTAATCCCCACAGCTGCCATGACACTGGGGAGAAGGCCCTGTGGATGGACCGGCTAGGGGAGGTTGCTTACCACAGGGTCAGATTCCTCACATCCCTGGGGAGGGCTCTGGACGTCTCTGCGGGCTGAGGCTGTGGGTCAGTTCCAGATGAAAGTGATGATGAGGGAGGCGCATGCACACATGAGTTTGCGCAGTCCCGAGGCTGAGTGAGACTGGAGGGCTGTGGCATCCAGGGGGCGTGTGTGCCGAAGCAGATTCAGGCCAAGCTTAGAGAGCAGATGGGGCTGCAAGCACAGGTGGGGCTGAGTGCTGGGGTGGGTGTCAGGCTGGGCAAATGGTGCTGGCCACGTCCGCAGGAACCCTGGGCCCTGGCTGAACGTGGGGTTGGGTGGCTTGGAACACTCAGAGAGAAAGGCTTGGGATGAGAGTGGCGCTCATGCCTCGGTTGTAGGCCAGCTTTGCTGTCAGACCCTGTAGACAGAGGATAAGAACCTCTCCCCTCCAACAGGGGGACCATGGTGATGATGGCCTGGTACCCAGGTCCCCTGTGGCAGAAAGGAGGAAGGCAAACTGGCAGCAAACATATCAAGGGCACTTTCCCTCATGGTCTGTGCTGGACCAGGGCCGGTGGTGCCTTGGGATGCGCGCATGAAGGGATCGAACCAGGGTATAACGTTTATGTTTGAATGGAGCAGGCAATACAGCACGTAAGAGTGCCATGTGGCCTCAGGAGCATGTATGCACACACAGCAGACAAACTGGTCATGGAGGTGAGCTGTGACACGTATGGCCCCGTGTCTGCTGAGGTTTGCATGGGGCAGCTGTAGGGGTGAGTCATTTGTTCAGGAGTCCCCTAAGGTATGTGCATGGTCAGGACAAGTGTGTGCCGGCATTCACCACTGATAAACTACTGGGTGTGGGCATTCAGGTCTGTCCATGCTGCCCTTATGCTGTGTCCATTGGGTTGTGTGAAGGAGGGTGTGTACAGGTGTGTGTGCACTGAGGTGTGTGTGTACATGTGTACACAAGTGTATGTGTGTACTGGGGTATATGTGTGCATGTGTGTATAAGGGTGTCTGTTGAAGGGTGTGTGTCCATCGGGATGTGTGCCAATGGATATATATGTCTGCTGGGGTATATGTTCATGTGTGTGTGTGTATGTGTTGGGGTGTGTATACATGTATGTGTGTGCCTGTGTGTGTGTGTACTTGAATGTGTGTCCAAAAGACTGTATACTTGTGTGTGTATGTGGGTATGTGCGTATCATGGAGGTGTGTAGTTTGTGCATGAGCACCTTAGGCTGTATCTCCTCTCAGTCGCTTGTTGGGGCATGGGTGCCTGCAGGCTGCTCAGTCACAGGGGGCTGTAGGCTGCCTCTGTGGAGAGCCACAGGAAGGGCCAGACAGAGAGGCCAGCAGGGTCCGGGGCACTAGGGCTCTATTCTTTCAGGGGGTGACAGAGACAATCGTGCTCATCATGTGTGAAGTTCGGCAGATGCTGTTCAGGGGGAGACGCTGTTTTTCCTCCCCTCCTCAGTTTGTGACATTTAAGGCTTTCTCCACCACTGCTTGAAGGTTGTCACCTCCTCGCTTTTTTCGGCTGTCCCCCCGGGAGCTGCGCTACCAGCAGCCCTAGTGTTCCTGCAGGCCTCCTCCTCCTCAGAAGCACAGGGTGACCTCAGGGTTACCGGGCTATTGGCTGCCCTCCCACCCTGTCCAGGCAGCTCGTTCTGGAGGAAGGCTGTCTGCTGGAGGCATGTTTGGGAAATCGCTGAGGTTGCCTCTCCCCGGCAGCCCCTGATAAGTGTGAGGCTAAATTGAGATGTGAGAATTTCCCCCCCTCCCCAGTATTCTCACCTCCCCTTCTCCCCAGCCCTGCCTGCTATGGCCTTCCCCCTCTCCGTCCCTGCTGTCCTCTGATCCTTCGCCATCTCCCTCTCCCACACTCTCCAGCTCTGTGGGGAGCAGCCCCTGGTCCTTAGCATGGAGACTGTGGTTGTCACGGCAACCGTTGTCATGTCAATGGCTACTGAGCCAGGATGAATAGTATCTAGGTGAGCACTACCTGAGTGGCTGGCTGACGGGTTCATGAGAGGCTCAGAGCTCTACAGAACACCCCACCCCAACTTCTCTCACATGCCCCCAAAGGCATACCAGTATGCTGCCTTCAATGCTGACTGGAGGTGAGTGTGTGTTGGGGCATGTCTGTGTGTCTGGCTGTGTCACCTGCAGGGTCTCTGTGGCTTTTGAGCGGTCTCTAGATTCATGCAAGTCCTTGTTGGCCACTGAGGAACCTTGAGGAGTCCCCATTTTGGCTCCTGTGTTAACCTTTATTTTGGGGTCCATGGAATGACAGATCTCTTAGAATGTTCCTTTCTAAGCCTGCCTGGAAGGAAAGACAGAGATCCCTGCTTAGTGCGAGTCTTGTTAGGTTACTGGCTGGACAGTGAGAGGGACAGATGTCCAACGCCCTCAAGGGACTCTAGCTTGTGAATGTGTGTGGCTTCTGCAGCCCAGAACCTGGAGAGTGTGGGCTGGGCAGAGATGGGAGCTGGTGGGTGGTGATGGGCCGCTCTGAGCTCCTGGGATGTCTATAAAGGAGGAAGACCCAGTGATTAGTCACGGGGGCAATTACACTAATTGTTTCATCCCATGACTCACTGGTAGAAAGTAAATACTGATTAATTCATTATTCCAGCCATATGTGTGTGTGTGTGTGTGTGCGCACGCGTGCGTGTTTTGTATGAGGGGTACCTCCTGGCTCCCTGCCCTGGCTGGCTTGGCTGGGGCTCTGGAGCAGGTGCTGTGGGCTGGGGGCAGGAAGCCAGGACTAAGAGTCTCTCTTTGGCTCTGCATGAAATCTAGCAGGGCCCATGAGTGGCAGGGGTGTGAGATGCGGAGTGTAAATCTAGTCCTGTGCCAGTCTAATATCTCCCCTGCTCACACTTCTTTCACCGGCTCCTCACGGCCAGCTGGAGCCGATGCCCAGGTACTACCTGATCCCTGGAATCAGGTTTCATTTTCATGTGTAACTGCTCTGGAAAAGAATTGATTTCCAAGAGAAATCCACCCACAGGGTGCTGGGTCCTCCGTGACCAGCCCGGTGGCTTTGCATCCCACCTCTAGCCATCCCAGCTCCTCTGCCGTCCCAGGGGCTAAACATGTCTCCTAACTTCAGATCCATCATCCTAAACCTCCTCCCCGCCAGGAACCTTGCTAGATGAGGCTGCCTCTCTTCATGGAGCACCTCATTCCTAGATGGTGAATGGGAACAGCCCCCAAACAGCAAAACTGCTCATAAGCATCAGGAGCGTGGGATGCCCTTCAAAAGAAGGAAGTGGGTGTTGGAAGGGTGAGGTAGGCAGAGAGACCAGCACGACTGAGAAGAGCCCGGGGACCAGGGGCTGTGGAGGGTGCCAGTGTACCTGCAGGGTGGGCAGGGCCAGCCCAAGGGAGGCGGGTGGGCAGGGCCAGCCCAAGGGAGGCGGCTGCATTGGCCAAGCCCAGGGTGGATTAAGTTTCTCTTGCCTGTGGTGCCTTTCTTTCTGGATTTCAGTTGTAAGATGTAAATGCCCTGGACTCAGAACCCTAACACCAGGAGCTTCCCCCCAAAGCTCTGAGGGTGGGGATCATGGCCACAGTATACAGCACAACAAGGCCACTTACATCTACATACTGGCCTTAGAGGTTCTCAGTGTTGATTCCAGCTGAGGGCTTATAAGGAGAACAATTTGAGCTGGTGCCCCCAGCTCTAGGCATCCCAGGTTCTGACTCTGAAGGGTTCCTAGGCCTGGGGACCCCTGGAAGTGGAAGTATGCAGGAACCCGTGCTGATCCTGGGCCAGCAGATACTGTGGGGTAGGCCAGGCGGGAGCTTACATTGTGTTAGGGGAGGCGTCAGGGCTGGCTCAGCATGGATAGCCCTCTTCTGCCTTCTCTGCCTATTCTAGTACATCTCTCCTGGGCCCTCGGCCTCCCCAGCATCCATGTCTGTCTTATAGAACTACCTTCCTGCCTTTGGCAATTTGTGGTGCCATTTGGATCCCAAATCTCATTTCACTCCTAGCTCTCTGGGCAGTGGAACCTCAGTTTTCTCACCTGTGAGTTGGGCTGGCACCTGCTACCTGAAGTCATTCATCTTGAGGGCCCAGTGGGATCCTGTCTGTGGGCACTGTTCACACAGAGGTGACTGACAGTGCACCTTCGTTGAGTCTGCAGTGTGCCAGGGCATTCTCGGGACTGTGAGGGAGCCGTTCTTCATTTACCGAGAGCACAAAGGGAATGGATAACCTGCTGTGTTTGCAAGCAACCTGTCTTGGTTTCAGACTCCCTACTGTGTGCTCTGAGCCCTACAGGAGTGTAGGGGTTCCCATCGATGCAGGGGTGGATGGGGGGGGGCAGCCAGTGGTCCCTAGTGGCAACCTGCACGTAAGGGAGAGCCCTGCTACCATGGCCTTTGGTAGGTGGGGAAGTGGCCACCTGCCTATACGCAGCTCTCTGTAGCACAGATGGGTCGTTTTGCCCATGAACGTGCCTGCTGTCTCTTGGGCCTGTATAGGCCTGTATGTGCTGGGTGCCTAGCCCCGCGTGTGTCTGTACCCTCCCAGGCTCAACGCTGGCGTAGTGAGAACTTCGAGAGGCCGGTGGACCTTGAGGGCTCGGGGGATGATGACTCGTTTCCTGACGATGAACTGGATTACCTCTACTCCGGGTCGGGCTCTGGCTGTAAGTAATCCCCAAGTCTCCCTGCCTGCCTCTCGTGTCTAGCACCAGCCCAGGAGCTTTTAAGGCCACTTGAGTGAGTCCTGCCACTGTATGGAGAGCAAGACCTCAAGAAGGAGGAGGGCAGAGCATCCTTCTGGCAGGGAGTAGGCTAGGGAGGCCTCCAGAGCCCAGGACTGTTGTCCCCGTGTCTGTGTGTGCAGCATGGGCCTGTAGAAGAAACATAGCCACTCAGTGACTCAGTGTTCCCAGCTTGGCAACAATTAGATGGGAAATCCTCAGCAGGGATGGCCTCTGGAGCAGGCCCCTTGGGTCCTCTGCTCAGCAGCTCAGGGTGAGGGAAGGTGAGGGAAGGGCCACAGAGAGCTTCAGGAGTCTGGGATTGGGTTACTGGGTCTGTCTTGAGGGCGATGGAAGCTCCAGCAGCTCTGTCCCCAGCCTTGTGGCCAGGAAGCTGAGTGACTTCTGACCCTTAGCAGCCCCTGTGTTCCTATCTGCTGAGAAACTGACCTTCCTCTCCTAGGCCCTGAGAGGTGGGGACAGGAAGTCAGTACGGCCCTGGAATTGGTCACTGAGAGAGCGTGCCGAGATGGGTCCAGTCAGGGGATGGGTCTGTGACCAGACTGTCCCAGGTTCATACTCCTCAGCTGTTCCAGCTCTGTCTCTAGTCTCCCTCCAGGGTCTGCTTAAGGGCGTCACTAACCTGGTGCCATCCTCTAAAGTGTCACTTTCCTGTTCACACTCTGCCTACTCAAGCCCTCAATGACCCAGGCTTCCCATGGCCTCTCACATCTCCTCATTCCCCCATCTCTTCCCGTACAAGTTCCTTATCTTATCCTTCCCTGAGTCACCTATGTGGCCTGGAAAGTGCTCTGCAAGAAGGCCTCATCCCCTCCGGTGCTCTGCTCATGTCTGAGAGCTGGGCTGACTCAGGGTCCCCACCACCTTGAGTCTGTGCAGGGCATGTCCTTGGGTCTGGCCCTTCCCAAGAGGCCAGACCTCGCTCTCTTGCAGCCCTGAGTGGATTCCTGACAGAGGCTTTAGTCACCAGGTTCTAGGACTCAGGAAGAGTGGGATGGCAGAGCCAGGGCAGGCCCCCTTGAGGATTTTGGCTAGGCGTGGGCTAGCTCACCTGGCCAAACCTCCTCCTTTGAATCTCCTGGGAAAATTGGTTGGAGAGGTGGGATGTGCTGCTGGGAAGGTAGTGCCTGCTTGGGGGTCTGACGGGCAGGAGCACCCGCTCCCCAGAGCTCTCCCTCTCCCACCCCTACAGACTTTGAGCAGGAGTCCGGCCTTGAGACTGCCATGCAGTTCGTCCCTGACATGGCCCTGGCTGCACCCACTGCACCTGCCGTGGTGCCCACGACTGATGTCCAGCCCGTGGATACCCCGTTTGAGGAGCTCCTTTCTGAGAACCCAAGCCCCGAACCAGTTACCAGTCCCCCATTGGTGACAGAAGTCCTGGAAGAGCCCAGCCAGAGGGCCACCACCACGTCCACCACAACACCTACCACAGCTGCCACTACCACAGGGGCCCCTACTATGGCCACAGCACCTGCCACAGCAGCCACCACAGCCCCTGGCACTCCTGCAGCACCCCCTGCCACGGCTACCACGGCTGACGTAAGGACCACCGGCAACCAGGGCCTGCTGCCTCTCCCTATGACCACGGCTGCTACAGTCCAGGCCACTACCCCAGAAGCACCCTCACCGCCCACTACTGTGGCTACCTTGGACACAGAGGCCCCGACACCTAGGCTGGTCAACACAGCTACCTCGCGGCCACGAGCCCTTCCTCGGCCAGTCACCACCCAGGAGCCTGACGTCACCGAGAGGAGTACCCTGCCCCTGGGGACCACTGCTCCTGGACCCACGGAGGTGGCCCAGGTGAGGGAAATGGGAGAGGGTGTTAGTTAGAACAGAGTGGACCGAGGTGGGTTAGGCAGAGACCTGAAGGTGCCAGGAGATGAGCCAGGCAAGGGGGGCCCTGGTGTGTGTGCTGGGTGGGAGTCTCTAGTTGGGGTGGGGGGGGGTCACAGAGCCAGAGCAGCTGGGCTGTGGCTGCTGTTGAGCCAAGACACCAATTAGGTGGATTTGTGGGGTGGACTTGGGAAATGATGGATGAGCCTGGCTGGGAGTTTCAAGTCAAGAGCAGCATTAAAAGATTGTCAGCCAGCTGGGCACGGTGGCACACTCTTTTAAGCCCAGCCCTCTGGAGGCAGAGGCAGGCAGGTCTCTGTGAGTTCAAGGATAGCTTGGTCTACAGAGTGAGTTCCAGGACAGCCAGAGCTAGACCCTATCTCAAAAGCAAAAGCAAAACAAAACAACAAAAAACAAAACAAAGAAAAGGAAAGAATAAAAGAGGTTGTCCCTGGGTGGTGGTGGCCCACACCTTTAATCCAAGCTCTCAGGAGACAGAGGCAGGCAGGTCTTCAAATCTAAGTCCAGGCTGGTGTACTGAGAGAGTTTTTGAACAGTCAGAGTCACACAGAGAAACGCTGTTTTGAAAAACAAAACAGACAGACAAAGAAACAAACAAAGGAGGTTGTCAGCCTGGATTTAAGCCTTCTGTCATCTTTTTTTTTTCTTTTTAGTCTTAAGACATTAGCTGGTGGATGGTCCTTTCTGTGCCTTCATTTCTTTATCTGTGAGGGAAGACCAGAGAAGGTACACACACCCTTAATCCTAGTCCTGGGGATGCTGAGGCATGAGGATCGCTGCAGGTTCAGGTCAGCCTGCTACACAGTAAAACTGTTTGCAAGAGACAGACAGAGACAGAGAGACAGGGAGAGAGGCCTGTCCTTGTCTGCAAATGGCATTTCCTGACTGTTTCCAGTTCTTAGAGTTCTGGGACAGCAAGCAGATGCTCAGCTCTTGTCACTCATTTTCACCACGGTTGTCATGTCCTCGTCATGGCCCGAGGGTGACTGTGTGGGTGCTATGGCGGATGCACGGCACTCTCCCTGAGTACTTTTGCCACGCCCATAGTCTCCCGTCATCCTGATGTGATCACCTCTTTTTACAGGTGAGGCAGAGGTGAGCCATTTTTCTAGGTTACTCGGGCAGTAGGTGAATCAGGTTTCAAACTCTGGCTGGGGGGAGGGGGAGGCTCCTGAAGATGGGGGATCCTGAGGCTGGCCAGGCTTAGGCTGGGAAGGGCAGGGGACTGAAGAGAAGAGCATGATGAGGGTCACGGGGAAGGGAGACACCAGACAATGGGTGTGCACCGTGAGCGTGCTTAGGAAACCGGATGTGGTGGCACACACCTGTGATTCCAGCACCAGGAGGAGGCAGGAGGATCAGAAGTTTAAAGTTGTCCTTCCCTATGTAGTCAGTTCTAGGTCAGCCTGGCTACATGAACCCCTGTCTTAGAAAATAGTGTGTGAGTACCAGGCTGGAGGGGGACATGGTGACACCAGAGAGTCGCAAAACACCCTGCCATCCACCTGGCAGGGGCCCTGGAGCCCTTGAAGCCCTGCATTCCCTCTTAAGCCTCAGCCAGTTCCATAGGACACAGGTTCAAGCCTCTCCCTCAGAAGGGGGGCTCACAGGAAGGGGGAACAATGGCAGGGTGTGGAGCCCAGAATCAGAAGCAGGTGTAGCACGGCTTCTGTGGGGCCTGTCCTTGCCAGCCTCAGGTCCACCCTCGCCACACCCTCACGGAGCAGCTGTGTTTCTTCCCCTCCACCCCCCTCGCCCCCAGCACAGCAGCTCCCACAGACCAGCTTCGGCCCCTCAGCCCCAGCTGCTCTCTCCTCTGTGCCAGGAGGAGCTGTGCAGGGCTGGTCACCAGGTTGGTTTGGGATTACCAGCTCCTATAGTACAGGTTTGCTCATGGACCGGCTTCCAGGTGAAGGGTCCTAGTTATGTGTGAGGACAGAGCCAGGCCTAGCAGGACCTCCAGACAACTCCCTCTCCTGGACAGGAATCGACCAAAGATTGTTCTGAGGCAGCTGGAGAGGAAGTCATGGGGACAGGATGGGGACAGGATGTGGCCAGGATGAGAACAGCAAATATCAGGTCCAGTAATTGGAAGCACAGACTCTGGAACCAGACAGGTCTAGATTTTCGGTTTGCTTCCAGCATGGAAGCCACACCAGCTCTCTGGGCTTGCTGACCACTAACCCTTTCTCCGTGGGGACAGCGCTGTGGGTGCACTGGGGACTAAGCAGGGTGAGGAGCGGCCGGACCTGGCAGAGGCGCCGTGGAGGCTGTGTGTGGGGTACTCCGTCTTAACCCCAGCTCGCCCCTTTCTGCAGACCCCGACTCCAGAGTCCCTTCTGACCACGGTGATCCGGGATGAGCCAGAGGTGCCAGTGAGTGGGGGGCCCAGCGGGGACTTTGAGCTGCAGGAAGAGACCACACAGCCCGACATGGCCAATGAAGTGGTGGCTGTGGGAGGAGCCGAAGCCAAGCCATCGCCTCCGCTGGGGACACTGCCCAAGGGTGCCCGCCCAGGCCCTGGGCTCCATGACAATGCCATCGACTCGGGCAGCTCGGCTGCCCAGCTCCCTCAGAAGAGCATACTTGAGCGGAAGGAGGTGCTCGTAGGTGAGGCCAGGCTCCAGGGCGTGGGCGTGACGTGGGAGATCCGGGGCTTTACCCCTGAACACATCCTTCCATTCCTCTTTCCATCTCCCTCCTCCCCTGTGGAGTCTGTTTTTCTCTCTCTCTGGAGCTTTCTTTCTACCCTCTGACCCCTCCTTAGCCTCTGACTTTAGACCCCTGCTTTTTGGGGTCACCCCAACTGACGCTGTTGGGACCTTCCTAGGTGCTAATCTCTGACCTGTCTTTTGGCTTGACCTTTGACCCAACCTTGACCCAAGGTCCTCGAAGACTTAACCCTGCTTGGCTCTAACTGGCTTTTCTATTAGGGTTCCCAACTCCTTGCAGAGACAGGAGACAGCGGTGGGTGGCATGACAGTTCTGGCAATGGGGGGAGGGGACTTCCTTTCCTAATTAGGCAATGGAGCCTCTGGTAGCTGATGGTGTTTGACACTGACAAGGACCATAACACCTGCCTCCATCCCAGGGATGGTGTGACCAGTCTGTGTTAAGCCATGGGGAAGGCGGTGGAAATAGGTGACGCCAGTACTGTCCTCACCTTCATTGTCTCTTTGGCACCGGGTCCATGATCCTAGTCCGCTCATCCCCGCTCCCTCGAAGCTCCCCCTGGGCCTTGACGTCTGTCTCTTTCTCCACAGCTGTGATCGTGGGTGGGGTGGTGGGTGCCCTCTTCGCCGCCTTCCTCGTTACGCTGCTCATCTACCGCATGAAGAAGAAGGACGAGGGCAGCTACACCTTGGAGGAGCCCAAGCAGGCGAGCGTCACGTACCAGAAGCCTGACAAGCAGGAGGAGTTCTACGCTTAGCAGAGCCATTGTGCTTCCAGCAGCCTCGACGCCGCCGCCTTGCCCAGTCCCTGCCACAACAGCCCAGGCCTGGGCCTGGGAAGGAGCCTGACCCTGCTTCCTTCTGCTCAGGCTGCCAACATAACACAGACAGTCCTAAGGAGCAGGGGCACTGCCATCTGCCCCAGACTGTGCCCTTACGAGAGTCCTTCTCTAGTCCCACTCCCTCCAGCCTGGGGCTTCAGGATCTTGTGTCCCATGGACAAGAGGAAGGAAGCCTCGGGTTGCTGGTAGAAATAGGGGCCGGGGCAGGGCTGAGGTGGCCCACAGTGCTTGCTGATGTCCTCTTCTTGCTACGGAGGTCATCATGCTGGCTTCCAGGACCAACACATGGCACATCTAGCCCACATGCCCCCCACTTCCACATCATCCAGATGCCGCAGCCTCGAGCTGCTGTCCCAAAGCCTCTCTCGGCAGGAGGGTGTCCTCTGTCACCAGCCTGAGCTTGCTATGGGGTCACCGTTCTCTCTCCCCTGCCCAATGCACATGTCCCCAGGCTGCACCGCTTTCTGCATTGCCTCCCAGGGAAAGGGCTTCCTCAGTGCACAGGGCAGCCAGCCAGTGGTGAGGGAGGCAACCCTAGTGTCCCTCCCGAGAGGGGATGCCGTATTGCCTCTGTCAGTCACTGCTATAATCCTGTAATGCAGTCACGCAGGAGACAAAAACATACTCAGTCCTGACCACCCAGCCAGTGAGACATCACACACACACACACACACACACACACACACACACACACCCCTCCTCACACAGTGCTCAGACATCCTGATGCTTCCACCACGCAGGCCACTGTCATCATCACCAATGGTGGCCATGCCACCTTCCTCCCACTTTATCTCTTTACACGCATACTTTGGTCCTGTGCCTGGCTCCTTGAACCATCTGGGTCACTGAAGAAGGCAGGACAGAGTTGTAGGCATCAGCCCATATTGGGTCTCCCAGAGTCACCCTATTCCACTTGGTCCCCACCATGACACCTACACCAGCCGCACAGATGATAATCCCAGCTGATGTCAGACACAATCTCACACAAATGCCGTCTCTCCTTCCCCACAGTGGTTCACAGAGAGGGAGGTTTGGGGCTAGCCTTTGCCAGCCCCAAGGAAGGAAGAAGGGTTAATACCCCAAGCCTGGCTGAAGGCTGGGGAGGGAGTTAAGGTCTCCCAGGACCAACGAGCTGTGTGGGTTGTCCCTGGTCTCCATGTATCTCCTTTCTGCTCTGAGCCAGGAGTTGTCTCTGCCTCCCAGGACACAGTCTCCAAAGTGCCTGTGAGGGCGGGCCTCCGCCCAGGCCCTCTGTGTCCCCTGCCCTGGCCTGGCGAGGCCAACCTCAGGCCAACCCACCCTGGGTCCCCTCTGTGGACACAACTGACCAGGCAGCTTGGCAGTTCTGGTTACAACCGGATGGACCCACAGACCAGCAGGCTCATCCCAATGCTGTAGGCCCTGAGAGCAGTTAATGGGGACAGGCGTGCCACAGGCCTCAAGTCTACCTACCTGTCTTTGTTACCCTTGGGAGTGGGGGCTATTTCACAACTATTTCAAATGTGGGATCACCATTCTCTTTTTTGGGAAAGGGGTGTGTGCCGCCGGAGCTTTTAGCACCAAAGGGACACAGCTTAGGTTGCGACTGGCCGGCACCCCTCCCCCATCTTTCACACATGCTCCAGGTTCCGTCAGGTGGACCGACCTGGTTTATTTCTGTTTCGTTTTAAAGATTCCCTAACAGCAGACTTGGGACGAATGAGGACCCGCACACATCTGGGCGATGGAGGCAGGGTCTAGGCAGTTGGCACAGCTTGTCTTTCTAAGGTGGGAGGGGTCCCACTGTCAGGCTCTGTTCTGTCTTCCAGACCCCATGACTCCCTTGGTGGGGTTTAGAGTTTTGTAAGGAAGCCAGTCGGCCCAGACTTTGAGGCGGGGAAGGAAGGAGAGGAGTCCTAAGGCCCAGGAGACCTGGAGGAGGGAGGTTGGCCAGGGTCTTCCCTGAAGCAGGTGAGCTGGTTAGGGAGAAGGTGAGAGAATGTGTGCCGGGGCCCCCCCTCCCCCATGGTGGGCTGGAGCTTTGGTGAGGAGGTTTGGGAGCTGGGGGAGGCAGCCTCCAAGTGCTCAGTCCAACAAGGACAGACACCAGAGACCAGGGCAAAGCCTCCAGCTTCTGTGCTGGGCTCAAGTCCACTTCTCACATCTCAGGGGGGCTCTGATCTTGGGGCTGTGGGTTTGGCCTCCTGGTACCAGCACTCCTTTTCTGGGTCCTCAGCATTTGAGAGAAGAGGCCATGGGCCATATATATGGGACCCAGGCCCCAAGACCAAGGTCTAGGCTTTACGCCCATGAAGTTTGACCTGAAGGTTAACAGCGTGGGCAGCCCAGGCACACTGGGCCAGCCTGATGAGGCCAGGACGAGTTAAAAGAGTTCAGTTCCAAGGGTGAACTGAACTTTTTTCTAGTGCAATGTAGGTGCAGGGTCCCTTCCCCTGCCCCAGAAACAGTGCGGTACATGCAGAGCCTGCCCAAACAGGTCCAGACACACCTCAGTGCTCCGAGACGGCGTTCTGAACGCCGGCATGCCTGGAAAGCACAGTGCACTCTGAATGAGAGGAGTTGATGTGTCTTAGAACTCTCCAGGCCCTGGTTGCTCAAGAGAAGTAAGACATGCTGGGGCCAGAGAGCTGCAGAGTTAGACTTCATCCCTCTTGGGGGCCAGACTAGGGACTGTATGTGCAAGGTTGATCCCCTTCGATTGCCAGAGGAGGCATGTGGGTGACAGCCGGGACTGGCTGAGCAGGCCTGCAAACAAGAGCTTAGGATGCTGGGGCCAGACCCCCTGGGCTTGGCTTAATTATCCACCAGGCCTCCAGGTTGGCATTCACACCACAGAGAGCAGAGCCAACGTTGCTTTCAGGGCAGGGGTGGCTGCCTGGGCTGTCCTGGCTTTTCCTTGGGATGTGCCGCCCCAGTCTTGGTGTCTGTAAATAGAAGCCCACACTGTACAGATCTACAGAGAGGCCCAACCTGGGCCCTGGAGTCACCATCTGAGGGGCTGATGGCCTGGCTTCCCCCAGGTGCCCTCTGGGTCCTTGGGTGTGCCTGGCCCCGGCGTGGTGAATGCATGTAAATACTTTTCGTAGAACAGTGTGGCTCCAGAGAGCCCCCTGAGACAGTGTCCCCCCCAAACTGGTTCATCCTCTCTCCTGTACAGAGCCCTCCCAGCCCCTGGGCCACCAGGAACGGGGGCTTTCTCCCCTCCCCAGGCTCTTCCTCCCCTTTCTTTCCCTATAACCTGTTTATTAACCCTCCCTGACCCAAGTTCATGGCCAAAAACTTAAATACAAAATGGAGGAAAGACAGTTGGCTAAAGATACCAAGGCCTGGTCCACCCCACCACGGGTGCTCACCCACCCCTGCCTTGGGAAGGACACGGCTTGCTTTGTTTTGTTTTCCATTTGTTTTCTTTCTTTTTTTGTTTGTTTGTTTTTAACATTTCCCTGTGCTGTGCCCATTTATAAGAGGAAATAAAATTAAGCTGAAAAGATAATGTGTGGTGGACGTCGTGTGAGATGGGTGAAGGAATGCTTGGGAGGGACAGCCCATGCTTACCTTGTGCCTCAGCCACTGTCCCCTTGGAGAGATGGAGAATGACCTAGGGGCAATGGATTAGCATCCTCACGGGAACCTTGAGGTACAGGTGGTGGTTAGATGAATTCAGGGGAAATGGTGTTTGTGGTTGGGTGGGGGTTGCTGTTCGTCTCCCGGGGGAAACTCCAGTTTCAGGCTGTCGGAAGAATCTTGGCCCTATGGGATGTGGAAACCGAGGGGAGACTGTGCCCATGGGGTCTGATACGCTCATTCTTTTGTTGTTGTTGCTTGTTTGTTTTTGATTTTTGGAGTTGGGGTCTCTCTGTGTAGCCTTGGCTGTCCTGGAACTTGTTATCTATAGACCAGGCTGGCCTTGAACTCACAGAGCTTTGCCTGCCTCTGCCTCCCAAATGCTGGGATTACAGGTGTGTGCCCCCGCCTGGCTGATGGGCCCATTCTTGTGTCCAGGTGGTGGCATTTCCCACTCCCAGGCTCTGGGCAAAGCCTTGGGCACTTTGAGCCTGTGTCCCTAGCCACAGTGTGGAATGATCATGTGCCCCCTGCAGAGCAGGAGAAAAGGGCGCCCTGAGGAACAGCTCTGCTAACCACTTATGGTATTTTGATAGGAACAAGAGGGGACCCTAGAGACCTCACGTCTCTGTGGCCTGGCTTACTAGGTACAGGGCTAGGCAAGGCCTCTTCTAGCTGGGCACAAGAATCAGGGAGCTCGGGGACTGCAGGGCCAGGCCCACTGCCTGTTCCCAGGCTCTCCCCACTTTTAATGGGAGCTGCTGTTCTGTGCTACTCCCCACCATTCATGCTCCTCTGAGGAGATACAGAGGGTTATTTTGCCACCAAGGCAGGGGGTATATGGCAGGTATGGGTGTCATGGTCACAATCTGCCCTCCTCCAGGGGGAACCTCTTCATGGCCCATGGGCATTCCCTCAGAAAATGGGACGTCTCTGGTAGGTTGGAGCCTAAAGCCTGGGGGCCTAACAGCGGCCTGGCCTCTCTTTCATGCCTTCCTCCCTTTTCACCCTCTCCACTATTCTGCACTTGACTGTGCTTGGAAGTGGGAGCCAAGAGGCCACCAGGAGGGGCTAGGGAAATGACTCAGTGGATAAAGCCCTTGCCATACAAGTGTGAGGACCTGAGTTCGAATCCCAAGAACTCATAAAGCCAGGCGTGGTAGCTCTTGTGTGTAGTCTTCCCATTTATACAATGGAATGTACAGTAGAGATGGAAGTCTCTGGATTCTTGCAGGCCAGCTGGCCTGGGACACCAAGAAGTTAACAAGGGACCCTGTTAAGCGAGGTAGAGGCAAGGACTATCATATGCACACACACATACACACATACATACGCACGAATCAGGCCACCAGGACAGAGGGCCTACTGGGGAGACTAGTCATAACCAGTTAGACTGTGGTGCCAATAGCCTGGCAGAGAGTTCTTTTCTCCTCAGCTGCCACCTCCACCCACTCCAACCCTCCTCACTGTGCAGTAATTCTGAGACAGCTCCCCCAGGGCTCCATTGGGGGTAAGGGAGAACTTCTGATGACATGTTCCCAGGAGCCTCCATCAACATGGCTGTAAAGCCTGACCAGACCTGCCCCCGGAGGTTCTGACAGACCGCTGGGCAGCCTGGGCGGTGAGAGGAAGCCTGCAGTACCACAGGCGGTTGGCTTCCGAAAATGCAAAACCGAGTCCATGGGGCTGCCCATCTGGGAAGCTTCAGGAAGATCGAGTTTTTCTGATTTTAGGTTCCTCTAGCCCACTGTCTCCTCGTGCACGCTCTCCACCGCGCGGCTGGCCCTCAGCTGCATTTGAGCAGCCAACACTTTTAGTCTCAGCTTGGCAGAGCGGCAGGCTCAGCCTTGGAGCAGCTGTGCGTGCTGGCGCACTCTCCGAGCCTGGTGTTCCTGTGTGTGCACAGGGAGGACTGCTGGGGAGGATTGTGTTGAAGACTCATGGCTGTAATACCCTGAAGGAGCGGGCGGGAGGCTGGGCCTGTGGCTGTGGGCAATGGGACTTGAATTGCTCTCTGCAGCGTCAGGCTTTTTGCAGTGCCAGGTCTGTGGGGACTAGCTATGTGTCGTGAGTGAGCTGCCTCAAGGCCAGGGCCAGGGGGCAATGGTCTCACCTGTAAAGTGGAGACAGTAGAGGTTGCCTGGTGTGCACGGGGCTCAGACCCACGGTAGGTGTGGAGAAGACGCTGGGCAAGTGGGGGCTGTTACTGTTGCTATTATTGTGATGGTGACAATGACAGTGATGACGGTGATGACCGTGCTGCTGCTATGGTGATGGTGGTGATAACAGTGGTCATGATGGTGGTGATATGGTGGTGATCCTGAGAACTGTGATGATGTGATAATCTTTCTATGTAGTCCAGGTTGGCGTTGAACCTGTGTCAATCCTCCTTCCTCAGCCTCCCAAGGGATGAGACCACGGGAGTCTATTGCTACGCCTGGCTAAGCCTGGTGTACTGCTTACTGAGTGAATAAATGCCCCTGAACCTGGGCAGGGGGTGAAATGACCTATGTTCACATGGTGCAGACCCTGACTTGGGCCATGAAAACCAATGCTTGTCTGAAGCACCACCGTTGGGCCACAGAAAATGGGGCTGGGCATTGTGAGGAGCTGGGGCCTCCCCTCTGGGCCTCTGGATATGTAGCAAGACTGAAGGAGAAGAAGGAAGAATGGCTGATTGTTTCTGTAAGTCCAAGAGGTCAGAGGGGCCAGCCTAAGCCTCCTTGGGAACAGACTGTGCCCAGCTTCTGGAGGCCACCCACCTTGTTCTGCTGGGCTGAGGGTAGGATGCGGGCCATTCGAGGGTCCAGGCTGCTTGTGGCCAGACTCTGAGCCTCATCTCCCTCTGAAATGAAGGCCTGTGTGGGCATGGAGGAAGTGGGTTGAGATTGGGGAAGGGAGTCATTGCAAAGAAGCCTGGGCTAGGCTCCCTGTTACAACTCTTCATGTGCAAACCCTGGCCACTCCAGTCTACACTGCCCTTGCAGCGCGCACTTGCAGATGGAGAAACTGAAGCCCCAAGAGCAAGCTTGCAAAGCCCTACAGCTGTGAGAGGGTGCAGGGGACCCTCAGGCCTCTGCTCAGT
Organism: Pachyuromys duprasi; assembly: GCA_028658305.1. NCBI lineage: Eukaryota > Metazoa > Chordata > Mammalia > Rodentia > Muridae > Pachyuromys > Pachyuromys duprasi. Next base: position 104,502,593 of record CM053763.1, read on the forward strand.
TTCTTCCAGCCCTCCCCCATCTCCTCCCTCTACTGGCAGCTGGCTGTGAGCGTGGGCAGGCCACTCACTCTGAGCCTCAGCTAGCAGCTTCGGAGCCACAGAAGCGGTAGGTGTGATTGAGAGACTGGAAAAAAATTTTTAAAAACCCACAGCATGTAACACACGGGGGCTTTCCCCTGGTCGGTGCTCACCCACAGGCCCTGGCTGTTCAGTTCTTGCAGAGAGTTTAGATTGGCCTGAGCTGCAGAACCCACGCTATGAAACATTCTATCGGATGGTCCACTTTCTTCAATAAATCATTTCTGAAACATGAGAAATAAATATAGAACATATAGAAAATGTACACATGCGTATCTATTAAAATAAAATGGGGGGGTCTGCGTGATATATGGGTCAGGAAACGGCTTGCCTTACGAAGATGAGGATCCGAGTTTGAACCCCTGCACCAGATAAGAGGCAGGCACGATGGGGGTGCACTTGTAACCCAGGTGCTAGGGAGGCCAAGGCAGGTAAATCTCTAAGGCACACTTGCCACAGTCTGCCTGATTGGTGAACTCCAGGCCAATGAGAGATCCTGCTTCAAAGGAGGTAGACAGCATTCCTGAGGATGGACACCTGAAGCTGACCTCTGGCCTCCATGTGTAGTTCATGCATGTCCATAGCACACACACAGGCAAACATACTAAAAACAAATACAAGTGAAAACAAGCTTTTGGGACATGGTCCTTCTGTGTTACCCAGACTGGTCCTGAATTCCTGAGCTCAAGTCATCCTCCTGCCTCTGCCTTGGACCATAGGTGTGCACTCTAGTACCCACCTAGAGACTTTTTAGACAAGATTAAGAAACAGAGACCAAACACTGTGGAAACCTGATATGGATCCTGCTTCAAATAGATCATGTTTAAAATGCCAGTTATGACTCAAGTGAAAATCTGACCTCACTGGGGTCTATGTAGCCTGAGTTTATATTGAATTCAGTGTGGCAGTCTTCTGGAGCCCAGGCTAGCCTCAACCCCCTTTTTAGCTCAGGAGGACTTTGAACTTCCGATCCTTCTGCCTCTACTAACCAAGTGTTAAAATGGTGGGTGTGGACATTGCACCAGGTTTATAGTCTAACCCAGAGCTTCTTGCACACCTGGCAAGCACTCCATCATGTGACCCACACCCAGCCCGCTGCCTGTAATTTTCAACACATTTTCAGCTGGGTGGCGGCGGCGGAGACAGCAGCGGCGGCGACTGCAGCGCCATACTCCTTTAATCCCAGCACTTTGGAGGCAGAGGCAGGTGGATCTCTGAGTTCCAGGCCATCGAGGGCTATGCAGAGAAACTCTGTCTCAGGAAAAAAAAAAACACGAAACAAACAAACAAAAACAACAAAAGACCACACAAAACATAAAACCAATCATTTCATCATTTGCTTTTTCTTTTCCCTTTCCTTCCTTCCTTTCCCTTCCCCTCCCTCCCCTTCCTTCCTTCCTTCCTTCCTTCCTTTTTTTTGGGGTGTGTGTGTGTGTGCATATATGTGTGTTTGCCTGTGCATTTGTATGTGGAGGCCAGGGATTGGTATCAGCTGTCTTCCTCTATCACGCTTCCTCATTGTTTATGTTTTTATTGGATTTATTTATTGTGTGCATTTGTGTGTGTATGGGGGTGCACACATGCCACGGCGCACATGTAGAGGTTACATGACAACTTGTGAGAGCTCGTTCTTTTGTTCTACTGTGTAGTGCTGGGGATTGAACTTGCATTGTCATGCATGGCAGCAGGAATCTTTTCCTGCTGAGCCATCTCCCTGACTCTTCCTTTATCTTTTGAGATTATCCATCTATCTACCTACCTCTCTCTACCTATGTATCTATGTATTTATGTATCTATGTGTCTATCTATGTATCTATCTATGTATTTTGTATATCTATGTATCTGTTTATCAATTATGTATGTATCTATCTACTTATCATCTATCTAGCTATCATGTATGTATGAATGTATGTATTTATCTATCTCTCTGTCTACCATCTGTCTTTTTTATTTCTCTCTTTCTCTCTCCCTCTCTCACTGAACCCAGAGCTCACCATTTCAGCTAGCCTGACTGGCTACTGTGCTCTGGAGATCGGGCTGTCTCTGCTCACCCTCAGTGCTGGGGTTACTGATATGAACTTTTATGCTTGGCCTTTTGTGTGAGTGCGGGGAATCCGAATTCAGGTCCCTAGGTTTGTATTTTAACCTGTCCATGAGACAGTCCTGCTTTTCAACAAAGAACAAATTAGTTCGCAAAGACCACGGGGAAGTGGAGGGGGTCCTGTCCCAGGGGAGGCAGAGCTGTGCAGCTTCTGTCCCTGCTGTCACCTCCCAGTGTCATGACATTTTCAACTTTATCCCATCCACTTCCAGTTGGTCAGCACCTCCATGACCCACTCCCTTTCCATGGACAAAAAGCGACTTTCAGGCTGATAACTCAGGGAAGCACTCAGAACCTCGAAGATAGCCACAGCTTCAGAGACCCCTTCTACAGAATCATGGGAAGGTTCCTTCCTGAGGAGTGGTGGGCGGAGCCTCCCTAGCTTCCTGAGAACTCCTGACCCCAGCTTCTGGGGTGATGACACCCTCTTTGAAGGATGTATGATTTATCTCCTTCCCTCAGCCCATTGCCAAGGCCCTGCTAGGCCTAGATTCCCATCATGTCTTGCTGTAAATATTGCTGCTGACTCTCACCATCCAAACATGATGGAAGAAGGGAGCATGGATGGATAGACACAGATCCTTCCTGATTGTCCATGGGGTGGGTCATCTCATACCGCTAGCCTTGGCTTCATCCCCTGTATACTGGCATGATGCCTCTTGCCAGGCATAGTCCAAGCATCTGTTACTATTAGGCAATTAGAACAGTGCCTCTGGCATATGCTAGATGAGTTTTTCATCTATTCTTTTTTTTTTTTTTTTTTTACATCACTGTGCTAGCTAGCCTTATCTTTCTATGCAGCTCAGACTGGCCTCAAACTTGAAGAGCCTTCCTGTCCCAGTCTCCTGCAGGCTGGCACCCAGACATGCATGACCATGCCTCTCTCTTTTTCTAAATTTTTAAAAATATTTTTTAAAAAAGAGATTTACTTATTTATGTGAATGTTCTGCCTGCATGTACACCTGGAAGCTAATAGAGGGCATCAGATCCCATTATAGATGGTTGTGAGCCACCGTGTGGTTGCTGGGACTTGAACTCAGGACCTCAGGACGGGAAGATCAGCCAGTGCTCTTAACCATTGAGTCATCTCTTCAGTTCCCACTCTCTCTTTTCCTTCCTTCTTCTTCTTTTTTGTTCTTCTTCCTCTTCCTCCTACTTCCTCTTTCTTTTTTATTTTTGAGACAGTTTCTCTGTGTAGCACTGGCTGTCCTGGAACTTGCTCTGTAGACCGGGCTGGCCTGGAACTCAGAGATTCGCCTGCCTCTGCCTTCTGAGTGCTGGGATCAAAGGTGGGCCCTGCCGCAGCTGCCACCACCATGGTGTTTCTTTTTCATTTTGAGACAGCGCTTACTAAGTTGCCCAGGCTGACCTTGAACTTGTGATCCTTCTGCCTCAGCCTCTAGAATGGCATGGGACTCAGGAGTTCTCTATGAAAGGAAGAGAGAAATACTCTCTAGGAGAAGACAAAAAAAAGTGTGGAATGCACCCCAGTATGTCTGAGGATGGACAAAAGTCAAAGTCAAGTGTGGCTGGAATTTGGAATTTGCTGGAGACCTATGGAGATGTCATGCTGACTGGCTTGAGGTTTGTGAGCTGCCTTGTGTGTGTGTGTGTACTTGTGTGTGTGTGCTTTCTGCACAGTCCACCAGGAAATAAGAGGATGGTGATGGCCGGGCTAACAGCTCCCCAAGTACACAGTTAAAAGTCTTTGAACAGTGATCATTCATGTGTCTCCCTCTGAGGTTTCCGAAAATGCTTTTAGGAGGGGGCCGTGCAGCTGAAACTTAAACAACGCGTCTGTGTAAAAAGGCAGAGGTGCCCCGGGTTGTGGCCCCCAACATGCCATCCACAGTGCTAACACATGTTCTAGACATTAGGACCATGCAACCCCGGTAGGCTCCCTGGTGGCAGCTTAGGGTGTGAATTGGCATGTGTGTGTGTATGTGTGTGTGTGTGTGTAGTTGCGAACATTTGAGTGTGTGCCTGCATTCACTCATGGACACTTTGACATGCATGCACAGTGTATGCCTCGAGGTATGCCTCTAAGCCTTAGTGCGTGCAATAAAGGCAGGAATGGAAGCCAGACAAAAGCCTGGGACAGGAGCTGTGGAATGTTTGCTTTTGCTTTTCTTTTTCTGCTTTTTTTTTTTTTTTTTGACAGGGTTTCCACTCTATGGCCCAAGTTGGCTCAGCCTCCAGAGTACTAGGGTTACAGGTCTCTCCCAGGTCCAGGCCCTATGAGTTTTGAATGTGACATTGAGTGTGACAGAGCTGGATGTCATAGTACACACCTGTAATCCAGCATGCAGGAGGGAGAGGCTGAAGTCACACCCAGGCTCCAGATACCACACAGAAGTGAGGGCTGGCTGAATGTGCAGACTCACCTTCCTAGAGTCTTGCTTCCTGAGTTGGCTTGGAAGAGCTCATAGAGGGATCCAGATCAGTCAGGGGAGGAGCCTGGGCAGAGGTGGGCCTAGCTGGTGGCAGAGCAGAGAGTGGAGACTCCTGCCTTTCAGTCCCCCTTTCCTCCCCGCTTCCTTTCTGAGGTCCTTCTGTGTGTGTGTGTGTGTGTGTGTGTGTGTGTGTGTGTGTGTGTGTGTGTGTGTAAATGCCCTGGGTATCTCTGGCTGAGGGAGAGCCTGGGCTGGATGAAGCTTAGGTAGGTCCTTCTGTTGTGTGTGAGGCCAGGGCAGGAGACAGAACCCTTTGCCTGCTGAGTCACCCAGCGGACACTCTGGTAGCCTCTGGTCCTCACTGGCCCTAGACTCAAAGCCATGACATGGAGACAGATTTTTCTCCCTGGCTGTAATGTCATAGCTAAAGGAGGGAGGGGGAGAGTCAGGGTGAGCAGCGGTGGCCTTCCAGGCTGGCTGAGGGCTGATAAATTGCCTCTTGCCCTTAAGGCTCAGCAATTACCAACCCATTAAATCTTTTAACCCTGGGAAGCAGAGACCGCTGGAGCCACTGGTCCCAGAGAATCCAGAGTAATGAAACCTTTTATAACAGACCCTGTGGACTAACCCATTCTTAAAGATCAGAGACTCAAGGGACCCCGGTGGCTCCAGAGTGGAGCATTTGTCTACCATGCATGAAGCCCTGGGTTCCATCCTGAGCACCATGCAAAACCAGGCACAGTGGCACATGCCTATAATCCCAGTGCCGACAAGTAAAGGCAGGAAGATTAGGAGTTCTAAACCGTCCTTGGCTCCTTGAGATCCAGTTTCACAAAACCAGAACAGAGCAAAACAAAAACCATAGACTCAAGGCCTGGGGATGTGGTTCAGTTGTAGAGTTCTTTATTAACAACAGGAGTGGGTTCAAGCCCCAGCACTCCCGGAGCATAATGTCATTGAGGTTTTCTCTGGAAGAAGGTGGTGAGAATACAATGATATTGCAGATAAGAAAGATGCAGGTAGCCCTGGCTGTGAGCATACCCTCTAAAGACCAGGTGTTACTTATATTCTGAGGGAACTCAGACCCAGAGAGCAGGTGTGACAAATCCAGGAACTCACAGCTACGAAGCGCTGTCATACGCTGACCTGGAGGAAACACCTGTTGAGCCAACTGCTTCTGTCTGAAGTTGAAGGCCTCAGAGGCTCTTCCTTGGTGCCAGGCAGGGAGACCCTGAGCTAGCCCTGGCTTAGTCCCTTTGCAACCTCGGCCACTTCATTGACTCTCTCCAGACCCTCCTTTCCTTTGTCCTTCAAAGAGCAAAGGAAATCCCCTCTGTGTGCTCCTAGGCAGAGGATGTCACTTCCCTGGGCTGCTTCCTCCTGCAGGCACTCCCCCTCCACTGGGTAGACAACTCAGCTGCAAAGAGCATCACAGGGAGGCCTGCTTAGCCGGGCTGGCGGAACACAATGCTGGGTGCTGGCCAGTGGGAGATGCTTACGTGTTTCTAGTCTCCTGTAGGACGGAGGGTTCCATCCTGTGAGCACTGCTATTGTCTTAGTTAGGGTTTCTATTGCTGCCACAAAACACCATGACTAAAAGCAACAACAACAACAAAAACAAGAACCAAACCAAACCAGAAAAACCAGAGTGAGGAGGAAAGGGTTTATACTTCCACATCGCTGTTCATCCACAAAGGAAGTCAGGGCAGGAACTCAAGCGGGGCAGAACCCTGGATACAGGAGCTGCTGCAGAGGCCACGAAGGAGTGCTGCTTACTGGCTTGCTCCTGTGCTTTGCTCAGCCTGCCTTCTTATAGAACCCAGGACCACCAGCCCAGGGATGGGAACACCCGCAATAGGCTGGACCCTCCCCTATTGATCACTAATTCAGATCATTACATGTCTTTTTTTTTTTAATTTATTTATTTTTATCTCAATCACAGGTTGGGCA
>CM053763.1:104509214-104579044 GCA_028658305.1 Pachyuromys duprasi
CATCTCCTTCTTCCCCGCCCCCTCCAAGTCCACCAACAGGGGAGGACCTCCTTCCCTTCCATCCAACCCCAACTTATCATGTCTCCTCAGGGCTGGCTGCAAAGTCCTCCCCTGGGATCTAGCCAGTCTGTCACTCCCCGGCTTATATGGGGGAGGGTCAAAGAGTCAGCCATCAAGATCATGACTGAAACAGTCCCTATCATTACATGTCTTATGGAGGCATTTTCTCTATTGAGGTTCCCTCCTTTCAGATAACTCTAGCTTGTGTGTCAAGTTGAGATAACTAGTCAGCACAGCAAAGGTTTGGGAAAGCCCTGCACACATGTGTCTGACTGTGTGGGGGAGCACAATGTGCTACCGAGCATGCAAAAGGCAGAGCCCGGGGCAAGAGGGGGGCAGCAGGAGTTGAGCTGTGAGCTTGGAATTGCAGCTTCTTCTTCTTCTGGGCCTCCCCAGGGACCAGAGGGTAATAAGTGTTTACTGAGGCCTTCCACCCCCCGTGGGCAGAAATGAGATGCTCCAGCCAGCATGGGAGCTCAGAGCCACCAGGCTGGGGCTGTGAGCCCAGCCTTATTATATTAATGAACATCAGGGTGAGGATTACCACTAATGAGATTAGTCAGAGCCTCCAGTGGAGTGTGCCAGGCGGGCGCTGGGCACCCAGGTCTACTCCATCTTCCCAGAGCCCTGGACAGAGGTATCCGTGCCTCTGCTTTACAGGTGAGGAAACTGGGCCCCAGCACGGGTCCACCTCAGGGCATGTGTGTTGCTTTTGGCTTGCCTGCTCTTTCTCTGGCTTTTAAACATTTACTTACTGTGTGTTTGTGTGCGCAAATGCCACAGTATGTGTGTGGAGATGAGAAGACAGCTTTCAGGAGACTGTTCTCTCCTTCCGCCATACGCATGGGTTGACTTAGGCTTTCAGGCTCGGCAGCAAGCTCCTTTGAACCATCATGGATTTGATAACGGAGTCACCTTGTTTTTATCTCCTGGGCCTCCTTTTCTCCCAGCAGCCATGGCCCTGTGGCTGCTTCTCTCGGCAGAGCTGAGGGGCAGCCAGAGGCACCAGTAACTGTCCTGTCATCTCTCATCCCCTCCGGCTCCTGGGTCAGGCCAAGCTCTGGGTACAGCCTCTTGCAGACACGGAGGCTGCCACTTAGCCATTCACTACACAGACCTTCTTATCCCTTTTTTGGGGGGCAGATTCGAGCCTTTCAAGATGCACACGGGGAGTTTAGCTTTCATCCAACTTCACAGTCAACCCTGTGACCTTCCTGGGCCCTGGGGACACCAGAAGGATAGAGACAGCCCTATGCTGCGAAGCCTTCCTTCTCACGGGCAGTCACTGTGGCGTGTGAGGAGGCGGCCAACCAGACTGTGGGACTCAGTCCCTGCTGAGGAGCCTGGCCCTCCGTGGTCTATATGAACTGGGCTGAAGGATAAATAATTTCTCTCCTGTTTCAGCCAGTGATTTGGGGTTTTTTACTTAAAGACTAAGCTTACATCTCGTCTAAAAGGCAGCCTCTAATTTGCTGGGGCACAGTGTGTGTGTGGGGCAATCTATTGGAGCTACATCTGGTGGGTCTGTCCAGCTGTGTCCTCTCTCCTACTAGTGGGGAGAGATCACAGAGAGCTTGCGCTTGTCGGGTGCAGCCTGCTCTGCATCCTGGACCAGAAGGAGACCAGCTTCTCATCTGAGCTTGTGAATCAGGCCTTGCGGGCTGCCTGTAGTTGGTTTCTACTTATGCCCGGGGGCTTCTAGGAAATGGATCCTCCTCTGTCCTCACAACCTAGGGCGGCAGGGTCTCATGAGGGTAGATTTGGGGAGGAATGAGAGGTGGTGGGGAGGTGGTTTGTGTGGGGGAAGGGATGAGCAATGATGAGGGAAGCCTCCTTCAGTTACAAGCAACAGGAGTCCAGCCAAGTGCTTTGATGCTCTTTGCGGTGACCTCACATGAAGGATGGCTGGTGCTTGCTTTGGCGTGTGTGAATCAGTGGGAACTGTCATTCTCCACTCTGCTTCACTCTGTTGGGTGATTTCACCTCCAGTGCTCGACAGCAGGCAGAAGACATGGCACAGGGAGGGGGCCGTCACTTCCTTTCAGCTGGCGAGGATGGAAACCCAGACTTCTTTCCCCCAGAAACCATGTACCTAATCCTGGGTAATGTCTATAGGCCAGGTGGGCCATGGTCAATCACTCTGCATACTCAGAGACACCCAGACACACACCCAGACACACACACACACACACACACACACACACACGGTTACACAGATATACATTCGCACTCACAGGCCTGCTGCAGAGGAATAGAAAGCAACCTGGCTGCGGTTTCCCAGGGCTTTCCCTGTCTTGGACTTTTCCCTGTACCCAGCAGTGCCTCGGAGCCAGCCTGTGACCTGCATTCCTGTGGCTGGGACCACGCCTCTGGCAGCAGGAAGCAGCTGGTCCAGCTTCCAGCTTTGGAAACCAGCAGAGGGTCCTGCCCCTGAGTAGAGAGAGCTGTCACCGTACTTAGCTTAAGCAGCACTCTGCTCCTGAGCCAGTCTTCCTGTCTCTCAGGTGTCTCTCTTCCTGCCCTCACAGGCACTTAAGTGTAAGGCCCAGGGGAGGAGGAGCGGGAGAGCCATTACTGATGAGCCATCCCTTGCCTTGATGAGCCTCCAGGACTGGGAGAGGATGGATGTCTGAAGTTAGCATGCTGGTGGTCCTGCTCCCAGGAGTGCTGGGAGACAAAGATTCCATTCCAGAGTGAAGAAACTGCAGCTCAGAGAGGTTAAGTCCTTAGCCTAAGACACACAGCAGGTTGGTACTAAAGTCAGAGCTGTTTGGCAACCAAACTCCTTCCTTGAGCCGGGCGCTAGAGGGACGAGTAACCTTGTTTTGTGGTTATTTGTCCTGAGGCTCCATACCATGGGCTTATCTGTCCCCAAAGGACACCAGCCAAGGTGCTGGTCAGTGAGTGCACACATTCAGAGCAGACACGTGGGGCCTGCAGGATACCCCAGTGCTATGTTTATCAGGACACAAGCAGGAGCAAGGAGCAGGTACTAGCAGCACTTATGTCTGAGGTCAAATCCTGAAGGGCAAGCTTGGCTTCTTACGGTGTCCCCATGAAGGACAGAATACATTCGGTGCCTAGAGTTCTGGATAAGGCTGGCTTGTTTCCCGAAGTTTTGGTCTGGACCCTCACCGGCCTTTCGACCTGAGAACCTCACCTCCTCTGCCTTTGTTTACCCATCTGAAAAATGGGTATAGGTTCCCAGGGCCCAAGATATAGGGAGGGAGTATCTTGGGGGCACTCTAGGGACAAAGGACCCTTGTTCCTGCAGCTTTCTCACCCACACAGGCTGTGGGATGACGCAGGGGAGGTGATTCCAGGACAGATTCCACCATGGCTAAGGGGAGGGGAGGGAGGCCAGGGAGGACCTTCACCCTAGCCTCACATTCCCTCGGGAAACAGGAAGTCTGTGCTGCCCAGGCGCTGCCCTGGCTCCAGGAAGCCAGATGACCCTTTCCTTTCTGGTCTCCCTCCCAGCCCAGGGAAGGAATTCACTGTACTGTCAACAGGCCCGCCCCGCTTCTGAATACAGCTCTCTGAGCTACGGGGTGCTGGGGAACCGTGCACTGCCCAGACCCCTTTATTCTACCGGGTGGTTTGCTGAGGCCAAGAGGTGTGGGGTGTGGGCTGCCTCAGGCCAAGCTGCACACAGGAGCTCTCATGCTTAGTAGGAACAACATCACAGGAGGACAGTGTGTCATCACTATAGACCTCTTGAGGCACGCAAGTGGTGAGGCCTCTCCCCAGAGGACCTCCAACTACCACAGAACAAGCTAGCTACCCTAACAGCCCTTGCCCTACAGAGTGAAAAGCCCAAGGTCTGGACCTGAAAACCCACCAGTCTCCACCCTGGAAAGCTCCGCCCTCACCCCCACCCCAGAAACGCCATGTACACCCCATCGTGTTCTGCTCAGTTCTCTGCTGTTTCTTGCCCAATCAGAGGCAGACACCCTCCTGGGTTGGTTCAGTCCAATAAATCTTTTTTTGTGTATGAAGTTTGTTGTGCGGTGTGACTTTGTGGTCTTCCTCGGCTCTCAACTGCCGGGGTACCTTTCTCCTCCGAGCTGTAATGTTTACAGCCACATCCTATGGATCAGGCGCACTTTACAGATGAGAAAGCGTCCAAACACCTCATGGGGCCACACAGGAAGAGGACAGCGGAGTCAGGTCCTCCATCTGCCTGATTCTGACGTGGAAACGTGGAGGCATAGGCTGGGAAAGGACATGTCTCAGCCACACAGAGCAGCCTGGCTTTTGCGGGTAACATTGTAGCGGAGACTCCACAATGCATCCACAATGTCAGTCACAGGGCTCTGCATTGGCAGTCTGCCGTGTGTGTGTGTGTGTGTGTGTGTGTGTGTGTGTGTGTGTGTGTGTGTAAATGCTCTCCTCAGTACATCAGGATGGCACGAGACTCTCATGTGCCTGGCTTCCAGGAGAGTCTTCATGGCGGAGATCTGGCATAGGTCTGTAGCTCTTTACTTGCCCCTTTCCTTCCTAAAGCAGGCACAATGCTGGGACTGTGGCAGCCATTCTGTGCTCATGAGGCTGCTCCCTTGAAGATGAAGATAGGCGTGGAAGGTGGCTGAGGTGTGAGAGAAGGGGCACAGTGATACGGGCTACACCTCTCCCAGCCTGATCTGTCTAGTTCTGTTTTGTTTGTTTATTTGTTGTTGTTTTTGATACTGCTGTGGCTTCCCTCTCCCCCTCCCCTTCTTTTTTCCCTCCTCCTCCCCTTTCTCTTCTTTTCCCTTCTTTCTCCTTTTAAGACAGGCTCTCACATTGCTCAAGCTGACCCTGATATTACCATGTAGCCCAGGCTAGCCTTCAACTGCTGATTCTCCTGTCTCAGCCTCCCAAGTGCTAAGATGATTGACATGAACCTCTACACGAGACAAACTGGAATTTAAAGCAGCAGACACCGAGGCTCAGAAGCACAAACATCGACGAATCAAAGCCAAAAGATCATTGGGGTGTGTATGAGCTAGTACAGAGAAAGGGCCAGCAGGAAGGGCGATTCCATTGTCTCTAGTAGCCAGCAGCAGCTGACCCCAGTGTAGGCAGAGTGTGCCCTAGGTGAAACTGGTCAGGGATTCATGGGACAGCCATGGCATACCCAGGGGTCTCCAGGAGCATGGGGTGGGTGAGGGTCCTGTCACTCTGCCCCTGGGTCCTTGACTGTGTAATAGCATGGGATATCGACAGGACAGACAGGACCCAAGTGCTGTCTGACAAGTGTCTGACGGGCAAGTGCTGAGGCCCAAGGTGCTCCACAGAAGGTCAAGGTGCTCCACAGAAAGCCCAGTGCCCACTTGCAAGCCGGGGAAGAACCATCCTGGGCAGTCATCTATCGATCAAGTGGCCTTGTCCTGCTGTGTGGTCTGGTTCAGCTCCTGCCCTCTCTGGGCCTTGGCTATGGAGAGGAGGGGCTCTGTGCTCCCCTATGAAGAACCCAGTGTGGCAGTGGGAAGATCTATTTTTCTGTGTTTCTAAGCTGCTTTTATGTGCCTCTTCTTTCAGCCAGAGGCGCTGGGGTCTCAGGGAGGACCAGAATTGGGGATCTGAGGACAGAAGGGAAGGCTTGATGTTTGGCTTCTGAGTGAAACATCATTCAGGGGCTGCTGTGCTGTTGTTAGCCAACTGACAATGGCCCTGACAGCCGGCTTTTCCAGCAAGGGTGGGGTTTCTCCCGTCTAGACGTGCTCTTTATACATCGAGAGCCAGATAACAGGACTGTGGACAGGACACAGAGGCTACCATCCCAGGAGTGAGAGGGACAGGAATCCTGGAATCCCAAGTGGGGAGGGCTTTGGGACAGCCCCTGCCTCTCATGAGGGGGAAGGGAAGGCAGACCTTGCTGGCTCCTTCTGGCTCAGTCCATACCTGCTAGGGCACTTCCTGACCCATGGGGCTCCCCAGGAACCAGTGCAGGCCTTGTGGGGTCCAAGGAACCAGTGCCAACTGTGGCACCAGCCTTGAGAGGCAGGGGCTAGGGTTAGAACTACAGACATGCTGCAGAGGCACTCTACCCCGGAGCTGCAGCCCAGATTTTAAAACGGTTTCTCTTTGCTTTTTCTTTCGACGTGTGGGTTGGAATCCAGGGGCATCAAGGAAGCTGCACGCATAAAGACCACATGTGTGGGTCTGAGCTCCCTTTGCCAGCAGCTAGTTCCTTGCCTTTGTCTTGTCTCCTCTTGTGTCAGGCTTGCCCTGTTGATGACCTGGGCAGGGCGGCCTATGGGTAGTCAGTGTAAGGTGGTCTGCCCAGCTCTTTAGGAAGCACGCCATTTGTAACACTATCCATCCACCCATCCGTCCACCCATCCACCCATCCATCCACCCATCCATCCACCCATCCACCCATCCATCCACCCATCCACCCATCCATCCACCCATCCATCCATTTATCCATGTACCTACCGAGACACATTGGTTAATCTGGTGATTCAAAGACAGCGCTGGGAACCCAGGTCCTTTCTGTATATTTGCTCTGTGGTACTAAGGATGTCAGGTGTTTGTCCTTTGTCATATATCTCATGGTTACAAGATGGCTGCACATCCCTGCATGTGTCATCTCACACACCCATGTCAGAAACCAGAAGAGAATGCTCCTTAGTTGAGTTCCTTTAATGAGGCTGTTGCTCTTACAGGGTCCCAGTGGGCTTGCTCCCCGTCTCTTGAGCCGGGGTTGTTCCTAAGCAAGTGTCTGGCTGGGGAAAAGATATCGTGATGTCCTGGCTCAAAACAAGATGTGTTGCCTGGGGAAGGGCTGGGCCCCCTCCGTGAGTGCTAGAGACTGAATAAAACTGGAATTCATTTAGCATGGAAAAAGGCAGAGGAAGAGGGAGGCGGCTGTTGAATAGGCAAACGGGGGATCGCTCTATCCATCTTTCCATTCCCCGCCATCCATGTGGCGATTCATCCATCCATAGACCTCTCATTTATCCATGCATGCGTTGGCTCATCTATCAAACGTTTATTGATGCCTACTGTGAGCCAGGCCCTCCGCTCTCTGTCTGCTGAGAACTCGGAAGAGAAAGATCTCGTTAGGGAGAAATATGGAATTTCCCATAATACCCCTGATAACGACTTTATTTAGTCACAGTAAGAATAATATTGGTGGCTCGTGCTGTGCGGTGCGGTCTGCGGAGATCTCTCAGGGCCGCTCCTTCATTCTGCACACGTTTGTCGAGAGAGCATCTGCTGCACGCCAGGCGCGGGCTTTGAGCTTTACAAAGCGCTTTTCCCTACATTTGTCAGCAAGAGGACTCCAGAGTCAGAGACCCGACGGTTTCTGGAAGCAGAAGAGAAGTGTCCCTAGGGCCCTCTTCAGAGTTGCAGTGTCCCCTGGGCCAGGTTGTCAGGGGACTCCTCCAGGGATGACAGAGTATTTTTCAGAACCGTTCTAGAATGGCAGGTGGATCTCTAGAGCACGTGACGGGGTGGTGGGCGTGGCGTATCCTGTTCAGTCACAGGCAGCTTCAGAGTCAGCTCTGATGAAACTGTAACTTTACAGTACAGGGTTCCGCCTCCACTGACACAGGAGTCCAAGGGTTTACTCTGCCTACCCAAGCAGTGTTTGTAGGCCCCTCTCCAGGGGCTGTGATGTTGGTAGCTCTCTCTGTTTGTCCTTGACACATGTGCCACCATCTTAGTTGGGACCAGCAGCCTCTCTGTTCTTAAAGAGCCTCTCTAGACTATCAGGTCTCACCAAAAGCTTCTATCATCATCCTGTGCCAACTTTCCCATTCTCTGCTCTGTGATGGCAATCCTCCCTGATGTGTCGGCTAGAGGGAGAGCCTTGCCTCCCAGGAGTTCAAAGCAGGCCTCTGGGATGGAGGGAACACTGGGCTGTGCGCATGCTCTGCGGACCTGAGGGGCGTGGTCAGGACACAGAGACTCTCTTAGAGCATCCTGCCCTTTTGAGGTGGGGTTTGTGCCCTAAGGGAAGGGATGCCACAGGTCAGCTGATAAGTGACCAGACCGGAACATGGTCCCCAGTCTTCTACGTGCAGAACCTCGGAGTCCTTTGAAGCCCTAGCCTATGACTTTTTTTCCAGCCTAGGATGGCAAGCACATCTAGACCTTGGGAGTCCCCACAGCCAAGGATCAGGGAGGTGGCTCTACTCAGTGACTGTTGGAATCTGTCCTCGGTCACTTCTGCTTCCTCCATGATTGCAGAGGGTCAGCGGTGGTAACCCATCACAGAGATTCATCAGTGCTCCTGCCAGTGAGTGCTCCTGCTAGTGAGTGCTCCTGCTAGTGAGTGCCATTTGCCCTGAAAACCTTCCATGGCTCTCTGCACACCACAGAGACCTGGAGACCTGATGGGCAGATGCTGGCATAGCAGGCTTTCCAGACCTCAGGAGGAAAGGTTTTCTGGGTTTTCGGATATGGTTGATCTTTTCTGGCAGAGTAGGTTTCATAGTTAGGGAGGACATACTCTTTCCAGAGCTATGTGATACTTTCCTAGACCTAGAATTTTCCCAAATTGCTACTAAGGGGCAGCTTTTCTCTCTGTCCCTCCCTTTCGCCCTCCCTCCCCATCTTCCTCCCTCCTTCCCTGCTTCCTTCCTCCTTTGTCCTCTGTCTCTCCTTCCCTCCTCTCTCTCTGCCCCTTTCTCCTTCTCTCCCTCCTTTTCTTCTTTCCTCTCCCTCTCTCTTTCTGACCCGGGGACTGGATGACGCATGGGCTAGGCAAGCATGCCATCACCGTGCAGTGTCCCTACTACTTTTTTTACTTTTCACTTTGAGACAGAGTCCGGCCTCAAACCTGCTCTGTAGGCCAGACTAGCCTTGAACTTTTGATCCTCCTGTGTCAGCTTTGACAGTAGCTGGGATTACAGGCCTGTAGACACCAGGCCAAACTGAGAATTTTCTTCATACAGAAACAGAAAAATCTCCCCTGAATTCATGGCGGGAGGCAACAACAAAAATTTCCATATGAATCCCAATCTGTTCTCCAGGAGAGAGATGGCATTCCCTCCAGAGGTAAAGGCTACCCGGCATTCCCAGGTCCTCTGCGCAAGGAGACTCCACCCTCTCCCCACTAGTTGTAGCCCCCAGAGGTGAGGGGTGGGTAGCAAACCTGTCCTCATGTTTGCTCATCTACATGAATGAATCCACAGAGGAGCCCATAGCCCAGGCCCTGCAGGCCAGAGGAAAACTCAGTAATCTATTATACTGTTATGGAGGGAAAGGGCTGAGCTTGTGTCCGAGTAGGTGTGAAGGACCTCTGTCAGCTAGTGTCAGGGAGTGGTGACCTCCGCCCATCTGTCTGCATGCTCACAGCTGCTCAGAGCCCGACACAGCAGCTCTGTGGACCTTGACGCTGGTACAGATACAGATGAGGACCTCATCAGAAGCAGGGTTGCTTCATGGGCCAGAGAGCTTCCCAGCATGGTTCCTGGGAGGGAAGACCCCAATAACTGGGAAGTACAGGAGATAGAGGGCAGGGGTGGAACAGCATTGGTCCGTGGGGGTTGGCATCACTTACTGGGGTACCTTGAGAAGATGCACCTTCTCCCTCTGACTGTTGGGATTGATGCTGTCATATCAAGGATTGCTGCGGAGCTGGGAGTGTCACTCAATTGTTAGAGTGCTTGCTGACATGCAAGGAGCCCTGGGTTTCAGTGCGAGCTGAGTGTATTGACGTACTCTTGTAATCTCAGCACCTGGAAGATGGAGGCAGGAAGATCAGAAGTTCAAAGTCATCCTTCCTAACACTGTGAGTTTGAGGCCAGCGTCAAAATAAAAACCAAACAACAGCAACAACAACATACAGACAAAAACAAAAGTAGAAAGATGATGATAGCTAATGTCCTGCTCTGACATGTACTGCCTCAGAATGAAAGGCAGCCCAGAGCCAGCCTGTGAGTGTTTCCCAGACTCTGTCATAGCTCCCAGCAAAATTCCCCTGCACACTGGGGGTGAGGTCATTCTCTTCTTGTGTCCATTTGTCTTTTTGACACAGGGCTTCACGAGATAAACTGGGAAGCTCTTAAACTCATAGTCTCACCTCCACATCTGGAATGCAGGGATTACAGGTGTGTGCCATCGCACTCTGCTTGCAATAGGTGTTTTGATGCTATAAGCATGGTGACTTGCTTGGTCAGGGCCTCTGGAATAAGGATACTTCCACCTCCCTGGAGAAGTCCTTGTCTGATTTCTCAAGATATGTGGAGATCTAAAAAAACCAAGCAGAAATCAGAATATTCTTCAAGTCTAATTCACATTTCACAGAATATATTTTAAGGCTCAAGCTGTGATTTTTATTTGTGAAGACGATTGGGCCACTAAAGGGAAAATCCATATAATTGATACAATGATAATCTGAGCTGACATTTTGATGAAACTGTATAATTTTTAATTCTTCATGGCTTTGTGTTTAAAAAATATCTGCAACAAAAATTTAGTTTTGGCACCCTGCGTTTGTAATAAAACAAACAAACCAGGAATTACGAAGTGTCCTGCTGAGAAAACAGGTGGCAAGTTTCTGTGAGGAACAAACCCCCCCCCCTAGCCTCTGCACCCAGAAATGATGAGAAGACATTGTCACACAGGAGCTGAGTCTGCTCATAAGACTCATTGGGAAGCAGTGCACTCGAGCGCCTGTGGGCTTCCTGGCTCATCCATCTCCAATCAATTAGCACACAAGTATGTAAAAAAAAAAAACCATAGTGAAACATTTATATAGAAATGTTGGCTATCATCATCATTCCTTTGTTTTGTTTTTTTTTGAAGCAAGATCTGGGACTCCCATATGTAGACCAAGCTGGCAGAGAAAAAGTTCACCCATCAAGGACTTTTGACCCAAATAGAACTTTTTACAGTGAAACAAGATCCTTTTTTTATTGGTTGGTTGTTCAAAGCACATGCCTGCATCTGAGGCTCAGTTGGTAGAATGCTTGCTTAGCATGCATGAAGTTCTGGGTTGGAGCTGGTTCACACCCAGCACCGTGTAAACTAGGCTTGGTGGTGGTATATGGTTGTGATCCTAGCATTTGGAGGCAGAAATAGAAGGATCAAGGTCAGTCTTGGCTAGAAATTGTCTTTTAAACCAATCTGGGCTACATGACACCCATTTTTAAAAAAATCATTTAGCTAAGCCTCTGGTGCATGCCTGTAAGCCCCAATACTAGGGAGGCTAAGGCAGGATGATAGTGAGTTCAAAGCCTGCCTGGGCTACTGAGTGAGTTCAAGCCTGGCAACATATGAGATATCTCAAAATGAAAAGTTGAATGAGGGCTGGGGATCACAGCTCAGGGGGAGAGTGCTTCCTAAGGAGGAAAAGGTCCTGGACTCAACTTCCAGTGCTAAAAAATAAGTCACAGTGAGTGTGAAGAGGTGTGCACGGATGCTTTCAGGCGAGGTTGAGGAAGGAGTTTTTTTTGGGGGGGGCACAATGGACACTGACCAGTGTAACTAACCGCTAACCGCCAGATATATCAATAGCTTAAAGATGCTGTGGAATCCCCTCCCCACAGGGGGTTCTACATGCTGGAGTGCCCTCAGGTGCCCAGCAAAGAACACAAATGGGAAATACTCAGCATTAAGTCCCTGACATGGCACAAACTCCACCCCGTCACCCAGACCTGTGCAGTGCGGGCCAGTCCAGCAGTGAGCACATGACACTCACACTTCATGATGCTTATCTCATGTAGTCAGAATAACTCTTTCTTCTCTCTCTCTCTCTCTCTTTCTCTCTCTCTCTCTGTGTGTGTGTGTGTGTACATTCCCATAAACCATTCAGGTGTGAGAGCATTCAGCTAGTAAAAGCACAAATGCAACAAGGTACATATCAATCCATATTTAATTCATTAGTGTTATGGATCTCAGACCCCTGCTCCTGCCTTGGCTTTTTTCTTCTGCCTTATGAATCTTGATATTTTATTTATGAACCTAGTAATTTTTATATAAAGCAGGATTGCGTTTACTTTTTCATTGATTGGTATTCAATTAAGCCATAAACTTGACAGATTAAACTCTCGTAAACTTTTAAACCATTCAAACATTTAATTAAGCAAATTCCTTTAGATATTTCAAACTACAATTACAAATTTAATTTATCCAATTCAAATACTTCAAACACCTGACAAGGGGGCTTTACAAAGATGATGAACAAATTCTTCCTAAGCACCAAGCAACTTCTGTAAATCTAATCAGATGTGAAATTAGTTGCTTAGATTTTGTTTTAAATGTTATAAAGGCAAGACATGACAGCGCATGCCCGAGAGGCTGAGGCTGAGGTCCCATAGTTTAAGGCCAGCATGGGCCTCCTGGAGGGATTCTGTCTCTAAAGAAACCATAAGAAGCATGTAGAAGCCCCACAGTCCCCCCCACCCCCAAGCCTGGTTAGTGTGTCTTGTTACAACCTAAGCACCATAAAAATCATGAAAACATCAATTCTATGGGTTCTTTTCTTCCTCATCTGTGTTAGAGGCAAGATCTATCTTTGGATCTCTGTCCGTAATTCCTCAGTTCCGGGGACTGAAGCCAGGACCTTGAGAACGCTAGGCAAGAGCTCTATCACTGAGCCACTCCCCAGCACTTGGAACTCTATCGAGATGAACAACATCCCTGTTTTAAATCAAAGACATTTGGTAGAGGGCCGAGGATTGTGGCCCAGGTAGAGGGCGCTTGCCTAGCATGCATGAAGCCTTGGGTTCCATTCCCAGCACCTCAGAGACCGGATGACTGGTGGGGTGTGCCTGTCACTTCAGCACTTGAGAAGTCAGAACTTCAGAGTCTGAGCTGGAGAGATGGCTCAGTGGTTAAAGAAGGCTTGTTGCTCTTTCAAAGGACCAGAGTTTGAGTCCCATCTTCCACAGTAGGTAGCTCACAATTGCCTGTAACTTTTATTCCAAGTGACCCAGTGTTCTCTTCTGGCCTTTTCAAGCACCACATACACTCAGAATAAACTCTCTCTCTCTCTCTCTCTCTCTCTCTCCTTCCCTTGCTCCCTCCCCTCCCCATCTCTCTCATACATAAAATGTAAATAATTGAAAACTTTTTACTGTTTTTTTTTGTGAATTTCACATCATGAACCCCAATCCCACTTTCTTCCCCTCCCCTGAACCTTCCCTCAATCCTTGCAACGTCCCCCCACAGCAGAGGAAAAGATAAGCCTTGTTGTAGAAGCTGTGGTGTGTCACAGTATGTCTCATCTGTCCTCACTTCTTTGCTTGCAAACACTCATTGCAATGACTCCTTGGCCTGTAATGAGGCCTCTGGATTCTGCCACTCTATCAATACTAGGTTCTTACTGGGACTCCCCTTGGACATCCTGCTGTTTCCCTGTGACATGGAGGTCCTGCAGTTTTGGATCTGTAGGCCCCTTCATGCCCTCCAGCAGTTCACTGATGGGGTAGATGCTGGGGTGGCCCCACTCAAAGACCTGGATCTGGGCCTGAGAGGTAACTGAGCTGGTCAGCCTGCAGGCTCTCCTGCTCTCACGCCCTCAGGTCCTGCTCACCAGCAATACCCCCCCCCCCCGCACCCCAACAAGCTGGTCTGTCTTTCTCTAGGTCCATAGGAGTGACTTGGATGTTCTGGGTGCTAGCGCTTAGCCATGCATGTCTGTTGCTGACATTTTTGTCCACCTCTTCTGCTGTGGAGTCTGGTCTCCCTCTGAGATCCTACACTCTGTTGTTTACTCCTGATAACCCCAACTGGCCACTGGGCATGGCGGACTTGATCCATCAGCCGTGTCTCAGCCTGACCCCCAGTCTTCCTCCCCACTGCTTCCTCTGCTTATCTGCTTTGAAATAAAAAAAATCGGGGCTGCCATTCCTTCAGTTGCCTCCTCTTCATTGGATCAGCTTTTATATCACAAAACAGAAAATTTGTGCAGAAAGTTCACGAGAACACAACTTGCCCAGCTTGTCTATAAATAATCCCTCCCCAACACTCCTGTGAGTAACCCTAATTAAATTCATTGGTTCCCTAAAAATAAGACATGAAAATAGAGAGGGGGTTAGCTGGCAAGAGGAAAGAGGGATCAGCAAGAGAGGACAAAGGACAAGAAAGAGTAATGGGGAGAGATGAATATGTTCAAAGTACATTATACACAGCACAAGACACATTATCTCACAATGAAATACATTATCATACACAATTAATACATGCTAATAAAAACTGAAAAATGACACAAACATAATCGCACAATTCAATAAAGATAAACACCCACACACTCACCACCCACCGTGCCAGCATGCAGAAGTTATTTTGCAAATCCCTTTAAAACTTGTATGTTCGCAGGCATTTAAGTTCTGCCTGTATCTGAACATACTGAGATTGTGTCTCAAAGGAGCAAAGCCTACACCGGAGTCTATGGTTAGAGCCTGGTCTTTGTCTCCCCTAGATCCTGTGCACTGATCTTGTTGGGCCTCCTGTTCTTAGTCCATAGAGCACCTGCACAGAGTGTGACACCTGCCCTGAGCAGGTACAAGCAAGTCCTTGATATGTTTCTCTTGGTTTTCTATTGAGGAAAGCCACATCTACCCCAGCTCCTTCAGAGAGAGAGAGTGGCTCAGCTCGGGGGCTTGCTTTCAACTGCCAGTGGAAAGAGGAGATGCCGCTTGCCCCATGAGTCTGTTCTCACCATCAGACCTGCTGGACACTGTCCTTGAGTGAGGAAGGGGACAGCCGGAGTCCCACCTGATGCTGCTTCTTAAACTAGAATGGCTTCTTTCCTTGTTTTGACTCCCTCATCTTGCATGGATTCCCCGCTGTTGGCAGAACCCACCCAGAGCCCCACTGTAAGGGTATCTGGGCAATGTAGTTTTTAGCCTTCCAACCCCGCTCTTTCCAGAGAAACGCAGACCTTCATTAGGAACAGTGCTGAGGCTGTGAGCAAGGCCTTTCATGGCCTTCACTGTGAACGTCCTGGAACCTCTGCGTGTTGGGACAATGAGGAAGGCCCGAGTCTGGGTCTGTCTGAAGGTGTCCAGGACGTTCACAGCTCTGACCACCAGGAACTCTAGACTGACACTCTTGACATCAAAGAAGCTGCTGGATTATTCCAGATGGTACCTTGGGAGAGTCTATCCATAGCCGTCAAGTCAAGGGTTTAGTTGAAATCTTGATGGCTTTAATGTGGCATTATGACACAAATCCAGGCTTCTGTCTCACCACTATGCCATTACTCCTGGGTGCTCCTTCTCCGAGAACTCGTGACAAGTGTGTGGTAGAAACAGAAGCCTGTGTGGAGCTAATCAGATGTCCCACTGCAGAGCTGTGCACCCTGAGGTCCTAAGTAGGGCTCCTCGCCTGCTTGCATGTTTACTGAGGACCTGTCACCATAATGACCTGCTAGAGTCAGTGTGCCATGTGGCACTTAGAAGAGGCCCCCATTAAGCTTTGGAAATCTGCTACAATGGATTAACACTTTCCTCCTTGCTGAAGGGGCTGAGGCATGGTGTGTGTGTGTGTGTGTGTGTGTGTGTAAAAGAGAGACAGACAGAGAGGAGGGTGAGGGGAAAAAAGGAAGGGGGAGGGGGAAGAGGGAGAGGGAAGGGGGAAGTGGAAAAGACCATCCTTAGACCTAGATGGAGGCTAAACCTAGCTGGAGGCTGGGTGAAGGAGAGGCTGGAGGGGAGGGAGGCTGGGTCAAAGAGAGGATCATGGGGCAGAGTTTGGTGGGAGCTTGATGTTTGTGGGCTGGTATTTAGGATGAATTTCTGTGCCAGGTGTTAGAGCTGGGGAGATGGGGAAAGGAAAGAAGAGGAGGGAAGGAGGGGAGAAGAGAGCGGGAGGAAAGGAGGATCTTTTCAGATAAAGCTCTTGCTGCATTCACAGACAGCACGGATGCTGTGGACAGTCGTGCTGTTCCTGTAGGCTGTCAGGAAGTTCTCCCAGCTTCCTAGGTGGTAGTGGTGGGGGCATGGACTGCAGTCACCTGACCTGGGCTGTCCCCATCTCCACACTGCACCTCCACACTGGCTAGGGGGTCCCAGCATTCCTCTACCCCTCTCAGTCCCTGCAGAGGGGGTCTCTGGGCTACCTCCTGCTCACCCTTCATGGCAGCCAAAGTACATGCCCCCTCTCACAGGCTCCCACACATCATGGCCCCTCCCCTCTACCTTGGGTGTAGTCTTGAGCTCCTTGGCACTGCTTTCAAACCCTTAGAGATCTCGCTCCTGCGTTTCTTTCAGATTTACCCCCAACTCCTCCTTTTCAGTCTCCCCATCCCGGCATCTACAGGATGGAACCCTTCCCCTGTCCTCTATTGTCCAGAAAAACTTCATCTCTACCTTCCTGTCTCCTAGAAGCCTTCAAGACTCAGTGGTTGAGTTGGGACATCTCAAACAGTGCCCATGGGCCCTTAGCTGGAGCAGGTCGACCAGGGCACAGACTTGGAGGGACTCATCTGGCCATGCAGAGCTCAGCGCCGGCCTGCGTGGTGATGTCTATATACCTGGCTGTCTGCAACTGCCTGTGTAGTGACAGGGTGGGGTCCCGAGGCAGATGCGCCAGGCGCCGAATGGCGGGAGTAATTGTGGCAAGAAGGTGAGTTTTGCTCCTGTTGAAGTAGCCGGAGTTCGGCTTTCCTCTTGAGGCCCCAGCAGAGGTCTCTGGGGCTGAATGGGGATCCCTGGAGAAAAGCGGTGAGCCTCCTCCTGGCATCTCTGCACAACGCTGCCGGCTGGGGGACTGTCATAGCAACAGCGCGCACCGCAGCAGCGGCCAGCCAATGGCAGCACGTCCCGGTGAGGTAATGCCCAGGCCTGGCAGCCCATTGGTTCCGCTTTTACCCACGCTGGGGTCCCGGGCGCGGGTGGAGCAGGCTGGGGATCACGAGGAGTGCCTGCCAGGGTCCTGCGCGCTCTTGCATGTGGCCTCGCAGGTGCACGCGCTCTCCCTTCACCAGCTCCTCTGCTCTGGTTCTGACTGCATCTTCTCTATAGATCTCCAGTTACCTGGATCCTTCTGTGTCCCTCCCGGTGTGTCAGGGCCTTGGTGACTCCTGATGACTGTCTCCCTGTGTCCGCGCTGCTAATCCCGGTCTTCTCCAAACAAGGGCGCACTGAGGGTTCCTTGACTTGCAGCCAGGGGGTGACTCACCACCTCAGACTGCGGCCTGGCCTGGCCAGTCTCAGGAACATCTTCCTGACTCGGGAAGCTTGGTCCGAAGACGCAGGTCTGGAGACCAAGTTGAGCCCTGGGCTGCACCCTCTCGGCAGATGTTTGTTGGCTTGTGGCAACAAACAGGGAAAGGCAGGGCATTCTGAGCTTTGGCTTGGAAGGGGCAGGCACGGAGACTTCAGCAACTACAGCCACTACAGTAGGGGTAGTTTAGACAGAAGTGTATGTCAAGGTAGCTGGACTTTGGCTTTCGTCATGCATACCGCGGTGCATCCATGAATACAACATGCCCCTCTGTGCCGTATTTGCGTTTGGCTGTATTCGTGGAGAGTGTATAGGAGTCATAGGCTTCTCTGGGAAGCTGGGAGAGACCTCAGGGACAGAATGGCAAGGGACCCACCTGGAAGGATCAGTAGGGACTGGGGAGCAGTCCAGAAATGTGGTACCCACCTGGACTTTGCACTTGACCCCCAACAGCCACGGCAGGGGGAGCCACGGCAGGGTGTCTAAGCAGGCATAAGGCCCAGCACTGGCTTCAAGAAGTCATGGAGACTGTTTTGCTCAGTCGCTATGCCCAGTCTGAGGCCCTGTATGGCAGTGGAGAGGGGACAGACACTTGTTGAAGGAAAGTATGCACTAGAGGAGGTGGCTCTGATAGAGGAGGGGGACACGAGCTGGGTGTGCCCAGGTGGCTCACATGCAAAAGTAGGCACAGCCGTGAGAGAGGTGCTCTGGGTGCCACCTCCCACGCCAGCTTGAGCGGTCGAGTGTGTCCGGTGCTACAGATGGGGTAGATTCCAAAGGAGAGGTGGATAGTGCAGAGTTGGACTCCTGGGGTCTGAAGAGCTGGGGCAAGGGGGTCAGGGATGTCCAGCTAGGGCTGCCGTGGGGAGAGGTGTGGGCTGGGGTCATGTGAATGAAGTGATGGCTGAAGTGGAGGGGCTACCCAGAGATGGGGATGCTGAAGGACAGCTGTGTCAGGGAGGGTGTCCCAAGGAGGCCTGGCTTGGGGTTGGGTCTCAAATGGACTCCGACCTTGGCTTGCTGTATGTCTTTGAGAGAGTTATTCTTCTCCTCGGGGATGCTGTCTCTGCTCTGTCAGCAGAGCCTCTCAGAGGCGGAGAGAGAGGGCTGCGAGGGCTCTTCTGTTTTCTGCCCCGCTGCCTACTAAGAAATTGCTATTCTATTTTTGTCCTTTTTATTATGTTTATTCTGTGAGTAGTGGGTGCATGAGTCTGCATGTCACAGGAGGGTTAGGGTTAGGTAGAGGCACTGGCTGCCAAGCCCGATGACTTGAGGTCAGTCCCCAGAACCCCACACGGTAGAGGGAGAGACTGGATTCCCACAAGCAGTCCTTTGATCTCCATATGTGCTCTATGACATGTGGGCACTTGCATGTGGGCACTTGCACATGTGCACATGTGTGACAGGGTCTTGTGTAGTGTAGGCTAAGCCTTGAACTGGCTATGTAGCTAAGCTAGGGATGACCTTGGCCTTCTGAACTTCCTGTGTCTAACTTCCAAGTGCTGAGATTTCAGGTATATACCAGCGTGCCTGGTTTATACAGTGCTGGGGGATAGAACCTTGGGCATATCAGGCAACACCTCTACTAACTGATCCACAGCCTTAGACAGTTAGCTTCAGCAGTTAACATCTGGGAGAAGTCTCGATTGAAGGGTTACCCCGATTAGATTGGCCCGTGGGCATGTCTGTTAGGAATTGTCTTATTTGATGAGTAATGGGGGAGGCCCAGCCTGCCATGAGAGGCACTGTCCCCAGGCAGGTGGGCCTGAGCTGTATGAGTCAGACAGTAAGTCAGCAGCAATCTCCATGGTTCCTGCTTGAGTCCCTGCCCTGACTTCCCTCTGTGACAGACCGTGACCTGGAAGTGTAAGCTAAAGAAACCCTTTCCTACCTCAAGTTGAATCTCTTGGGATACAACCTAGATCTTAGAGTCAAGGTCAACCCAAGTCAAGGCTGAGGCCGGGAACATTCATCTGGGACAGTGCCCTTGAAGTCAGGTGCCCAGGACAATTAATCTGCCCAAGTCCAGGCCCCACCTAGCTGCTGTGCTTGAAAATACTCAGGAGGCAGGCTCTAGAGTCTGTTTCAGCCATCCCCACAAAGGATTCAGAGGCAACTAAAGTGTTAGAGGCAGGATCCAGGGACTGTAGAGTAGAGCTTGGTTCTTGGTCCCAGACTGACAGCAGCAGGGACCTATTCTGGCCTGCTGAGCATGGGACTCTGTTTCCCTCATCTGCTTTGGATGGCTTCTTGTGTTCAGACCCTGGAGCAGCTTGATTTCAGTTACATTGCTTCCATTTTCTAGCTGATGTCCAGAGTCCCATGAGATTGCCCAGGGCTGCCTGAGGTAGGTTCCTCTGAGCTTGGGATGAGCAAGGAGAATGTGAATGTTTTAGGCTTTGGGCTCTGTCTTCTGATATCCAAGAGAGCCTCAGGTAGGGATGTAGAGAATAATGTTGTGAGGTGGTCTCTGGGCCATGAAGCATAGGGGCCAGAGACAGGTGTCCTTTTATCTTTTTCTGTCATGTCTATTTGTGACAGAATTCATAAGAGCATGGCTATGAGTATGTTGGAATGTCACATGCCTACATACTACATACCAACACTCAGAGAGAGAGAGAGAGAGAGAGAGAGAGAGAGAGAGAGAGAGAGAGAGAGAGAGAGAGAGAGAGAGACAGACAGAGAGACAGAGAGACAGAGAGAGACAGAGAAAGAGACAGAAAAACAGAGACACAGAAGAGAGATAGAGACAGAGAGACCAGAGAGACAGAGATACACAAGAGAAACAGACACACACAAAGAGTTGGGGGGCTGGCATTACTGCCAGGAAGCTCCAGGGGTGTCTATACCCCACACACTGCCTGCTTTTCCATGTCCAGCTGGAAATGGCTACACTGTGCTGAGCCCCAGTCCTTGCTTGGAGCAGGAACCTTCTCTCTCCTCTCAAAAGCTGTACTTTGAAAGGCACAGGCTATGCCAGGCTGGGAATTCTGGCAGAATTGAGGCAGGAGGTCAGGGTGTGAAAAGGCACACCCCAGGAGAGGGCAGCAGTGTATACAAACCAGAACTGTGCCTGACTTTTTTTTTTTCTTTTTTCTTTCTTTCTTTTTTTTTTTTTTTTTGAGACAGAATCCTGCGTAGCCCAGGCTGACTTCAAACCCAGGGATGACCCTGGATTTCTGATCCTCCTATCTGCACCTCCCTAGTACTGAGATTACAGGTGTGTGCCAGCATGCCCAGTTTATGAAGTGTCAGGAATTGAACTCAGGGCCTTATGCATTCTAGGTAAGCACTCTACCAACTGAGCCACACCCAGAGCCTGTCCATCTGTTTCATCCTTGCTGTGTCCCAGATGTCTTGCTGACATCATGTCATTTTTCAGAAGAAGAACCTCAGCTTCAGGGAGGCGTGCATACTTGCTCGAGATCATGTTGGCGGGAAAAGGGCAGAGCAGAGAGTGGAGGTTCCAAGAGAGAAGGTGGCTTGGAGTCACCACACATGCAAAGGGGAGCTGGGATTTGAACTCAGGTCTCTGCTCTTTGTGTACTCTTTGTGCACCCTTCTTCCTACGTTCTGTGATCAATAGAAACACCGAGGGCTTGTGACAAGACAGACATGGGTGGTCAGGGGAGAAAAGGGCCGATTCTGCCCATAGGGTCAGGATGCAAGGCATGGATGACAGCTGGGGTGCTCCAGAGGAAGGGGTGGGATCAGGCCAGAGAAGAGAACAGAAAAGCATACAGGCGTGAAATGGGGTGTCACATTCTGGTGCTTTATGACTGGCCCACTGAGCAGGAAGATGACCTCCATTTCTCCCTGCCCCCACCCAGCCTGGTTCAGAAAGCTTTACTGTCCTCACTCTCTGCCCCGCCTCCCCCCCCCCCCCAACCCGTTAGGCTCCTGAGATATGGACAAGAAAGGAGCTTGTCTTTCCTGGCTCTGCTGGAGTCCTGCCGGCTGAGGTTTGGTTACCATGGTGACAGGCTCCATGGAAACCCTCAGCTGGCCTTTTCCAGGATGGGCCTGGACCCAAGCCCACCTGCTGGTGCTTTGCCTCTATGGCCTTGGCATCTGGGGAGATGCATGGGTGGTCATTCTGGGGGTTTGCTTGCACCCACATGCTTACCTTGGCAGGAGCAGAGAGTCCTAGGGTGGCAAACGTGGCCCGAAGGGTACCAGTGGGTGGCCCTAGGACCACATCAAACCCAAGCACAGAGGCCTAAATTCTCATGTCTGCCTGTGGCCACTGGTTGGTGATTTGCCACGCTGTCCACACATCTGGGTCTTTTTCTCCCCGTCCTGCTTCTCTCTGAGTTCTGCTCCTGACAGCCCATCATCTACCTCACACCCTCTATGCTCATTTTGTTTCCAGGCAACTAAGGACTACTTTAGTAGTGATGTATGGGACCTTGAATATGTTACTCACTTTTCCTGAGCCACAGCGATGCCCCCTCTCCTCTCTTCCATTTCCTTCTCTAAGACAGGATCTTATGGAGCCCAGGCTCGCTTCAAACCCTAGATCCTCCTGCCTCATCCCTCTGAGTGCTGGGATTACAGATGTGTGACACCATGCTAGATCTGGTGTATCTGAAGCCTCTCCTGTAGGGCCGCTGCTTATCCGGTGAGCACGAGCTAAACAATCACTGTGTTTATCGAGAACTTACTGGGGTCCTTGCATCTGGTGCAAACTTTATGCTAAAAGCTTCTCTTCTACCATTTCATGCTCATAGTTCTGCTGTGAGGCGGAATTCTCATGCATGCCAGGCGGAATTCTCATGCATGCCAGGCTACCCTCTGCCACATGTATACACATGTGTACACATGCCAAACCCACATACAGAGGTCAGAGGACGGCGTGCAGGAGGTGGCTCTCCTTCCGGCATGTGGCATCTTGGGATCAGACTCAGGGTATTGGGCTTGGCTGCCGGTGCCGTTATAGGCTGAGCCATCTCAAACCGGAGACAATTTTCATCCCATTTGTCCTTGAGTGCGCTGGGGTGAGGAAGGTGGAGGTACCATCACACAGCCACCACGGGAGCAGAAGACCACTGCCTGACTGATAGCCGAGAGTCACTCTTAAACGCTTCATTTCGTGGTCTGTTAGCTTTTATTGAGCACCAGCTACACCGTGACCTCCTGGCTTCTGCCCTTCTGGAGCTGCCCCTCAGGGGGACAGAGCTGCTCAGTGCACAGAGACAGAGAATGAGGGATGGAGGCATTCCTTGTTCCGGCTTCACTCCATTTTTGGCTGATGCATATTAATTGTGCAGGTTCATGGGTTACAGTGTGAGGTGTTGTTGTATGCACACATCACATTATTAATAATTAGCATATCCATTACCTTACATGTTTATCGTTTTGTTGTGGGGAAACTTCAAACCTTCCTGGCAACATCAGAGTCAACCCTGCACGATTGCTGACTGAGGAACAGGTTCATAAGGAGGATGACGTCTCTGAGGAACTGACGCGCAAGGGTGGGATCTGAAAAATGAGAAGAAGCCAGCTACAGAGGTAGAGACATAGACAGGGCCTTGACGGAGGTGGGGCCTGGTGTGATCTCTGGGCAGAGAGGGACCAGGGAGCTTGGAGGCCTGAATGATGGGGGAGAGAGCTGGGGACCAGGGTAGGCTCAGTCACCAGGGCTGGAGACCCAGATGCATGGTATGGTTGGTTCTGACAGCAGTAGAAGCCATTAGAAGGTTCTGTATGGAAACAGGTAGGAGAGAGCAGGCCAGGAGGCTGTCATAGTGGTTGAGGTTGGGGATGCCGGTGACTCAGGCTGGGGAGAAGATGGAGATGTTGAGTGGGATGCCCTTCGAGTTTAGAGTAGACAGAGCTTGCTGATGGACACTGAAGGAATGAGGAGGAGCAGGAGAATCAGGGATCATCTCCCCCCCCCCCGTACCTTTAGCACCTGCAGGAATGACGACAGATAGAAAGTGCTGGGGGTTGCTGGGACAGAAGGGCAGCTGGCTTCTGAGGGGAGGAATTTCAGAGCGTGTACTGGGTTTGGAGGAGGGCATCTGGGTGGAGATGCTGAGGGCTGAGGTTCTGGGCTAAGATCTGGGCTGCAGAGGCAAAGTTGGGGGTGGGACTGTAGGCCGCCATTTTGAGTCACGGGCTAGAGAGAAAAGACCGTACAGGCAGGGAGGGGTGCATGGGGGCAGGGAGTGGGGAGACAGAGGAGCAGGGAGGGGGCAGGGAAAAGAGAGACAGAAGGGAGGGGAGAGGGGAGAGAAAGGAGGGTCCACATTTGCTTAGCACATGATGCCCACTTGTCCATCAGACCTTTGCTGGCGTGCATCCTGTGCCCAGCACCAGGGAGCAGATGGAGGTTTCCACAGGTGTGCTGATCCCAGACATGCTCTGAGTCTAAACGCTCAGTCTGAGGTTGTCCCCTGTGGGTCTGAACATTCTGTATAATGCTGGGCTGCAGTGGGGAGAGCAGGTTGAAGCAAGAGGCCAGGAAGGTTTGGGGAGAAGTCTGCTGGTTATCTGAAGGATGTGAGGGAGGAATGGAGAGCTTGGGTAGGGAGGGGCATGGGGAGGTAGCTAGACAGAGGCAGCAGGAGGGACCCTTGGAGACCTGCAGATAGTCACAGTTGTTGGAACAGGGGAGGGAGGACATGTGTAGCTCCAGGCAGCTCCTTTCCCGAGGATGCCACCAGCTTCCTGGATTTTCATGCTTTGGTGTCTGCCTGACCTATTAGCACGCATACCCTGAGGAAGATAGCACATGCTGGTGCGTATGTGTGCATCGGAGAGCACATGGCAGGTTGCAGAATCTGGCTGGGACAGCTTGGAGGCTTAAATCACTGAACGTGGGGACAGCTATGAGCAGTGAGCTTTGGACAGGGGCATCCGGCAGCTGCCAGACAGGGTCTCACCCAGGAGAGGGAGTGATAGCCTGTGAGAGTGCTCTGCCCAAATGTGAGCCATAAACACAGCTTCCTGGCTATGAAACCCTGCAGGAGGGGTGACCCAAGAGAGGGCCAGAGAGGGTGAGAGATGAGGAGCGAGGAGAGGACGAACATAAGACTACAGTTGTGGGGGCCAGAGAGACTGGCTGCTCCCAGCATGTACATGACAGTTCACACCATCTGTAACTCCAGTTCCAGGGGATCTGATGCCCTCTTCTGGTCTCTGTGGACCAGGTACACACATGCTAAGTAGATATACATGCAGACAAAATTCCCACACGTAAAAAAAAAAAAAGACTACATGTGGGAACACAATAGAGGCATCGGAGACTAAAAGTAGTGAGACAGAACCAGAAAGAGATAGGAGGATCTCTCTCCTTCTCTGTGAGTGTGTATTAAGCAAGGGTGGCAGGTGTGGAAGCAAAGGGAGAGAGAGGGAGGGAGGAAGGGAAGGAGGAATGGACCCAGAGAGCGATTGATTTGTATCTTCGCTGTGTGTGACTTTGATTTTGCACCTCTGTTCATATTAGTTTCCATTTTTTCTTTATGTATATGTAAATACTGATCTTTTTAAAGAAGCAAAGGCTGGCGCATGGCTCAGCAGAGGCAGTTGCCTGTCGTGACCTGAGCTAAATCCCTAGGACCCATTTGGTGGAAGGAGAGAACAGACTTCCAGAAGTTGTCTCTTTTGATCTCTGTATACTAAACTGTGGTACACATACATATACACGCACCCATGCACACACATACATAGGTACACATGCACACATGCAAACATACACACGCATCATGCAAATACATGCATACGTAATATACTCACACACACTCACACATATACACAAGCATGAACACACACACCCATGTACACATACATGCACACCTACACATGCACTCATGTGCACACCCATGCACACATATACTCATGCACACAGATACTCATATCTACACATGCACTCATGTGTGCACATACACACACACACACCCTTAATAAATACATTTGCAATAAAAATACAAAAAATGATTTCTGGATGGAGGTTGGGTCTTTAAACTTTCCGCAGCTTAGAAATATCTGAGAAAAGCTTAACGATTTGCATGCAAATTGACCTGGAAATTTAACTTCATAGAATTTATTCAAAGGAGATAATCATGGACATGGTGATGATTTAATTGCAGGAATGTTTTTGAAGTGTCAGTTGGTAATAGGGGGAAAAATTTCCCAAGAAAGAAAAAAAGAAAAGAAAAGAAAAGCCACTATCTAAATGTATAAAATGTATAAAAATGTATAAAAGGCGGATCCGCTGGTAGAACGGAGTTTTTCCTTATGCTTTACCCACACAGTGAATTTCCAAGCGAGAAGGGACCCTGTGGAAGGGTGCGCTACAATCCAGTCTTACTAGGAAAACAAAACAAAACAAAAAACCCAAAACCATGTCTGTCTGTAGAATGCCCTGGAATTTAAAAACTTGAAATATTTTTTGTTTGTTTTTATTGTGTGCATGTGTGTTTGCATGTGTGTGTGTGTGTGTGTGTGTGTGTGTGTGTGTGTGTGTGGTGTATGTGTGCTTCTGCCATGCTACTCCTTTGGAAGTCAAAGGACAACTTTGTGAGTTAGTGCTCTCCTTCCATCTTTATGTGGGTTTTGGCGATCCGGCTAGGGTTGTCAGGCCTTGCGGCAAGAGTTTTCCCTGTGATAAATGCTCCCCTGGGCTTCTGTGGGCTGCTCCCTTCCCCCCCCCCGTCTCCAATAGTCTCCAGGGACACAGAGATGGCCACTATCATGCAAGTGTGATTCTGATGGTCACTGTTAAATCCCACCTCGTCCATGCCAATTCACGCAGATATATGCCACCTCTTCTCTGCTAACTGTCCCGCAGGGGCTGAAGCCAGCTGCTACCCATTCAGAAAAACAAGCTCTTGCATCTTAAGCAGGCACTGACGTAGTCTGCTCCCTAGGCAGTTGCAAATGAATGTCTTTTAAGGTGGGTGCTTTGGCAGTTTGTTTGCTGCAAGCAAGTGAACCCTGACACTGTACTGTCAGGAGGGCCAACTCCGGGTGCTTGGAGGAGGTCCAAGCACACATCAGGGCCTTCCTTCCCATCCTTCCCTTTCCTTCCCTTCCCTCTCCTCCACTCCCTTCCCCTCTTCTCCCTCCCTCCCTTCCTTTCACTTCCCTTCCTTCCCTTTCATTTCCTTCCCTTCCTTCCCTTCCCTCACCTTCCCTTCCCTTTCCTCTCCTTCCCCTCCCATCCCTTCCCCTACCCTCCCTTACCTTCCCTGAGGAAATAAAAATAAGACAAACAAGGGCTGGAGAGATAGATCAGTGGTTAAGAGAAATGGCTGCCCTCCTGGAGGACCCAGATTTGATTCCCAGCACCCACATGGTGGCCCACAGCCAATCTGTTAACTCCAGTCTTAAGGGAGCCTATGCCCTCTTCTGGCCTCAAAGGGTATTGTACACACACACACACACACACACACACAGAGGCAAAACACCCATACACATAAAGTAAAATTGGAAAAAAAAAGATAAACAATGTCTCAGAGAACAGAAGCTTGCTAACAAAGGTATTGGGATTGCCCTCATCTTCCTCCTCCCTCACTCTTGGCTGTGCTGAGGACTGAACCCAGGGTCTCACACTCACCAGGCTAGTGCTCTATCAGATGCCGAATCCATCTCTCTGGCTATCTGTTTTCTGCATTCAACCCAATCTTAGGGAATGTAGAGGAACCTAAAGCCTAGGCATAAACTATCACTTCTTTTCCTGAGCTCAAATGTCATCTGTGCCGATGCAAATAAGCTGGGTCTTCTCCCATCTCTGAGGAGAAAGGGTTCTTCCTCTCAAAGCCACTGTTTCTAGCCAGCAGAGAGCTGGTGGCCTGCCTAGAGGAGCCCAGGTTTCTCTCTGGCTTTTAGAGTAAATGAATCCCACAGAGAGGATGCCCAGCCTCAGGCTCAGTAGCAGGGCTTCCTGTCAGCGCTGCCCTCCCTTCGCCAGCCCTTGGTCATAGTTTCATGTTTCAGATTCTTGGTCCTCAGATAGGAGCCATTCCATCACATCCCCGGTCCCTGGGCTGATACCCACTGGGGTGATGATTAGATTTCAAGTGAGATGTTACCTTGGCAACCAAGTTACTGGCTCACTCAATTAACCTGCTTTCCCCTTGTAATCAATACTCATTAGCTTCCAATCGCTTCTTTTTTGAGTCTTGCAGCTTTAACGGTACATTCAGGCCCGACCTGCCTCTTCCAGGGTACAGCCATCTCTCCCTCGAAGCCTGGAACGTATTTGAATCCAGCAGAAGCCCTCACCCTGGGCCCTTGAGGGCTGTCGCCTTCATTCAGGAGAACATGCTAGCTGGTCAGCTAGGTGGTAACTGCCAAGGGAACCTCCATGGTGCTTTTGGCATTCCATCAGGCTGCAGGGGCCTGGAGGATGGTGGTGTCTTGGCATGCAGGACCAGAAATAGGGCTTCCATGTCTCCTTGGGGAATCCCTGGGTGCTCAGAGGGAGAAACACTACTTGATAGATTATGGTAGGTTGAGAACAGAGAAAAAACACCTAGACATCCCTGCAATGTTTCCCCCTCTCACTCTGCTTTTAAAGCAGAGGTAGAGTGGTGGCGTCACTCATGGGTGGTGACATCATTCATGGGTGGTGACATCATTCGTGGGTGGTGGCATTATTCATGGGTGGTGGCATCATTCATGGGTGATAAGGTTCTAGACATCTTTCTTCACTGTACAGAGGTAGGACCTTGACAGCGAATATTCCAAAGCCTCTGTCCTGGTCAAGAGCTGATGCCCTGCAGGGACCGGGCCTGGCCCTTTATGGAACAGGAATGTCACTGGGCTGATCAGAGGGGACAGTGGGGTTGTTCTAATAGAGCCAGAGTTATAGGCATCTGGCTGCTGCATTTGAACCGTGGCACACATGAAACACCAACTTCTGCATATACACGTGCACACAGAATAAATAAATAAAAATATAATGAAAATTAAAATAAAAAGAGAAAGGGCTACTTTAGCGACATGTTGTGCAGAAGCGCACTATGGGGTGGTCATCTGACCACCTCTCTCTCCTTCTTCCTATTTATTTTTAGAAAGTTCCTAAAATTATTAAATTATTAAAATTATGAGTGGGTGTTTTGCCTGCATAAATGCCTGTGCACCACATGCATGTAGTGCCTGAGGAGGCAGAAAGAGGGCGCTAGATCCCTTGGAACTGGAATTACTGACAGACTCATGTGCCCCACCATATAGGTGTTGGGAATGGAACCTGAGTCTTCTGGAACAGCACTGAGCTCTTAACCATTGAATCACCCTCTAGCCTCTATCCATCCATCCATCCATCCATCCATCCATCCATCCATCCATCCATCCATCCATCCATCCATCCATCTATCAATAAGATGATTCCACATAGCCCAAGCTGGATTCAAACTTATTATGTATCCAAGGATGACTTTGACCTTCTGATCCTGCTTCTACATCTCCAGTGCCGGGGTTACAGTGTAGTTACTCTGACTTACTCAACTCACTATGTAGCAGAGTATGGCCTTGGACTTCGGATCCCCCTGCCTCCACTCCTAAGTGCTAGGATGATAGATACACATGAACAATGCTGTTAATTTGGTGTTGGGGACTGAGCACAGGGACTGAACCCATCCACTCAGCTGGGGGTAAGACCTCTACCTCCCCCACAGACAGGTGGCCATGCAGTTTTTGACTCATTCAGTCCTCACAACCTCAGGACTACTGTTCCCAATTTACAGATGGAGAAACCAAGGCACAGAGATAAAATTGGAAAAAGTCACCTGCAGTTAAGAAAGACAATCAGGACTTATCCTTTGGGTTCCTGGTTTTGCACATGCTCTCATCTCTCATCTCTTTAAACTCCTATTCATCCTTCAAGACCCAGCTCAAATATGACCCAATACCACCTCTTCCAAGGAACCACTCCTGGTATCCCCTGCTCTCTGGCCTTGGCACAGACTCCTAGGGAGTCATGTGTTGAGACAAGGATGGGCATTGGTAACCATCTTGGCTGCAGATTTGAAGCCCATCTCCCCTCCACCGAGGAAGAGGGACCATCTCCTCCTGCCTCTACTTACCCTGTGAGGTAGTAGGAAGACAAGAGGGATTTGACTTGTGTTATTCCCAGCGAATGCCCTGAGGTTTAAAATGGAATAGGTGCTCCATTAAGAGTATCTGCTCTCCTTTCTCATGGAAGACTCTGGAACTGTCCACTGCCTCAGTTTCCCTGCCTGTCAAACGGAGGCACAGTAGTGCTTC
Source organism: Pachyuromys duprasi (assembly GCA_028658305.1). NCBI lineage: Eukaryota > Metazoa > Chordata > Mammalia > Rodentia > Muridae > Pachyuromys > Pachyuromys duprasi. Next base: position 104,538,600 of record CM053763.1, read on the forward strand.
CTCCGAAGGCTAGGGAGGGCAGCATGAGTGAAACCTACGAAGCGTTCCCATAGGTGACTGCTGGCGGCCAACTCCGCTCAGAACTATTATTTTCATTAATCTCATTACCGAAGGGCGCATGGTAATGGGCTGCTCGCCAGAGCCTCCTCACCAGGCTCGGCTGTGTCTTCAGGCCAGGCAGGGCCTGGCTCAGTGCCCAGCTCCAGGGAGCAGCTCTTCCAGGGAGGAAGGAATGAGTCTGTGGCTCATTGGAGAGAGAGGATGAGTGTGGCACAGGGTGGGCATTCCTGGGGGGCCCTCACGGGTGACCCACCTCTGTGGGGACAGATCCAGGGCAGGTGCCAGTGGGAAAGTCATCACCCAGTCCTCACTGTCCACCTGATATTTACCTGTAACTGGATCTCCTTCCTGACCTCTGCTAAGACACTGGATCCACAGTCAGGCTGGACCCTGGGGAGGGTTCTTACACTCTTCCTGCTTCAGTTGTCCCCTCTGGGAACTGGGATCCACCCCACTAGGGTCATTGCTAGCTGAGTTGGTCCCAGGAAATGGCAGGTGCAGGTACAGCAAGCGCTCTGTGAAATGATAGCAGAGACTACTTGGCACTTGGAAGGGGCTTGTGGGAAGGTCCTGAGTTCTGGTCTGGGCAGCGGCTTGAGTTCCACCCTGTCACCTGTGTGATCTTAGGCCTCAGTTCATCTGAGGGAGCCTCGGGGTCTTGTAAATGGGTGCAGCGTCTATCTCAGGCTGTGCCAACCCAGGGAGAAAGGAAAAGTGAGGAAAGGAGGAAAGGAGAGAGAGAGAGAGAGAGAGGCACCTGGCATATGTGTAGAGATCCACAGACAACTTGCAGAGTTCTCTCCTTCCACTATGCAGGCGCAAGGCTCTGGAATCAGCCTCAGGTGATCCAGGCCTAGCAGCAAGTGCCTTTACCTACTGAGCCATCTTGATAGCTCTCTTGGTTGCTATGTGTGGTGTCGTTGGAGGCTGAGGGTTGAGGCCAGACTCTGCATTGCTAGTTAACTCCACTCTCAACGCTAACAGTCATGCCCACCTCCCAGAGAGCCTGCATCGGGCGAGCATTAGCTATGCTTTAATAACACACAAAATAACTCCATCTCATCTGAGGCTCAGAGGGGTTGAGGAGGTGGCTCTAGGTCGCACAGTTCATTGGCCAGTTCTATCAACTACCCCCAAAGCCCAAGACCTTCCCTCATGGTCAGCCCTGAGGCCCAGCCCTTCCAGAGCTGGCCCTGAGAATTCTCAGGGCCACTCTTTTGTCTGTCTCCGCCATGCCCTTCCCGTTCCTGTACAGTACCTGAGCTCTCAAAGCTGACCGAGTGACAGTTCAGCTTTGAAGAGTGGCCTTGGCTGCCGGGGTGTGGGGGAGGGGCACGGCTTCTCAGAAATCCAATAAGCCAAGTGACTCAGTGTGTGGGCAGTCTCCCTCTCCCCAACCCCCACCCCAGCCTCACTCTGGTCCTAGCTGATTGTGGTCAGGGTCACCTCTGCTCCTGCTTGGGAGCTGGCCCTCTTCTCAGTCAGGAGTGCTGGGGGGGGGGTTGAGAGCAGCCCCCACTGCTCTCTCTTCATCCTGGCTTCCATTCCAGGTACGGACAGCCTCTGCGGGCCTCACCTCCCATCCGCTGCACAGCCTTTAGAGCCTCTGCCCCTGCCCTATCTTCCTAAGCCTTGCTCATGCAGCATTTTCCCACAGGCAGATTGGGATTCTGTCCCTCTTCTACCTGTTGCCTCACAACATGTCTTCTTTCCACTCGTGTATGCCCAAACTGACCCATGCATGGCCCAGGGCATGTATAGTGTGCCCAGTGGCCTCTGAGGTTCTGAATTCCTCTGCCACCCTCCAGGAGCGCCCCTTGCCTCTCAGCTCATGGCCCAGTCCTCGTCAACCTCCCGTTGGCTACCTTTCTGGGAATTCTTCCCGGAACCCTAGAGAGGGCTGATGGTACTTCCCTGGACTCAGCAGCAGTCTCCCTGGGTGACAGTAATCTAAGGAACAGTCTCTTCTCTCCATCAGACCTTGAGAACCGGAAAGGATATCCAAACAGCTGCCTTCCTGGGGAGTGGCTCTGCCCTGCTCTGGGTGCTGCTCCAGGCTTTACCTGCCTGAACTCCCATCTTCCAAACAACCCCTGATCCCATTTGCATGATGAACAGGAGTGCAGACAGGCTTGGCCCTGCTCAGGCTGGCAGTGTCTGGAGGTCCCCTAAATGAATGGATGAGTGATGAGAGGTCTCCCTCCATTAAAAAACAGCCTTGGGGCCTTGATGGGGGAGAAACCTTTAGTAGTGGTTCCGGGACCTCAGCACTATTAACCCACTTTACAGATGTTAAAACCGAGGCTTAGATTACCAAAGGACTCTTCTAGGCCCAGAGAAAGGGCATGGCAAGGACAGGGTCTATGTTATTTGCAGCTTGTATTAAGTTATTTCCGGGGAGGGAAGGGATTCATTTTATTCAGCTGCCTTCAGTGGCCTTGACTCTGTGTCAGGAACCCTTTCAGGTCATCAGCTTTTTCGGGGAGAGCCTGGCTGAGGTTCAGCCAGGCCAGCCCGTTCAGAACACGCTAGAGCAGTGGTTCTCAACCTTCCTCATGCTGCGACTCTTTAATACAGTGCCTCGTGTTATGGTGGCCCCAAACACAAAATTTCTTCATTGCTACTTCAGAACTGTAATTTCACTATTGAATATCTGATATGCAGGATATTTGATATGCAACCTGTCATTTGACCCCCTCACGACCCACGGGGGGAGAACCACTAACTAGAGGAAGGGCATGTAGACATGGCTGAGAACTTGGCCCTTGGGAGAGTGTCATGCTGGGCTTGAATCGTGCTTCTGTTACCTGCTGGCTGAGCAGCCTTGGGCAACAGTTTAACCTCTTGGGACCTTCTTTCCCTCACCTGTAAGTGGGTCAGCAGGCTTGCTAGCGGGTCTGCATGATCACACACGCAGTCTCTGAGGCTGGTGGTGCACACCTCTCCAGTACTTGCTTTTGTTGAGTCACTGCGGAGCTGGGATTTGGGTTAGGTTGAGAATTAGGTTAGGACTCAGGAGAAGCTAGGAGCAGTACTTCCAGGCAAGCAGTTGGACTTTGCCACGTCTCTCCGCTTCTTGTGGCCACCCAGAGAGTTTGGTTGGGGGTTAGCGGAGGGTTGGACTCAGGGCTAGTTAGCAGAGGGACTGGATTGGGAGTCTACACATAGCTGTGACCTTGGGCCCCTTTTAAACCTCAGTTTCCCCTTCTATAAACTGGGGCTGTGTCACCAAACCCAACAGACTGAAAATATCAAGTTAGATCAAGAGGTGACCCTTGTATCTCAATGAGTGCTTTAGATTTTTAAAATGGTACCAAGCCTGATGGCTAGGCCTATTCTTCCAACGACTAGGGTGGCCGAGTAGGCATGATCCTAAGTTCAAAGCTTGCCCGAATTTTGAGTCAGACCCTGTCTCAAAATAAAATAATGTAAAAAAGAGGGCCCGAGGCTGTAATTCAGTGTTTGAGTGCTTGCCTGGCAAAAAAAGAAAAAAAAAAAGATTGTCTTCTCCAGGGATTTCTGCATTGAATTATTTGTCTCTGAACCGTGTGGGTGGCTTGTAGCTGGGTTTCTTTTACCCGTCAGTCACTCCTCCACCCAGGTTGAGGGGCAGGCTGGCAATGAAAAGGCTTAGGGGTCTGGGTGGAGTGGCTAGGGCAGAATGAGCAGAGGAGTCCTCATCAGGAGTGAGATGGTTCGCTCCGTTTGCAGCCTGGCAGGAGCACGGTGAATGCAAAGGAGCAGAAGCCTGGTCTTTGCCTGGTGGGGGAGCTGTGTCTGGAATGGGAAGATGCTAAAGCGAGCGCTGTTTCAGCCGCCTCCTGAACCCACTGCTGGCTCGCTGCAAGCCACGCTCTGGCAAATGAAGCGTGCACGCCCCCTGCTGGACATCAGGCCAACTGCTGGGCTTTGGCGACTTCTAGCCAATGGAGATAGACGCTCTGTGTGAGTCTGGGGAGTTGTAAAGGACAGTAATTTGAGGCTGCAACTCCATGACTGAGTCCTGTCAATGCCTGGGGAGGGGAGAGGACCCTTTGGGACAATCCCGGCAGCTGACCCCAGCTTGGGGGAGGCAGGGTCGGGTGGGAGGCTGTGGAGAGCAGAGGGGGTTTCAGATTCCCAGCCCCTTGCCTCATATGGCTGGTTTGGTTCTGGGATTTCCTGTTTTGTCCTGGATCAGCTCCAGGGGGTAACCTGATAGCCATGGAAGAGAACTCAAACTGTATGCACCAGTGCATACATCTGTGTGTCTGTATGCATTGCATGTGTGTCTGAGTCTTGAGTACTGTAGACATCCATCAGCAGGTGCCCTGGGCTGGTGACATCACCCTGCTAACATTCTGCTGTTCCTTTAAAGTGGTGTCCCCGCCCCCACATCCCTAGGATTGCCACCGTGAGCTTGTTCTGGGTTTTCTGGCATCAGGTGGTGGTAGTGGTGGTGGGGGGGGGCACAAAAGCAGCTCGGAGGAATGGTGGGGGAAGGTGCATGGACTCAGATCTCCCCTAAGGTTGGAGCACGAAGGTAGGAGAGCTGTTTAGTAAGGGGGCTGCCTGAGCCTTCAGTCTAGGGAGGGGTGGCGCCCCTTGGTGCTGTGAGGAGCCAGGGAGGCCATGGCTGTGTGATGCTGGCACTTACGGTGTGTGTGGGGTGCTGTGTCAGACTGACCCCCTCTTCCCCTCCCAGCCTTTCTTCCTGGCTGGGCTGTGGTGTGCTGGCATGTGTATATGTGTGCTTGTGTGCATAGGGCCCCTCTTCATGTGCTCTGCACGTTCATGCCTAGGAGCTGGAAAGCCAGCATTGCTAGAGGCAGGAGCCCTGTTGGCTTGACTCTCCGAGAAAGGGGTCATCTGTGCTGGGGGTTGACCTGTGGGCTTAGTTCTTCTTGTAACCTCTCCTTCCTCTTGCCACGCTGGCCCTAGCAGGCATTCCATGCCCACAAACGACCAAGCTCCTCCCTGTGGTGGTTCCTCCCTGTGGTGGCTCCTCCTCTGCTTGCAATGCCTCACCCAGGGGCTGGCAGGTGGGGCCCTCCTGTGTGATGGCATCTTCCTGGGCTCCTCCCCTGGGGTCCTCCTGTGTGATGGCATCTTCCTGGGGCTCCTCCCCTGACTACTTTCAGCAAGGCTCTGGCTAACGCTGGGGGTAGCCCTCTTCCTGGATCTGCCTCTCTCAGAGCACCACCCCTGTCTCAGACTGAGCTCTGGAGTGGAGACCTCATCTCTTGTGTTCCCTACTGGGCCTCTGGGACTTACAACAGTGCCCAGCACACAGTAGGCCTTCGAGAGCTCTGTGTGGGAGTGGCAGAGGCTCCTGCTATGGGCCATTTTGGGGCCAGACCATTCTGGCTTGAACTTGGGTTGGAACTCCCAAGTCCCAGCTCCATCACTTATGGCTCCCCATTTTTGAGTCTCTGTTTGCCCCATCTGCCCTGGGAGGCAGGCTGAGCTGGCATGAAGGAATGGGTGAGATCCCGGACATGTATCAGCATGTGGGAGGCAGCAGCTGGCATGCTCAAACAGTAACAGAAGGCCAGGCCATGTGCTCAGATCCTACTTCTTTAAGCTCATTTTACCATCACTACTGCTAAGGCAGGGGTGGGGCGGAGTGGGGAATTATTGTCCCACTTGACAGATAGAGACACTGAGGAACAAGACAAGTGCCCAGTATCGGCCTTATCTTCCCAGCCAGTACTGCAGGGTCAAGAGACTTGGGTCCTGGCCAGCGTCCTGGGCACTGCCCATAGCTCAGGAGGATAAACTGAGCCACAGTCCCAGCTCTGTCCTGGCTCCCTGTGGCCCTGGAGGTCTGTGTCTCCTGAGAATCCCACTTCAAGGAGATCCAGGCGCAGAGCCTGGGCACATAACACAGCACCACATGGACTGGACATGGCGGCACATGCCTGCAATCCCAGTAGCGTGCCAGTCAAGGCACTAGGATCGGAAGTTCAAGATCATCCTTGGTTAACAGTAAGTTTGAGGCCAGCTTAGGCTCCAAGAGACCCTGCCTCAGAACAAACAATGGGAGGTCCAGGTGCAGGGAGGGGTCAGAGGAGGGTGGATGATGTGGGGAGGAGCCAGGAGCCATGGGCATGGAGTCGGCAGGGCCTCGGCCACTCAGCTCTGGCTAGAAGTTGCCAGGCCAGAAGGCAGCCTAGCACTGCCAAATCTTTGAACTTTTCAAAGAGAAGCAGATAATTTGGATTTTTTTTTGATGCAAAATCTGATTTTTAAAGTGTTGGCAACAATTTAAAAAGAGAAAAAAGAAACAAAGAAGGCTGTGTGGGCAAACAGAGGCCGCTTGTGGCCTGTGTCTGGGCTCGTGGGCAGTAGCTTTGCAATCCATGGCATGCGCAGTTGCCACAGATCCCTTCCTGTCCAAGACTCTTCTTAGAAATGACTCTCATAGCTGAGTGATCGCTCTGCCCTGGGCTGTGCGTGAGGTCATTTAACCTTCCTCTACTCCTCTCCCCCAAGTGATACTGTGTAATACCCACTAGGACATAGCATCTCCATTCGGCAGCTGATGTAGGGAGTGAATTAACTTGTCAGGGTCACATAGCTCACAAATGGCAGAATAGGTCCAAAGTGGGGCTCCCTTCTTTGAAGGTCACCTGTGTAAACATTTCACCAACCTTCCCAAAGATAGGCTTTGTCCAGTTTCAGGCCCTTCAGGGCCCCAGTCTTGGCCTCCTGGGGTCTCACGCTCTCCCTGACTCACGGCTGATTGGACATGAAAATGTAAAGATGTATCTTTAATTATGTGTAGGTGTGTGCGTGTGTAGGGAATATGCGCTCAGATCCATCTTTCTTGGGAGCTGGAGATACAGGTGGTTGTGAGCTACCCAACTTGGGTGCTGGGAACGGAACTCTGGCCTTCTGCAAGAGCAGTACAACACTCCTAACCCCTGAGCTATCTTTCTAGCCCAGGACCCAGACTGGACCTGGAAGGATAAGGAGTTGGGCTGGCCAGCACCCCTGCTCCACCCAGGACCCTGAGTGCTGCAGGCTGTGAAGAAGGGTCTGAAGCACTGTGGATGTGGGTGTGAAGTGTGCAGGGTCTGAAGAAGAAGCATCCCGAGTCTGGGCTTCCTCCAACAGCCCATCACGGATGTTAACAGATGTTCCCTCCCCTCTGAGGTCCCGCTGAGTGATTGCTCTGCTCTGGAACATGCTTGAGGTCATGGGGTTCGAATAGACCCCCGGGGTCAGCAGAGCCGCTGTCAGTCTGTTCTTCTCTTCCCAGTGATGTGATAATCTCTCCAACATGTGTGCTTCTGAGGGCACGCCTGCCTAGCTCAGGTGCTATGCACCATGTGTCCACCAAGGCCAACTATATCTGGGCCCAGGAAACTGCAGTGTGCGCCTCTTGCTGGTTCAGGTATCCGATGTGTGAGTTCTGTCTCCGTGCACCATTGTGGGAGCAAGGTGTGCCAGAGACCACACAGAAGTGCACGTGTTGGGTGCTTGGACATAGGAAACGCTTAAAGATCTAAAGAGAATTTAACCTAAAAGCACGGAAAGCATACACATCTCAGTGCCCAAGGTGATGGAATTTTAGATTTATGACCATGTGACCATTACTAGGGTTCAGGGGCTCCCCCCGCCTCTGAAGCTGATATCTCCTAGACTGTGGCACTTCAGTTTTCCTTGAGTTTTGACCTTGAACCTGTACCAGGTGTTTATTACATTTGTGCAGTCAAGCAGCAGCCGCAGCAGGGAGATGTTTGGAAGGACTTCCAGGTAGAGAGTCTGGGACTCATGCCCTCAGGGAAGCTGCTTCTGATGGGGAAGGCGGCAAACAGTAATTAAAGTGGCCTTTGCTTTGGCTGTCCTGAGAGATGATTTCATCTAAGTGTCGCCCACCCCTGCACAGCCGCCACAGCTGGCCCCCTTTTTGTAGATAAATCGACTGAAGCTCAGAGGAGGCAAGAAGATACCCAGGCTCACAGAGTCATCAGGATTTGAACCCAGGTCTACCATCTTCCTCTTCCCATCTCTCCACTGTCCCTTTGCATCAGGGGTGACCTCCTGCTAGGGCTGGGACCTCACTCCTGGGGACTATCCTTGAAGCACACTTCTCTGGCCCTGTAGGGAATCCATTCCACCTGCAGGTGAGTATCACTGATAGCCCAGGTACTCCCAACATGGAGGGACTAAGGTGATCTACCTCGAACCTGCCCCTGGGACCCACCTGATGTACCCCTTAGCTGATGGCTGCCAGATGGGCTCTCAACTAATGCATACTCACCCTGGTACCCACTGACCTGATCCTGACCCTACTGGATGAAGCCCTCACTATGCTCAGGGATGTGGCCATGATAGTATTGTCTGTGCCATTCAGGGCTTCAAAATAGTGGACCCTAGAGTCTAAAGAGGGGACACTGGCCATGCTTTTACATTGTAGAGGCCCCCATGCACCTGCCACCATGGCCCAGTTGAGAGCTACTATGGTACCATAGAGACAGGTTTTCAGGCACATAGGAAATGTGCTGAAATCTATCTCTGCCACTTACTGTATGATCTCAAGCAAGCCATTTTGCCCCTCTTGGCCTCAGTTTCTTTATCTGTAAAATAAAAACAGACTAGACCTTATTAAATGATCAAGTTGTGGTAACTCAAGAATGACGGTGCTAATAGTTGTGGTCAGGCCAGGAGTGATGACATTGACCGGCTTCTGCCGTGTATCCAATACTTCCAGAAGATTATCTGGGGGGTACTGTGCACCCCATTTTATAGAAGAGAAGGCTAAGGCTCGGGAGGACTCAGCCTCCTACTCAGGGTCTCCCATTAGTGTCCGGAGTCCCTCCCAGTCTCTGACTCCACAGCCTAGAATGCTTAACCAGGTGGGTCACATCCATATGTTTAACGGTCAGCCTGGCCCGGGCCACACGCCATCCAAATAGATGCCTGCTGGAAATAAGCTAGTGGTGTGCCCTCCCAGCCCCTCAAATCCGTTACACACTGGACTGTGTTAAATAGGATTAGTTCGGGAAATGAGATTACAGATGTCAGGCTTCTTGGGGAACCACAGGATACTCTGGAAGCCTCGGGTTTTAGTTCTTCCTACACAGCGGGGCAGGAGAACTGGCCGGTGGAGTCAGAAGACCTGGGTTTGACTCCTGGCTCCATCATGAGCCTTCTGCCAACGCTTCCCAGAGTCTCTAGTGATTACGGCCAAACCCGCTGAGCAGCTGCTGTCCATTAGCTCCCATCAGGTTACGTGCTAATTACAAACGGCTGGGCTTGGAGGCGGCCAGTGTGGCTGCCGTTTGCTATGTCACTCAGTGAAGGAATTCTTTGCCCTGAGCATAACTCATTTCGATCTTCATCCCGAGACCTCTGTTGACATTCCCTCATGGAAGGAAGTGGTGGGAAGGGCCCCAGCCCCTCACCTGATGCTCTGGCCACACCCCCTCACCCTCCCAGCCAGCTGTATACACTGGAGGGGGTACTGTGGAACCCCCTAACTGCAGAACTTGGAGGTACTGTGGAAGGCTGACTGAGGCAAGGTTTCCATCTACGCGGCTGTGAGGAAGCTGTTGTCCATCCTGGGACGAAACTTTCCAGTGATGAGGCTGCTTTGGGTCCCTCAGATTCCTGTAAGTGACCCCACTGTGAGTAAGCTCAATAAACTCATGGATGATACCAAGCTGGGCCTTGGTGGAACCGGGCCTCCATCCGGCACTCATGTATCTGGGGAGGAGCAAGCACTTGTCTCTATCTTTTGCCATCGAAAGTTCACACCACAGTGTCCTGGAGATGTATGCAGTAGGTGCGGCTCCGTAAGCAACCCAGGAGGCTTCTACACACCAAACAGCGGCAGAAACACCCCACTGTAAAGCTGTGCCAGCTTGCCTGTCTCCCCCAGAAGTTTTCCATTCCCTCAGCCTTGGGAATTATTATTATTATTTGATCTAGTCCCCAGGCAAACCCTGATCTGTGTTCTGTCATGCTAGATCATTCTCTTTTGCTAGGTATCTAATAAATGAGGTCATACAATGTGCTGGCTGTGTCTCCCCCATTTTTTCCCCTGCAGCATAGTGTTTGAGGTGACCCAGAGGTGTGTGTTCTTCCTATTGCAAATGTGCGCTGCAAGGATCGGTGACCGTTTACTTTTCTGTTCACCCAGAGATGAATGTGTGGGTTGTTCCCAGTTCCTGCTGTAAGGAAGCTGCTGGAGGGAGGGGTGGCTAGCCAGAGGCTTCAGTAAAGATGCTTGCCGCCATGCAGCATCTGGGTTGGATCCCAACGTAAAAAGGTTGGGTGGGGCGGTGTACAGCTCCAATCCCAATGGGAAGGAGACAGGGGGCTCTCTGGGGCTTCCTGGATAGACAGCCTGGGGGAGTAGATGAACTCCAGGTCCGGGTGAGAGACTGTTTACCAGAAAGTTCTGTCCAGGTAGTCCTGTCTCATAGCACTTGTGCTGGGGCCAGGAAGATCAGGTTGGTTCCTTTTTCCGTTTTTTCAAAAATTGTTTTTCAGACAGGCTCTCAATATGCAACCCAGGTTGGCCTCAAACTCCATACTTTCATGCTTCAGCCACCAGAGTATGTGGTCACAGGGGTGTGTCACTATACCTGACCAGAGCATGTGGCTTTTCGTGGCCTAAGGTGGATGGGGAAGAGCCACAGGGAGGAGAGGCTGACCATTTGGCATCTCTGCCTGCATGCTGATTGGTCTTATGAGGTAGCAGAGAGCAGAACAAGGGCCAAGCAGATCAATAGGTTTTGTCAGTGTTACAGAGAGTACTTCCTGTCAGCCAGTGCTGCCTAAGGATGGGGTGGCTCTCCTTGAGGAGCAAGCATTCCTGATTGCCGGGGTGGCCGTACCGGGAGCAGTGGCTTTACCAACAGATGTGTCTCCAAAGACCCCCGGCGGGTGCTGGGTGGTGGTGGTACACACCTTTAATCCCAGCACTTGGGAGGCAGAGGCAGGCAGATCTCTGTGAGTTTGAGGCCAGCCTGGACTGCAGAAGGAGTTCCAGGACAGCCAGGGCCACGCATGGAGAAACCCTGTCCTCCCTCCCCTCCCCCAAAGACCCCTGGCTGTTGAATCCTGAAAAATTCTCCCCACCTTTCCAATGATGGTGGGACAACAGACCCTGTAGGCATTATGTCTGAATGAATACAGGCTGTCACACAGGCGTTACCTACCTTAGTATCTATGATCATTCCCCTCTGGTTGGACATTTAGGCTGTTCTGTGTTCTATGATATAAAATGCCTCAATGACCATCTTTGGCATTTGGAGCTTTTGCCAAATGCAACCAGCTATGCGTCTTCTTAGAGGAGGGGTGTGGGTGGGGAGCAAAGGCCGAAGACCTCAGGTACTCAGCCCCTGCAGTGTGACTTTCTAGAAAGCCCGTATCAAAGCTTCTGTCATTGATGCATGAAACTGTCGCTTTGCCCTCCTCCCTGGTGGTGGGCTTGTCTCATAGCATCACGCCATCCCACCATTTGTCGGGCACCTGTGACCTTGGCGCAGTGCACACGTTGGGACAATAGCCCGGGAGTCACGCTGCTGACACAGCAGCCATGTTCTGCCAGGCCTCTTGGGGACTAAACAGTCAGGAAAGAGCCATGTCGCTTTATTTAAAATGAAGTGGATTCTAAACACCACTTAAAAACACATTAATAATGGTGTTGGTGTGTTATTCATCTCAGAAAACTGACAGATGTTTCCCTCAGCAAATCGCTGACTGGGGAGTGTGAGGTAGGGAACCAGGAGATTGATTAGCTCCTGTCAAGGGGCCCATTACAGGCTCCTGGTCACCTCCTCACTCTGCCTGCCCCCACCTCCTCCTGCCACCCTCCACGGGATGCTTATCTAGACTGTCTTCCTCAAGGATTCGGAGGGGCTGGAGGCTGGCCTGGCTACTGTTCCCCCTATTTTGGGATGAGTGCCCTGACTTTCTTCTGGGGTCACATCTGTCCCTCTCTCAAGTCCCATTCCAGCGGTAGGTTGGCCTTTGAGACTCCCCTCCCCCCACGAGCCCCAAACCACTGCTCCAAACTGAGCCAGTGTTTGTAGCTGGATCCAGATGTACCTGAGGAGGACTCTTCAACATCCTGGCCATTCAAACCCCAACTGCAAATGATACTCTAGTCTTGACTGGGGAGGGCCTTTCTCTCTGGATGCTTTAGTTTCCCCCTCTGGGCTCTTTCTGCTTGGGGGGCGGGGCTGTAGAACTCATACTTGGGAAGAGTTACACACAGACAGGCCTAGGCTCAGCTGACTTCCCAGAAGCCCCAGGGCACAAGCTCTCCCTCATCCATGGCCACCCTGGGATGAAGGCAGGGGCAGAGGGACACTACAGTCAGGACCACACACACTGCTGCTCCTTGTCTGTCAATGGCTCCCAAACTCTTTCAGGATGAAGTCTGCACTAAGCAAGTACTGAGCAGTGATACCTACGGCTCAGCTGGTAGGGTGCTTGCCCTGTGTGCACAAAGCCCAGACTTGGGCTCCAAGCACTGCATGAGCCAGTGTGGTTGTGCATGCCTATAATCCCAGCACTCGGGGGTGGAGGCAGGGGAATTAGAAGTACAAGGCCTCTCTCACCTGATAGCTGAGAGAGGGGACTGTATACATCTCTGAGAAAGATGGGGTGGGGAGCAGCAGATGCAAAGGCCCTGGGGTGGGGTGAGTTCAGAAGGCTCTGGGTTGCTGGACACAGATACCAGTGTTTGGGGGGAGGGGAGACAGAGGAGGAGAGGGGAGGAGAGGAGGAGAGTGTGCTGCTCTGGGCTCCAGGGAGAGAGCCTGGAGGGGACAAGGGCAAGGTGGGGAGATTTGTTATAAATCCAGAGTGGGGCACCAGGAACGGCAGAGTGGTCTGCTTGTTGGCTTGCCAAGGCTGGGCGTGGGAAGTGACAGGTGAGGGCTTTGCAGTGTGAGTTGGCAAGAAGCCAAGTCAAGCCAGAGATACAAACCTTCCCCCACAGAGAGGGCCCAGAGTCAGAGGCCGGGGGGGGGGGGGGAGCACAGCAGGTCACCCAAGAGGGCCAGGAAGCTGGAGCCAGACCCGGGGGGGGGGGGAGCTGCCCAGTCATCAGCAGAGTTGGTCCTCAGCACCACCTGCTCCCAGCCAGCCAACCCCCCTCCCACCCTCCACCCCCGGTCAGAGCTTAGCTGCACACCCAGGGGCAGCAAAAACAGGGCCCGAAGCCTCCAGAGGGAGACAGAGAAAGGGACACTCTGGGCACCGAGGCTCAAGGGTCAGGGGTCAGAGTTTATGGAGGTCTGTAGAACACAGCTTCAGGGATCAAGAGAAGTGGTCGCCTTGCCCCTGCTACCAGGTATGAGAGTGCCATGGGGCGGGGGGGAGGGTGGGATGGGACGGGGGTCATGTGTATGCGCGTGTGAGTGCTCTCGTGTGCATGTGCGTGCATAGGGCTGACCGGAAGCTGCTGGGGGCCAACTGTGAGTGCTCTGCTCCTTCATTTTCAAATGCCCTCTGGCTTCTGCAGGGCGGCCTTTAGAGGCCTTTGATCTGAGTACACCCCCTCCTCGGTCTCTTCCTGTTGTTCCTTATCTAGGCCCCTCTGGCCTGGAGTAGGGTCACGGCCTCTGTCCCCGCTGCCTCTGATCTCTGCCATGCTGTGTGGGTCCCCTGAGCAGGCTTCCCTGGCCTGTGAGATGCTTTGTTTGGGACGAACCCTACAATTTGATCAGGCCTAGTGACAGGACAGGAAGTGATCCCTGGCACACACCAGACAAAGGGCCCCTTGAGAGGCCAGGAAGTGACCACTGGGGTTATCTGTGCAGGGATTTATGGACCAGCTGAGAGACAGAGCTGGAGACTGGGATCCTGGGATAACGTTACTTTTGCAGAAGGCTTCTCTCTCTAACTCCTTCTGGGTCCTCCAGGAGCTGTGGCAGGCCCCAGCAAGCCCCCATGCCCCTTGAAAAGGAGTGGGGAGCCGGGTCAAGGCATCTCCTTTTTACCTAAGTAAGCCTTGTGTTCTTAGTCCTGCATGGGAGTCTAGGGGCCTCAGCGCCTTCCCAGCCCCTTCAAGGCAGAGATGTGTGCTGTGACTGTGTCTTAGAAATGAAGGAACCTGGTGGCCCATCATCCTGGACCACAACACACCTACCCAAAGTCACGCCACTCCTAGCCCCAAAGGGACACAGGCCAGATCTCAGCTGCCCCCAGGAGGGCCACAGGAACCCACCAGAGAGTCCATCTTCCATGGACCCATCATGGGCTGACCCCGCCTGCTACAGTTCCTAATCAGTGGCCTCCAGCTAGGCTGTGAACTGTGACCCCATGTATGGCATTGTTCCTCCATGTGCTTCCGGGAGGGGCAGAGACTCCCGGGCACCCACCTTGGAGCCGGACATGCTCAAGAGGGATGCTGTTTCATCGCTAACGTATGCCTCAGTTTCCCCATACCTCAGCGACCTGGGGGAGGTGTGGGTGTCGTTGGTGCCTTCTTCTCAGCCCCTCTTTGCTTTCACACTGGCATCCATGTGGGCTGAGCTCCCTGGGGCTGGAGGAAAGGGCGGATGTAGGCATGCTGTGTCTTGTTCCAGCTGTGTCTACGTGCTGTGTGCTCCGGTGTTCCCACTCCTGGAACAAGGGCCCCAGTTCTAAGCCCCTTCCTAGTTGGGCAGCCCACCCCACGAGGGAGGGTGTTTCCGGACACACCTTTCATCTTTTGTACCACAGTTTTGAAGTAGAGACCCGCAGCTCTTGGGTGCAGCGCGCCCTCTGGTGGCTGTTCTTGAGCACTGCTCTGTCCTGGCTCCGGTAGCCAAAATCTCTCCCTTGGGGGGACTTTGTCCCTAGGAACTTAGCATTGTTGGGAGCCCACACTGATGGGCATGACATGCCCAGCCTCATTCTGTTCTGTGATAGATGTTGTCAACTTGACAGAATCTGGAATTGTCTGGGAAATGGATTTTGGGGCGGGTCTGTGTTTCGGATTGTCTTTATTATGTTAATTAATTCAGGAAGGCACATCTTAATTAGGGGTGGAGCCGCTGCCAAAGCAGGGGACCCTGAACTGTATAAAATTGGAGAAAATAAGCTAAGCACTCGCTTGCATTCATTCCTTGCTCTCTGCTTCTTGACTGAGGGTGCGTCCTGACAACATGGTGGGCTGTAAGGTGGAACTGTGAGCTGAATAAAGCCTTTCTCCCTTAATTTGTTTTTTATCAGGGTATTTTATCATAGCAACAAGGAGGGATCCAGAGATGCTGCCCTTCTAGAGACTTAGGGTCTCTGGCTCCCAGGGAAGGCATAGCATACTTCCACTTGGAAGATTCTTCTCTCAGAAGCTATTAGCCTGAGCTCGATACTCTCTGTCTTTTCTTTTCAAGTTTGGGTCTTGTGTAGCCCAGGCTGGCCTCAAACTCCACATAGCTGAGAATGACCTGTTGTTTCCTCCCCCTGAGTGCTGGGGACACCATGCGCAGTTTATTGGTGCCGGGGCTTGGACAGGGGCTGTGTCCTAGTTGCTGTGACGAAGCCTCTACCAAAAGGAAAGTGGGAAGAAAGGGGCTTATTTGGTTTAAGGTCACTGAAGGAAGCCAAGGCAGGACCGCAAGGCAGGAACTGAAGCATAGGCCATGGGGGAAGGTGGCTTACTGGTTTGCCCTCCATGGCTCACCCCGCCACTTTTCTTACACACTCTGGGATCTCCTGCTCAGGTGTGATGTCACCCACGTGGGCTTGCTCCTCCTACATCCATCACCCATCCAGAAACTGCCCCACAGGCTTGCCTGCGGGCCAACCTGATGAAGGCAAGTTCTCTGTCAAGGTTCCCTCTTCCCAGGCCTGTAGGTTCATGTCAAGCTGGCAAAGACTGTGACTCTAGGCAGCGCGCTCTAAGCAGCGCGCCTGAGCCAGGAGGCCCCAGCCCTCAAGCCTCTTTCGTCTATTAGCTTTTAAATGGCAGTAACAGATTTCTAACCTGAAATTAACCACTTATCTATCTTTCGAGCATCGCTCAGTGGCATTAAGCACATTCTCATTGTCGGGGGCCGGGGGGGGGCTCTAACCAGCTTGCACCCTCAGAACACTTTCTTCACGAACTCCAACTCTGTCCCCATTAAGCACCCCCTCCCCCGCCTCCCAGCAGTCTTCACTTCTGCCTCCACTCTGGGGACCCTATGATTAGAGCCACTATGCGTGTGTGTGTGTGTGTGTGTGTGCGTGCGTGCGTGTGTGTGCGTGCGTGCGTGTGTGTGTGTGCGTGTGTGTGTGTGTGTGTGCGTGCGTGTGTGTGTGTGTGCATGCGTGCGTGTGTGTGTGTGTGCGTGCGTGTGTGTGTGTGAGCACCTGTGTGCATGTAGAAGCCAGAGGCAGATATCAGACTTCTATGGCTCTCCGTCTTCTTGTTTTTTAATGACCCCGCAAGGCTCACATGTTTTATCTTTTTCTTAGTAATTGTAAATTCTAGTTAAGATATTATTACATTATTTCTGTCTTTCCTTTCCTCCTTCCAGTGTCCTCCTGCTCCAGCCTCTCCTATGTCCCCTTCACTTTCTCTCAGGTTCGAGGCATTTCCCCCCTTTGATTATTATTGCTACATGTATGTATAAATTATATAAATACAACCTGGTGAGTCTGCTTGGTGTTGCCTGTACGTATATATGATTTCAAGCCTGCCTACCTGGTATTGCATAACCAGTTAGGGGGCTCACCCTTGGCGAGGACTAATTCTCTGCTCTCAGCCATCTGTAATTGCCAGCAGTTCTTTGCCTAGGGGCGGGGCCCTGTGAGACTCCCCCTGTCTTGTTAGCTCTTTGAGGGATGGTGGTTCAGGTCTTGCTTAGGCAGCCATGTTGGTGAGGTATCATGGGTGTGGCTTCCTTGCCATTTCTAGGAGACATAATCGTACAGCAGATGGCCTGGTTCCTTGGCTCTTCCAGTCTTCCTGCCTGTCTTCTGAGATGTTCCCTGAGCCTTAGGGGCAAACATTGTGCTGATGAGTCTGCTGGGGCTAAGCAACACACGGTCAGTTGTTCTCTGTCCCTTGGCCAATTGGTTTGCCGTTACTGTCTCCATTTGCTTCAAAGAGAAACCTTTATGGTGAGGGTAACAGGTACAACTGCCAGGAGAAAATGGCTCACTGTGTAGTTTCCGAGACAGCGCTGCTCAGTTCGCTGAGCTTGGAGCTCACTGATTGGCTAGCAGAGCTGGCTAGGGCGCCCCTGAATCTTCTTGGCCCTACTCCTCAGGGCCAGGGTAATAGTAACCTCTAATTTTGGGCTTTTAACTTGGGTGCCAGGGATCTTACTGACCGAGCCACTTCCCTATTCCTGCTTTCTTTATTTTTATGACCAAATAACCACCCCCATCTCTGTACCCATCCCGCCAGGGGCTTGAGCAAAGCCAGCTGAGTTCGTGTGTCTGCTTCCCTTGCGTTTGTCCTAGGAAGGGGACTTGCTGGGTCGTTTCTCTGTTGGTGTTTCTGAGGCTCACCACACTTTCCACCAGCAGCTTACATTCCCGCCAGCAACACACACTGATTGCTCCTGTCTCCTCTTCCGCCTTCTCTTTTCTCTGCTTCTTTAAAAAAAATCACAACGTAGTAGCCATCTTAATGGGTGGAACGAAGCATCTTATTCTGGTTTTATTTTTGTTTCCCAGTGATTAATGATGGTGTGTGTTTTCCCAAGAGCATATTGATCTTTTTAAATTGTTTTAAGATTAACATCTATTCTCCCCTGCTAGCGTCACCATCATCATCATCATCACCATTACCACCATCATCACCACCACCACTACCACCAATCACCATCACCACCACCACTACCATAGGTGTTCTGAGCATGGTAGCACACACCTGTAATCCCAGCACTTAGGGGGAATTTCAAGGTTGGGGCCAACCTGGGTTATATATGTATAGCAAGATCCTATCTCAGGCACCTCTAGGGACGGTCTGAAATGGATCCTCTGGGCATGTCATCTGAGAGACTGTGGCACAAATTGGAGAGCCACTGGTCTGGGAATTGTGCCAGGCACTTCCTAGCATCACTTGATTGAAGACACCTACCATTATCCATATCTATGGAAGATGAAAACCTGAAAATTGACACTCAGACATTTGTGCACAGTCACAGTTTGGCTTCCAACTAACTACCTTGCTTTACCCTGGGATTTATCAGGCGCCTGGGTGAGGTTCCCTGTATGGCCAGCAGGGGGAGCACTTGATCTAGGACTCGGCATTGAGCTGGACTTGGTTGATCAGCACACACGTTCACAGGGCTGTTTCAAACATGGTCCTGTTTCATAAGGGTGGGGAATTAAGGCACATGGCGCATAGCTGGTGAGTGGTAGAGTTAGGATTTGAGCCGTGTGTGTGTGTGCGCGCGCGCATACATGTGTATGCTGGGACTATAGGTGCGAACCATATGACTCCCTAGTCCAGGCTTTTAATTCACCTGAAGGAAGGTGGTGGTTAGCAGAAGCAGGAGGCAAGGGCTGTGGTAGACAAATGTGAACCTGGTCCCCTAGCCCTCACAGTCATAGATTACAGAGTAAAGTACCGGCCAAGTCTTGCACATAGTAGGCCTAGTGCTGGAAAACCAAGGCAGGCAACTTTGTCCAAGAGGAACCTGCGGTGCTTGCCAGGTGGAGGGCTGCAGAGAACCAGTGTTCTTTAGCTGGGAAAGCTGGTAGAGGCTGTGTACCCCTGCTGCACCTCTCAGGTAGAGTCTCTCAATGTGAGGGGGGCCCTGGGAGGGGTGTGGAGATGAAGGGGGCTCCTGTGAGGGGTGTGGGGATGGAAGGGGACCCTGTAAGGGGTTTGGGGATGGAGGGGCCCCTGTGAGGGGTTTGGGGATGGAGGGGCCCCTGTGAGGGGTTTGGGGATGGAGGGGCCCCTGTGAGGGGTGTGGAGATGAAGCCCTCCCTGCCTCCATCCACACCGAGCTCTCTTCTGGTGTTATCCTTGGAGCTGGGCTCAGAGTTCATCTCTCAGCGCCTGAGCTAGGCCGGGCTGGGTACACAAACACCGGGCACACTGGAGGCTGGGGAACAAGGCTTTCCCTTAGCAGTCTCTACAAGGCTTCCAAAAACAAGAGGGTGAATTTCTGTCTCCTGCTGCAGCTGCTAATTTATGTTAATCAGATGCATGAAAACCCCAAGTCCCTAGCGATATCTGGGTTTGGGAGGATGGAGGCTGCTGAAGAGAGAATGAAGTAGTCCTGTGTTTCCGAGGTGGCTCTGCTGGCTTTTACTTGGGCCCCGGGGCAGCCTGCTCCCCATGAACCTTTGCCCTGTGAGGCCATGGTTGGGGGCTCTGCCTTGGTGCCTGGATATTGAGGAAGATTGAGGGGCTGCTCTGTTTTCTGGCCATGTCCTAGTCAGGTGACCTCCTCCCATGGCAGGGGCCACGGTGGACACCTCAGGGGCACAGAAAAGAAAGGGAAGCACTTGGGGGCGGCTTGCATGACAGGTAGCCAGGCCTGAGCTTCTGCTGGTCACGGAGCTGCTGGGATTAGACAAGTGTCTTACTCTCTATGCCTCAGTGTCCTCAAGAGAACTGGGGACCCTGGCTGCTTCCTGTCATGGGATTTGGGACACTGAAGGATGCATCACATGTGGGAAAGAGCACCTTGGAGGTGGCTGTGACCCATTAGCAACCCTGAAGCTCAGCTAGAGCCTGGACCATGTGTGTGAGAACTGAAGTTCCTTCTCAGGCTCCTTCCACACCCGTCTCTCTGCAAGCTGTACCTCAGCTTGTTTGCGGGTCCTTCCCCTTCCAGCCAGGGGACTCACGATGGCCTTTATCCTGTGAGGGAGATGTGTGTGTGTGTTGTATATGTGTAGGGGTGGTGTGCATAGGTGGCATGTAGAGTTCGTGTATTGTGTGTATATGTGTCTGGGTTGCACATGTGTATGTGTGTGGCGTGCTGAACAGTGGCCGTGGCACTCTGGCTCCTACTTCCTCAATTTATCTGGGTGGGCTCTGCTCCCGGAAGGGTCCATCTCTCTGCCTCTTTCCCCTAGGTCCGTTCTGCATGTGCAAAGTCCTGGGGCCCATGCCACCTTCAGCTTCCTAATTGCCCAGGTCACTTCTTGAGCCTTCTCAGCTGCCTGTACTCATTTATTCAGGAACTGGTTCACCTTCCTCTCTCTCTCTCTCACCCTTTGGAGCACTCATCTTCCTGTTTCCTGGAGAAATCTCCCTCATCTCCTAGGTCACACTTTTTCCCTCACCTCCCCCCCCCAAACTATCCACCCTCACTCCCTGGAGCACTTTCCCTCATCCCCTGGAACACTCCCCCTCCATCCTCTGCCATTCATGTGGTGGCCAGTGGGGTGGACAGCCTGGTGTTCTGTCGTAATAGTTCCCACAGATTTGTGTAATGATCACTGAACCTCCCTACCTCCCACCCCTTTCACAGACACACCAGGAGGAGGGTGATAGAGATGTCCAGCTGTAGGGGGCTGAGCAGGTCAGGAAGGCCAGGGAGCAGCGTCACGCTTCGGGGACTGTGCCTTCCCATACAGCACTGCAGAACCAAAGCCTGAGGCCACGACAGCCTTCCTCTTCTTGCTTGTTACAACTGCTGTCTGCATGAGGAATCCCATCGCTCCCCTGGGCTTCTGGTCACATCAGAGATGGCTTTGGGACTAGATCTCACACTCAGGGAGAATTAATTTAAATTTTCCACGGAGACGGCAGAGTGCTGTCAGCTGTGGTCTCTGAGTTATTTTTGGACACCCTGTGCCCTCCTCTAAATAAACCAACCCCAACAAGTGCTCTCAGAGTCCCCCCTCCTTACAGGCCCTGTGGCTAGCAGGGTCTGGGCCCAGCACAGGGCCTGATGGCCCAGGCGGCTCCTGGCACTGTGGTCTCTGGGGCTGAGCCGGGGCATTTGTAGTCAACACAAACAGCCGTGTCACACCTCAGGCCTCCAGAACAGTGTTCAACAGGACCTGCCACACAGCCTGAGGGCGGGGAAAAAACCACTTCCCCGTCAGCTGCTCACACACGCACAGCCCATGTGACCTGGCACAACAATGCTGAATTTTCCACTGAGTCGTGCTTCGTGCTTCGGCTCGTGGAGGGCTGGCCTGGGCTGTAGGGTTGGTAGCGGGGCAGGGTCCAGGGTCCTGATCACTCTCCTCCAGCCTCCACCAGAGGAGGCTCAAGTCATCTGCTTGTCCCTGCAAGTGACTGTCCATGGCCTGGTGTTCCTGTCTCCTGGGAGCTCCAGAGAGGCCTCCTCAGCCGAGAAAGCTTTCTCCGGGTGTAGGTGTGTGTCTGTACTCTCACATGCGTGTGTACATATGTGTGTGGCATGTGTGTGAGACACAGGGTGGCTCCAATGGCACACAGGGCTAGAAGACCCCCTCCACTCCACCCCCACCACACACAGCAGCAGAGAGAGGTGGGCTGTGTCAGGAAGACATGTGTGAGACAAACTCACACAGGTATGGGCACCACCCCGTCGGGCCCGATGATTTTGGCTTTGTCCCCTTTGAGGTGTAACCGGTGGCAACTCCATTTGCAAACTTAGGCACAGGGATGGGGACGGAGTGTTCTCGGCTGTAGCATGGCAGGTTCTTTAATTTCTGTTTCTTTTGGGGGAGGGCTTGGCACTTCAGTTTGAACTCAGGGTCTCATGAATGCTAAGCAAATGCTTTACGCTGAGCTACAGCCTAGCCTTGCTTTTTTTTTTTTTAAAAAAAAACATTATTTTTATTTATTTGTGTATGTGTGCGTGAGTACCTGTATGTGTGTGTGTCTATCTGCCTCCCTGTCTGCCAGATTTTGAGATTCAGTTATTTTCTTCTACTATAGGATTTGGGCTTCAAGCTCAGGTCAGTGACACACCCTGCCTCTAGCCCCTGTTGATTTTGAGACAGGGTCTCAGTAAATTGCCCAATCTGTTCCTGAATTTGTGATATCTCAGTTTGTGGGGTAGCTGGAATCACAGGCCTGTGGCTCCAGGTTTGGCTAGTGTCTTAGGGTTTTATTGCTGTGAAGAGACACCATGACCAGGGCAACTCTTATAAAGGAAGACATTTAATTGGGGCTGGCTTACAGTTGGACGTTTAGTCCATTGTCATCATGGCAGGAAGCATGCCAGCCTGCAGGCAGACATGGGGCCATTCCTATTCAAACCATCCCAGCTAGGGAGGAGCTCTGTCTCAAAAGTGTGTTGTTTTCAGCCATTCTTGCCTAGATGCCTGATCTGATGAATGGAATAGGGCTGATAGCTAGGCAGGGAGAGGAAAAAAACCAGAAATGATTTTTTTTAAAAACATATTGTCATGATAAAGAATTTGTGGAGCTGGAGAGATGGCTCAGCAGTTAAGGGCACTGGCTGCTCTTCCAAAGGACCTGGATACAATTCCCAGCAACCATAAGGCAGCTCACAACTGTCTTTAATTCCAGATCCAGGGGATCAAGACATGCCTGTTATCCCCACACTGAGGCAGGTGCATCAGTGCATTTGAGGCCAGCTGGACCCTGAACAAACCAAAACAGCATAAAGCAAGTGTGAAGCCTGTAGGAGGCAAGGCAAGTCCCCGAGACGCCCCATGCCCCATCCCTGCAGAGAGTAACTGTCTAGACCTTTGGGCTGGGCATGATGCTGCACACCAAGGAAGGTGGATGGCTCTCTGCGCTTGAGGCAAGCCTGGTCTACATAGTGATTTGCAGGACAGCCAGGGCTAGGTAGAGGGACACTGTCACACACAAAATAAAACAAAACAATGAATGAATGGATGGATGAGAGTAGATTAAAAAAAAAGACCTTTGGACTAAGCTTATTGTCTGCTTTGGTCAGGTATGGACAGAGACGCAGAGAGGACACGAAGGGTCTGGGCAGAGGGAAGACTGGCACACAGCTCCGGGTTCCATGGGGCTCTGCGTGCAGAGCTTCCAAGGAGAGCCTTCTGTGGAAGAGATGTGAGAAGGAGCTGTCACCTCTGGACTTCAACAGCTGTGTGGCTACAGGCAGGGCTTCACCGTCTCTGGTTGTCAGTCTTGCTGACTGGAACGCTTTGGATGGAGAAAGACTCAAGGATACAGAGGGACTTTCTTCCTGGTGGCCCTCTCCCCTTCACAGCCTCAAACTTCCCAGAGAGCAAGCAAACACACTGGGAAACATCCCCTGACCCTTTGGGGACAAATTGTGGCCACGATGTTTCACTTCCACAATGGGAATTTAAGCGTCTAACTTTTGCCAACAAAGACGTTGCTTCCTACAAGAACAGAGCAACAAGAGCACCTCTGCGCACATCCTCAAAGGTCCATCTTTTTCACCTACTGCAGCCTGAAGCCATCCTTCAGGGTCCTTCTCTTGATGCTCTGGACCCTCATACAGTCCCTATCACATGCTTCTTGCAGTGGCTACAGGACCTTCAGCTGGCTCCACTTAGCAAATCGCACTGTTTTCTCACAGATGCCTCCTAGGTAGTTCGAGGCTTGGATCTGCCCTAATGCTGGTGGTATTCACTTGGGCTCTTTGGGGTCGAGGTGTCCCCAGACCCTCTCCCTTCTGAAATGATGCAGGACTCTTGGAGATGGTGGCGGGTCCTCCTTCTGAAATGATGGACTCTTGGAGATGGTGGCAGGTCCTCCTTCTGAACCTCTAGCCCCTTGTTTACTGTCTCACAGCAGCTCCGACTGTGGCTTCCGGCTTGCTCAGGGCACGGTCATGAGCTGCTGCCAGTATTAATTCTTATCTCCCCTCCCCAAGGAGCTGGAGGGGGCTTCATGCAGGCTTCTGGTCCCAGGGGTGTCTTTATGTTCTCGACCCACTTCCTCATTTTCTAGCTCTCGAAGCTGGTCATGTCATTTTTCCTGGCCAGCCTAGGATGCAGCCCTTACTCCAACGGGTGGGCTGATTTGATTTCCAAATGAGGCCTGACACATGCATGCTGGGTGAGAGTTACAAGAGCTGACTTATGAAATACAGTGGTAAGGGAAAAAAA
This sequence comes from Pachyuromys duprasi, assembly GCA_028658305.1. Classification (NCBI taxonomy): domain Eukaryota; kingdom Metazoa; phylum Chordata; class Mammalia; order Rodentia; family Muridae; genus Pachyuromys; species Pachyuromys duprasi. The sequence goes on from CM053763.1 coordinate 104,562,564, forward strand.
AAAAAAAACAAAACTGAAAAAAAAAACCCAAAAACGGAAGTCTTATGAATGTGGTCGGGTAGCTCTTTCTGTTTGAAAATAAACTAGATGCTTTCAGAGTGGTGTCGGCATAGGACAGCGTACAGACGCCCTCTGTGGCTTTTGCCTCCTCCTCCAACTTATGAGGCACTGTCTGTCCATGACCCTGTCACTCACTTTGGCCACTCAGCCCAGAAAGCACAGGCTGGGAACCCATAGAGCAAACAGCACAGTCAATGTTAAGTCACAAGGAATCCCCCCCCCCCCACCCCAGCTACGGCCCATCCCAGGCCTCAGGTGCTCATAGGAGACCCCTCCTCCTTGAGTGGACTGGACAGGGAACCTGATGTGGTCACAGCTCAGAGGCTGTCACACACGTGCACACACACACACACATATAGGCACAGACAGAGAGACAGACACAGACACACAGTCACACACATAGGCACGCACGCGCGCACACGTACACACACACTTTTCTGCCTTCTGTCAGTGATTGTGTCTACCTCCTGCACACCCCTTGCCACCGCCCCTGCCTCATCTCTGGCCCCAATTCCACCCTGTAACCCAGTGCTCCTGTTTCCCACTTTGTTGGGGGGGGGGGAGGGGGGTATAGCCCATCATGACAGGGAAGTGGGGGTGACAGGAGAGTTGGAGCAGGTCACATCACGCTCCCAGTCAGGAAGCAGGGAGAGAGAAGAATGCATGCAGCTGCTCCCATCCACTCACACAGCCAGGATCCCAACTAGGGAATGGTGCTGCCCACAGTGGGCGGGTCTCCCCGATTGAGTTAATGAGATACTCCCCACAGGCATGCCCAGAATTCTGCCCATTGCCGGGTGATTATAAAATCCTGTCAAGTTCACAAACTAAATCTAATTTGACAGATACTCAAACTCGGGGAGCAGGGAGAATTAAACATGCAAAGATGCTTTTTGCTTTAGTATTTTAAGTGCAAAACAGAGGAAATAATCAAATTCCTGCTATGGTTTGAATATGTCCCCCAAATGTTGGAAAACTAACACCCTCATTCTATGGTAATGGTACTTGGAAGTGGGGGTTCTTGGAGGGATAGGGCCTCATGGCACAGATAGTGGCTTTTTGTAAGGACTCCAGCCTGTCTGGCTTCCTCGCTGGGTGTCCCGGATGTCTTCCTATGTAGCTTAGAGGCTTTCCAGCTTCTGACTGTGTTTTTGGATCACCAAGCCAAAGCCAAAACTAGAGGAACCTCTGTTCCTTGTGCTGCCCACAGCCTCCCTCCTTCACTTACAGCAGCAGCAGATGCCCTGAGTTCACTGGCTCAAGTGTATTTAACTATGACACCGTGCCTCGAGGAAGCAGTTTGCAGCTAGAACAAAGGGTGGCTTTGCCCACTTCCATTACAACGGTGGCAAAATACTTGGGAGAATCAATTTCCCGGAAGAAGTTCAAGCAGGGAACAGCAGGGAGGAAGGGGCTGGGACAAGGGTTAGGGCCCACAAAGGGCACCCACAAACCCCTGCTCCTTTCAGCGAGGCCCCTCCTGAGTTCCTACACTTCCCAGGAGCCCAGAAAATTCAGAATCCAGCTCTGGATGAGCAAGAGCCCCCTCCCACAGTTCGGCCACCTCAGTACAGGGCCTTTGTGGGACATTTAGGTCCAAACCATAAAAGATACTTCACATTTCCCTTATCTTTTAAACATTTATTTATTGATTTGTTTACTTAATGTGTGTATGTATGTGTATGTACATGCATACCACAATGATATGTGGAGATCACAGGACAATTTGTGTGAGCCGATTGTCTTCCATCAACATGTGGGAGCTGGAGACTGAACTCAGATTGTCAGGCCTGGTGACAAGGGCCTTTACCTGCCAAATTGTCTCTCATGCCCTTTACCCTAGGCTCTGGGCCTCCGGTATGCTGGGTAAGAGCCTGCTTTGGTTTCTACTGCTCTGATAAAACACCACAACCAAAAGCAACTTGGGGGGGGGCAGGGAGGAAAGGGCTATTTCAGCTTACACTTCTGCATCACAGTCCAGCACTGAGGGAAGGCCATCACAGGGACTCAAGCAGGGGAGAAACCTGGAGGCAGAAACATGGAGGGCGCTGCTGACCGCCTCGATCCTCCTGGCTTGCTCAGCCTTCTTCCTTAGAGCACTCAGGCCACCAGCCCAGGAGCGATACTGTCCACAGGGATGGGGGTCCTCTTGTACCCCAGAGGCCAGTCAGAGGAGGGCATTGTCCCATACAGGTTCCCTTTTCCAAAATGGCTCTGGCTTCTGTCACATTCTCATAAAACTAGCCAGCTCTAGTATATGTGTATATATATGTTTAAGTGTATGTGTACCTATATGTATAAATATATATATGTATATATATATAATTATGTCCCCAGATCTTTTTGTATTCTTTATTTTGAAACAGGGTCCCACTAAGTTGCCCAGGCTGGCCTTGAACTCACAGCTATCCACCTGCCTTTGCCTCTTGAGTGCTGGCATTTAAGGCGTGCACCACCATGCCCAGCTTTAGCCCCATTCTTAATGTGTTTAAATGAGGCAATATGCAAATCCACGAAACCAAGTCCTGTGTATGAAGTCCTCTACCCTGTGTGATCATGGTGTTGACGTGAACGTGCTTGTCTGTTCATACAAATCTCCAGAAAGACACAGAAGAACTCACTCAAGAGTGTTGCCCCAAAGAAGGATGCCCTCACCAAGGGGACAGAGTGGCACATTATCTTTGTGGCACAATTGAGCATGTACCTCAGTACATCTGCAATTGAATCAGAAATCCACGTGGAAAAGCAGAGCTGAGGTGTGACTGTGTCTGGGAGACACAGTCACCCGAGGCTTGTGGGGAGGCAGGGAGGCCGAGAAAGTCTGCACCCCACATGAGTGGTATAGTGGGTGTGTCTGGGATTCCATGCCTGAACCCCTGTTCTCACATTTCCCCTGTAACGCCGTCACTGTGGCATAGGGACAGCAGCCATCTCACAGGGGAATGCGAGATGATGGGTATGAAAGGCCAGCTATTCCGGGGGCTCTGTGGTGTGGCCCTCTCCCCATCCCTGGACAGCATGGCTTTCTCTGTATGGAGTCACTATTTAGAGCAGGACCCGTATCCCTTTTGCCGGGCAAAGTGCCAGGCCACAGATGCCCTGAGACAGCCAGGGTGTGCCGAAAATGACGGCCTCAGATAGGCTGGCTGGGAAATGGCGTGCCTCTCCAACCACAACCACCTCCACATTTCCCTCCGGTGTGAGGAGGCTTAGGGGGCAATGACACTAAGGCCATTTTAGGACTGTACCCCAGGTTCTCTGGGACGTTCCCTTGGGGTGGAGACTATGCCCAGGGAGAGACACCAGGAACCCTGTCAACAAAAACACTTACTCTCTCCGGCTGTGCGGAATGGAGCCTGCAGGCCGTAGCGAGCCACTGAAGGCTTTTGAGCCAGGCAGGGCTTGTTCAGAGCCAGCTTTCAGGAACACAACTGGCAGGGTGGGAGTGAGGAGTGGGGGGAGGTGACAGGCTGGGGGAGGAGTGGGTCCTCACGGCCACCTGCCCAGTCCAATTTCCCCAGCCGCTATCTTAGTCTTTACAGTAATCCCGTGAGCAGGACAAGGCTATTGTTAGCCCCCTTTTCAACACTGAGAGAACCGGCCCCAGGGACGTGGTGACACCAGCCTTTGTCACTCAGCTTGCCCCAGCAGAGTTAGGCTGGGAAGCCAGAATGCACCCTCCCCAGGATCTGCACCTGATTCTTCTGCAGGGAGGTATTTTTAGCCGAATGGCGTCATTTCTCTCACCTTTTTACTAAGAAGGGGTCTTGGTACATGTCTTGGGAGCCGATACTAATGTGGAGACTGCGGGTCCCCACCAGCCCCCCTGCAGGGTTTCAGCTGGGTCCTGGAGGCTGAAACCTGGGCCTTGCCAAAACCCTGCTTGACCTCTGTGAGTGGGGGCTGGGATCACTGGGCAGCCTTCAGGCAGAACCTTGTGTGGGTCACTGCTGTGCTTCTAGAGTCCAGGCCTGGGCACAGAGTAGATGCTCAACAAAGAACCAGTGAGCACTCAGTCATCCAATGATGGTGACACAGGCTGAAACAGCACATTCATGATGCCATCCTGGGTTAGGGCAAGATCAAGTTCCCTTGACTATGAGGTGGCCCATATCCAGCTAGGGTCTTTATAGATGCTTGTGGATGGGGCAGAGTTGATTGGGAGGTGGTGTGGCCCTCCAGTGGGACCCAGATTCTTGATGGTCTGTTTCCACTTGATCGTGTGGCATGGTGGCCCAGCTACTTGCTCTTTAGATGCACAAGGCCCTGGCCTGGGTCTAATCATAGATCCCAACCTTTCAACTTCCTGGGCCCACATCCTTCCTTGTCTAGAAAGCTGTATGTGGTGGCTAGGGGGCTGCCCCAGGTGGGGTCTCCTCTCTTTCGGCCCTCAGCCTCAGTGATCATTGAGGTTCAAGGACAGTTGGTATAGCTGGACCCTGGTGGTGGCACATGAGAGGGACTGAGAGGCCACAGGGCTTGGGTGAACCAAGAGAGGAAGTTGCAGGTAAAGACAGGAGGCTGAGGGTACTGTCAGTTTGAGCTGTATCAAGTGCACTGTGCAAGGCCCAGCAAAGGTCTAGCAGGGGCTAGCTATAACTGAGCCAGACTAGAGCTGGCTCCCTCACAGCCTGGCCTTGCTACCTGCCCAGAGACTGAGCCCGGCGCTGCCCAAGGGAGGCCTAGTTACAATGGGGCTCTTCAGCCCACGGCTCGCTGGCAGGAGCCAGTTTTTTCATCACCTGCTGAGATTTATGGGCATCTCCAGAGAGCTTCAGGCCAGAGGCCTGGCAGGCAGCAGGGCCTTCTGGCTCTTTACCCAAAGCTAAGAAATCAGAGAGCGGCACAGGCTCCATCCTGCTGGAGGGCTGCCGGCTGCTGGGCACAGATGTGCAGAGGGGTGGGTCCAGCCATGCAGGAGGACCTTAGAGAGTGTGGACTTGGGGGTGCTTGGGCCCTCCCAGATGTACAGATGTGGAAATAGAGTTCAGAGTGGGAAAGTGACTATCCCACAGTCACACATCACACATTTGAGCTCAGGTCAAGACCAGAAACCAGGCTGGAGGGCAGTGAACTCGGACTATTGACATGGCCTCTTTGATGGACAGCTTTATTGACCATCTCCCCGAGAGAGAGAGTGACAACCTTGTAAATTACTTTTCTCATGGCTCAGGCAAAAGCAGACACCCGACAAAGCAGCTTAAGGGAAGAAGGGTTCATTTGGGCTCCTGGCTTGAGAGTATGGCCCATCAGGACAGGGAAATTATGAGATGGCTGGCCCCATGGCATCCGGGGTCAGGAAGCAGAGAGAACCATATGTTCAGTGCCCAGCTTGCATCATCCTTTATATCTTGTCCGGGAGTGCAGCCCACAACCCACCCTGATTAATGTAACATAGCTAACCCCTCAGGAATGAATGCCCAGAGGCTCATCTCCTAGGTGACTCTTAGATTCTGTCAAGCTAACAAAGCTAACCATACACCTTATGTGTCTTGTTGATGGCTCTGATGTGAGCAGCTCAAGGAGGCCATGGTGCACGTGTGGTGGTAAGTTCTCTCCTTCCATCAGATGGGTCCTTCCATCAGATGGATTGAACTCAACAGATTTGGTGGCAAGCATCTTAACCCACTGAGTCATCTCACTAGCTCTAAAGCAAGCCCCTCTCCCCTTTTTTTAAAGATTTAGTTTATTATGTATACAACGTTCTGCCTGCATGCACACCTGAAACCCAGAAGAGGGCACCAGATCTTATTATAGATGGTTGTGAGCCACCATGTGGTTGCTGGGAACTGAACTCAGGACCTCTGGAAGGGCAAGCAGTGCTCTTAACCTCTGAGCCATCTCTCCAGCCCCTCAAGCCATTTGTTGAACTCACACAGGAAGTCAGAATACCTGGACAGCTTTCTTTTCTCTTCTTTTCCTTTTCTTTTCTTTTCTTTTTTTCACAGTGTAAAATGTCCAGGGGAAGCAAGCCCAGGCCTGACACACCAGGCTTTCTGGCGTCACCAGGGCCTGGGCTCTTCTGTCTCTTCCCTCCAGCTGACTTAGTGTTCCTCCAAACACTGCAGTTGCCTTCTGGGGAGACCTGTTAGAGACCTGTGCTGATGGAGACTGTGGCTTTTTAAATTTTGTTTAATGGATTATGAACTCAGACACTTTTTTTTAAAAGATTTATTTATTTTATGTATATGAGTGTTCTATCTGCATTTACATCTGCCAGAAGAGGGAATCAGTTCACATTATAGATGGTTGTGAGCCACCATGTGGTCGCCGGGAATTGAACTCATGACCTTTGGAAGAGCAAACAGTGCTCTTAACTGCTGAGCCATCTCTCCAGCCCCAAGACTGTGCTTTTGGAATCAGAAATTCTGTACGTTTCCTAGAAGTGCCTGAACAGCAGGTTGTTCAAAGCATAAACAGCCTTCTGCCTTGCCTTTTATTTTTAGCTTTCTCAGGGGCGGGGCCTATTATTTTTGTTTGCTGGCCATTGTTGTTCTATTTGGTTAAATAAAAATCCCCTTTTTAGGGGAAATGCCCTGGTGAGGTAGTTCTTACTATAGTGTGAGTTATAGGTGCTGCTTTAGTCATATCCTAGGTTAACAGAGTGTGTGTTAGTGTGTCTATGTGTCTGAGTGTATATGTCTCTGTGTGTGTCTGTTTGTATCTTTTGTGTGTGTGGTGTGTGTGGTGGGATGCAGTGTGACAATCTCACTCCCTAGAGGTGGAAGAGAACAGGTGCAGGTCCAGGGCTCTGCCCCCCTTCCCATAGCCCTGGTCACAATAATGTCTCCCCCCACCCCCCACACCCTGTGTTTGGTGGTGCTCAGAGTCAGTCTTCAACCAAGGACACCACTTGGGCTGTTAAGATCATTTATAACACAGTCTAGTCTCTGCCAACCACGGATTGGAGACCCCGAAGCCTCCTATCTGCAGAGCCCATGGAGGTCTCGACATATGAGAGTCTGTTATTACCACCTCCCGGCCAGCCATGTGCTGCCTGCTGATGAGCCTGGAAGATGGAGGGATAGACACATGGCCTCAGAGCAGTGCCCCTGAAAGCCTGGAGCTCAATGGAGCCCTGGATCTTCCTGACCCAGGCCCGAGGTTGTGTTTACCCAGGTGACCCTCAGAGGGCCCTATCTTTTCAGTAGAATAAGGAGAGCATGCAGGCCTGGGCTCAGCACACCTATGTTGGGCTGAAAGGGACAGGGTACTGTGTGGCCTCTCACGTTTCCTGTGACTCTAGCCTTGGGCCTATAGTTCTTAGTTTCAAGGCCCAAAGGCAGAGGAAGATGGGGACACAGGCACTGTCAATGTAATACTTCCGAGCAGGCTACAGAGTAGCCACCCTAGGCTTGGAAGAGGCCCCTGAAGCTCCCCAAAGCTGCCCCCCCCCCACTCACGCCTCCCACACTGCCCCCAGGAGGGCCTGCCTTCTAGAAGGTTCCTCTGCTGGGATGTTGAGTATCCTGCCTCACCCCCAGGTCAGCTATGGGTACCCCAACAGCCCTCTTGCTTTCTTTTCTCACCTGGGGCTGGGGTGGCTTTTGTGGCAGGGCTCGATCAAGAACCAAAGGGCCAGGTAATGGCAGCAATGGCGGCCAGAAGGGCCCACGTGGAGGTGCGATTAGCAGGCGCTCCTGTAGCCGTGTCTGGATTGGCTGAAAGGACGCAGACTCCTGTGCTCATTGTTTAAATGTGAAACCTGGTAGAACTGTGAAGGTTATTTTTACCTCCCAGCGTGTGGGTGGAGAGGGATGTTCTGAGAAGGGCTCTGGCCCCGCAGAGAAAGTGGTGAGCACTTCACGGAGCACTCCTCTTCTGAAGAGGCGGTGGCAAAGGTCTGTTTAGGTGGGAACAGGCTATGGCAGGCCACAGGGCCAGGACTCCCACCGGGAGCACAGTTTTCTTAGGAGAGATGATTTGTTTGACTCTCAGAAATCTCACCAGACAGCACATTTGCAAAGACCCTCTTAGATTACTGATTTCTTAGAGTTTGCAGCACCAGGCCAGAACCCAGAGCCTCACATGCTACCTATGCGCACCCTGGCACTTAGCTGGGCTCCCCAGGCCTTTCTTTGTGAGACAGTTTCTCCCTAACTTGCCCAGGCTAGCTCTAAACTCACTGTATAGCAGCTGGGAATTGGCTGTTTTGATTCCCAGAACAGATGGGCTCCACCAGACCCGGCACAAAGACAGTTTTGTGAGCCAATCGGAGCCTGCTCTCCCTGACTGCTAGCCCCGTCGACGGCAGAGGGTCTGAGCTACACAGGGCTCCACTGGCCAGCAGGGAGGGTGGGAGTGTGGTGGGAAGAAACTCAGGCCTGCCATTTCTACTGGGAAAAAGACGGTGCTCAGAAGTCTGTGCTGCCGCCCTCTGCACTTTCTTAATCCTCACCTAGGAAACGGGGCTGTCCGGATGTGAGCAGGAAGAAACAGAGGCTCACAGACCACGGCAGCCCCACCACGGCCCTAGTCGTGAAGTTGAGGGCTCCATGCATATGGCTAGGGAGGGGGCTTCCGTGGAGGGTGCACAGGGAACCACGGGCTCTGGAACAGCATCTATTACTGAAGAGAAAGACAACACAAATAACAGGAGTTTGTTGTCTTACAGTCTGAAGGCTGGGGGTCCAGGTGGGTCCCCACAGCTGAGCTCAGAGGGCAGGAGCCCCCAGGTGCTGATCTCCTCTTCTGCCTCTTCTAGCAGCCTGCAGTCCTCCGCTCCTGGGTCCTGGGTCCTGCAGAGCCAGCCCTGTGGTACCTTCCAATCTCCCGACTTCTCTTCCTTCCTTCACTTACAGGGTTTACGTGATGACAGGAGAACCATCTAATCGGTAGCCCACCCCCTCTCCGGAAGTCTCTTTGCTGTGTACAATAATGCAAGTGCAGGTTTTCAGGGTGCCAGGCGGTGCTGTGGGGTGCTCTGTCCTGCCAACAGTGGTGGCCTTGGGCAGAGTGTGGTTTTGAAGGTAACGGTCGCCTACTCTTCAGGACAGCGGCTGGGAGGAAAAGAACAGGTTAGGTTCATTCCAGAGGGGACTGAGGCCTCCACCAGGGAGTCACTAGTCCCTGGAGGCTGGTGACCCAGGCAGGGCCAGGGACTTCATGGGACTCCAGGGCCCAGCAGGTAGATGGTGCAATGAGGCAGTGTGTGTGTCTGTGGGGTACTTGCAACCCAGCTCAGGATTTGGGATCCAGCAGACCAGGGTTCAAATCTCATCTCTGCCTCCTCACAGCCCTCTGATGGTGTAGATGGAGGTGTGGGTGGGGCTGCCAGGGAGGAAGCTAACAGATGCTTCCTGTGACCCGGTTTTACCTGCACTGCAGCCTCTGTGGGGTGGAAACAGCAGCCCAGAGAGGCCAGGTTCTGTTCTTGAGACGATGCAGCCACTGAGGGTGGCTGGGCTTCCCTGGGCCTTGGTGAAATTTCAAGCTGGGCTGTAGCTGCCAGGTAGGCCCTCCTCACTATTTTCTCTAAATCCACTGACCGCCTTTAATTTAAAGCATCTCCTTTCAAACGGAGCTTTATAAGCTCCTGTAAGTGGGAAATCACAGGATTCATGGGCTGGTTATATGTATTTTTTATAAGGTACATTAAAATAAATTTATAACTATAAAAGCAAAAATGCCTGTCTACAAATGACAGAAAATGATGTCACACAAAGTAGGTACCCCTTACCCCTCTCCTTGGAATCAGCTCTGCACCCGTTTTTCCAGACCACAATAATATTACCGACTGCTCCCCATCATGACTTGTGCTCTCCCCACCTTTCCAGCCATCAAATGTCAATCCCCAGGTCTCCCAGCACTGTCCAGTTCTCCCCCAGGCCCCTGCCCTGGCTCCTCTGCCATCAGAAGTACTGTTGGATTTGGGGCAGTGTCTTACCTCTCCAGTTCTGTTTCTAGAAACTTCTCAGGGTGGTGTTCAGCATCCAGGAAACAGAGTGTGTATAGGTGTATAGCCCAGCCCTGGCTAAGCGTCGGGGAGTGGTTACATGCCCCTGTCGGGCTGCCTGAGGTCGGCTCTCCCCCACCGCAGCTCTTTCACCCCAGACTTACAGACCCGGCCCCCGACGAAGAGGGCAAGGCGGAAGTGAGGCGGGCCGCCTGTGGCTTCCTCTTTTTTTCCCTGCTGTGGGCCCAGGACTCCTTCCTCAGAGCCTCGGAAGAGAGGACAGCGCACCATGGCCTCCCGTGTAGCGTCAATCCGGCAGACATGCTGTTGCTTCAGCATCCGAGTCGTGACCATCGCCCTGGCCGTCTACCACATAGTGAGTTCTGGGGTGGCTGGGGTGCTTGGTGTGTGTGTGTGTGTGTGTGTGTGTGTTCGAGCGCGCGCGCATACTGACCCACTGAGACCTTCCAACAGGGGGATTGCTCCCTATCGCTTGTCTGTGGGACCCTGGACAAGCCCTGTGCTGCTCTGGGCCTCAGTTTCCTCTGTGGAATGGAGCAGAATAGCGTCCCTAAGGTCACAGGTGTGCAGAGAGAGGGGCAGGCTGGTAACGGAGTGAGGAGTCCAGACTGGGATTGCTCCCAGATGTCAGGTCCCACACAGGCCCGGGCAGAGGACTTTCTGAGATCTGGGTTTACACTTTTGGGCTTCCAGCGGGAACTGAGGAACCCCCATTTTCAGCTCGGTCAAACTGCTGCCTTCTCCCTTCAAGGGCAGCTCCAGCTTTGTGCTTGGGGAGCTGCTTGATGCAGCCACCATGACACTGTGGCTCCTGTCATGGTCACAGTGTGACCCCGGTGGAGTCTGTCTCTTTGGAGCGGCCCAGGCTTGGGGTCTCCGTTCCAGTCTGCTCAGATCCTCCACCACCCCTGCTTCAGTGACTCAGACAGAGCCTGTGGCTAACAGCGCTTCTGGGCCTGGGAGAGCTTCCTCAAAATTGGCCTAAATCCGTAGACTGCTGCCCAGAGCCTGGTGACATCTGCTTCCGACCACAGGCAGGGCGGTGGGGCAGTGGTCCAAACCAGGTCTGTCCCTAGGCTCTCCTGTGTGCTTCCCTGCCTCTCCTCTACCCCCATTCCAGCCTCTGCTGTGCAGCCTTGGGTGACTTGCTCAACCTCTCTTGAGCCTGTTTCTTTAGATCAGAAATGAAGATGCGGGTGAGAAGCGCTACGGGATAGGCTGCTGTGTGGGTGAGGTCGCTCTCTATAAAGCATGAGGGATGGTGTGTAACATGGCCCACTGCTTTAAGTGTGTCCTGACCTGCCCACCTAGAGCAGGGTTCCTCACCCTTCCTAACGCTGTGAACTTTAGCACAGTTCCTCATGTTGTGGTGACCAACCCCCCCCAAACCATAAAATTATCTTCACTGCTACTTCATAACTGTAATTTTGCCGCTGTTATGAATCGGAATGCAAATATTTATTGAAGACAGAGAGTTGCCCAAGGGGGTCGAGACCCACAGGTTGAGAACCACCTTTCCAGGGACTGGCATGGGGGAGCTTGGAGGTTGCCCTGCGCAGCCTCAGCTGGCACGGCAGCTGAGAGAGGCAGCGGTACCCTGTCCCGGCATCAAGTCTTGCCACTTCTGAGGCGGCACAGCATTCTGGGAAGAGTGTGATGAGGCTCCTTATAGCTCTGTTCGAGCCAGCTGTTTGAACTTCAGGGTTTCTCTGTATAGCCCTGGCTGTCCTGGACTCGCTTTGTAGACCAGGCTGGCCTCGAATGCACCTCGATCTGCCTGTCTCTGCCTCCCTGAGTGCTGGGATTACAGGCTTGTGCCACTGTTCCCACCTAGACTGGGGGTTTCTAAGATAGAAGTTTGCAGTGTGCAGGGGTCCACTAAGCCACTTCAGCAGGGTGGAGGGGCCTGTAGGTGGCGGGGACCCTTGCCCCATCTGCTGTCGTAGCTATGTTCGCAGAGAAGCACGTTCTGTCTGATCATCTGGTATCTCAGAATCTAGTACACATATTAAAAAGTGAATACACCCAGCAGGCGGTACTGGGTGCCCATTGAGATTTCCCCTTGTTCATGCTACCCAAACTCCTAGGTTGTGGATGGGTGAGTGATGTTCTGTTTCCATAGAGATCTAGAGACTGTGGGCCAAGTGACCAGGGAGGCTTCCTGGAAGGAGTGCTGCAGGTGGGGAGGGCAGAGTTTGGTTGTAGTGTGGGAGGGGAAGTGTGCATGAGGAGCTGGAGTGCAAAGGTGAGGCGTGCCTGGTTTGGGAGCCCTACTGAGGCTGCGTCGGGGAGAGAGGAGGCTGGAGAGGAGGAAGTGACCAGCGCTTGTCTGAAGTTGAACCTTTGAGCCTTTCCTCGGGTGCTCCACTGTTATTTGGGGATGGGAGTTCTTTGCATTGTATATGCCCGTAGTGACCTCCTAGCCTAGGTGTGGGCTGTGATTGTGCAGGCTGCAAAACTGCTGCGTGGTGTGGGAGTTGTGGGGTGTTCTAGAGCCACAGGGGGCGTAAGAGCAGATGAGGAGCCTGGAAGTCAGATACCCACCCCAGGCGCTGGGTTAGGACGCACAGCTTACCTTGCTGTCCCCTTGGCCAAAGACCCTTTTTCTTTTTATAAAAAAAAGAGCTGGGGGGGGGGCTTTGGCACAGCAGATGGGTGGCAGGTGTGCCGACAGGACCTCAAACATCTGGGTAGAAAAAAGAGAAGCCACCACCAGATGGACCAGTCGCTCATGTTGCCGTCATCTGGAGCCAGCCATGGGTGACATCTCTGTACGTTGAGAGCTATTTGTGGACTTGGGGAGGGTTAAATCGGGCCATTAACACCAGAGATGGGGCCACACTGAGTGGAACCGGAAGGTGCAATTACGGGAAGATCCTACCTGGCCGACAGGTTTGTGCTCTGGTGCTCCAGGCTCCCAGGGAACAGGGAAGTGAGAGCCCCCCTCCCCAGCTGTCCTTTCGAGTTCTGCCTTGGGTGTCTTAACTTGGTGTCAGGAAACAAGGACCCCAGCAGGCCTTTTTGGAAGGGAAATTTGTGGGCTTGCCTGTGGTCTGTTTTTGATACTGGGAGTGGGGGTGGGTGGGAGATTGGTGGGGGAGGAAGTGGAGCTGGTACCTGCAGTGACCAGAGAAACCTACGCAGACTCTAGCCATGGAAGGGATGAGCTAAAACCAGAATGAGCAGGACTCATGGAGCAAATGCGCTGTCATTAGCTTGGGGCCTGTGAAAGGCTGACTCCCCCCTCCCCCGCTTTTCTGTATTTGCCTTATTCTACTTTATTTCTTTGAGCCGAGGTCTTGCTGTGCAGCCCAAGCTGGTCTAGAACTCGCTCTCTTGCTTCAGCCTCCCCAGAGCTGTGTGTACATGTGTACCTCCACTGTAGTCATGAGGCATCTCTCCCAGCCCCTTGTTGCCTCCCCCTCTTTCCTTTATCGTGACACTGGGAAGGGATGGTACCTCACACACGCCAGGGAACCCCACTGGCAGGGAGTTGCACGCCCAGCTCTCTTTGTATTTTGACACAGTGTCTTGTAGGTTGCTCAGGCTGGCCCGGGACTTGCACGCGTCCTGCTTCGACCTTCAGAACCTCTGGAATACAGGGCCTGCACCCCTAGCCTCAGCACACATGCTGCCTTTTAAAGGAAACGTTTTGTTTTTAGGACAGTTTCCAGCTTAGATTTAGTACAGAGCATTCCCGAGCGTCCGTCTCCCGTCTCCCCACTGTCTGCGGCTGACGTTGGTGGGACACCTGCGACAGCCTGCCTGTCAATACCTACATCCTGCTTTCCCTTTCTGTCCTTATCCTCTTTCTGTTTCAGAGCCTGTCCGGGACCTATCACCTCGCGGGCCACTCTTCTTGGGTTCCTCGGGGCAGCACAGGCTCTTGCGTCCCCTGGCGTCTCTGTTCTGTGGAGTGTTTTGTAGACTGTGCCTCATCGGGGTGTGCCTGGTGGCCTGTCACCTCGAGCCCGGGCTCCTTTGCACCAGAAGGACAAGTAGTATGCTTAAGACATTGTGTAGAGGGCCCGGTCGCATTGCTGGCATCACTCATCACCACCAATGGGGACATCACCTGCCGTGCCGTGCAGTTGGCTTATTGGTGTATCGGGCAGCGACTCACAGATAAACGATGTGTCTGGTTTACAAGCAAGGCATCTCTATCGTGTTGATAGAGAAACCCTTTGTACACAGAAAGCCAGGTAGTAATCCTCTGCTGTGTGCAGCATGTAAACAACTAGGGAAGGGGCAACGGGACTCCTAGGCCCTGGTTGGGGTGGCTTGCCTGCCCAGCAGGCCCCTCTCTGCCCTCAGTTTTCTGGGATATTCAAGGAGGCTTCCTCTTCCGGGAAGTCCTTCTGACTTGCCTGCCTCAGAACTCCAGGTTTTTCTACTCTGACTTCATGTGTGGGCAGTGACTCAGTATGTGTCACTCAGTGACATATACCTTGAGCAGGCAGGTGCCTATCTTGGCTGTCTGGACCTCAGAATTTCCAGCTGTTAACAGGCCAATGGTCTCTGTGCCAAGGGTGAATCTTAGGAGGTTCTGAGCTTGTTGGTCCTGGGTGACACGGTGTTAGCATAATAATTTCAGCTCTCATAGCATTCGGTGGTGTCATGGGCAGCCTTTGCTCTGAAAATGATTGATGAAGAGCATACAGCTCCCACCTGGGAGGTGATAAGAGACAGTTTGCTCTAGAATCAAATACGAGTGACCACGGCCAGGCACACACGTTCAGGTCCCCCATGTCTCAATGCCGTAACAGGTTTGTGACATTTTTTTATTTATAGAAACAGAACAAAGAGAGTCAACAGACTTTCCAAACGCATTGGAAACACTAGGTTACAGCCAAGCAGGGAAGTCTCTGCCACAGGCCTCAGATTCTTATCTGGGACATTTTCAGCCTTTGGGTTGGTGGCGGCTTGGGGGTCGTTAGCCCATTCTGAAAGAATTTATCCAGTAGTCACAAAGATGTTAGGTTGAACACCCGACATGGGCAATAAACGGCCGTTTAGAACTAAAGATAGCCCAAGACAATCTGAGCCTGGACCTGGAATGTTGCCACTGTCCACAATCATCAGATCTAATTGATCAGCCTTGTATTTAAAACGTTGTGCTTAGTGTTTTAATCCACCCCCCCCCTACCCCCAAAACTTCAGTTAACAAGGTAAGTAGGAAGTGGTGGTATGAGGAATTGCCTGGGGTGGATATACAGGAAGTTGAAGATGAGCAACCAGGCCACGGGCTGAGCCTTGAGAACAGCTTCACATGGCTGCTCACAAAGGGAACTTAGTTGGTGGACCTCCCCAGGACATCTCTGTCATTCTGTTTGCTCTGTGCCCTGGCGTTCCATTCCTGGCTCCTGTGTCTTTCTTTGGGCAGATCTGCCTGCCATCTTCTCTTCCAGTTGGCAGCCTTGCTGGGGAAGGGTCTCCAGATGGCTAGAACCGGCTGCCAGTGCTCTGGGTACAGCATGTCCTGAGCCACGGGTGACAAACCATGTCAAGCGTCATCAACACTGCTAAGCTCTGCCACTCTCGGGACCTTTGTGTGAGCTTTGACTGCTCTTGGAGAGCACTCGAGGAGCTGTGCCCATCACTGTGTTCCCAGCCTGTCCCACACTTTCCCCAGCTACTGATGACACTAACAACGGATGTGTGCGCATGTGTGTCACTGTGTGATTGGTGACTTCAAATCCTGTTTATAAGAGAAATGCCTTCATTTCCTGGGCGGGGGCTCACACTCTGTCCCTCCCTTGTGCCATCTGCTATGACTGAGCACCTTTCCAGGAACATTCCTCTAGGAATTCTTCTCTGGGCCCCCCGGGGTCCCTAAGCTCCCCTCGTGTCCCCGGATCCTGCATGCTATGTCCCCGTGTTCTTCCTTGCAGGCTGGCACAGCTGTTGGCTTGGCCTGAGTCGTCTTTGATAACAGCCGAGGCCTGGCATGCAGCAGGTGACAGCTGACCTCCAATGCCTTCAATTTTATAGACTGTTAATTCATAACTTACCCCTAGAAACATACAGATACTCCAATACCAAACTGTGACCAACGCTCACCAAGGAACTGTCCTTTGAGGTGTCCCTCCAGCCGCTGGCCTGCCCTGACTGTGCACCGGAGCTTGGAGCTCCCCAGGACCGTGTCTTCACAGCCTCAGAATCCCAAGCTTCATCTCTATCTTCAGTCACTTCCCCAGCTCCCCCTTTGCTGCACACGGTCTCGGAGTGGGAGCCTCCTGGGTGTATTTGTTTGTCTGCTTTCCAGAGAGGGAAGATGCTGCCTGGGTGGCTTTAGGTCTGGAGCTTCTGCTTGTGGTTCCTGTTCATACCCAGGTGCTCTGTGGGGATCAGCCCATCTTTGTGGGCCACCATCTTTTGTGGTAGACTGACGTCTTCTCATTTTCTCCTCACAATGACACTCTGAGGTGGGAGAATTCTGCTCTCTTCCATATTGAGAAAACTGAGGCACAGAGATGATTGAGTGGCCTGATGGGGGCCACACAGG
>CM053763.1:104579144-104702615 GCA_028658305.1 Pachyuromys duprasi
AGGAAAAAGAAACTGGGGGATAAGAAAATCAAAGGAAGGGAAGCCTAGCAGGGAGTCAGTAACCTAGGAACCAGAGAAGCCAGTGAATTTTAAACTTGATTTGCCCTCTCCTCTCCTCTCCTCTCCTCTCCTCTCCTCTCCTCTCCTCTCCTCTCCTCTCCTCTCCTCTCCTCTCCTCTCCTCTCCTCCTCTCTCCTCTCCTCTTCCTTCCTTCCTTTCTTCAGTTTTCCTTTCTTTCTTCTTTTTCTTGGAGACAAGGTCTCACATAGTATAGGCTGGCCTTAAGTTCTCTATGTTCCCAAGGATAACTTGGAATTCAAGGATGACTCTCAGGGATTCTCCTGTTTGCATCTCCCACATGCTAGTATTACAGTCGCGCACCATCATGTTCAGGGCCTCTGCGCCCCTAGAGAGAGACCAGAGAGTGGGTTGTTTAATCATGTTGAGACAGGTGGGGGTGGGGAACCACAGGGGTAGGGAGAGGGAGCCAGCTCTGGTGACTCTGGGATGGCAAGGGTGCCAGTTGGGTGAAGTGGAGCGTGCAAGCAGGATGAGGGTGTTGTGATGCTATCTAGAGGCTGGGCATGCGCTGGGGAGATATCTGTTTGGGAGAGTGGCCTCACCCATCCACCCTGATAAGCTGTGACAGGAAGCAGGGGAAGGAGAGGGGAGCTTCCTCTCGCTGCTGACACTTCTGTCTTTTCTTTGTGTCTTCCTGGATGACTTGACCTGGGTTCCCCAGGATGGGCAGCTAACACAGAGGGCCACAGGGAGGGATAAATATCTGTCATAAAGCATTCTACAGGTTCTAAGTCATCGGTCGCGTTATGTCATGTGTGTGTGTGTCTGTGTGTGTGTGTCTCGTCCCCCACATTCCCACCCTGCCCCTCAGTGGGACACAGGGCAGGGCTGATCTGCCCTTTGGGTCAATCACAGAAGGGTGTGAATGGCACCAGGGACTCACTGTTGCTGAAGTGTGAGGACAGGCCCCAGCCCGACTCTCAGGTTCCTCTGGAAGGGTTGCTAGGAAACATCCTCCACTTCTCTTTCCTCCTTTTCCTGAGGTGCTTGTAGGGTGGCTCCTGTGGTACCTTGAGCAGGATGAACATGGGATAAGGCAGAACAAGGAGGCACCAGGGCTGCCTGAGAGACTTAGGATATGGCTTTGCCTGTAATGGAGCTGCTGGGAGAGCCTGGAACACTGGGTTTACAGCCAGAAAGGGAGAGTGGCCTTAAGCAGGTGTTCTTAATTGTTTTGAAATGATTTGTTATTATTATTTTTCTGTGTATGGGTGTTTTGTCTGCATGTACGTCTATGCATGTGCAGAGGTTGGAAGAGGGGATGGGTTCTCCCTGACCTGGGAACTGTGCCCTTAATCACAGAGCCATCTCTTCAGCCCCACTGTTTGGGAACTCTCGATCCTCATCTGGTGAAAGGCTTCAGGAAGACCAGAAGCGAAGGGCTCCTCTCCTTAGGTCCCCATGCTTTCCCCTTTCTGTCCTGCCTTATTTGAACCCAGAGTGAGGGGTCTGTTGACCACAACCCCTCCCACTATGATTGTTCTCAGCTTATCATCACCGCATCTGAACGTTGCCCCTGACATTTCTCATGCATGTCACTGGCAAGATTTTCACCACCGTGACCACGGCATCCTGGCACGTCACTGACATTTCCTCCAACACCAGTCCTGCCACAGGACACCGTCACCTGTGCCAGGGTGACTTCAGGAAAATGGTGCAGCCCCTTTCCATCAGCATGGCTGTCCCTGTCAGCCAGACGCCTCCTTCCCACATCATCACACCCATCCCCAGCTAGTGGTCCAGCTTCTCCCTCCCATGCCTTTCCCGTTTGCCCAGTCCTGCTCAAGCTGTATACCATCAACGTGCCCTGTGTGCCCCGTGCCCCTGCAGCAACCTCAGAGGAGCCCAGAGAGGTCTGCAGCTAACTCAGGGTGCAGAGCTTGTAGCCACAAAACATCACTCAGGGTGCAGAGCTCCTAGCCACCGTATGGAGACAGGATGCTGAGGTGGGGACAGCAGGCTCAATGACATCTGTCCCTACTGTGGACAGAAAGTCAGCGAGGGATGCCGGGACACTGCCAGCCAGTCTCCTGCAGCCTGGGAGAGTTTCAAAGCTGCAGTCAGGTGGAGCTCAGCGTCGGTGAGAGGGGAGGCAAGGCTTGGAAATCCCCCTTTCTGTCCTATGTCCTCTCATGGCTGCCTTGAAAGAACTGATTGCTTCTCAGGAGCTGGGATGATCACTGAGGCATGTATGTGGCCATGGCTGAGCAGTGTCTTCTGATGGGCTGAGCAGTCAGGGGCTTTGCGGATGGAAGGCTATTGATATGGGGTCCTGCTCTGTGCAGAAATTCTGCTCTGTGGCTCTCACACACTCAATAGTGCCAGTGGTTGCAGGTGCTCATGGAAGAAAGCCTCTTCACATGGTGGAAACCGAGGCATGGGAGGGGCCAGGGCGAGGCTAGGTGATGCAGACAGGAAGGAAGTCTGCGGGTCTTCACAGTCTGCAGCTCCGAGGGCCAGGGCCCCTGGATAATTACCAGGGAGGAGGCAGGTGGCTATGAAGCAGGGCTACCAGCTCTGAGAAGAGTTCTGGGGTTGGGGACAGAGGTATGGGGTTCCATCCAACGGTGTCATGCAGTGGTCCATCCATCCAGCTCTGCTCCTCTATGTCCCCATTGTCTGGGCTGTAAAACAAGTTCATTATGCTCTGTTTGCTGGGCTATGGGCAATTGTAGCCAAACTTGTGTTCAGGACTGAGCACACAGTGGGGCCAGTAATGTCAGGAGCTGCCATTCCCTCTCTTGGGGAGCACAAAATGGTGGGCCCTGAGACACCTTCTTCCTGCAGAGCCGACTTCTAGGTTGCCTTGGGACCTTGGGCTTGTATCTGACCTCTCTGAGCCCCAGGCTCTCATAGGGCAAATGAGGACAGACAAACCTCTCTCCCAGCCCCTCAGCAACAACCTGGGTAGACATGAAAGGTGACAGCGAACCTGCTGCTCAGCAGAAAAAATTTTTTTTTCCAGTAGGGGAAACACTTTGGGCCTAATGAACACTTCAGTCCTGCTGCTAGGGTCAGGGAGGGCCCCTGGCCAACCTTCTTGAGGGTCCCCTAAAAGAGGGTGCAGAAGCAGCCCCAGCAGGGCCAGGAGGCCAGAGACGCAGGGAGCAGCTGGTGGGTGAAAACCAACAGCCTGGTTTAAGTTTCCAGAGAACAGGGGGCTTCTGGGGCAAGCCAGGACCTCCAGTCCTCACTCTCCTGGCCTACGGGAGGGGCAGAGCATGAACGCCGACCTTGTCCTGGCCCTTTCTTGCCACTTCCCATGTCACTGGTTACTTACGAGGGTTATTGCTGGGATGTGAATGGCAGCAGAAGAGCCTCAGGGTACAGGGCCAGGCTGAGAGTCTGGGATGGGGGGATGTGGGCATTGTGGAATGAAATGTGGTCCCTGAGAGCTCTTCCAGCTGCAGCTTTGGGAGCTGGGACGCCCAATATGTAGGCCTATTAGAAGCTCCCCATCTCTCTCACTCATGGACAAGGGACAGGCTTCATTCATTCGTTCATTTATTCATTCTCCAAATGTAACAAACCACATCAGCAAACGCGACCCAGGCTACCCCATGGAGCCGGCAGCCTGGTTGTGCAGATGGACATTTCTTATCTGCAGTGTGCTTTGGTCAGTCATCCTGTCTGGATCCCACAGCCCTAGGAGGCCAGTGTTCTCAGCTCTTTTGCAGCTGGGAAAGCCGAGACCCTGGGCCTATGGTGACTGGCAACTGCTCACCCAGGGCCTGGTGCTCCATAATGTCTTCTAGATCTCTGCTGATGGTTCATGGACTTGAAGCTCCCTGATGGTTGGGTGTGATGACCAAGGTCCTATGTCATCCATGACCTGTTCTGCTCTGGGGTGCAGAGAAGAGTTGCAGTCGGGGTACCTGATCTTCAGCAGCAAGAGGCAATGCCTCCTGGAAGCAGGGTGTCCCTCTGAGGCTCCTCTGTGCCTCCTTAGATACCGGGGTTACCTGAGGTAGCTTCTGTATGAACCCCACTGACAGATAAGGAAACTGAGGCACGGACAAGTCAGGCCAATTGTCCGCAGTCACATAGCAGGGAAGAGAAAGGGCCAGGATGAGCAGCATGTATTTACCCAGGACGCCCAACAACTAGGCAAACTACCACACAGGCTCCTTAACAGCAGCCTGTTTGAAACGGTGGCACCCCTCAATGGTTCCCTGTTCTCTCCCAGGTCATGAGTGTCTTGCTGTTCATTGAGCACATGGTGGAAGTGGCTCGCGGTAAAGTTTCCTGCAGGTTCTCCAAGATGCCATATCTCAGGATCGGTATGTCTGGGGACAGTGATAGAGGGCATCCGTGGGCAGTGCTTGGTTAGGGCACAGAGACTGGGGTCTGTGGTCCTGCCATCTTCCCTGGACTGCTGTGCATCCCTGACCCTTCAGGACCATGTGGTATTTCATGAGCAAATGAGGCCCTCCGCTGTTTGTGCCAGGGGCTTTCTCAGGCTCTGAGGTTTCAGACCGAAGTTCCTGCCCTAATGGCCACATCACACTGTTCTGCCTCTCTGCCAGTCCCAGCCCTCACCTGGGGGAGGAGGGTCAGCCTTAGACTGTCCTGGTCTGGTCCCAGGCCTCACTGTTCACGCTCATAGCCTGCACTAGCAGCTTGCAGAGCCTGGTCCCCAGAACCCACTCAGGCTTTGCCTCGGTCTCTGCCCTGCCTTGCAGCCGACCTGCTCTCCAGCTTCCTACTCATTGGAGTCCTCTTCGCCATCAGTGTCAGCCTGCTGTTTGGTGTGGTCAAGGTGAGGCCTGGGCAGGGATGGAGGGGACAGGAGCTGAAGCCTTCCTGCTGAACTGAGCACCCCATAGATGTTTACGTGTTCATTTGGAAGAGATGCTGTTTCCTATGGGACTCCATAGTCTGCCAGCTCCAGTCATTTTTAGGATGAGACTTTCTAGGGGCTGGGCTGGGCTAGCGGGGGTGCTTGGGTGGGAGGGCACTCACAGGAGATCTGAGTTCTTTAGACTGTGAGTAGGGCTGGGAGCGTTGAGATAAAAGAGAAAGGGAGACAGTAGTATGAAGCTTAAAGGGAGCAACGGTACTGCCTGGGATTGCTCTCAGGGACAAGGATCTTTCCCCTGCCCTGCCCCCACTGCAGAGAGACACTTGCTCATGAAATCCTGGGAATGTGTGCTTGTACTAGGGAACACAGACAGACCTAGAGAGAGTTGGGGTGTCTTGGGGGAAATGTGGGGGGGGGGAGATTGAGTCATGCTGAGGCTCAAAAGAGGAGCCATTTGCCCCATGGCCTCCAGGGAGGTAGGAAGTTGATCTAGTCACTTGGCCACTTGGAGAGAGCCCCGCCCTGCAGATGGCGGTGATGCTGGTTAGGCAGAGGGGTGGTGGCTTAGTGTTGACCTGGAGTGTCTCAGTCCTTGGCCACCCCCACAGTATCCGGGAGCCTCATCTCCAAGGTGTGTCCCCAGTGTGTGGCGTAGCTGTGGGGCTTCCGTACAAACTCACAGTGCCCAGCTAAAAGGCAGAGCAGGGGTCCTGAAGACTCAAACAGATACCCCAAGACACCTCTGAGTGGCTTAGGTAGCATGAGACACCCCAGTACCCCACCTTTTCTGTGACTTCTGTGGCATTTGTGCATGGGTGCTGGGCTCCCACTGAAGAAGAGGCCTCTTCCCACAGCCTGTCACATCTGGCTTTGACCACCTGGAGGAAGGTGGCTGCTAACAAGGACAGGCTCCTCTCCCTGAGCCTTTACTGGCTGGTGCCTCTGCCTCTGGCCCTGTGCCCAGTCCCCTTACCTAACAAAATCTGGATCTAGTTGGGTGTCCTCTTCAGGGATGTCCTCTCTGTCTCCCTTCTCTATGGAGTGGGCACTGTGCCCCACCTTGTGGGTCCTTGAGAAAGAAATGAATCAGGTTCTACCCTCCGAGTCTATCATCCAGCTTTCATTGCTGGTACAAAAATACCCAAGAGAATCATGTAGAAGCAAGGTTCATTTTGGCTCATGTTTCCAGCCCACAGCGTGCTGGCTGTCTTTCTTTGGGTGTGAGATGAGGCGGAACATCGCAGTGGGGAGGAAGTGGCATATGGCTGGCAAAGCTGCTCACTTCATGGTAGCTAGGAAGGAGAGAGAGGAGAACAGGGGTCATGGGTAAGTCCAGAGGGCACCCCTAGTGGCCTGTAAGCAAAACCCTTCATTCCCACCGTTTCCCCATGCCATCATCTAGAGATGCACTTCCTGGGCTCAGTTGGTGGAGTCCTTGCCCAGCATGCACAAGGTTCAGTTCTAGGCACCGTACAAATGTGGCATGGTGGTGCACACCTGCGAGTGAAGCACTCCGGCGGCAGAAGCAGGAGACTTAGGAGTTTAAGGTCATCCCTGGCTACCTAGGGAGTCTGAGGCCAGCCTAGAATACAAGAGATCCTGTCCCAAAGAAACCAAAGGACTGACAGACAGACAGACAAACAAACCATAACAGAGCCCCTGTATACGGAGCCCATTCCCTGGTATCTTCTGAGACAACTAGGATGCCCCTCTCCTGGTCCCCAGAGTGTTGCTCACAGGAAGGAAGATGTGTGGATCCAGGCAGGCCCTAGTCACTGAGCTGGCTGCATCAGTGACAGCCAGGGTGGGAAAGGATGCATGGGCACATGGGGGGGGACTCTGGGGTGTTGGCATGTCAGGGCCCCCCTGACAAGGCAGACCTTCCTTGTAGAACAGGGAGAAGTACCTGGTACCCTTCCTGTCCCTTCAAATCATGGACTTCCTGCTGTGCCTTCTCACACTGCTGGGCTTCTACATCGAGTTACCAGCCTACCTGAAGCTTGCCCGGCCCCGGCCTGTGAGTACCATGTGCATGGCCTGACCTGGACAGGCTGTCCAGGACAGGGTCCTTTTCCTCCTTGATATCCTTCAGCAAGGCCCTCTGATCTCTGAAAAACAACTGAGCCTCCTTCCTCTGCACTATGTCTGTCACTGTACCTCCTGGGTAAGCCGTAGGACCAAATGAGGGTGGCGTGGGGTTGGATCCTGGTGTGTAAGGCTGCCACAGGGTTAGCAGCCTCAACCTAGATGAGGCTTTGTTCCCAGGCCTCAGAGCCTGCTGAGATGGCTGTTTACACTGGCCATGATGCGTTACCCAGAGAGAAGGGTGTGGTGCCTTTTGAGGTTTCAACATTAGTCAGTTTCTCCTTTGGAAACAAGTGAGATGGCTGGGCCAGTCAAGACTAAGGAACGAAGAGGAAAAGTGTGGTGGCCGTAGCAGGACACAGAACACCCA
Source organism: Pachyuromys duprasi (assembly GCA_028658305.1). Lineage (NCBI taxonomy): Eukaryota > Metazoa > Chordata > Mammalia > Rodentia > Muridae > Pachyuromys > Pachyuromys duprasi. The sequence goes on from CM053763.1 coordinate 104,586,482, forward strand.
GCTCTGTCAGAGTTGCCTTTCACAGCCCCCAGTTCTGGTCCTGGAAGGGCTGGGCTGCTGGAAAGCGGGAGGCGGGCCGGGAGTTAGAAGAACCCTGTCGTGGTCCCAGCTCCACGCACACCCTGATGTGAACGTCACTTGACCTTTTCTTTGAGCACAGTCAACGAAGAGATGGCTGGTAGCTTGGGTGGAGAGGCTCCCAAGGGAGAGCTGCTCTGTGCCCTGCTCGGGGGTCTTCATGCTTCCTGTTGGTCCTCCTTAGGGTCGCTCTAAGGTCCCCTTCATGACACTGCAGCTTCTGGACTTCTGTTTGAGCATCATGACCCTGTGCAGCTCCTACATGGAAGTTCCCAGCTACCTTAACTTCAAGTCCATGAACCACATGGTGAGTCTCTGTGGAGGACCAGGCCACATCCTGGCTGTGTGGCCTGGGGCAAGGTGTCCTCCCTGTGGGATGGCGGGAGGGATTTATGGGCTGGAGGCTGGGTTTCCTGGAGGGAAGGCTCATGTGTGAATGCTGTATTGGGAGAGCAACTGTCAGAGACAAGCTTCTAGGGCAAAAGGAGGCCCTGGCCGTGATGAGCCGCATAGCATCCTGCCCATAGCATCCCGTGTTATAGGAATGACACCAAGCGTTCACTGCTGTCTAACTCACTGTCCCTCAAGCACAGTGGCTTAAAATAACAATGGTATGCCACAGTTCTGAGGACTATGTACTTTGGGGTGTCTTGCTAGGTGGTTCAGTTGCTGGTTCAGCATGGCAGCTAGGCAGGAGGTGAGTGATCTGCTCCCCCAGGGCTCTCTGCAGCAGAATTGATGGCTTACCCACCTCCTCTTGGTGGCGACCTTCAGTAGGGTAGCCTGAGCATCCTCAGAGCATGGCTGCTGGTGTTCCTCAGTGGAGGTTTTGGGAGGGAGAAAAGGAAGCATCAATAGTGATGTCTTCACTCTAGCATCTGGCTGGCTGCCCCTGAAAGCTCTGTTCCCGAAAGTCCAGCCCATCCTCCAGGGAAGAGGCCAGTGCTTCATATTTCAGAAGAAGGAGGATCAAAGGGTGTGATGGGAGCCGGGTGTGGTGGTGCTTGCCTGCCATCCCAGCATTTGGAAGCCTGAGGCAGGAGGATTGCTGTGAGTCTGAGTCCAGTCTGGGCTACAGAGCAAGGCTGTTTCAACAAAAAGACAGGCAGACAGAATGCATGGGCAAATCTTCCTCTTTGCCCAGAGGTGGTGCCTCTCGGATATGGTGTCAAGCAAATCAGTCCCAGCTAGAGCTACCCTGGTGGTGGGTGTGACCTGCCACGTGTTAGAAGACTAGGTGGCTCCTAGCAGCTAAAACCAGCTAATGAGATGCCGTGGTTCCCAGCCTGGAAGGCACCAGCTACGCTTACTTCCCTTGGGGCTCCTGAGTTGGGAGTTGTCAAGGTAGTGTGTATGTGTGTATGTGCGCGACCCCGCCTGGTGGGGGGACTAGGACCCCCAGGGCTGAGGTGGCGATGTGGTCCTGTATCATTGCAGAATTACCTTCCGAGCCAGGAAGGCATGCCGCACAGCCAGTTCATCAACATGATGATCATCTTCTCAGTGGCCTTCATCACTGTGCTTATCCTGAAGGTGAGTGGGCCCGCACCCCACGGTTCTGTGAGCCTGGTTAACGCTGTCTTGTGGCTCAGGTTCCCCCATAATGGATTGTGAGGAGGCAGGCTAAGGTGTGCTTGTGGTCCCCTCCTGCTTCCAAGCTCTCCCTAGCTCTCCTGCCTCAGCTCCTCTGGCTTGGCCTGTTACCTTGGGGGCATTCTTGTGGGTCTGTGAAGCCATGAGTACTCAGATGTCTGGGCCCAGCATGTAGCTCTTTCTGGCACTGGTCCAGTGTGCTGTCCGGGGTTAGACTTCAGCCCTGTGGGTTGAAGCTATCCACACTGTTCTGTAATCTTAGGAAAAAAAGCAACAGCATGATCAGGGGCTTTTGTTTTGGTTTTGAGACACAGTCTCATGTAGCCCAGGTTGTCCTTGAGCTTACCACATAGCCCGGGCTGACTTGATCTCCTAATCCTTCTGCCTCCACTTCCCAAGTGCCAGGATCACAAGGCATGTACCCCTGTGCTCAGCTCAGAGGCGCTTTTGAAAAAGACCTTCTCACTGTTGTGCCATGTCTCAAGATGGGTGGGGTCCTTTAGATAGCAAGTTCCCTGTCATTCAGGATGGCTGAGTAGGGTATGTCTGGCTGTGTCCAGGGAGGCTGGAAGTCAGGTCAGAAGCCTGAAGAGCCCTTGCTGAATGGTGACTGTGGGCAGGAAGGGTAGTCTCTGGAGCAAGCCAGGTTGGTGTGTGAGGAAGTACAAAGTCAGAATGGGTATTTGTGTGTGTGTGTGTGGGTCTGAGCTGCTGTTGAATGCTGAATTCTGGGATGAGTGAGTGGGTCATTCCTGGAGGCATTTGGCATCTAGCCAGAGCCTCTCAGGAGAGAGCTGGAGGGTGGGCAGAGCGTAGCCTAATGGTCTTTTCTCTAGGTCTACATGTTCAAGTGCGTGTGGACCTGCTACAGATTCATGAAGTACATGAATTCAGCCGTAGAAAACAGCAGCTCCAAGGTGTTCCTCAAGGTGAGACTGATGGAGGATCAAATACCAGTGCTACTACTCTCTTGACATGACACTTGAGGGCTAGTTCTTTTCCCTCTCTGGGCCTCAGTACTTGTGAGAAGATTGTTGGATCAGAAGAATATAAACAACATCAACTCTTATAGTCTAAGATTCCATCCATCCATCCATCCATCTTCATCCATCCATCCATCCATCCATCCATCCATCCATCCATCCATCCATCCATCTTCATCTATCAGTCCATCCATCCATCCATCCATCTTCATCCATCAATCCATCCTGGATAGGAGGGATGAGAGCCAGTTCTTTTGAGAACTTTTGGACTGACAACGTTCATCAAAGCCCTGGACATTGAGGTCGATGGGCAGAGGCAGGTGCCTCCTCTGTGGCAACAGGAAGCATAACCAGGTCTCATAGGCATGCAAGACAGTGTCATCATCATTTTGATGGACGTAGGGGGAGGGTCCCTGTACCCCAGGTTGGACTGACATCCTTCTTGACGGTGCTCATCTCTCTTTTCTGTCTCTCCCAGGTCGCTCTGCCATCCTACGAGGAAGCCTTGTCTATGCCCACTAAGACTCCAGAGGGGGACCCTGCACCACCCCCATACTCAGAAGTGTGATCCTACACCAGGCCTCAGCCCTTGGGCTGGGAGAGTTGGAGCTTCTTCCTTCTGCTTCTTCACTTTGGTGGCCTTCACTTAACTGTGGCCTCCTATGGGACAATCTGCTTGTGCACCCCCTCACTGTTCTCACCTCCTGGGGATCCCTCACTCACAACCGAAGTCACCCCTGGGCTAAATAACCCTTTGAGTCTCAGAATACCCAGCCTAGCAGCTCATCTTCTCTCCATCAGCGATGACACTTGTTTAGGGCACAGTCATGGCAAATTAGGGGGAGTTTGGTTAACAGCTACCAGCTTGATCTGTGTAGCTTGGCAGCCTGAACCACAAGGGCAGTGGGAAATGGTCAAGCAGCAGTTCCTGGGGTCAGTTTATACCCACCCCTCAGGTGGCTCATGATCGTGGTGCCCAATTGCCACCCCCATACCCCAAAAGTATACACGTGAAACTATCCCTTCAAATAGGTTGCTTAAACAAATAGCAACTCAGTCAACTGCTGTCTTTAGGAATTGTGACAAAAATCGAATAAAAAATAAAAACCATGGTGTCAAACAGAAGGGGAAAAAAATGGAGTTCTTCCCATCATTCACTTCAATGCACCCAGTGGGTGACCAGCATCTGCTTGAGTTTCTCTAGCAGCTGCAGGCTGAGGAGTCTGACAAACACTCCCCTCATCCTCCCTGTCAGTCCTGCTAGGCATGGGGAAAAGGCTGCTATTGTACCTTCCCATGAGCCACTGCTTTGATGTTAAGATATCCTCACCTTCAGTCAAGTGCTGTCCCTGTGTTCCCCATGGCCACACAGTAGTGAGTTTCCCTGCAAGGGACATGGGCAGATTTAGGGTCTGGTTGTCACGATGTCTATCACTATGGGTGCCCTGTTGGGTCAGGCCAGCCCACGGGGTGTGAAGAGCCAGCCAGATGCTTATGTTCCATGGTGTCAGTGAGGAGGGTCGGTCCATGCCCCTCTGCTGACTTTGCCATTGCTAGGGGCTGCTGGGGATTAAGCCTAGTGCTAGGGATCTACACTCTGCTTGTGGTGTAGATGGGGCTACAGGGTTGAGAGGGCTAAGAGAGGTTCCCGCTGCACCTGTGTCATTGCTTGTGTGTGACTCGGAAGAGGGGCCAATAAAGCAGCTGCAAGCTTTGCTCTGACTCATGTGGTTCTTTACAGATGATGCTGGCATAGAGGACCTGGGTCTGGTCTCCAGCCTCCATTATGCCAGCACACATACACACAGAATTTCTGTCCATGCCCTGGGGCCTGCCCAGCTTGTTGGTGTCACCCCCTGAACTTGTTTCTGATCGAATGTCACCATGTGAAACGTCCCCACATCTCCCTGATCCAGGGGGAACTCTGTTCACAAGGAGAGAGATGGCCTTCAGCCAGGGCCTGTTCTGAATATTTGGAACTCACGGGCTGGGACTTGGAGACAGATCCATAAATTGTGGTCATCACCCAGCGGTGTGGGGAAAGCCCATGTCCTCAGAGTCCAGAGATGAAGTGTCTTAGGGGACATTTCATCAAGTGGAGTGAAGGACAGGTCATGCTAAGTAAAGAATGGTCCAGGACAAAGTTGGCGAATGTACATGGTCACCGTGTTTGGGGAGGGGCTGGGCCACTTCAGTGTTCCATCAGCAGAAAGGACACCAGGACTCTTTGCTTGCTCACACTGGCCAATGTCACCCTGAAGAGCTTACAAAGATGGATGTGAGCAACAGAAACCTTTATGCCCAGTCTTCCCAAAGGTGGCCTTGATGGTTCTTAGCTTTTACTACAGAGGGAATAGTTAAGGAAATTTGGGCTCCAGGCATGGCTGGATCCAAGGCTAATGTTTTCCTGTTCAGGCCTCTTCACCTTTCTCTATTTCCTGCTTTCCCTCCATGGCTCCCGAGCAGCTGAGGGCCTGTATGAAAGGGACTTCAAGGGACAGCTAGGGTAGTTTGAGTCAGGGTCTGTCCCCAAGACAGACCAAATGCCTGAAACAGTGGCACACTTTGGGGCTGAGACAAGAAAATCTCAAGTTACTTAGGCTAGCCAGATCTGCACAGTGAGACCCTGTCTCAAAAGACCAAGTGCTGTGTGTATAAACCTGGCTACAGAATGCTTTCTTAGCATGAACAAGGTTCCGGGTTCAGTTCCCAGCACCACATAAAAACAAGAGCCAAGGCTCAGGTTCTGTCAGGGAATCCCTGGAGATGGAAGATTTCACTGTGTATTCTATGTGCTTTTTTATCCCACACAACTGATAACATGTGACTCTTAACACCGATGGAAAAGGAGCTTCTGGGAGGCCCAGAGATACCAAGTGACTTTCCCAAGGCCCCACAGCACTCGGGTTAGACAAAGGCCTTTTATTTCCCATCCCAAGTAAGTGTTGTTGGGATGGGCCAGGGCCTCGGCCTCTGTGAGCTTGTATCTTGCAAAGATTCATGTGAAGGCCCCATGCCCCTGCCCCAGCAAGTAGAGGATGGGACAATATCTGAGGTCACAGGAAGAGAGAATCGGCTTTGTATCCTATCACCATAGGACCAATGGGCCAAAGTGTGGATCCCAAGGGCCAGGAGGTTTCTGGGTCTACTGTCTGCCGCCTCACTCCCTGCCCCCAGAGCTGGCCTGGAGTCTTGGTGCTTAGCTGTGTGGTGGGATTGTGCCCTGTGGTCAGGCAGTGGGGAGGGGGCAGCCTAGGGACAGGAAATAGCTGGGTTTGAGGAAGTCCATGTGGCGAGCCAAGCCAAGCGAGTTGTGGTCGCCCGGGCAGCTTATGTAGGGGCCTCTCAATGCTCTACTTGAGGCTCAGACAGGGGCTCTTTGATGGGAAATGGGGACCCCCGAGGGCTGCCTGAGTGGGAAGCCAGGAGAAAGCCAGTTGGGAGAAAGGCTCTTCCAGGGCAGGCAAGATGGCTGCTGCTAGATGCCCAGAATCATGCTGCGTCATAGAGCAGGAGAGCACAGGTTTGTTGGGGACTACAGCAGTGGCAGAATGGTGGGCCCCCTAATCGTCTGGGCCCAGCACAGATATGAGCAGCTTTGCTCATGACCCTCACATGACTTCATATTGGTACCCGCCCTACCGTGGATCTCAGGGGTGACTATGGCACAGCAGCTGCTATGTAAATTCATGGGCTAGAGAAATGTGTGTCCTCTGTGGAGGCACCCCAGGGTGCGATGGTAGGTGAGAGTGTCACCCAGACATATGGAGATACCACATTTTAGTGGAACATAGTGCTGGCTGCTGATCTTTCTACACACTCCCTGCCTTATCTAGCACTTGGCTTCCAGCTGGGGTGACCCCTTACAGGACCCAAGACCATGTAACATCACATGGGGCTCCTTATCCCAGAGGCAGTTAGCTGGAGCTGCTGGCAGAGCAGGGTCTCCTCTCACTTTTTCTGTAGGTCCTGGGTGTCAAAACCACTCTGAAAGTGAGTGGGACTGTGCCCTCTGACAGTGGCCTACTGTCTCCTTTTTCTGGCCTCTGCTTTGTTTTGGGGTTAGTAGAGATTCCCGTCCAATCAGATTGCCTTTGGCAACAACTCCAATTTGTGATAGAAGTGAGGCAGGCAAGCATGCATAGGGAATAGCGTGCAACCTGGAACCCCACTTGGCTTGGACTCTGCACCTCCCACATCACACCAAAACAGCAGCAGCAACAACAACGTGTACACGCACACCTACACACACACATACACACACTCCCTTTTGTGGCTAGTTTCTATTCAAACATATACCCAGATATATCTGATACTGGATTCATTCAGAGTAGACTGGTTTTGTGTGCATGCTCAGTAAGACAAACTGTGTCCTCTGGTAAAAGACCATATTTACCACCTTGTGCTTGAGCATAATTGGGCATGCACAAGGTTAAAATCAGATGCCTCGTGAGGGAGGGACGAGCATAGAGGGAAAGGTTACAGAACCCAAGCCTGTCAATCAACAGGGAGGATCACCCTTGCTAAGTCCTCTAGTAACCAGCTCTGTCTTTCCCTTGAGCCCCATAAAGGCGTAGTCCTAGCAATAGCCAGAGCCCTTCAGTATTCTCTCACTTGAGAAGCCCTCAAGCTCGCTTGCAGCAAATCTGACTGGTTCTGTCACTTTGCCCTTGAATACTGTTTCCTTGCTGCTTTGCGATCGCTGTGCACCTTTATTTCAGTTTCTTGAACAAGATGCTGAGCACCTGGAAACATCCAGTCCGGATACGGACCGCAGGAAACACAATCATTTTAAATGCCAGAAGAGCAGGCTGAGAGCCTGGCCTGAGGCTTCCTCGTGGGTGGGCCTCTGATGGCAGCCGAGCCTCCGTGGAGTAGCACCAGCAGCTGGGTAGGTCTCTGTAGCCACATGGGCCTCCCAGGGACCTGTGCCCATAGCCAGGTCCTTCCCCAGGATCCTGGAGGACGTCTGCCTCGTTAGTTACCAGGTGTGTCCCAGCAGGCAAGAGGGGCCTGAGGGAGCCACAGCTAGCTGTGAACAGCCAGCCTTTCTGGGGGACAGTGCAGCGGCCACCCCAGACGGTCCAGCAGAGCAGTCACCCATGGCATCCTCTGGCCCCCATGCTGTCTCTCCGACAGTGTGGGTTGTGCAGCTAGGCCCGGATGTTCTGGTCTAGATGACCTTTGGGGTTCTTCAGAGGCCAAAGTTTGAGGTGTTACATCACTTAGGTGACCAAGAAGCCTGACTCCTCCCCCCGCCCCTTTCTTAGACAATGGTCTTACTCGGCTGACCAGGCTTCTGGGTTCAAGCAAGCCTCTTCTTGTAAGGCTGGGGTTCCACATGACTACTCATGCGTCTGGCTGTCTTGAATTCTGATCTGGGGGTGATCAGGGCCCTCAGACACCTTTTACACTGAAGAATGTGTTGTTGTTGTTTTTTTCCTATTGCTGTAAAAAAAGCAACTTCAGGAAGACTTTTTAAAAAATTGTTTGTTTGTTTCTTTTTATTGGCTCATAGCTTGAGGGAGGGAAGCCATGTTGGCAGGAGTTCCAGGTGGCTGGTCGAGAACCAGAGAGTGGTAAGTGCTGGTTTTCTGCTCTGTTTTTCCATTTTATTCAGTCCTGGACCCCAGGCCACGTGGTCACCCGCATTTAGGGCAAGTCCTTCTACCTTGATTAATCTAGTCAAGGTAATCCCTCCCGGCATGTTCGGGGCCTAACCTAATAAAGACAATCCTGGAGGCCTGTCTCCCAGGTGACTCTAGAGTCCCCTCAAGATGACAACCAATGTGAGCCATGACAGAGGGTGGCCGAGCCTGTTGCCACTCTGTATGTGTCCATGCTACACTCTGGGGCATCGGGAAGTCAGGTGGAATGCACTCCTTGTCTGAGACATGTGCCAGGTGTCTGGAGACAGAACTTGGACTTATCAGGACCACCGCAAGGAGCAGCATTGGAGCAGGCCTTTGCAGAGACCAAGCCTGTGCTAAGCCACCATGACCCTGGCCATGCTTATCACTGCAGCCTTACCTCTCCTGACATGAGAAGGGACTGAAAAACCAGCATCCACGCCACTTGCACTGGGCTTCCTTCTCCCAGCCTGTGTCAGAACCTCGAAGGCCTCAGCTTTACCGAGGGACAAAGAAGGTGAAGTCTCTGGGAGCCAACACAGCAAGCACACAACAGGACAGAGTAGCAAACCCACCACACGATTCCAAAGTGTTGCCTTTTAGTCAGGATCCCTGCAAGCCCAGCCTGCCAGGCCATGACACAGCTCAAGGTGGTTCTGGGTGATATGCAAACGAGGAAGCTAGATTTAACTGGTTTGAATTTATGTGAATAGAGTAAACATAAAAACCGTGCCTCAAACCAGCTCTTTCACGGCTGTTATTTTATTAGGAGGAGGGAGTTCTAAAATACGAGTTGGTTCTGAGTTGTAGATTGTGCTGCTGGGGAAGATGGCTCAGTGGGTAAAGTGCTTGGCATACAAGCATGAGGACCCGAGTTCAAATCCCTAACAGCCATACAGAAGTTGGGCATAGTGATGTGTGCCTGCCACCTCAGGACCAACTGGGTGGAATTTCCCTTGGGGCTTGCTGTCTGGCCAGCCTGGTTGGACTGGGGAGGTCTGGGTTCACTGAGAGACCCTGGGTCTTAGTCACGGTTCCATTGCTATGGAGAGACACCATGTCCAACTCTTATAAACCTTTAACTGGGGCCTGCTTGCAGTCTCCGTTGTGGTCCTGGTAGAGTCGCATACAGGCAGACATGGTGCTGGAGAAGTAGTTGAGAGCTACCTCCTGATCCACAGGCAGAGAGGGAGACATTGGGGCTTGATGTGTGGGCTTTTGAAACCTTAAAGCTATCCCTCCTGCCATCCATGACACACTTCCTCCAACAAGGCCACACCTCCTAATCCTTCTAATTCTTTCAAACGGTTCCACTTCCTGGTAGGTAAGACTTCGAATATATGAGCCTATGGGGCTTATTCATATTCAAACCATCACACCCTGTCTCAAAAATTAAGGTGGGGAGTGAAGGAGGAAGACCCTTAATGATGAATTTGATCTTACACACACACACACAAACATATACTACACATAAACCCATGAGAGCACACATATATAGATTAGATTACTCTGAATGTGGTGGCTTACACCTCAGCACTTGGAAAGCCGAGGCAGGGGGATCGTTGTGAGCTGGAGGCTATCCTGGGCTATAGGGTGAGACTGCCTTAAAGAAGTTAGAAAAAAATTGAAGGTTTGTTTGGGGATTGAGCAGTACTGTCAATGATGGGCGGTGGGTGTAGGGGCCACTGCTGCAGAATGGGTGGGCTTCTTGGTTGAGACAGGAGACAGCTGGCTCTTTGAGGAGAGTGCTGGGCCTGCATGTGAGCACTGGAGAGGGAGTCCTGGGCTCATCTGCCCGAGACTCACTTTGGCAGCAGCATTCACTCTTTCCCCCGAGCCACCCTAGGCACTTTAGGTTTCTTCGAGTTTCTGTCGGGTGTTGGAAATGGAGCACACGTAGTTCCCGATTCTGGGAAAATGTTTCACATTTTAAAAACACAAATATTTCTTTTTCTGTCCTCAATGTATACGCTGAACTTCCAGGTGCCCCCAGCTGTCGGCCCCATGGTGGAATGTGAAAGCTGGCCTTCTCTCGGCAACCCTCTTCATTCCTGAAAGCCTACCTGTGGCGTGTTTTGGGACTCTGCTAACGAGAGGAGTGACACAGAGAAGGTGTCTGTGCTGCTCCTAGGGGTACAGACTAGCCATTCAGAAGAGAGCTGAAAGGGCGGTTTCATGGGCCCAGCTGGGTCCAGCAACAGGGCTCTGTCCCCCGAGCCACAGGATGGGCGCTGGTTCAAGCTCCCTGCCCACCCTTCCAAGGGCCGCACACCAGCACATACACCTCTCCTAGTGGCCACCGTCATTGTCACAATTGCTGCCCCTCATGTGACCTAGATGGGACCTCATTCATCACTACTTTCTGTTAGCTTACTTCATTTGCTTGGCAACTGCCCTTGGGCCTCAGGGATGGAAAGGGGACCCAGACAGAAAAGGCCCCCATGTTGGGGTGGCAAGGACAGCCACACAGCACAGTTTGGGAGGGAGGACCTTTGCTGCAGTTTCTAGGGACCGTGCAGCCGCTCGGAAGGATCGGAAGAATCGAGCCTTCCGAGCAGTGGAAGGGGGGAGGGGTCAGCAGCCCAGGGGCTTCTGGGTTTGCAAATACACAGAGGGCTGAGAACTGGGGAGAGATGAACCCAAAATGAGAGAAGGCAAACGGAGCAGGTTTTTAACATAGCCACAAAGGGGAAGGTGCCCTGACTCTGCCCTTCAACCTGCTGTGTGGCTTCCGGCTAGTCATTGAACCTCTCTGGGCTTTGGTGCATATGGGAAGTGGCCTGATGGACCCCATCTCTCTCTCTGCCTCACAGGTTTGTGGGGAACACACAGGAAAGTGACCAATGTGAAGGACAATGCCATAGCCTCTGAAGATGTAACTGTGCACTAGGCCAGCTACACCTGGGGACCTTTTAGGGCAATCCATACCCTTTTGCTTCCAGAGTGAAGTGCACAGGCTCTTCCCTGCCACAGTGGCAACCCCCCTGCCTCAGCTTCCTTTTCCTGTCTTCTCACTGCCTCCCCACCTGATCCTACAAGGCTGGCTTTGTTGTAGAGATTGACAAAGACCGGTCAGGTAATCCCTTTAACCCCTCTAGCTAGCTCTGGGAGATAGCACTGACTGGGTCCCTATTCCCAGATGAGAAAGGAGGTGCAGAGAGGTGCAGCAAGCAGCCCAGGGTCACACAGGTGTGTGATCTGGCTCACATGTCTGCCCTCAGCCAGTCTCCCCCGCTTCCCCAAGCTTCCCCCTCCCCCACGCTAAGCACAACTATGCTAGTTGCCATTAAGATCTGGGAGAATTGTGCCAGGGTAGAGCCAGTAAGCGGAAAGCACTGAGCGGAGAATGGAGCGGTGACTAGGAAGCATGTTCAGTGAGGAAACCGGGCTTGGGGTTGTGGGTGGGGAGGACTTGGTCATGGGGTGAGGGGGCAGGGCAGAGCTGGGGCTTGTGGCCAACGGACTCAAGTGTCCCTGGGCGGTAAGTCCAAGTGAGCACGGGTTCTGGCCGCCCCCACCCACCTGAGATTTCCTGAATTCCAGCTGTGGCTGAGTTGCTTCTGCAGGCAAAGGGGCCCTTGTGGCCAGCTGCTCCTACCCTCCCTCTCCAGGCACACACACCTCCATTCAGCCTGGCCCCGCCCCTGGGGGTTGGGGCAGGGGTGCTGTCCCCTGCCCAGTGGTAGATAAGGCAGCCCCCCACATCTGGTCCCTTCCAGTGGGCCGCTGCTGTCTGCGTTGCTGCAGCCATGAAGGTCACCTCTGGTCCAGGCTTTGCCCTCTGTAGCCTGCTGCTCCTGCCGCTGCTGCAGGTCCCCGATAGCCTCAGTCTTGTCCCCGAGCCCAGAGGTAAGGGGACCACGGATGATGGGGACTCTGCATCCATGACCCTCGACAAATGGCCTGGGAGGCTGAGCACAGAGACAGATGAAGGCTAAATGGGAATTAGGGTTTGGGGATAGCGGGTCATAGAGGACAGTGGATATAACGGTATTAGGGAGGACTGGGGCAGGTGACCCTCAGGGAGGGACCAGGAGCTCCCAAAGAGCGAGCTGGAGTCTGGAGCCGTCCTGGCCCAGGGTTCTGGGAACACAGTTCAGGTGTCTGTTCAGTTTCCACCAGGGCTGCACTCTCAGGGGTTTGGGGTTATGCTCCGGCAGCCCCGAGGTGCTCAGCTCCTCCATCACAGAGGGGAAACTGAGGCTGTGGAGGAGGACCTGTCTCAGTTTGTGCCATGAGACAGCCCCAGAGCGAAGAGGAGACAGGTTGAGTCTGACATTTGGTCAACTCTGTCTCTGGATGGTGGCGTCCCTCCATTGGCGGCTGAGCCAGCAGGAAGCAGGCTTGTCGGCTGTAGGGACCATTTCTAAGGTCTCCCAAGAAACTGATGCCAGGGCTTGCCTGCACATCTTTCCTTTACTAAGGTCCTTTGTGCCCACAGGGAATGGGCTTGTTCCCATATGGGCTGGGCAGGGCAGCTCAGCCTGTCACAGAGCTCGTCTCTGCTGTACAAACAGCTCATCAGCTCTCAGTTTGGTCTCCCTCCACACAGATGAGAAAATGAGGTTCAAAACCACGTTACCCTTTACCGGGGCCACAGCTGAGCCCTGGCCTGCCTCGTTCCAGCGCTGACACCTCCAGCCTCTGGTGCCACCTTGCTGGAGGTCTGGAGAAACATTGTTCCCGGGGTGGGGGTGTCTTGGGGCTCACCTGGCCAGCTGACAAGGTGGCACCAGGCATTCCTGCTCCTTCCCTGTCCCGGGAGGGAAGTGGTTCCAAATTTGCTGATAAAGAGGCTGTGCTGAAGGGTACCATGCTGGCCCTTAAGGCTGTGTCCACCCAGGAGGTCTCTCAGTGCCCTCCCGCCTAACGTTCTGCCAGCAAATCCAGCTAGTCTCCATGTGCCTAGAAGGATCCCGCTAAGAGGTGCCGTCAGCATGCTGCATAGGAGGCTCTAGAGGGAAGTGTGTGGCCTAAGACCAGAGGGGTCTCCCACCTTCCTCCCCAGGGGCTGAGCCACAGGCCTGAGACTATCCACTGAGCTGAGGACCTAGCTGGACCACTGAGGCCCAGTCTTGGCTCTCTGGAACCCAAGGCCGCTTCGCTGACATCTTCCGTTGCTCTCTGCCTTCTCCCCACCGCCCCTCTCAGGGCACCTCTGCCGGACACGACCCACGGACCTGGTGTTTGTCGTCGATAGTTCTCGCAGCGTGAGACCCGTGGAGTTTGAGAAGGTGAAGGTGTTCCTGTCTCAGGTCATTGAGTCACTGGATGTGGGGCCCAATGCCACGAGGGTGGGCTTGGTCAACTACGCCAGCACTGTGAAGCCGGAGTTCCCGCTTCGGGCCCACGGCTCCAAGACCTCGCTGCTGCAAGCGGTGCGCGCCATCCAGCCGCTGTCCACAGGCACCATGACCGGCCTGGCCCTGCAATTCGCCATCACCAAGGCCCTGAGCGACGCTGAGGGTGGCCGCACAAGATCCCCCGACATCAGCAAGGTAAGGAACACTGGCTGCGTGGAGCAGGAGCCTGGACTGAAGACAGGGTTCTCCAGGCCTCTCTGTTCAGAGCATTGCCCGGAGTTTCCCCACGGGGCAGCTATTCTGGAGATGCTGTGGAAGTGGCGGAGCCAGGGCTGGGATCTTCCTTGAAGCGGAGAGAGGCAGGCCAGGTGCTTATGTTCTGCAGCCTCGCTGTCCCTTATTTAACACTGCTGCCCGGGATGTGCTACGCTCAATCGCAGTGCCTCAGTTTCCCCACCTATGAAGCACAGTACTGATAACCTCTCTTGCCGCTTAGCCCAGCAGGTTGCCTGGCACCCAGCCTGTCCCATAAGACATCCGTGCTTCGCTGGTCTCAGGAGGGTGAGACACTCCGCTTAGTCACAATCACGGAGCGCTCCAGGAGCGTGCCGGGCAGCATGGTTTCTATCCACGTTGTCCTTTCTCTGAGTCCATCCCAGCTCTTGCTGGCCTGAGAAGTCACCGTTTACCTGTTATTTCAGGGAACAACCCCTTCCTTGCTCCTATCTGTGCCTCACTTTGTAGCATGCTAAAGAGCATTGCCTGAAGCTTCAAGCCCCATTTTACACACGGGTGCAGAAGGCTCCGGCAACTTGCCCAAATTCTTAGTGATGGAAGTGTTCAGTGACTGTGACCCACAGCCCCAGCCACTCCCCGGTTCCCAGAGAAGTGACACCAGACTGCTGGCCTGATCTGTGGTGCTACTCAAATGTTTTAGTGTGAGGTTCTGGTGTGAGGTTAGAGGGTGGAATAGCTCCAGGGCATGCTGACGGAGAGAGAGGGAGACCCAGGCCACACTCAGCTCATCTCTAGAGTAAACTGGTTTCTCCAAGTCAGTGGCCCAGGGGGACGGGACAGTTGGGGACAGCACTCCCCAGCAGGTGAGAGGGAGGCTGCCCCTAGTGAGCACCCGGTGGGGCCTTCGCTCAAACACTAGGAACCACAGCGGTTTGGGCGGAGTGTGACAGCTCAGAGTCACAGCTCAGTTTCGCAGCAGGTCCCCAGGGGAGGAATGTGCAGAATCACTTCCCAGGGGACTATGTGATGGTTCTAAAATAACAGTCCGACCCCCTGGGGCTCCTGCCAGCTAGTCATCTCACTGGCCCTGGCCCCACGCCTTTCTACAGAGGCAGAGGCCTGCGGTCAGTGAAGAAGGCTGCAAGGCAGGAGCCCCACTTCTGGCCCAGGCAGGCTCTAACGACTTGACAGCCAGGCACCAGGGCATTGCTGGGCTGGTGCCCCCTCAACCTACGGCACAGGACAGGGGCCTGTGGGAGGGGAGCAGTCAGCAGTCTTTTCTTCTCATAAGGAGTAGGTGTCATCCTGGGTAGTAAGGGAGGACCAAAGAGCGTTTTTCTTTAGTGGGTTGGCTCTCTGGATCCTTTGGGCGGAAGGCAACACAGCTAGGGCCAGAGGGGCCCGGGCTCATTCATGAGCCTCGGCTGCCCTCTGGTGGTCATTATGCAGAACTACATGGGGTTCGTTCCTTGCCTGGGTTAGTTCTATTTCTAGGCAAGGAACTAACAATTGCCTGGACAATTTCACCAATCTCAGCGGGGTCCGAGGTCACGGTCACCAGGGAGTGAGTCTCAGAAACTTGAGGCCCCAGAAAGCTCTGGTGTGAGGAAGACACGTGGCCCTGTTTGCAGAGTTCCTGTTTGTAGGAAGTGGGACCCCAGGACCCCAGAGCTGCCTATCTCATGGAGAAGGGCCCAGTGGTCCGACTCGGAAGAGAGACACCTCAGCACTCATCTCCCACAGTCAGAAGAATCCTATAGCCTCCCCGGCTAGTGAGATCTTTTCCCCGGTGGTGTGTGTGTGTGTGAGACACCTTCGTTCGGTTCCTCCTCTGTCAGCAGTTCCGGGGGCTTGGTCTTCACACGACTCCTTGTGCAGGTTGTCATTGTGGTGACTGATGGGAGGCCCCAGGACAGTGTGCGGGATGTGTCTGCTCGGGCTCGGGCTAGTGGCATCGAATTGTTCGCCATCGGCGTGGGCCGCGTGGACAAGGGCACGCTGCGACAGATCGCCAGCGAGCCGCAGGACGAGCACGTGGACTACGTGGAGAGCTACAATGTCATCGAGAAACTGGCCAAGAAGTTCCAGGAGGCCTTCTGCGGTGCGAGGCTGGACGGGGTGGGGCCGAGAGGCCTGGGGGCGGGGCCTGGACAGAAAGGTTGTGCTGAAGTAAGGTTAAGAGTCAACGTGGGGATCCGTGGATCCAGCCAATCTCAGAGCCCAGCCAGAGATGGTGGCGTTGGGTGAAGGGTGGAGGGGTGAAGATGGGAGTGGAGACAGAATAAGCGTGGGAGGGCAGGTCTAGGGCCAGAGTATAGCCAGAGTGTAGAGTGGGTATTGGGTGGGGCTAGTCTCAGGGGTGGGACCTCCACAGGGTGCCAGGCTAGGGGCAGGTGAGATCAGAGAGCCTGGCCGGTTGATGAGTGTCAAGGGCTGTTAGCATCAGCATCAGGGGCGAGGTGGAGGGGTAAGGCTTCCATGATTTAGGAACCCAGAACAGGCCGAGGTAGGGTATCGAACTCAGGCTGGACCAACTATAGGGGTATCAGATTCCGGAAGGTCCCCAGCCTGAAGTTCAAGAGCCCTTTTATAGGATGACCTCGCAGGGACCAAGGGTGGGGTTGAACCCATTGGGGGAGGCATTTAAAAAAAAACAAAACAACAAAACCAAACAACCCACCCCACCTGGTTCCCATGACACAGGAGGGCTGAGGGGGCTGGGAAGGTCTGGAGTCCTTTGTGGAGGGGAGATGAGCCTTTGTGTGAGGATTTCTTGGCCTGTGACTGGTCAGAAGGGGTGAGGCTGGGGCCCGCTCCCTCCCGTGTGTGCAGTGTGGCTCAGCACGTGTTCCTTATTGTGAGAATCGAGTGGGTCACGGGAGGCATGGCCCAGCACTAGCTTCCAGCATGCAGTACACTTACCAAAGGAGTCGTGTGTGCTGTACTCATTGCGGTGGGAGTGTCAGGGGTGAACAGGACAGGCAAGGGGCCCTGCTCCTGTGGCCTTTACCCTCGTAGGGGCCTCTGGGTTCTATCAACAGCATCATTTCCTTCTGTGGGGATCTCACTTCAGCCGCAGCGAGTCCACCCAGGATCGAGAGTGTGGGATCTGGGTGGTGTCCACTTTGGGGTGCGCGTGTCCCAGTTTCTCGGAATCTGCAAAGGCCGATGTTCACTTGGCTGAGGTGTCCAAGCGTTTGTGAGTGTGCTAACCTCCTCTTCTCTCCCCAGTGGTGTCAGACCTGTGTGCCACAGGGGACCACGATTGTGAGCAGGTGTGCGTCAGTTCTCCAGGCTCCTACACCTGTACCTGCAACGAGGGCTTCACCCTGAACAGCGATGGCAAGACCTGCAATGGTCAGTGGCTGGGCACGGGCAAACCCTGGGGAGGAAGGAGGCGGAGATGGCAGGGCCGTGGCTGCTCCCCAGGAGACCCATCCTCGGTTCCCTGCTCTCTGCTTTTGGACCAATCTACAAAGTAGACAGATGCCTTCCAGAGCCAGTTAACTGTGAGAGGCTCTCTCCCAACCCTTGACCCCCCTCGTCACGCTAGGTGGTGGGTGTGTTGAGGTAGGGTGAGGCACAGATCCTGAGGTGAAATCTTGGTGCCAGCAGTTTTGAACTGTGTCATTTGCCAGCTGTTTCTGAGGCTGGAAAATGGGGCCAGGAACTGTGGCTTTGTAGAGGGAATCCCGAGACACAGAGAGTGGGCCTTGAGTCCAGAGCGTGCACGTGGTTGAGTGCCCAGCCGATGGCGGTAACCGGTAACTGTGTCCTGCAGCTTCATCCCCTCGTCTTTGTGCCCTCCTCAGTCTGCAGCGGTGGCGGAAGTGGCTCAGCCACCGACCTGGTCTTCCTCATTGACGGATCCAAGAGCGTGCGGCCTGAGAACTTCGAGCTGGTGAAGAAGTTCATCAACCAGATTGTGGACACGCTGGATGTGTCTGACAGGCTGGCCCAGGTGGGGCTAGTACAGTATTCAAGCTCCGTGCGCCAGGAGTTCCCGCTCGGTCGCTTCCACAACAAGAAGGACATCAAGGCCGCAGTGAGGAACATGTCCTACATGGAGAAAGGCACCATGACTGGAGCTGCCCTCAAGTATCTCATTGACAATTCCTTCACTGTGTCCAGTGGGGCAAGGCCTGGAGCCCAGAAGGTGGGCATTGTCTTCACTGATGGCAGGAGCCAGGACTACATTAATGACGCTGCCAGGAAGGCCAAGGACCTTGGTATGTACTGCCCACCTGGGCTCTGTACCCCGCTGGTGTCCAGGGACACCCACGGGCCTGCCTCTGCTGTAGCTTGGCTCAATGACTCGATTAATGTTTTAAACCCGATTGGTTCAAATAGGGAGGCATCTGTTAGGCTGATTCTCTCTTATACCAATGACAAAATTGAGTCCCCAGAGGACCAAGCGGCTTTTCCTAGGGTCCTTTTATTGCTGAGACTTACACATCCCCTAGCTGAATGTTGGTTCCCAAGAATGCACCAACTTTTGGAAGACAACCCTGCTTTGAGACAGGTCATAGCATTTTAACTAAACGAGGGAATGAATAATCACCAGACAGATGTTTTGAGGGTCAAATGAAGCTCACAGCACAAATATCACCAAACAGGGACACACAGCAGAACCCCAGACAACGTAGGTTTGTTCTTGACATGGGCATAGTGCCTACAATTCTGATAGCTCCCACCAGGATGTGCCCTGTGAGGGCTGTCTAGGCATTCCTCACGAGGCTTGGCCATCTGCCTGCCCGCCCTGGAGGCCAGCTGATGGTGTTTGGTTCCCCTGACAGGCTTTAAGATGTTTGCAGTGGGCGTGGGCAATGCTGTGGAGGATGAGCTGAGGGAAATTGCCTCTGAGCCCGTGGCCGACCACTACTTCTACACAGCTGACTTCAAGACCATCAATCAGATCGGCAAGAAATTGCAGGAGAAAATCTGTGTGGGTGAGTGAGTCAAGGTCTCACCAATGGGAGGGGCTCTGTGGGGAATAGAGCCATGTTGGATCTGAGTGTGGCATGGGTAAAGCAGAGCGGAATACTGAGGGTTGGCAGTGCCCATGGTGGGCTGGCGGGCTCACTCCTAGCTGAGACACACTGGCCCCTTCTCTTTGACCGGTTCTGTTCTCAGCGCTCTTCCAGAACATTTGCCCCATTTGGTAGGAAGTGCATGATCTCCTTTTGTAGACAGGAAAGCCAAAGCCGCAGGAGTGGGATCAAGTTTGTTGGGGAGCCAGGATTGAACCCTGCTGTCTCCCTGGCTCTCCTGAAGTCTTGGCCTACAGTCTGATCCCTGTGGTGCAAATTCTGATGTCCCTGAGCAATGAGAAAACTTATTTGGTGATGTGCTAGCTTTGTAAGCATGAGGACCCGAATTCTAGCCCCAAAACCTGCCTAAAATATTGAACAAACCAAACCAAAACAGCCAGAGAGCTGGAGAGATGGCTCAGTGGTTAGGAACACTGGCTGCTCTTCCAGAGGATCCGGGTTTGATCCCAGCACCTACATGGCAGCTCACAACTGTCTGTAGCTACAGTTTCAGAAGATCTGATGCCCTCCGAGGACGTTGCATGGACATAGAACACATACACACAGGCAAGCCAAACACTCACATGCATAAAGAATAAGCTAAAAAAGCCAGGTGTGGCATGCTTGTTAGCTTCATCTAAAGAAGCAGGGATGGGCAGGCAGGTCCCTGGGGCTTATTGGCTCGCCAGGCCAACCTGCTTGGTGAGCTTCAAGCCAAGTGAGACCCGGCCTCAAGAAACTAGGGAGATGGTGCCTGAGCAATGACACCTGCCACATGTACATGCATGCACATAGGAATACACACACACACACACACACACACACACACACACTCACACACACTCCAGATGTCAGAGCCAGATGTGCCTTCGGTTAAGATGGCTTGCATATCCCCACATAGCAGGCGCTCAACCCACTTCCCTATTAGGGTTCTGAGGACATCCCGAGCTCACTCCTCACCACTCCTATGTGTGTGCCCTGTAGAGACGCTGATGTCTTCTTGCTGTTCTTCCTTCCATCCTCCCAGATCCCCCCTCCCCGCCAACTCCCATGTGTCAGCCCCAGCAATGACTGGCCGCCTCCCTCGCATGGCTCAGCAGTGTTCTCCTCTCTCTCCCTTCTCTCCACTGCAGAGGAAGACCCGTGTGCTTGTGAGTCCATACTGAGATTTGAGGCCAAGGTGGAAGGCCTGTTGCAGGCCCTGACCAGGAAGCATATCCTTGCTCAGGCTGTGGGGGGCCTCGGTGGGGAGCAATGGAGAAGCACAAAGGGCCAGGATTCTGAGCCATGAACACAGAGAGGTCTGGCTTTAGAAGTAGCCTAAAGCTTGGGGCAGCCTTCTCCTTCTAAGGGTTGGCTTCTGTCTAGAGAGGCTGGCATCTGCCTGGTAATAGACCTTGTCAAGCTCAGAGGCTCCTAGATGGCAGAGAAACTGAGGCAGAAGCCAAGTTCTAGGGATGGGACACAGATAGAGTGCTGGTCCTGGTCCACTTCTTCCTTCGGGGCGTACAGACACAGTTGCGCACTGGGCTAGATTGAAGACATGGTGCTTAGGCAGGCAGGTGTGTCAGCAGGATCTCCGTCCGGTGGTGAGGACCGGTCTTAAGATGAGATTTTCAGGGTCTGGACACATCTCGACCTTATTCTTGCTCTGGGCTGGCTTTCCTGATCGCATGGCTCACATGCCCCACAACAGAGTTCTGGATATGCTCCCCCACCCCAAAAGGAGCTCATTGGCTCATTTCTCAGGCACCTGGTGACATGGTGAACCCCAGCCCTCATTTAGAGGTGGACCATGACCTGATAGCTCCCCAGTTTCAGATGGCACATGGTAGGGGTTCCCCAGGACTAAGCCTGAATGATCACAGCTGAGTACTCCTGGCAAAGGGGGAGGGAGGGAAGGAGGGAGGGAAGGAAGGAGGGAGGGATGTAGCTCCCGAGGGGGGGTGGGGGCGGGGCAGGAAGCCATCCCTCCAGGCTCCAGCCAGCAGCACCTGACCTTAACTCCAAGTCTACTGGAAGCTGTAAGCAAACGGCTGGCTGTCCTGGAGAACAGAATCGACTAACAGCTCCCGTGGCCTTGTGGCCTCCCACCCAACTCGTGGCTCGAAGGGTCCTGGGAATGTCCCCTGTAGCTGGAGTTAGCCTGGCTTTTTCTGCTTTAGCGAGGGAGCCTGGGGAAGATGGCTGTAGGTCTCCCCAGCCTCTGCTGTCCAAGGGCCAGGAGCAGGAAGGGATGGGTGCTTGTGCCCGCTGGGAGTGAGTGATGACGTCTGTGTGTGCCTGCATGTGCCCATGTGTGTCTGGGAGCAGAGGTGTGTGTACGGGTGAAAATGCAGAGAATGGGCGTGTGAGAGGCTGTATGCATTTTTTTCCAACCAAAAGCTTAATATATTCCTGACTTTTTTTTCTCTCTCCAGTTAATTCTCTACCCTTTCTCGACTCTAAGTGATTTTCCTGTTCCTTGAGGAAAAAACAATTAAATGTGGTTCACTTTCTACCCGGGATGGAATTAGAGATGGTGACTGGGGACCAGGAGGAAGGATAACTCGGGTGCAGGCACACACACTGGGGTGCTGTGATGAGGCGGCTGTGGGGACCGCAGCATGGTGCCGATGAGGATGACACTGGCCAAACCAGGCCTAGAGCAGCTCATGTCCTGCCTGCTCAGCCTCATGTCCATCCCCATGGTCTCAGGCAGCACTCCTAGAGAAGGCTCACCCATCACCCCGCTTTATGAAGACGAAGGCTGAGCGGTGGCTGGGTTCCTGTCTGTGGGTTGGTCCCTGCATCAGGACTCCAGGACGGCAAAGGAACACGGTGTCACGGGGGACCCTCTGCCCAGGCATTCATTTCTCAGATATGAGGTGTGTACCCTGCCTCCATATCAGGCAGGAAGGAGAGGGTGGCCTCGAGAGGGACTCAAGAGTTTTCACTGTGCCTTCATATCCCTCTGGCCGTAGCTGGAGGGGAGTGTGGCTTTTGGTGTCTCTCCTGGGTATCTGGGAACCTTGGGGTGGGCACATGCGAGTGGGGGTGACGTGGAGGTCTGCTGAGCCTGGGTTGGCCTGGTCCCTATTATGCTGTCTGCTGCTTTGGAAGCCCCATTTTCTGGTGTGTCCACTCTGCCCTCCAGCTACAGCGGCGGTCCCCTGTACAGACATGCTCTGGATTCCTGATCCGTGCCCTCCCTTCCTGGGCTCTGCGCTCTGAGCCCTGGTCCTCTCCTCTCTGACCTGGAGGGCAACTCCTCCTTTAGTTCTCAGATCCTGGCGCCTGTACTGCTCAGCTCCCTGGTGACTTGATAAGGCCTGTCACTGCTATGAGTCCTCAGTTGTGGAAAGGAAATCTGAGCCCTGTAGCCTGGCCTACCAACAGTGTAGGGGAACATTCTCAGGTTCCAGCAACTCCCTTGAGGCTCTGTGGCTGACCAGCCTGCATAGGCTGGGCTGCCTGGGCCTTTGGTATGGACCAGGAGCCTACCACAGCATGCGGGCTGTGGATTTCCCACTGTCTGTTCCTCATGAGGAGCTCAGTCCACTGGGAGCTTGCAGGCAGAGAACCCTGTTCCCTCTCATAGGATGCCTGTGTTCAGGGTTTCCAGAGACATGAAGGCTGGGTATAGAACCTGCAGTTTAGCAGGGCCTGGTGGCGCACGGTTGTAATCCCAGCACTCTGTGGGGCAGAGGCAGGCAGATCATCGTGAATTTGTGGCCAGCCTAGTCTACAAAGCGAGTCCAGGACAGCCAAAGCTACACAGAAAAACCCTGTCTTGACCGCCCCACCCTCCAAAGAAAAGATAGAACCTGCAGTTTCTCTAGTTTTGCCTGTGGTCTGTGCTGCACCACCCTGAAGACCCCAGGGCTCAGGTAGCAAGGAAAAATGATCATGGAGGCTTTTCGGGACAGCAGCTGTCTCCATCACTCAGTTGGATGGGACCAGGCCAGTCTAGGGTTCAGGGAAAGAACAGAATCGAAAGGGACAAAGGCTGGTTGGCTGACTCTGCAGCCGCACCTTTCTGATGTTGTGTGATCCTGAACCAACGATGGGTTTTGGGTCCTCCTCGTGGCCCGGGCTCATTTTAAGGATCCCAAACTGAAGCAAACAAGTTGAGAAGCACCCGTGAGCACAGCCTGCGCCCCTCACAAGCTGGCTACCAGGCTCTGAGTGTCCAGGAGCTGTCTCACAGGGAGGCGAGGGTGAAAGGTTTAGGATCCCAAGGTGTAGATCCCCTTGCATCGCCGACTGTTCACTGGGGCCCAGTGCCTTCTCTCAAGATGTCTGTGCCCAGGGCTTCCAGGGAGCTGGGTAATCATGGGGCAGGACCTGCTGGGCAATATGGGTTTATAGGGAGAGGGTAGGAGATCCTTGGAGGCCAGGCAAAGCCCTCCGAGGACACAGGATATGAAGCACCTGAGAGGAAAGGTGGAAGTCAGCAGGGGCACAGGGCTTTGGGGGAAGGAGAGCCAGGTTCACAAAGTTGCTGTTCTTTATTGCTCGGCTCAGTCGTGCACACATGAATTCATCACACATCAGTGAAGCCATTCACAAGGCAGAGTGCACACTAGGTGCTAGGGATAAGATGGAAAAGGCCCCATGGCCTCTGGTAATTTGCACTTACTGTGCGGGGGGAAGTTCCACAGGCATGAGAATGAACCATGCGGAGATTCTAGCCAGGATTGTAGAGCGGGGTCTGGTAAGGCCGGGGCTGGGGAAGGCATCCTGGCAGAGGCCAGCCTCAGCATGGATGTAGAGGGGCAGAGGAGGCAGGGAGAACACACCGAGTGGCAGAGAGAGGCATATGGGAAGTCCTGGGTGGGAAAGCACTAAATTGCACAGGGCCAGCGAGTAGGCGGAGCCTGGAAAGAGGCTTGAGAGATTGTTTGGTCTCAAGAGATGGTCTTGAACTTTGGGTTTAGTCTGGAGGATGGTGGGAAGCTTTGAAGACTTTTAGGTGAGGGGGAGACATTGCCAGGTCCTCTTGTACAGGTGTGACTTGGTATGCCTCCCTCCAACACTGGATTAGGTGGGAGACGGGAGGGACCCAGCCTCCATGCCACATCTCCAGGGAAGGACAGTGACTTTGAAGCTGGCCCTGCCTGATCCCAGACAAGGCTGTTGGCAGAAGGCGTTGAGACCCTTGGGCTGGGTTTGGACCTTTGTCTGCAGGGTCCTGATCACAAATCTTCCCACAAGCCCTGGAGGCAGTATTTGTGTCCTCATTATGGGGCACACGGGACTCATCCAGGTGAGTGTAGCAATGGTTTAGGACACAGGAACTGGCTTTGTCCCACCTTCCCCACCCCGACAATGAGCATCACCCCTTGCCACACAGGATGGGCTCAGCAGACTTAGGGGCCACTGAAGAGAAATGCTAATTCAGAACGTGGCTGTTGTGGCAAGAGATCATATCTGTGTGATCAGGCTGGAGTACAAACATGCCTTTAATCCAGGAGACAGAGGCAAGCAGATCTGAGTTCAAGGTCAGCCTGGTATGGAGCAAGTACCAGGTTAAAAAAAAAAAAAGCTTTGGTCCAGGCGTTGTGGTGTACTCCTTTAATCCCAAACAATGAAGGTAAAGTTAGTTTGTAGAAGGAAGCACCCACGTTAGAAAGTGATGTCTAATTAAGTGGCAGAAACAGTGACAGATTAGAGAAAGATTTGACAGAATAGGATCTGCCCAACTCTCACGAGAAGAGAGGGGAAAGAACAGTTACTTAAGGGGCAACGGAGAGAGAGAGAGAGAAGGCAGTTTTTACTGGGGCAGTAATAGAGAGGCAGGTTGCAGAGAGAGAGAGAGAACTCAGGTGAAGACCGAATGAGCTGGAAAATGATAAGGAGCCAAGAGATTAGAGCAGGTTTCTGGAGTTATTTTGAGGCCAAGCAGAGCAATTCAGAGGTGGAGAGGAAAGCCAGATTGAATAAGTCAGCTGGAAGAGGAGTTTGATCCAGATCAGCTGACTTAAGTCAGCCAGCCCAGAGCTCAGGGGGAACAAGAAAGGGTGAGCTTATTAAGCAGTAAATCTCAGAGGCTGAAAACGTTCTATGCCTACGTTAGATTGTATGGAGGCTAGAAGCTTCCAGGACTAGGCCTAGGTTTGCAGAAAGCAGAGCTGTAATCTTCCAAAGCAACAGCTAAAGCAGGACAACTGAAGCAGGCGAATAGAAGTTCCTTTTACAGGCCACTGTTCCCCATTGCCATTCTAGGAGCCACCAGGCTTATAGCTGGGCTAGGTTGTCCTTTTAGGAGCAGGGCCCCATGCTTAAGGGCCAGGGTGCTGGCAGGGGGTGAGGACCCCACCAAGCAGGCTGTGGGGGATAGAGGATATGGTCAGGGAAACTGACAAGGCCCAGTTCCAAGAGGGACCACAGGACAAAGGGGCAGGAGAGGCATGGGTCAGGGGCTTTCCCTGGTGTGATTTACCTATTCAGGCCTTGCTACAGACCCCGTCAATGGAGCGCTCATGCATTCATTCTCGTGTGCATGCGTGTGTGTGTGTTGGCAATGGATTGCTCCAGAGTTCTGCGTTGGGAGAGTATGGGATGCAGATGGGAAGTAGCTGGCCACTTTCTCAGGAGACAGCCTCAGGCCCTGGACAGATGACCAAGGCTCTGGGTTGCTGATGACAAGCCGAGGGGTCCACGCCTGAAGGCCCTATGTTCAGTGATGCTTTTGGGCCCCACCTCTCTTTGTCCTTGGCTCTGCTCTCCACTCTGACTGGCCACCTCCTTCATGGGCTGGCCTCTCCCCAAGATGCCAACAGCTCTGTAGCCCACAGCCTTCAAGCTCTAAGCTCACAGGCTGCGGCTTCCTTGGTTCCGACTGGGCACTCTGCCTATCTCTGATCTATCGCTGTGGCCAGAAGCTGCATGCTCTGACTGGCCAGCCACGCCTGGCACCCTGTCCATCCATAGAGTGTGGAGAAGTGGGGCATCAGAGGCGCCCTAAGGGCACCTTAAGACTGAGGAGTTAGGCAGTGGTCCCACAGGGAGGAGGGGCCGTCACCACATGCCTGGGGTGGGCAGAAGCCACAGTTGGTCCTGCCGGGAGGGAATGGGAGCCCTGTGTGGCTCATTCCCTGTGTGGTGTTTCTGGAACCTGCCCTCCCGCTCAGGTTCATACAGGACAGCTTCTTAGGGTTTTCCTGCTCCAAGCCCCGGCACTGACTACCTCTCTTCTCAAGTCTGCTTCAGGTCTCTGTGACACTCGCCTTTCCCTTATCTCTCCCGGTCTCTCTCCAATCCAGATTGCATTAACCCAAGGCTATAAACAAATTTCAGAAATATGGATCCCAAGCGACTTCCAGGAAGCCGGGGTCTATCTGTAGGCACAAGTTCCCTCTAATCTTGTTCCTCTGAATTTTACATGGACACAAAGGACTAAACTAATCAGAATTTTTTAAAAGTCTTTCTTTCCTTGGGCAGCAGTGGGATCTCCCGGTCCTGGAGCACGTGGCTCACAGGGTTTCGAGGACCAGGAGTCTCGTTTTCATAAATACAATTGGTTACAGGAGTTGGCAGGGAGGAGGGTGGCCTTGGGCACGATTCCTTTGTGTCTCCTTTTTAAAATTTTTCATGTTTTTTTTTTTTTCCTGGACCAACAGCTTTTGAAATGAAAGGGGGAGGTGGAGAGCCCCAGTCCTACATCTGTCCCAGATGCCTGTGAGTTTAACACAAACGAGTACAGGAGCCTGCGGCTGGACAGTGTGTAGTTGTTGGACGGTTTGCCTAGCAGCACACATAGCCCTGGGTCCATCTCTAGCACCTAATACGATCTGAACGTGATGACAAGAGAGTGTAATTCTAGTACTTGGGAGGGGGATTTGGAGTTCAAGGTCATCTTTGGCAACATAGCAGCTCTGAGGCCGGGCATGGAACTGGACCCATGAATCGGTGGCAGGAGTAACAGGATGTGGTGTGCACTGCTGGCTCCCACCCCCAGGCTGAGAGGGGTCAGATAACAGCATCCAAACTGCACAGCAACTTATGTGCTCTTAAGGTCCCGGAGCTGCTATGGAGGAGATGGCCACCAGGTGGCGCCATCAGCCTAGGAATGGGGCTGTCAGCCAGCATAGGGAGAAACCAATGTGGTCTTTCCTCCGAGCTCTATCCTGATACTGAAAACACCTGTGGCAGCTAATTCCTTTACTCCTCCAAGGGCTCCAGGGGTGGTGTATGTGTGTGTGGGGTGGATAGTGCCATTTCTGAAGCCTGTTCATGGCTGTCGGTCTCTGTAGAGGCAGGCAGCCTTCCATTTTCCATCTCTCCCTGGCTCAAAGAGGTCCCTGGACCCTGGGCCAGATGTGCCTCTATGTCCCTGGGTCTGTCCTGCACCACTGTAAATTTAACAGCGTACACCTAAATGCTGTGGCGAGGTGAGGTGACGTTCATGAAGCAGTACCCCAAGGATGTACCTCATGTGCCAGTCTTCCCTTGTTCCTGTGGGCCAATGGCTATGTCTTCAGCACATCTTCACTGTGAGCTGGACAGAAGTGCCTGAGGGACCTCACGTTAGGTGCTGTGGAGGATCAATGACTGCAGTCTCGAATCCTGGGGTGAGATCCCTTGTCTGACTGAGAGGCAGAAGAGCCTGCTCACTCTGTTTCCTGACCCTTCAGTGGTGGTAACAAGAAGTGGCTTATAAATGGCAATTTAGGGCTGGAGAGATGGCTCAGAGGCTAAGAGCACTGGCTGTTCTTCCAAAGGTCCTGAGTTCAATTCCCAGCAACCACATGGAGTCTCATAACCATCTATAGTGAGATCTGGTGCCCTCTTCCGGCATGCAGGCACACATGCAGGCAGAATTCTGTATAAAGAATAATCTTTTAAAAAAATGGCAATTTATAGTAGACTATAGTAAAATGTATGCTGTATTTATATCGCCACATGCAATCATATACATATAAATGTAACAGACACACATAGACAGACAGACAGCAGAAATAAAGGTAATGTTCATAACAAATGAATATAATGCAGATCACGCCGCATCTCCATAATAGTAATTGGTGAGTTCAGTCTGCTGGGCAACTGTTCTCTGCTCATGAGCATTGCTCTAGGAAACATAAATCTCATTCATTCCCAAGACTCTCTGAGTGGGACACCTCTGTCTCACAGGAGGGTCAGTGGGGTTCAGGGGGGAAAAGGACCAAAGCAGAGGTTCTGGGATTCGAACACATGCCTGTCAGCTTTCCTGTGTTGGCTCTGCCTCTGTGCCTGCTCCGGCTTGGTCATGTCCAGAACAGGCCCCTTGTCCTTCAGGGCCTCACTCCTTCCTCTTGCCTTTCTGACTTCCTCTGTTCCCGCTGTAGGAGGATCAGGTAGCCACCTCTGGAGGAATTCTCTTGCTTTTCAGTATTAGATTACTCCATGTGGTTTCCAGTGTTTACTTCAGGCAGGATTCTGGGGACAGCGGGTGCCTGTCCCTTCCCCAGCTCTGTTCTGTGGGTGCTGCAAATAGGGGTTCTGACCCCCAGGAGCTGGAACTGTTGAAGTCCTCGTGTCCCATTATCAGGGGCCGCCATGGTCATTCTTACTCTCCTCCCCATGAAGTCTTAATTCATGTGGCCGGTGCTCAGCTGGCCGAAGCCAGGAGCAGTAACCAAGGGGAGCCTTTGCAAGAAAAGAGGCACCTGGCTGCTGGGCTGTGCTGGGCAGGAGAGGCCAGGCCTGACTATCTGTGAACTCCACCTCCTTCTCCCTTTCTCTCCCTCCTCCCAGCCCCATTCTTTAACCCCAGCTCCTCTGTGCCTTACCCCTCCCAAGTTCTTTCTCCCTCCCAACACTTCCTCTCTCCTCCAGAGCACTCACCCCCCAGGGAGTAGGTTGCTCACTGGGAATAGGAGAGGGACTCTGAGTCAGGCATGGCAAACATTTTCTATTTTGCCAGTCATGTATTTACTTTAACGGGCATCAGAGAAAAACCCCATAAGCAATTAGCACATCAAGGCTTTATTTCATGGACATTACTGCTCAGGGTGAGGCAAATTGGAAAATGAGCCCATTTCTGGTCTGTTTAAAGAACAGGAAGTGATGCTTGCCTGCGCATGGGGTGGGTATGGAGTTGGGGGTTGGGGTTTGGGGTTGGAGGCTGAGGGGTGGGGAGGTGGGGGAGGGAGGGGAGGTCAGGGGAGCTTGGGGGGGACGCTGGAGATGTCTGTGCATCCCCAGGACGAGTGCCCTGAATTCAGCCTGGTTCTGTCCATGACTGAAGGCCCTGGGCAGGCCCTTCACCTCTGTGAGCCTCATTTTTCACCTCCGTCATGCGGGATAGAGGTAGCAGCTTATATAGCAAGGGTTGCATGTGCAGGAGGGTGGAGTATTGATGCAGCTTGACCGGAAGTGGCTCGGAGGTGGCGGCGGAGGTGGCGGCGGCAGCAGCTGCATCGGTGTATTGGCCTGCTGGTGAGGTGACCCATGGCTTTCTTTGAGGAAGGGATGGGGGGCTCAGTACTCATCTCTCCAGACTGCTCAGGTGCAGTCCCCACCTGGGGCCTCTTTGCACCTCATACTCTGGGTGCAGGGTCCACTTGTCATCTACTGGGTGGGTGACACAGTAGGCTGAGGCCATGAGGCTCGTTGCACAGGGACATGACTGTGAGGAGCAACCAGGAAGGGTAGGTCGGCTCCCCAGGATGCAGGCGGCCTTTGGCCTATGGCAGGAGTTTGTCTTCTTGTGGAGATCCGCTGTGGGTGCGTGTGGGTGTGGTGAAATCTCTGGGTGTGTGAACCAGTTCTGAGTACCCACCATCCATCCATCCATCCACCCAACTATCCATCCATCCATCCACCCCCCCATCCATCAGTCCATCCATCTACCCACCATCCACTCATTCACAATCTACCCATCCATCAGCAATCTCCCTGCCATCTAACCATTTATCCATTTACTTGTGCATACACCCAACCCATCATTTATCCATCTACCCACTGTCCATCCATCACCTATCTCTAGCTAGCCACCTACTCACCATCCATTCATTCATTCAACTATCATCCATCCATTCAACACCTACTCTCGCTCTCTCCATCCAATCACCTTCCATAGATTATTATTCCATTAATCTACATATCCAGCCGTCTGTCCTCTATCTTCTATCTTCAATCTATTCTTAATGGAGGGACTAAAGGAAGGAGGAAGCAATGAAGGGTGGATGGATGGGGGAAATAGAAAGAGAAAGGGAAGGATGCATGGGAGGAAGGATGAAGGGATAAAGGAGGAGATGGATAGATAGTGGAGAGAGAGGCGTGAAAGAGCCAGGAGCCAGGAATAGGCAGGTGTCATGGTGGAAGGCCTGGCTTGGCCAGCCTCCATTTCAGCCTTATCAGTCACTGGCGGTGACATGCCAGGCACGTGGGTGTCATTTGAACGCTCATATCACATTCGGAGGAGAAGCATTCTTCACATAAGGGATGAGTAAGTGAAGGTTGACAGGCCACAGGCCTCAGGAGGGCAGTGTCATGTGAGCCTCAGTGTCTCCATCTGCCGTCCTGCGCCCTTCCCAGCACTCTGCCTGATTGGGCTGGTAGCTGCTGGTCATTTCCTGTTTGTGTTTACTAATTCTCAAGAACCATCAAGAGCCGGACAGGTCTGAGTAGAACCCTGGCCTTGCCACCAAACATCTGGTGACAGGCATACCACATAGTACAGACACTCAGTTTTCTCCTCTGAAAAGTGGGACCATGTTGTGAGGGTTAGTGTGACAACATATGGGCGCATGTCACACCACAGCGCCTAGGGCTTTGAGCACGTAGGGCTCAAAGGATGGCCTCTCCCATTCCTCGGTTTCCTGGATCCCCTCTCCCTCAGGTCTCCGAAGCGCAAGTTTTTCTAAGTTCTCTGAGATGCCACAAAACTCAGGGGCCTGAGAGCTGCCTGCTTCGCTACAACCAAGAACTGCCCTTTTCACCTCTGGCTGTGCTGTGACTGTACCAGCCTTGGCATCCTGGGCCCTAGAGCATAATGAGGTCACAGGGCTCTGATCTGTGCCCTGGTGGCTCTGACTGCACAGACGTTTCCTCCACACGGAAGCTGTAAGCTGTTGTCTGGGCCTTAAGCTCAAGGCTGGTCCTGCCATGGCTCTGGGTATGTAAGGGGCCCTTGTGTCTGTCTTGGAGGAGGCAGTGGCTTTGAGAGATGTGTAGCTGGCTGGGCCTGGATGATCTAAGACCCTTCTCTCTTGAGTAGACCTAAACAGGTTCTCATCCTTTGGTCGCTGACGGAGGTGGGTGAGTGAATATTATATGTGTCTTAGATGGGTGTCTGGCACCCCTGTGACCTCTCTCCTGTTCTCAACTGGGCTGGCTCCTGGTGACCTCTGGCTGTAAACCAGAGGTCTCCGGGCCCAGCTGCATTGGGAGGGTCTGCTTGTGGCTAGGTTTGGGAGGTCTCTCTTTGATACCCTTCTTTGCTGCCCTACCCATAGCAAACTGTCAGCTTGAACAGAGCCTTCCAGAGGCGTGTAGCCAAGCAAGCCAACCACTCTGGACACTGTTGATGTCCAAGAGCAAAGTATTCCATGACAAATCCAGTGGCTCTGACTGTAGGCCTGGGTTTAAAGCATCAGCTTAGCGGTGGAGTTTGGTGGGGAGGCCCAGTCTTCTGGGAACCCTTGCCATGGCATTAGCCCAAGGCAGAGCTGGCAGTGTGGGCTCTGATTTGCATAGTGTACAGCCAGATTTGCATAGTGTACAGCCAGATTTGCATAGTGTACAGCCAGATTTGCATAGTGTCAGCTCAGCCTCACAGAAGCTCTGTGACCTAGCCTCATTCACACAGATACCATCTATCCAGTAATTTAACTGATCATTTATTCACTCCATCCAATCATGCTTGCTCTCATTATTCCTTCCTGTGTTCATTCAGTTGTCCATGTACTCATCTATCCACACATGCATGCATGCATCCATCCATTATCTATACGTGCATGCACACATCATCTGTTCATGTACCCATCCTTCATGCAGGCATCTACCAATGTAGGCAACAATTTTCTGTCTCCTCCATTCCCAGTGAGGATAACCCTGTCATCCATCTTTCTCCAGCTTGTGGGCAAGGCAGAAAGACCAGTCCCCAGATGTGACTCTGGTCTAGGCTGGTAGAAAGCGCAAGATCAAGGCTGAGGGCGTAGCTCAGGGCACATCCAGCATATGCTTAGCATGTGTGAGACCCCAGGTTCCATCACCAGCCAGCCCCAAACTGAAACAGGAAAAAAAAAACCCACAGCCAACCAAACAACAACCACCTTCCCGTTCTCCCAAACCCGTGCTTGCTCTCCTGTCGATCACTTAAAAGAGGGGGGAGGGGTGGTTTGGCGCAGGGGGCTGTAAGACTCTGAGGTGTCCGAGTTCTGCTCCACCTGTCTGTCACTCAGGGGCTAGGGGGATGGGTCCTGGAGGAGGGGCCAGAGCTGCCTCCCAGTGGCTTTTTGTTATCCTACTGCGGGGGAGGGTGGCCGAGGGGCTGGAGCTCAGACAAGAATCTTGACTCCACAGAGAAGGAATCCTTTGCTTTGGTATGTCACCTAGAAGACCTGATGTCGGGCTCCTTTCCTCCTTCCTCCTTTCCTCTCTCCTACCCTCCCTCCCTTCTTCCGTCCTCCCTCCTTCCCTCCTCCCTTTTCCCTTCTCTCCTCTTCCCCTCCTCTCTTCCTTCCACTTCTTTCTCTTTCTCTACCTCTCCCCTCCCTTTTTCTCTCCCTTCTTCCCTCTAAGGCCTAGCATCTATTGACCCTACAAGAGGATCCAGGCTGGCTCTAGCCCATCTAGGGGTCCTCTACTTCTTCCTCAAACTCTCCTTGGCTCTTGGCTTGCCACCTTGTTCCTATGATTTTTTTTTAACTGGGTCTATAGGGTCTCCTGGTGCTCACCCGCCAGGCTCTCACCTGCTAAAGCTCCCGAGGATCTCACATTCCATTTTCTGCAGAGCAGAGAAGCATTAACTACGGTCAGCATGTTCTGGTCTTTGTCCTCCCCAGCCTGGTCTCTGGTCTCTGGGGCAGGGAAATCAGTCCTTACTGAAGGAAGTCTACCTCTAAGATTTCACAGATTGCAGGTAGCAAGGGAAGAGCAGGGCAAAAGAGACAGAAATGGAAAGAAGGAAAGAAAGCAAAAAGAAAAAGAAAAAGATGAAAGATACCTCTATTGTCTGTGCTGGGAACAGACATCCAGGGTTCTGAGAGCATTATGTGCCCATGCAACCTTCTGCTGTGTAGTGGGAAGGAGCCAGAGGGACACTGGAAAACCCATGTCCTGGCAGGTGCTGAGCACACAGTCTCTGGAGGGCCTCCTATTGGCCTTTCCATAGAGTCTCAGCCCTGCTGTCCCTCACTCTGGGCAGACACAGGGACCTTATTACTGAATCACAGTGTGGCCAGCCATAGCCCATTGGGAGGCAGCTACAGACCTCAGGAGTTGGAGTCAGATTTTCTCCTCCATAGGGATGGGAAAAGTCAGGGAGGCTTTCCAGAAGAAGAGACCGCTGATCTGGGTTTTGTGGATTAATAGGAGTCTGTCAAGTAGAAAAGTCAGAACAATCATGCCCTCTCTGGCCTGGGTTGCAGGCTTTCGGATCCTGCCTCCTGCTCACAGCATCTCATTCACAGTCTCAAAGGAAACATCCCAAACTGAGCTAACTTCCACTGTCCCCACAGTTCCCAAGCCGGCTTGTCCCACACTGTCCCATCTTTGTGAAGGGAGCTCTAACACTCTAAAGCTCAGGCTGCAATCTTGCCCTCTTGACTCCGTACCTGCCCTCACAGCCATGGCTAGAGAAGGCCCAGAGAGGACAATGGTGGGTTTAGGAGCCAGGAGGAGGGGACAGAACTGATGGGGTTGGTGGGGAGCATGGGTAGTCTGCAGGGTTGTCTTCTCTGCAGGGGTAGAAACCCACCAGTGGAGCCTTGTCAAAACCAGGAGCGAGCCAAGGATGAGGTAGTGAAGGGGGCAGCGGAGCCTGGGGGAGGCTGCCTGTCTTCCCTGTCCCAGCTCTAAGGCTTTCCAGTCTACCTCTCTGGTCCAGCCTTATCTCTGTTCTGTCCACATAACAGATGGGTGTGTGTGTGGGGGGGGGTTAGGGTCCAGCTCTTAAGCCCAAGTCCAAGTATGATTGGTCTGCCTTCCCCCCGCCCCCCAATCAGGTGTCCTGTTCTGGTCCAGGAAGCTATGGGAAGTAGGTGTGTCCACATAGCCACTGTCTGCAGGCCAAGTCCCCTCTCTGGGATCTGTCTGGCAGGCTAGAGAGAGAGAGAGAGAGAAAGACACTGACATAGGCCAGAGGGCATGCTGCCCACTGGGCGCTTGGAAGTGTCAGAAGCTTGTGGGAGTCAGGGGAGGGGAGGGAGCCAGGACAGGAGGGACAGGTATATTTCACTTAGTGGGCTCACAGTTTAGGGTCACCTGACTGCTGCAATCTTGGTCCTCAGGTTGGAGAGAAGCTTCCCCCCACCCCGGTGCCCTGCTCTCTCCTTTGATATTGTGGTCCTGAGGCTGTAGTATGGGAGGCGTAGAAACACTTGTAGGTGGAAGGACATGGGTGAGCCCAGCCTGAACTGGGAACTGGGGGGTCTGACGCAGGTCTATACTCAGAGTCGATGGTGTCTGGTCCTACTAAGTGCTGACCCTGGGCTGGCAGCGCAAAGAAGGACTGTCCTGTTCTGTGAGCCACAGGCCCTGAGACTTCTCAGTGATGGAGGGTACATCTGGGTGGCTACATCTCTGAGTCTCACTATATAGATGGGCAAAAAAATGAGGCCTTGACTGGGTCAGGGGCTTGCCTGTGGTGACACAGCCTGGGTCCCCCAGAAGGAAGGAGTGAGTGAGGGGGATATCAGGGGCTGTGGGGCTTTAGGGGAGCTTGTTCACCGAGGATACTAGGTGAGGGTGGACTGGCTGCTAGTGAAGGCTCAACACAGGCTTGCATAGGGGGGCAGGATCACTTGTGGGGCTCAAGAGAATTGACTGTCTGGGCAGCCATGTGTTGGCAGGTAGCGGGAGTAACGGAGTTCAAGTTGATTGACGTGATGTCATATCAGCTGGTTGGGAAGAAGAGTGAAGTAAAACAGAGCAGGAAACCAGCAGCCTGGCAGCATGTCACTCAGTGTGGGGTTCAGTCTGCAGGCACAGGACTCTTTCAAGGTGAGATGTTGCGACAGTGTCACTTTAGAGGGAATGAGGGAGCAGAGGCCCAGGGCTGTCGGGGATGAAGGTGACTTTCATATATCACCTCCTCTCTGGGAATCCCTCTGCCGTCATGGGAGGGGCATTGGCAAAGGAATCGGGCAAACTAAGGAGTCTCCTGCCCCTGTTCATGACAGCACTGTGCACAAACGGCTGAGATATGAATCAGACCAGGTTCCCATCATTGCAAGGAGAATGTGTATGCATCTACAAAAGGAATATTATTCAGCCACAGAGAAGAATGAAATCCTATCGCTTGCAGCAAAATGGATGAGGCTGGAGACTTTGTGCTAGGTGGAATAAGCAGATGCGGATAGGCAAGTGAGACATGCTTGTACTCATACATGGGAAGAAAATGTGGACCTGAACGTAGAACGGTCATGATTCTACGTCCAATGGTGAAGAGAGGGAGAGTGGGGGAAAGCTGGATTTAATCAGTGTGTGTGTGTGTGGAACTGTCACACTGCCCCATGGATATGTAAATTTCATGAATGTTAATAAAAAATGAACTAAAAAAAAACGGAAGCAGTCAAGCACAGGGCAAGGGAAGTGGCTCAGCTGTGCAAGCATGGGAAACTGAGGTTAATTTCTAGTATCTGTGTGGAAAGACAGGCTTGGCAGAAAGCTCTTGTCATCCTGACGTTGGGGAGACAAGAGGACCCCTGAGGCCACTGGCTGTCCAGCCTAGCCTACCTAGCCATCCTCGGCTCTCAGGAAGAGATCCTGTCTTAGAAACAAGGTTGATGGCTGCTGGGAGGGACACCTGAGGCTGACCGCTGATCCCACAAAACAAAACAAGCCACCAAGAAAAAAAAGAAACAACAACAAAACAAATCCAAACAATGAACCAACCAACCAACCAACCAACCAACCAACCAACCAACCAACCAAAACCAAAACCCCGAAACACTGGTCTTTTTTTTTTTTCTTAATTTTTTCAAAATGTCCAAATCCTGTAGAGGGCTAGCCCGCCCCCACCAGGAGACAAGCAGTCCTCAGCTGAGCCCCTAGCTCAGCACAGATCCAACTTCTCAGTGGGCAAATAAACACAGTATCCCCAACTTTCCCAGTGTTCACTCAAGAGCAGACCGCAGGAGTAGGGAGCCAGCTGGCCTGCACGAGGTTGAAGGAGAGCCACACAAAGCTCAAGGAGGACTTGGGGCTCGGGTGCCTGGGGGAGGAGGGAGGCTGTTGCTGCCCACAGAGCATGGGGTGTAGAAAGATAGGTGATTGCTCACTTGGGCAGGCCTGTGCTTTGTCTGTTAGTGAGTGCTTCACAGCGGGAGCCATCTTAGCCTCACTGTTTCCTCAAGATTCTACTTCAGAGATCCTTTTTTTATCTAAATTTTTTAGAGGTGGTTTTTTTTTTTCCTTTTTTTGTGTTAAAAAGTGGGTTTTTTTTTGTATTGTGTTTTTTGTATATAAAGTGTTTTTTAGCTTTTGTGTGAAAAAGTCTCCCTCCACCCCCCCGCCCCGTTTGTATTTACAAAAGCATTTTTCCTTTCCTTTTCTTTTTCTTTCTTTTTTTTTGCATTTAAAAGTGTCTTTTTTCTTTTTATATTAAAAGTATTTGTTTTATATGTACGGGTGTTCTGTCTGCATGTTTGTCTGTGCACCATGTCTGTGCGGTGCCCGTAGGGGCCAGAAGAGAACATCAGATCTTGTGGAACTGGAGTTACAAATAGTTGTGAGCTGCTCTCAGGGTGCTGGGAATTGAACCCGGGGTTGTTGGAAGTGCGACAAGTACTGTTAATCTTTGCACCGTCTCTTCAGCTCCTCAGAAGGTATTTTTGAGTACGAAATAAAAAAATATGTTGAGAATTTAGGATATCAGTAGATAAGCAAGCAGTGATGATCACGTATCTAGCAATATGTTGCTACAAACTCCTCATTGGTAGTGAAGTTAACTGTCAACTTGATGTGGCCTTAGAGCACACCTACGAGGAATTATCTTGATTGGGGCAACTGAGGTGGGAAGACCAGCCCACTGTGGGCGGCACCATTCCCTGACTAGGATGGGTCCTGGAGCTGAGCATGAGTGGCAGGCATCCATTGCAGGCTTCTAGCTGGGGTGGACACCGTGTGGGGTGGGCTTCTAGCTGCTTCGGATTCCCTTGCCATGATGGACTGTTCCCTGGGCTGTGCCCTAAAACAAACTCTCCCCTCTGCAAGTTGCCTTTGTCAGGGTATTTTGTCATAGTAACAGGAAAGGAAAACAATCACAGTGATTACCTAGGGCTTGACATCTTGTCTAGCTTGTTTGTGGTGGCATCCTGGCTGTGTGCGTAGCAGCCGCTCAGCTCATGGGATGGAACCCCCAGACTCCACAGTCTGGGGTCTCCCCTGGACAATTGCACAGATACCCCACCCCCGTGGCCCATCTCCCTGGGCCTCTTGGGTAAAGAGCAATTTTGTGGGTTCTCAGTCTCTTTCCACCTCCATCCCTGATCTATTTCGTTATTGACTTCGGCGGCTTAGTGCGCCGGCTCGCCTCTGGGAGAGCTGGTGACAAAATGACAGGGAGCCAAGGTCTCAGCGCCCTCTGCTCTGGCTTTTATCTGCCTGATTTCATGCGACTGGAACCCTGGCTGCCACTCAGCTGGAGAAATGTCAAAATGATATTAAATCACAGAGTGCAGGCAGGAGACAGGAGAATGCTTGTCACCCACCTCCCTCCGGTCCCCCTGGTCCCAAGTCCTTGGCAGGGAGGGGATGCGTGTTTGGAGAGAGCCCGTTTCATTTTATCCTCGCTTCTTCACAATCACAATGTTAGAATTGGAGGCAATGTTGTCGGGGTGGAGCTGGCAGCTGTCATGTGTTCTCAGGGGCTACAGCCAGTGACAGCTCAGATGTGCTTGCCGAGACAGTGCCAGGAGGAGAGCCCGGCAGGATGTGTCCACCACAGGCACAGTGAGGTTGGCTGGTCTCTTTTTAGTTCTTGGATTTATTTTTGCAGTGCTTGGGAGGGAACCCAGAACCTCACACATTGCAGGCAACTGCTGTACCATTGAGCTGCAATCCCAGACACTTATTAGTTAAAAAAAAAGAGAAAATGTTAAAGTGGGAGGGGCCCAATGGCACAGGTCCATAAGCTCATAGAGTTGGAAGGCTGAGGCAGGAGGATTGACCAGCCTGGGTAACTTTATAGGACCCTTTTGCTCAAAGGATTGGACATGTGGCTCACTGGTAGTCTTTGACAATCATAGGTGAGGCCTCAGGTTCAACCCCCAGCACTGAACGCACCCTGGTACTCAGGCACTCACGTGCACGTCCTCAAAGTGATCTGAGCTCACTGTTAAAATTCAAGCAATAGAGCAATACGTGAGGATTTTGAATGTCCTCTTCCCCCAGCCTGAGACAAGGTCTCTCACTGAATCTGGGGCTCAGTGAGCCCCAGGGATCCTCCTGTCTTGGCCTCCTGAGCACATGTGTGTACCGCCATCTTTGGCTCTTCATGTGGGCTCTGGACTCAGGTCCTCAGGCTGCCTCTGAGCCATCTCTCCAGGTCCCCGCTGGAGTCCTCTGTAAGGCTAAAGGAGTTGGAGTATTGGGGTGCTCCTTAGCGCCACTGGTTTCAGGGCCGGGCAGGGGCTGAACCCTCATCTTGCAGCCCAGCCCTGCTTCCCTCTTCAGAGGTTTGGAAGGCATTGGTTTTTTGTTTTTTGTTTTTTGTTTTTTTCCTCCAGGTGTAGAATAACTTGCCTTTCTTTTTAAAAACACACAGCTTGCACTCCGGGCATCATTTTGCAGCTTTTGAGAACATTTTCCCACTTGGATCTGTCCCATTTTCCTCAGCAGCTGCCAGGCAGCCTTTTGTTCAAGGCACCGGGTTCCTTTCAGGTGGTCGGCTGGGTTGTTGGGGAGCCCTACCCGCTATTCTTGGCAAGGCTGTCACGCACCTCACCCACTGCTCCGGCTTTCCTCCAATTACGCAAGTGCTGTGCGAATACATTCTCTTTGTTACAGAGTGGAACGATTTAGATTAAAAAAGAAAGTTCGCTGGCCTGGCTCCCCCACATCTGAATCCCATCCATCTAACTGCTGTTTTCAGGGCAGCGAGCGATCTTCATGGACCACTTCCATGCCTCTCCGTACACCACGGACACATGCATTTTTAATGGATGTGTGACAAAACATAAAGGTATCATGCAATATGCATGTTTGTGTGTATCACTTTCCCCTCTCAGTACCAATGCAGGCACCCTTCTGTGCCAGCACACACGGAGCACGTACCTCGTTAAAAACCAAACAACTCCTTAACGTCATGTTTCATGGCACAGGATACACACACACACACATACACACACATATAAATTGCTTCCCCACTGATGGATATTTAGATTCCTTCCATTTATTTTCTCCCTATAAAAGTCCTGTGGCTGGGAGATGCTCGGTGAGTAAGAGTGCTTGCTATGAAACACAAGGACTGCGCTTGGATCCACAGCACCCACGGAAGAAAGCTGGGTGTGGCCCAGCACTGTGCGGAATGGAGAGAGGAGGACCATTAGGGCTTGCTCACAGCCAGCCCAGCTACAGGTTCAGAGAAACTCAAAGGAACAAGGTAAGGCGTCAAAGGATAGGGCATTCGGCATTTTCCTCTGGCCTCCGATTGCACATGGACCTGTACATACATTCATACACACAGACACCTACACATACATACACATTTACACAAATATACCAGCTCACACACTCATACATACCTACACAAAGGCTCACCTACACAAACACACATACCTACAGAAACATTCACCCACATTCTCACACTCACCCCCACATGCACAAACCTACACGACCCACCCACGCACACCTATCTGCATTCAAATAGAGACACAGACATACACTCATATTTACATGTACACACACATTCATGCACACAGTCACATACACGTGTATAAACACACTCACATACTCACACATACAGATGCACACTCATACATTCTCACATATGCATCTACTCACAAAGTTATCTTCACGAACATTTGTGCACAGGCACAATCACATCCTCTCTGTTACACACACACACACACACACACACACACACACACGTACTAGGTAAGTCTTCTGCATGCCTGCTATGTGTACATGGAACTTTCCTCTGCCATCTGTACCCAGAAGACATTGCTTTGCTACACCACTTCTTGTTGGAGGCCACAAGAAGACGAGGACCTGGGCTGTGTCCTCAGGTGACTGTCAGCTTCAGGAGCCATGCTGCAGGACGGCAGAGGGAGGATCTTTCCCATGTCTTCAGGTCCACTCTCCACAGCCCTGCTCTGAGCCAGCTTCTCGTGACACTGAAACTCTGGGCATTCTTTCCCATCTGTGCAGCTATTTTCATTGTGGGCAGAGCCCAAGGGGGCATTCCACTGTGCACCCCTTCACCCCTTTCCTCTTTTTGTGCTGATTGGTGGAAGAAACTGTCCAAAGTCCTGTTACAGTTCGGATCTGAAATGTTTCCCTAGGCCCTGGTGGCAATGTTTTGGAAGGGTGTGGAAACTTCAGGGGGCAGGGCCTAGCTGGAGGAGGCAGGCCACAGGGGCCGTGCCTTAACATCTGGTCCCATCTCCTCTCTCTCGCTTCCTGTTGGCTGGGAGGTGAGAGGCCTCCAACTCCACATGCTGTCACCGCCATGCAGCTGAAGGGTGTGGGCTGAACTGTGTGCTCAGGGAAGTCCTCCTTCCTTTGAGGCATTTCTGTCAGGCAGGTTCACAGTAACGGATACAACCACCATCGGGCCCAGTGGTGAGAAGGCACCCGCCAGCAGGACCTGAGGTCCAGGGCTGTGATGAAGCTAAGCACATAATGTGACAGGAGACTATAAGGAGCCTTCCGATGGCGTCTGGGGTGGACAGAGCGTAGGTGGGTGGGGCTTACAGAAGGATACAGGTACCCGGAAGACTCCTGTTCAGCATCCTGTATCGGCTCCGGATCACATGGTCTGATGATTTGAACCTGAGGGTCAGCCCCTCTCTTCAGCTGGTACTGATACAATCTTGCCCTTTCTTCTGTCAAACACAGTTCCTCAGGCCCACTACTGTCTTCATAGAGCACAGAGATGAGCACATGACCCAGAGCTGACCAATCAGAGAATGGCTTCCTCTTAGGATGGGCCAATCCAAGCTTTCCCTGGGGTTTTCCTCAGGAGACGGAGAAACACCTCTTTGCTACTGGACTTGCGGAGTCAATGCAGATGTTTGTCTGTGTGAGTGCGTACCTGTGTGCAAGCATGTGTGCGAGCTTGCGTGCTAGGGTTTTGCAGGGTGATTGTGTTTTTACTGTTTCCCGCTACAGCTCCTTTGAATCAGTGCCTTCAGTGATGTACCTGGTCCAAACTGGGGTCATTGGGTCTGTGAATGGGGCCCGGGAAGACTGAAGAAAGCTCTGGCTACTCTTTCAGAGGTCTCATCCCCTTACAATCGAAAGGCTCCTCATAAAGACCGCCATGAGCAGAGGCGTCAGCATCCAGCACAGACCTGACATTACAGAAGAGGCTGTCAGAGCCAGATTGTAGCTCAACACCCAGGAGTCCAAGGCTTGCCTGGCTGAAGCGGTCTGGTCCGGGGTGCCGATGGCCCTTTGGCAGGACATTGGGACTTTTCATCAGGGATTGCAGGTCCGTTCATCTTCTCTCACCCCTTTCCATCTCTCCTTTTGTCTTAGGGATTATGGAGACTGAAAATACAATGTTGAACTTGACAGCTTGCTTAGGTGTCCGGGGCTTTGGGCTCCTGGTATGGCTGGGAGGAAGGAAAACGAGATAGCTGACCACACTTCCATCTTTCTGCCTTCTTCCCAGTGAGTCTCCCTGTGTCTGGTGAGATGGAACAGGAACAGGTGTGTGGCTGTCCAGGCTGGACCTGCCAATGCTGACAGATAGACAGGATCAGCTCCGGAGTCTGTGTGCCTGCGGGGACCACAGAGCAGGTAATTCACAGAGCCAGGATGTCCCTGAGGAGAGAAGCAGGTGTGAGGCAGCCAGAGCACATGGAGAGGCAGAGCTGGGAGACAATGCCATCAACTGTGTTTATATCTTCATCACATGCGACCTGTTGGACCGACCAGCTTCCCATCTAGATTTTGTTATTCTTTAAATGAGGCATAGACTCACTAAAAGGTCCCTCATGCTTCTTTTCAAAACTTTTACAGAAAATATATTTATCACTCTACCATGCTCTTAGAGTAGACCATACACGAGATAAAAAAAAAATAAGAAAAGAACAATCTAATTGGTGGACCATCCAGAGCATTCTGCAGGCAGTGAAGACATTGTTTACACTTATCTGAGATGGGAAATGCTTAATGCTATAATACGAAGTTTATAAAAGACCCCTGGGATGCTAAATTATACATACAGATCAATAATGACTATGCCGCAAGAGCTGATAGAAAAATATGGAAGGAAATGGGGCCAAATGTTAAACACGCACCTCTGGGGCTGAGAGTGTGTATTACAGACGCAGAGCAAGAGAAGGAAATTCCTTCTTGTTTGTTAGCGGGCTGAGCTGATTTCATTTCAAATGGAGTACCATGGCTCTTACTATTTTTCTGCCTTGTGGTGGATGGGGTTCCAAACCTCTGAGAGGAACTGTCCCATGCCCTCTGATGGGACATGACCTGTGCAGAGTCAGCAGCGGGGAAGTTTAGACTCTGGGGTCAGTTCTTTGTATGAGCATGTGGCCACACGGACACCATCTCTCTGCTTTCTTCCTCCCTTCTATCTGTCTGGGCAGCGTCTCTCTGGAGGAGTGTGTCTTCTTGTTGTGTGCTGAGCTGGGTCTTGTTAGCTTCAATTCCCCGACTTCCTGCGGCTCAAAAGTCAGAAGTCAAAGCTTTAAGGCTGTCTATTCCGATCTCATTGCTGAACCCAGGTTGAGGCTCAGAGGTAAATACCTTGCCTAGGGTTGCACAGCCAGGAAGCAGCAGGGTGGGGTGGGATTTGAACCCAAGGCTCTGAGATCCCAAGGCCTGTCCCACGCTGCCACTGCTTGGGATCCTCTTCTCCTTCTGCAGTTGGCACTCTGTGCCCACCTGTAGCCGTGCATTTTGGTTGTGTCTGCCGGTGGTCCTGCCTTTGTGATAGGGCCCACAGGCATGGGCAACTGCCACTTCTTTTTTTATTTTTTTAATTTTTATTACTAGTTGCGTTATATTAACTCTGTATCCCAGATGTATCCTGCTCCCTCATTCCCTCCCAATCCCACCCTTCCTCCATCATCTCCTCCCTGCCCCTTTCCAAGTCCACTGATAGGGGAGGTCAACTACCACTTTTCCCAGAACAATCTGGGAAGTACAGAGGCAAGCCTTGAATCATGTGGTACATACCTGTGGGGTCCTACCACTTTGTAAAGTCCTAGGGAGCAGGAGAAAGTGACCACCGTGTCCCTCCTATCTGGCTCTAGGTCCCTGGGGTCTCTTGACAGTCTATTCCTGTCTCTGCATTATAGAAGCTCCTTCTCCATGGGGGAAGGAACGTTCCCGTGTTCTGTAGTCTCCCTCCAGAGCCTAGAACAGCTCCTGGGATACAGTCGGCATTTGGTAAATGTGTGTTGAGTGAAGAAGTGAATGAATGAACGTCTGAAGCTGCAGTCCTTGCCACTGTACCCTTTGAACTCAGAGCTGTGTCCTTCCTGAAGGATCACTTGTGCTTAACCAGTTGTGCCAGGAGCTTGCCGATTGCCTCCCAGGACCCAGGTTCTAGGCTTCCCTATTCTTCCCACTTGTGGGGCGTTCTTCCCCTTCCTGGGCCTTTGTTTCCTATGATTGCACTAGGGTCCTTTCTAGTGGTTTCCAAAGCATCCCTGCATCCTACCTGATCACCTAACTGGGGAACAATGCATTGGTCCTGGGGCTGTCTGTGGAGGGAAGCCCTAGGAGGAGATGGGCAGCATTGGGAAGCCTGGCGCATCACTGCACGTGCCTACTTACTCCAGCAACTGTTTGTAGCTTCCCAAATTCCCTCGGCAAATGTCCCCCTCACCAGGACTAACTTACTGGCACCTGCTT
The DNA here is from genome assembly GCA_028658305.1 of Pachyuromys duprasi. NCBI lineage: Eukaryota > Metazoa > Chordata > Mammalia > Rodentia > Muridae > Pachyuromys > Pachyuromys duprasi. Next base: position 104,630,515 of record CM053763.1, read on the forward strand.
GGGTTGTGAGGCATGCGCACTGCCTGCACTGACTCACTCAGCTAGGCCTCTAAGCGAGGTATGGAGCAGGCACCTACCTTCCCCGGGGCGGGGGTAGTGTTTAGGATTGGGGATTCTTTTGCAGCTCCTCTTGACTCCAGGAGCCCAGCCCCTGGTTTGGTAGTGCTGCTGAGGACTTAGGACTCTGAGGCTCAACAGTCTTGGCTTGACTCCCAACTCTGCTTTTCACTGTGTGATCTCAGGCGAGTTCTGTTTGTTCTGAGTGCCTCAAGTTCTGTGTCTGCAGAGTGTGGATGGCCTTCTGTCCTTCCTCTTCCTGGCACATGTCCCCTCCCTGTCCACACATAGTGGGGCCTGCTAGCTCTCCAGGGATCTCTCCTCTGTTCACATTGAATCTCCTGTCCATTGTTGAAGCTGGAACAGTCATAGTTCCCTGTGCCTCTGGGCTAGTGAGACTGAAGGGTTAAAACTCTAGCATGTGAAATGTAAAATTGTGACCCACAGTAACTGTCATGCAGAGGGCTTTTGGCCTCGGGGAGGGGCCAATGAAGAGGTGAGAAGCAGAGTCTCAGGCCTGGGATCTCTTGTTCCTGCTGCCTCTGGATGGGCAGCTGTTGCTGAGAGCACCCGTTTGGGTTGGTGTCAGTCCAAGTAAGCCTCGTTTTTTGACCCTTTCTCTCAAATCCAGGGCCCTTCCAGCTTTGGGAGGGAGTAACATCATGCTGGCTTAAGGCATCATGGGGCTTGAGAGATGAAGACTTCTCTTACCACATATCTGATTGCTGTGTAAGGCTCTGCTAGCCTGGTCCCTCTCAGGACAGGCAAACCACTGTTCTCTGGGTCTTATCAGGACCAACATGTCCTCTAGCTAAACATTAAATTTCTATTAATAAAGTCCATCAGAGACAGAGGTCTCAGAGGGAATGGCGTTGGTCTGGAGAAGAGATCCCACCTGCAGAGTGAGCTGTGGAATAGGGAGATTCCAGCAGATGTGGGTTTGGAATTGGATTTTGATTTGCCACACTGGACAAAGTGCTATTCTTCTTGACCTATGTCCCCTCTCCTTCATAGAGTGATAACGTTACCCACTTTACAGCATTGTGCAGAAGCGGTTGAGGATAAGAGGAGGAATTGCAGCACAAAGTACCATCGAGCACATACAAGGGGCAGCTGCTGGTGTGCCGGTTAGCCATAACTGTCAACATGATGCACCTAGAACCACCTAGAAAGAGTCCTGAGTGTGGAGTTGTGTATATTGGGCTGGCTTGCGAGCATATAGAGGGTTGTCTTCAGGCGATTGATGTAGAAAGAATCAGGCTTTCATGAGCATCACCAGTATCTAGGTGAGGGGTCCTGAATCGTGTAAGAGTGCAGAAATCTGGACATTGACAAGGCAAGCAAGGATGCATGCATTTATTTCTCTCAGCTCTTGACTGTGAATGTGATATGAGCAACCAATTCAGGCTCCTGCCACTGTGACTTCCTCGACGTGATGGGCCATAATCTAAAACTGTCAGCTAAAATAGAGCCACTCTCCCCTAAGTTGCTTCTTGTCAGGATGTTCTATCACAGGAACAGAAATGAAACCAGGACAATTGGTATGATAAGGCTGGTAGTTTGGAGCCAAGCTCATTCACAGGAGAGATGAGCTGCCTCGGGGACAACAGATCTCTGCTTTTGCTGGATAACTCCTTCGCTTGCTGGATCACACACTCATTCATTCATTGTTTGGCTCATTCACTCATGCATTCATTCATTGGATCATTTGTATATTCACTTATTGGTCTATTTATTCATCGACTCACTTTCCTCACTCATTGATTCACTTACCCAGTTGTTCGTTCAATCATTTATTGCCTCGTTTATTCATTTATATGTTTGTTGGGATGTCATTCCTTCACGTTGCCTGTATTTTTCAATTGTTAATTGAAAGCTAAGTGCTGGCAGGATTTTGGTATTGTAATTTCTTTCTTTCTTTCTTTCTTTCTTTCTTTCTTTCTTTCTTTCTTTCTTTCTTTCTTTCTTTCTTTCTTTCTTTTCTTCTTCTTTTTTTTACTTTTATCTGCATTTATTTTATGCTGAATTTATTATTCCTGTGCCATCAGCTTCTGTTTCTTCAGTTTCTTCTGAGATATTCTCTTCTTTTGGCTTTGGAACAATTTGTTCCTTTTCAGTGAGGAGCATCTCGATGTGGCAGGGGAAGCTCATGTATGGGTTAATCTGGCCATGAGCTCTGGAAGTTCAGTGATGTATCTTAGGTGCCTTGTTCACCTGAATATGTTCAATAGAGAATCTACATGTAAACTCTTAAGTTCAGCATTACTCTCTGCATTTTTAAGCATATGCAGCAAAAATTCAGCACTCTTTTTTTTGGCCAATGGTCTTGAGTCCAGCTCCACTGTTTGGCCTGGGTGTACCTCCATTATACTGACTCCCCCATTGTACTGCCGAAATGGCACACACTGCTTCTTTAAAGTGACATCCTTCAGATACTTGGTGGCTTTTCAGATATGCATACCCTTGATGGCCTGGGCAATTTTCTGGGTGTTCTTAAAGTGAACACGAAGATTTGAACCTCTTGATTTGCATGATTTTGTAGGGGTTTCTGGGTCAAGAGAGTAGCAAACCATCTTCACCTTTGGCCGCTTTCAGGAAGAGTGGTATTGTAATTTCTATACCCCATCATCACCAGTTTTCTATTTGTAAATGCTTGTCCTTCCTCACCTGCTGAAGGGCAACCCACAAGGGATGGACTTGGCGTTGTCTTGCTGCTGATTGGTTCAGACTGTAATATGTATAATAATGAGCTAATGGTCCAGAGCTGGGGCGGGAAGTATGGATGGGACATCCTGGCAGGGGGATCCTCAGACAGATGTAGGAGGAGGCAAAAGGAAGACAGACGGAGCTGGAAGCAGGCAGTGAGAACTACATGGAGAGATGGGATGGCAGAGAGTCAGGATAAGTTTAGATAGCTGAGAGACTGCCCCAGCTAAAGGTCAACAGCTTTAAACGATGTAGATGCCTCTGTGTCTTTACCATCAAACCTCAGGTGGGATCCCCGTAAGCCTTGCAATATATGTTGACTCTCTTATTCATCTATTCATTGGGTCACTCACACTTCATCCATTGGCTCATGCATTCATTCCTTGGCTCACAAGTTCATTCACAAATATACACTAAGTATCTGTGAGTGATCAAGCAAGGCATCTGGCTGGGCAGACCAGGTCACGGCAGACCTGTCCTACTGTGACAGTACCTCTGTAGAGTGGCTTGTACTGGGGAGTTCTGTACAGGGAAGAGATAGAAATGGGACAGATGGGAAGTCTGGCATATCAGTAACGGCTCTCCTGTAAACACCCAAGGTGACATGGTCTGACAGGGTGACATGGGGCGGGGCTCTCTGTGGAGGAGGTTGGAACAGAGTCTCCTCTGCCTGCATGGAACCCTCAACCTCTCAGTACATTAGGTAGGGATCTCTGGAAATAGGCTCTACCATCCTGTTCTCCTGGCCTGTAGGTCTCAGCAGAGCCATGAACTTAGAGGCTAGTTACAGAGGAACTGCAGCCCCGCGTGTCTGTGGATCCTGTAATGGACAAGTGTGTTGGGAGCTCTGGGCCAGGAGACCTCTCTGTTCCCCAAGTCCTCTTTTCCTGGACCTGGCTGGTGGGTGTCTACCACGGGTGGCTGGTGAGGGCCAAGACATCAGGGACAGGAGCTGCATGATATCACTCTCCTGATGATTGTTCTCTGGGCTGACCCTGGTGGCCTTTGCTGGTTCCCTGGCCCTTAACAGGGTTTGGAGCTATAGAGACTCCAGGATGGCATCGTCCTTGAGGTCCTGGCCAGCACAGGAAGACACTCCGGGCCAAAAAAGGATTCAGTGTCTGGCTTTCCCACTGATTTCAGGGAGGAAGCTGGATTCATGGCTAATATGGGTCTGCAGCCCGGCTGTGGCTCTGCAGGAGGCTGTGGGCTGGATGGTAGTAATCTAGTTATCAGTGTGACCTCTGACCCCAGAAGGAGGGGTAATCAGGTTAAGAAGTATCCATCTCGGTAGGTTCCTCCTAAGGCCTGTGAAGAGCTAACCTCTACTGCTGATGGCAAGGATGGAGAGAAATAAGAGCCTCCCTCTGCCCTCATGTCAGCTCTTGGGTTCTGGGTGGGGACTGAAATCCTTGCAAGTGCTCAGAACCTTCCCAAACCAGAGCTTCAGGGCCTGTTGACCTCTGCCTTGCTGTTTTCTCAGTAGGCTGTCAGCTTTTTCTTTCCAGTGAGGAGTAGGAGGGTATTAGATGCTTGCAAAGCAGCTGACAGTAGGGTCTAGGCAGGAGCTGTGTGTTCAGGAACAAGAGAGAAAAAGAGAGATCTCAGGTTTTTCACACCCATGTATCTCAGCTGGGATACAAAGCAACCCCAAACCCGTGCAATGGATGAGTAGTCACAGCCCCGGGTCTGAACTCTGGTTTAGTTGTATCCCTTGATTTCCCTCTCTAAGTCTTAGTTTCCTCCCTTTGCCCATGTGAACCTTGGTTTCCTTATCTGTAAAGCAGAGTCCATGCCCCCCACCCCCAGCCCGTGTTCCAGCCTCATTCACGATTGCTTCAGCTAGCTTCAGTCTCACTGCTAGGGAGCTGAATGTTCCCTCAGGTTCAGTTGTAATAACATATGTAAAAATGCCACACACAACAGAGCTGATAAGAGAGAAAGAGACAGAGATAGAGACAGAGATAGAGACAGTGGGAGAGTGTAGGTGAAGAGAAAGAGGGGGATGGTGGGGTTCTGAGAAAGAAAGTCAGAGAGGGACGGGGAGAGAAACCAAAGCGGAGAGAGTGTGCAGTGATGGGTCAGCCCTTAATATCTGGTGCACAGATGAAATGTGTCTGCCAGGTGCCTAGCAGCGGCATGTGATGACATCACAGGTTGCTAGGCAACCAAGAGGCAGGCTACCTATACATCAGTGATGTCACTATGTCAACTTGCTACTTAAAGCCCCAAGTTGGAAGATGCTGCGGCCTAAATGTTTGCGTCTGGACCACAGCTGGATGAGATGCCATGTAGGGTCTCTGGCACTCAGCGAGTGCTCAGTAAATATCAATAATTATTATTATAGCTCTTAATAGTTTGTAAGGGAGGCTGTCTTAGTCACTGTTCTATTGCTATGAAGAGACACCACGACCAAGGCAGCTCTTATGAGAGAAGGAATTTAACTGAAGGCTTGGTTACTTACAGTTTTCAGAGGTTTAGTTTATTATCATCATAGCAGGAAGCATAGTGGTATGCAGGCAGATGCTGGAACAGTAGCTGAGAGCTACTTCTTGATCTGTAGGCAGAGAGAGGATTGGCATGGCTTTTGACACCCCAAAACCTAGTCAGTGACATACTTTCTCCATCAAGGCCACACCTCCTGAATCCTTCTAATCCTTTCAAATACTCCCTAATGACTAAGCATTCAACTCTATCTATCTATCTGTCTGTCTATCTATCTATCTATCTATCTATCTATCTATCTATCTATCTATCTATCTATCTATCTACATATATATGTAGATATCTACATATATGTATATATATCTCATTCTCGTTTGAACCACCATAAGGATGATGTTGTGGTTAGGTTCAGCTTCCCACCTCATCTGTGGGAGGTGTGTACATCTACCTTTTGCTCATAAACCCAGGAGATAAGCCCAGGTTTCTGATTCCAGAGTCCAGGCCATGACTGTACCTATGCACTGTCCCCATAAGATCACTAAATGCTAACGCAATGATGAGAGCCCCGAAGTTCTGACTTGAGAGATAAGAAGGAAGGATAAAAGCTGGGGTGATGATGGCATTTGGGAGGTCTAGGGAGCTCCTCACACGTATGTGTCATATATGGGGCTAACCAGATGATACCTAGGATGAAGAGGGGCTGACCAGTTCAGGTCCAGAGATAGTGCAAAGGACACTGGGCTGTCTCTAAGCACAGGTGAAGCAGGGTTTGATTATGAGTCCAGCAACGTGATTCCTGGGGAGAAATAGCAGGATAGGACAGCCCCCCCCCGGACCCAGCCCCACTGGCATCCTGATCTTGGTCATTTAACCTTGAGAACAGAGAGGAAATAAACTCTGTTGAACAAGCCCGTCAGTCTATCGTGTTCTGTTTTGACAGCCTGAGCAGGCATGTGTAGGGGGGATGGAGGTTTTTCTGCCTGTTTGCTCAGCGCTGTTGGCTTGTCATTCTTCAATATTCAGCCAGTGGTGTTTTCTGCTCTTAATCAATGAGCTTCCATTGATTTCCAGATAGAAATATTTCTTGGTGCACTTTTTAATGAGACGATGGTCTCGCATGAACTAACACGAGGTTAGAGAGAATTTCAATTTGGACATGTTTCATTGTAAAAACAAAAAAACAAAAACAAAACCCAAACAAAAACTGACATCAATTCCTCACTTGGGACATTTGTGTGTTCTGATCTCTGCTGGAGTCATCTGCCACTGCATCTATGTACCCTCTGCCTGCTTGGGACGTCCAGGTGCCCTCTCCTGGCCCATCTCACCATCCCCAGGTTTGTGGCCTAGGGTTTCCCTCCCTGGTCTCTGGTTGTAGGGCGGGCAGAATCCATGGGTAGTAGCTGGACTGCTTGTAACTCGCTTCCCTCTGAAGACAGCAGCTCTTCCTTCCTACTCCTCAACCAACCATGCTATAGTGAGTGGATTTGCTTGTGTGGGGGGTAGTGCCAGGATTCATGGAGTAAGAAATAGATGGTGGACTAAGATGGTCAAGCCAAGAGAAAACTCTGGGAGGAAGAGGAAATGCCGAAATCCATTTTTGTGCCCCTGCTCCTGCCCCCAGCCTGGCTGCCCTAACTCATTAGAGATCTTTTGGTCTGAACTCACGTGTGAGGTGGGTGGGGATTGTAAGCCCACAGTAGACGTCTCCTCTTGACTTCCCTATATCCTCTTCTTTCTCTGTCATCTCCCATTTGAGATCTGTGGTTGTCTAGTTTACCTGTCCACCAGCAGTAGATTTGTCCTCCAGGGACATTGTCCATGGCCACACCTGGCACAGTGCTGGTGGGATCCACCTGCTGAGTAAAAGTTACAGGTTCTGTGGAGCATGCTCCAGTGCCCAGGATGGTACCCTCACTAGGGACTGTCCACCCAAGGGTCAGTCATGCTGCTAGAGCCCCACGAGTCTTACAAAGCACACAGAGCTCAGCAGGCAACAGCCTGCTCAAAGTCACACACATTGGTGGTAGGTCCAGGACAACAGCCTGGGGGTCTTGACTCTCATTCAGCTTGGAGAGTGTCAGTGCCAAGAGGCTTCTCTGTTTCAAGCTCGGTTTTCATTCCTCTGTAAATAATCTCAATTTCAGGGACACTCATGTCTGTATTTATTCCTGCTTGTCTTTCATTGTGCTTTCTGTCTGGGTAATCCGAGGCTTGCAGGCAGCTAAGTACGAGGTGCACATTTCAATGAAACGCAATACAAAATAATTGCACAGATTTCTTTCACGTCTGAGTGACAGATTAATCTCCCCAATACATCTCTCTTCCCTCTTTGCTTCCTCTGCTTTCGGCTTTCTCCTCCTTTTCCAGATTCTCTGGGATTTTAAGTGGCTCTCTGGCACCCAATCACTGAGAGACACATGAGACCTCATCAGACCCCATCAGACCCCCATCAGACGGCTTTCATCCCCTATAATCTGTAGGCAATGTCAGAAGGACTTGGGATCGGGAACTGCCTGAGAGCAACACCAGTCCTGGACAGAGAGAGGATCCGTCTCTGTGGATGATGGTGAGGATGGGGTCAGTTCCAGATGTAGGGCACAAAGGATGTCCTGCAATGCTGGACTCTAGGGACAGACACTCTCTTAGCATTATGGTGTCAGTGAGTCAGAGCCATAGGGGACATTGTGGACTTTTACATCAAGCTTGGGCTCTGGTCAGAAGATTGAGGAACAGGACGGAATGGGATCCATGGCCTTGGAGAAGACACGGGGAGTGGAGGAGGCACAGGTGAGGCCCTGTGATTTCTTGTCTCCTCTGCAGAACGTGCTCTATCCTGGGAGAACTGGGGAGCCCTTGAAAGTCTGAGTGGTAGAGGCCCTAGCAGATCTGTGAATGAATTCCTTTTTCTTCCTGGCTGCTTTGTCATGGTGTGCAAGACTGCGGGACAAGCAGACAGCAGGAGGCAGGAGGAGGCTTCCTGGAAATGTCCAGAGGGAGTTGATGGGGAGGAAGGGGCTGAGGAGAAGAAAGGACCATCTCAGTGAGCATGCTGCCTTCCTGGCATTTATTTTATTCACTCCTCTGGGTCTCATGGCTGTGGCTGAATGGAGGCAGTGTGGCCATTCCACAGAGCTAGTATTAGGAAGCAGGCTGGAAGGCTGCCAGGCGGCTGGAAAGAAGTGTGTTGGGTGGTCAGAGGCCACCAGGCTGGTAGGAGGTGCGAGGGCAGGGACCCTGGACTTTTCGGTTGCCCAAGGTAAGGACTCTTAGTGGAACAGTGTCCCAGGTTCCTGGGGCCAGGTGAGGGTTCTTATGTCCTAGGGTGGAGATTAGCACAAGCTGCCTGGGATGGGGGTGAGTGGGTAGTGGGGTGTTCTTGTGGCTGGAGATCATTTATTGTTGACTCACATGCTAGAATAAAGGGATAGGTTCAGAGGGTACTGGAAGGGGCCCCGCTTGCTAAGCACTTATGCGCAGTGAAGAAACCCCGTATCATGACTCAGAGGAGATCCATGTTCAATGGGCCCGTTGGCCAGACAAGGAAATGGACTCAGCGACACTGAGCCCCAGACTGCAGGACCAGAGACTGTACCTAGAGTTCAAACTCTGTCTTGCCTGATCCCAAGTGGTCTATTCTTCTGATGGGCGGCCCTGGCCAGCCCTACATGGCACTCTGGTTCTCTGGTAGTTCTGGGCCTCCTTGGCCTCCTGATCTAGCTCTGTCCCACATGATAGGCTCACCTATCCAGCAGCTAGTCAAGCTCCCTGAGGACCAGGATTCTATCGGTCTCCTGTCTATCACCATAGATCCGGTTACTCTTCCCTACTCTGGGAGGCCAGCAGTGGCTGAAGCTGAGGGGACCCGGGACAGCCAACCCTTTACAGCACTATTCTGCTTATCAGAAATTGCTTCCCGGCCTCTTCCCAAACTGGCTCTGTGCCAGCCAGCCCAGGATTCAGGCAGTCTGCTGATAACCCCAGCCTGCATCTTGCTCATGTCCCCTTGGATGCCTAGGCAGGCCCATGGGACCCCAAGGCTTCTGGGCTCCCCTCTCTCACCCTCACTGAAGGCATCCCTTTGGAGCATAGGCTTTGGGGCTCCATCTCTCATGAACGCCTGGCTTTGCCGAACCTCTCTCAGCCTCAGTTTCCTATCTGTCCACTGGGCTGCAGAAGCAAGACCGACTGGTGTCTGTGAAGTTCCGGGCTGGGCCCTGGTGTGCAGAATGTGATCAGTGAACAAAGCTTCAGGTTTGATGCCTCCCATTCTCCCCAAATCACTTCAGACATGGCCTTGCCTGGGGATACAAGCCAAAGTCCTTTTGGCCCCTGTGTGGTGTCTCCAGGTGTCTTCCCAGTGGGACCCATTTTTGTCTCCACCTTCTATGGTCTCAAGTAACTATTTCTCTAAGCCTCTTGTTGCTAGCACAGGCCTCATACCCCAGCTGTGTTCTGTGTCTTCCTCTATGATCACTTTACCCCACTGTATCTTGAGACTTGATCCCGATTTTCTGTCGAGACTGCTGACCCCTAGCGACACCTCCTCCAGGAAGCCTTCTAGAATGTTGAACTGAGCAGATCCTCTTCTGTGGTCCTGTACTCCAGCTGGGAGTGACATCATCCCTCTTGGAGTCTGTGCTCTTGCTGCTCCCTGCTCCACCATGCCCCATCTTCCCCTCCCCCTCATGTTTTGGGAAAGCTGGTATACCTCTCAGCTCAGCAGCCTTCACCCTCCCAGGAAAGCCTTTCGTGTATTTGCTTTAGACACGTTTTACTTCTAAGACCTCCGTGAGGATCTCTGTTCTTCGTGGCAGCTCCCTTTTCCCAGCACAGAGCAGTGCCCAGAGAGGTCCCAGATACCTGAAAGGAGAGACAGGGGCCAGAGGGAGGGCAGGAGGAGTAGGAAGGGAGAAGAGGGGAGGGGAGAGAAGGGAAAAGGGAGGAGAGAAAGAAGTGGGTGGGTGACACAATGCCTCAAATGGCCAACAAGCCTCTCCTGCAGGAGAGTGTCTGAGACCTCTTGTCTGAGCTGTTGGGAACCGGTTTCACCAAACCTATTAAACCAGTTGTCAAAATAAAGAGCTCAGGGAGACACACCTCTTCCTTGATGGCAAAATTCCCACACTGATTCTTTAATCCCTGCTCCCTGTGAAGAAGCCAGATATGCTGAACACCCCCACCGCCCCTCTCCCAGAGTCCCCATCCTCCTTTGCCTACAAAATGCTGCAGCGAAGAACCACGCAGGTATAACGCGCACCGTTTAGTTCCTTACAGCATTCCCCCCCCCCCCCCCAGGAAAATGACAGCGCCTTGCAGTTTAGTGTCTAGGGAGGGAAGGAGGCACTGGCTGTCAGCAGAGAGGGCAGGAGGAGGGAGTGTCTGATGCTGCAGATGTCAAGCCTGTCAGCAGGAGGGGCACGAAGTACCTGTGCCCACTGAGGCCAGGGTGGTGTGTCCGCTAGACCCTGCTCTCCACCCACACCTCTTCCATCTCGCAGATGTTCCTCTGCTGGTACCCGACCGGCACCGGTCCCGGCACACTCCCCACTGGACAAATCGCCCTCACTACTGTGACCGTCAGCGCAGGAATGAAGATACTCTGGAGACTATCTAATGAAACAATGGACCCCAAGGAATTGAAATTTCTCTAAGACTCTCATGCTGGGAGAAGAAAGAGGCTGAAGCCTGGTGCCACCCTGTGGTGTGTGTGTGTGTGTTGTGTGTTTTTTGGGGGGCTTGTCATATGGCTGTGCAAGAGAGACTGAAGCTGAGACAATGATTGGGACAGTGATGGGCAGGGCCATACTTTTATCTAGACTGCTTAGTTATGTGCACCTCAAGTCCTCTATTTAAACCGAAACTTCATGTCAGGACCCCAGAGATGAACCTGGGGGATGGGTGGTTGGACTTCTTTGTCCCACTTCACAGTGTGACTACACTGAAGAGATCTTTTTTTTCTCTCCTTTTTAGTGTGACATTGTCTCTAACTGGTATATTAAGGACTAATGGCTTAGTCATAGGGACCCTATTATGGCTGCCAGGGTCCAGGCACTGACCCTAGCAACTCTGGTGACATTATTGGCCCTGTGGTCATGAGGCCTACCATGGGCTACTATGTGTCAGGGTATGTATAATCCCTACAAAGTTCTGGCCTAACAGACGTCAAAAATACAACTCCTCATTTCCGACAGTGAGGTGGGGAACTTGGGTTTTTGGGGGACATGCCACTCACGTCTTTGGCAGAGAGGGAGCTGAGCACACTGGAGGCTTCCATTGTTGGGAAGGGTTGGGAAGCTCAGGACAGGAAAGCCATGAACAGGGGCTCAAGCAATTCAGGTATGGAGTGCTCACAGACCCAGATGCGTGGACAGAGAGGCAGTAAGCCACCTTCTGTAGAACTCACAGCTAAGGATGGCTTTCCAGACAAAGGTCTGTTGTGGATTTGATGACAGGGAAAGCTAGCTTTGAATCATAAGTGGGTAAATGAATGTGTTTATTCTCATCAGTGGGTCTGCGTTGTACAAAAAATTTGCACTTGATTATTGTATTTGAATTTCATCAATAAAAGATTTGTGAAAATTTGTTTTCTCTCTTATGAAGTATTTATGTTGAATCCTTGATGCTCCCTCTTGGCTCAGAAAAGCATAAATATTTGCTGTCTTTCCTGCTCACCTCTGCTCTAGAAGGAGAAGGTTCCAGTTTGGTCAGATGCTTGACAATGTTAACAATGTCCTCTTCCTTTCCCACCCCTGCCTGTTTATTCTTAGCGTTTGGCCTCATGCTTGCGTGACGGCTGTCACAACATATTCTCAGGCCAGCATTCAAATCAGGAAGAAGGGCGGGGCAAGGGTGGCAGCAGATTTCCCCCTCACTGCCCAGTGGGACCACCCCTAAATCACTTTTGGAGGAGGAGCCTATAGGTTGTTTGGGGCTGTAGAGCAAGCTAAGGGGGCTGTTGGTGAAGGAGAGAAGGGTAGTCGTGTTCATCACCACTTGCTTGTCCATGTCACAGAGGTCTGGGTTGGAGCTCAAGCCTAGGCACTCAAGAGAGCCCTTCTCTGAACCTCTGCCTCCTCCTCCTGTTGTGGGAGATGTGTGATCCGGAAGTATCTGTGGTGTAGCTGTTGCCCAAGGGTTAGGGACCGTGACATGGGAGTCACACACAGACACCTGTCGCATGGGTTTTTCTCAGTGACTAGATCTGCCTGTGAAGCAGACCCTTGGCATTCACTCTGCCCAGTCTGGAGTGACGTGGGAAGGGTTAGGAGTTTACACACAGAGCACTTCTGCTCATGGAGTCCTTGTTTCATGCGATCTCCTAACTCCCCAGGAAGAGGGCCTGCTTTTGTCTCTGCTTTACAGCTGGAAAGCGGAGGCACAGGTGGTGACCCCAGGTGCAGGGAGGGCGGATGGTGGTCAGATTTCCGGGATGCGCCCCACTTGTTCCTCTGCAGGTGGACCTGGTACAGGTGGATTTCCAGGGAGGCTTTCCTTGCTCTGAGGACTGTCACTAGCTCTAAGCTTGTGGCTGGGCTGGCCTCGCTCAACCCTGTTCTTTGTCCCTTCTGGAACTTCAGGCCTTTAGAACTTGCCTTTGGTGTGAGGAGATGTTCCCCTTTCCCCACGACCATGAATGGGCACACTCTGTCTCCTCAGTGGTGGGATACGCAGTACCCAGGCTGGTGTCCATGTCCTGCTGGCATTTCTTGGAGAATCAGTACGCACTTACATAGAATAGAAGCATATACTAATGACAAACAATTACTCTGCATATTCATAGATGGCTGTCCTGGTGGTTTGATGAGAAGGTCCTCGTTGACTGGTATGTCTGAATGCTTGGATCTAGTTAGTGGAACTGTTGGGGAAGAATTTGGAGGTGTGTCTTTGCTGGAGAAAGTGTGTCACTTTGCGGTTTCAAAAGCCCATACCAGGCTCAGTCTCCCCCCAACTCTCTGCCTGCTGCCTGAAAATCATGATTTCAAGCTCTCGGGTGCTACTCCAGATCCATGACTGTCTTTCTCCCACCATGACAATCATGAGCTAACCCTCTAAAACTACAGAAAAGCCCCCAGTTAAGTTCTTGCATTAATAAGAGCTGCTTTGGTCATGATGTCTCTTCACAGCAATATAACAGCAAGTAAGGCAGCCATAATGCACAGAACCCACTTCTAATGTTCCACATGGACAGATGACCACAGCTGCATAACTGTGTGACGTCTCCTCCCGGGGAGGGGGGGTTACTCCACTGTCACTGCTGCCCGTCATAGACCTGTGACCATCACTGCCTGCTGCCCTCCTGGCTTCCCAGAGAGATGGCTTTGTTTGTGGGGGACATCCAAGTACAGGGAACACTAACACAGGCGTGGCTCTGGGTGTGGATGGAACAGAGTGGAGTCTCAGGAGAGGAGAGGTGGGTGGGAGTTCAGGTCTGGATTTCTGGGCCTTGTGGGTAGAGTCAGAGCCAGGAGGGAGGTTATCTGAAGAGCTATGAGCTTCTGGGAGGAGTAAGGGATGGCTGTCTCTGTAAAATGGGCTTTTATTCGCCTGTTTCAATTGTTGTCTTGGAGGCTTACTGCCTCTGTCTGCTAACCTAGGCCTAGTCCTGGAAGCTTCTAGCCTCCATACAATCTAACTCAGGCCTAGAATGTTTTCAGCCTCTGAGATTTACTGTTTAATAAGCTCACCCTTTCTTGTTCTTACTGAGCTCTGAGCTAGTTGGTTCAACTCAGCTGATCTGGCTCAAACTCTGCTTCCTGCTGACTTAATCTGCCTTTCCTCTCTGCTTCTGAATTGCTCTGCTTGGCCTCAAACTAACTCCAGAAACCTGCTCTAATCTCCCAGCACCTTCTCATTTTCTGGCTCATTCGGTCTTCACCTGAGTTCTCGCTCTGTCTCTGCAACCTGCCTCTCTATTACTGTCCCAGTAAAAACTGCCTTCTCTCTCTCTCTACATTGCCCCTTAAGTAACTTAACTGTTCTTTCCCCTCTCTTCTCGTGAGAGTTGGGCATATCCTATTCTGTCAAATCTTTCTCTAATTTGTCACTATTTCTGCCACTTAATTAGACATCACTTTCTAACATGGGTGCTTCCTTCTACAAACTAACTTTACCTTCATTGTTTGGGATTAAGGAGTGTACCACCATGCCTGGATCTAAGCTTTTCTTTACCTGAAACTTCCTCCATACCAGGCTGGCCTTGAACTCAGATCTGCTTGCCTCTGTCTACTGGATTAAAGGCATGTCTGTAGTCCAGCTGGATCACACAGACCTAGAAGGTCTTTGGATGTGAGCTCTTGCCAGAACAGCCATGTTCTGAATTACCATTCCTCTGCAAGTCTCCCCTGGAAGAGGAGCACTCAGAGGGAACCAAGTGCCTCCTCTGGGCTCTGAGGGGAGAGGCAGAGTCCTGAGTCCCGGGGATGGGGAGAAGGGAGGGCACAGTACAGGCTGGGCTCTCTTAGTGTGATTTTCTGTTATCAAATGGGTACCCATCCGGAGGGCCTTGTTTGCCAGCTTGATGTGGTGCATTTTCTGACCCTCTATGCAAACGCAGATTGCACACAGCATAAATGGACACATTTGGATGAACTGACACCCAGAATTGCTCAGCACCACTTTGCTGTGTAAAGACAGCAATTTCAGCTGCTCCAAAGTAGTGTTTTTCACCGCCAGCGGATTTCTTTTTCCTCATTCAAATGGTACTCCCAGGGAGAATCTGTCTCATCCTCCAGCAGCTCCAGGGAGATAGATCAAGACATCTCCTCCACACACAGGACTGTTCTGCAAACGGGGACCGAGGTGCACCTTCCTCATCGTTTCCTGGAGGTCACACAGTATAGATGCCCCTCTGTATCTTCCCCTGTGGTCGTCTTCTATCTGTGGGTCTTAGCTAGGTGGCTGTTGCCAAACAGCCTCAAGCTCAGATGGCTTGGTCTTGTCCCCCTTCTCTGAAACATTCAATATCTCCTTACCACTTGCTGGAAAAAGTGTTCTAGGCTCTCAGGATCCAGCCTCAACTCACTCCTCACTGTCCCACTATCTCTTCTATACGCTGGGCAGGGCAGCGTTCCTGCAGGGCAGATAGGGCCTAGGCGAGCAATGGCTGCCTGCCAATCAGTGCCTTCTGGTCGGTGCCTCTCTCCTTTCAGAGCTGGGAAAATGGGCACAGCCTCAGGCTGTAGATCCTCGCCCTCTTGTTGGATTGTGCACGTGGGCTGTCAGCGACAGGTGACTGACTAGGCAGCCGAGGAAACAAGCTCAGACAACTGTTCATTAGAGAGAGCAAAGATGAGTGGGCATAGGCCTGTTGCCTATGTCCTGTGTCACACAGGGTGACTCGAAGCAGAAGGGACCAGGTGACATGGGTAGCCAGGCAATCTGGTGCTCAGGAGCAGGTGCCATGTCCTGGGGTGCTGGCTCGTTTTATTATGACAACTTGACACAAGCTAAAGCCATCTGAGAGGAGGAACCTCAACTGAGAAAATGCAAGCCTGTAGAGCATTTTCTTAGTTAGTGACTGATGGGCAGGGCCCAGACCATTGTGGGTGATGCTATCCCCGAGCTGATGGAACTAGGGTACGTAAGAAAGCCATGGAGAGCAAGCTGGTAAGCAGTACTTACTTCGCTGCCTCTGTATCAGCTCTTGCCTCCAGGTTCCTGCCCTGTTTGAGTTCCTGCCCCAACTTCCTTTGATGATGACTATTGATGTAGAAGTGTAAGTTAAATAAAGCCTTTGCTCCCCAAATTGCTTTTGATCTTCATCACAGCAATAGTAACCCTACCTAGGACACCTGGCTAAGCTGGTGGCTGCCTATGGCTGTACCCTCCAAGGTTCCTAAACACCTTAGAACCCACTGCTACCTGAGCCCCACAGTCTGAACCGAAGTTTCCAGGGTTCTGTGATGTTCCAGGCATGCATCGGGTACCCGGGCCTAACATGGCTGTTCCTCTGTGGCCCTCAGCTGGTGCTCTGACAGTTCTGTCATCCTAAAGCCACTCCTCTTTCTAGCCAACCTTCTTCCATGTGCTTAACATTCTCTGTCTCCACTGTAGCATAATGGCTCCCAGCCTCTGTCCCCAAGGCTTCCAGTTACCCACCCACGGCTGTTTCTATTTCCTTTATTAAATATCCAGTTGGTGGTTTCTCTTACTGCCGCAGAGTGAACCAAGACACTATGAAGTCGACTTTTGAAACCTTGGTGGTTTCAGCTTTTTATTTTTTATTTTATTTTATTTTATTTTTTACCACTACAACCTACTGCAATGGATATAGCCATTCTTTCAAGTTCCTCTGTTTATGCTGCGGGGGGAGGGGCTCCTAGGAGATGCTGAATGAGACAGCGTGAACTTTTGAAAACTAACAACACCTCATATAATGGAGTGAGAAGCTTGCAAGCCCTTTCTGCTTGATCTTGATGTAAATCCAGCCCCGTTTCCTTTTTATTCTCTCCAGCTCCCACCGTGCTTGGGCCGCTGCAGGAGCTGCCTGAACAGTCTTGTCTTTGCCTGGCTGCTCTCAAGAGTGAATGATTTAGAAAACTCTTGCTGGATACTCTCTTAATGGCCTTGGCTCCTGCCTCACCCTGAGGCAGTCCACTCTGACAGCAGCTCTGTCCTGCACGCTCAGCTCTGCAGTTGCTACCGCAGGCCTCACCTTGGTCTTTTACCCAGTGAGCACTCTCCAAGTCTGTCTCCTGCCTCCTTCAGGTCTTGCCCCCCGTGTCACCTGATCTAAAGGGTCACCTGACTGTAGACTGGCTCCCCTGAGCTCTGCAGGCTGGGTCCCCATTGGGTCCTCATTTACCAAATGCAGCCACGTTTCCCCACCCCCTCAGGACTCTGAGCTTTTGCACCTGCTGTTCCCTCCACATGCTACCTCCCAGCACACCTTTATAAAGTCCTTTAGAATGTCCCTAGGGGGCAGGTCCCTGTGACTCTCAGTGTATTCTGTCTGGCTGTTCGTACAGTTAGTGTTGTGACATGACGGTGACCCACGCTTTTCTCAGGAGACCCCCGGGGCACAGCTATCTCTCTCTGCCTTAGTCACTGAGCTCAGCATTTAGTACCAATAGATATGCACACCAGAAACTCTGGGGTCTGCGGAGGGTGGGGGGCGCTGGAGACAGGAAATTCTGTGGCCTAGGAAACGGAGGGGATGGGTGGGGACAGGGTGGGGGTGGGATAAGGTGGTCAGACCTGTGGGAGGATGTGCCACAGGGTCTGACTGCTTTGCTCCCAGCTGCCTGAAGTGTCTGGGTGGAGTGGGAATCTGTGTGCAGGCCATCTCCAGACCAGCCAGGGGCACTCTCTCCAGTTGGTACTCTATAAGGTGTTGTTCACCCCAGACGGGGCCCTGTCAGGGTGAGGGAGAGCATCATAGAGTCTTGCTCAGCACCTTGTTCTCTGTGGTCACTCTCACACTCCTGCCTTCCCTTCTCTCCAGTTCTCTCCTCCTTAGGCTATTTTTTTTAAATATGTATAATTTTTGATCCGCTGCCACGCAATACTTCCTGCTGCATCACTTTGCAAAGATCCCTGAAGGAGCAGCAGCAAAGCACGCCCGCTTGCAGAGCCACAGAGGCCTCTGTGCAAACAGCGGGAAGGAGCTGGAGCAAGAAATGGCGATCTGTTTGTCACATTTAGTTAGGAAGGGGATGGAGGGGGGGATGTCTGGGTGGGGCAGGCTGGTCGGTGTCACTGTCAGAGCAGTGTGAGAAGGGCTGGGAGCCCAAGGCTGGGGCTGGGACCTGCTCGTTGGTCTCCTACCCCATTTGCCCTCCATAACCTTACCTGTACCCATCTCTGCTTGGACCTCCAGAGTCTTGGGGAGGGGGTGCAGATGAGGTAGCTCTGTGGTCTCAGGACAAAGAGCTTCCCACCTCTGCTGCTGCTCCTACAAGAACCTGAGCTTGGTTCTGGGCACCTACACTAGACTACTCAGAACCACAACCTCCTGGAACTCCAGCTCCACAGGATCTGACACCCTTCTTTGGGCACACACACACACACACACACACACACACACACATACACACACAATTACAAATAGAATACAATTAAAAATTAATAAAAATAAAAGATCATCCTGAGTGAGGTATCCCAGAAGCAGAAAGGAACACATAGTATATACTCACTTATATAGACCTATAAGATAGGATAAACATACTGAAATCTATACACCTAAAGAAGATAAACAAGAAAGAAGACCTGGGGTAAGATAATTAATCCTCACTCAGATAGACAAATGGGATGGACATTGAATGTAGGAGAAAACAAGCAACAGGACAGGAGCCTACCACAGAGGGCCTCTAAAAGACTCTACCTAGCGGTGTATCAAAGCAGATATTAAGACTCACAACCAAACCTTCGGCAGAGTACAGGGAATCATATGAAAGAAGGAGGAGTTAGTAAGACCTGGAGAGGACAGGCGCTCCACAAGGACCAAATAGATCAGGGCACAGGGGTCTTTTATGAGACTTTCTCAAACCAAGGACCATGTATGGATATAACCTAAAACCCCGGATATGGCCCATGGTAGCTCAGTATCCAACTGGGTACCCTAGTAAAGGGATCAGGGACTATTTCTGACATGAATTCAATGGCGGGCTCTTCCACCCCTCCTCCCCTGAGGGAGGAGCAGCCTTGCTAGACCACAGAAGAGGACATTGCAGGCAGCCCTGAAGAGACCTGATAAGCTAGGATCAGATGGAAGGGGAGGAGGTCCTCCCCTATCAGTGGACTTGGAAAGGGGCAGGGAGGAGATGAGGGAGGGATTGGGGGAGTGGGAGGGAATGAGGGAGGGGGCTATGGCTGGGATACAAAGTATATAACCTGTGATTAATATAAAAATAAAAGAAAAAGAAAAAATTAATAAAAATGAATGTCTCACACATCTTGGAAATTAATTTCTGAAATCTTAAAGAGTTCAGTAATAACCACCCCACCTGGACATTATCAGCTAATGTTTCTAGGTGTTTAGCCAATGGCAATAATGGCATATGTTCACACAGAATTACATATGTGAATGTTCATGGAGGCTTTATTCATGCCATTCCCAAACTAAAACAACTCAAGTGTTCATTTCACAGATTAGTGGATGAACAAACTATGGTATGTTCAGGTAGTGGAAGAAGACAAAAAGAATGAAGTACTGATAGAAACAATAAAATGATTTAATTAATTTGGCTCTTTTCTCCATCTCATTTCCCTAGGAAGCTAATCTTGCACCTTGAACGGGCACCCAAGGCATCATGGGTACTTAACCTGTAGTGGTACAATGAGTGAGTGAGTGAATGAATGAGTGATAGTTGGTATTACTTTCCAAGTTGTGCTTCTTGAAGGCTTTTAGTTCAGGGACCTGGGGTTATTTGCTAGTTCTGGCTTCCCAATGCCATTCATTCCCTGAGGAACCAGAATTCATGAGAGCTTTCAGGAAGGTTTTTGTGTTCCCAGCTGCATGAGCTGAGGACTGATGATACAGGCCACGGAAACTACCACACACACCAGCCCCACTCTACAGTGTGTGTGTGTGGCAGGTGCAGTGGCTGGGTACCTGTCAGGCATGGATTTTGCACCTTGGCTGATGAGTCAGGGAACCAGTGCTTTCTGGTCTGCTCTGCCTCCCAGCGTATCACTTTCATCTTCAGTCTGATGGCTGCAGCATCAACTTGGACCACACTGCCCCATCCGCTAGAACGCCAACGCTTGAGGCTTTTCTTTGATTGGCTCCTGTTCAAAAGAGTGTCTACCTCTAAAACAGTTCTGCACTGACTGCCTCAACCTAGGGGGATGGCTCAACCTGATCAGGCACTCAGTTGAGCCGGGCCAAGGAATCAGAGATGGGTCATGAGAGCTGGCCATGCTTGGTCTCCTTTCTTCTTCTGCCTCATGCTCAGTCAAGCAGATTCCAGGCAGTTAGTTAACAGCCACAATGGAGAACATTTATCGAGAACACATGGCTTCTTCCAGGCATGTTTTCTTGCCTGCAACACTGTGTTTGCTCATCCATCTATCCACCCATCCATCCAACATTTTCGTGATGCCTTCCATGTGCTACCTGCGACATCAGGTCCATAGGAGGAAATCACAAACAGAAACTTAGTTCTTGGCCTGGCGCATACTCCAGGTAAACCAATACAGCCACCAGCCAAAGACTAGAGGAGTAAAGTAGCAGAAAAGGCTTTCCTTCCAGTTCTGGGACTGCGGAAGACCCTAAGCTGGGCTGTGATGTGATCTATTACCCTGGATGAAAGTACCATTGATTTCTTCTTTCTTTCTCCATTCCCTGGGCACTCTCTGGACCTCCATGGCCAAGGTCCAAGGCCATGGACCATGGATAGTTTATTGAGCACTTACTTGCCAGACACTGTTATTGCATTTTGTCTCTACAATGATGCCAGGAGGCAGGTGTTATCAACCCTTAGCATTACCAATCCCACTGCCAGTCAGGGAAGTGGAAGCTCAGGACTCCTTCGTGGCTGTAATAGTGATGTGTTTTGCCTACCCCTGTCTCACCAGTAAAGGGCTCCCCTGGTAATAGAGATGGTACTATTACTATCATGACAGTGGTCACCATGGCAGCTGTAGCAGCCGGAGTTCCTCGTCCTTGCAGAGTCCACCATGTGACTATCCACATGCAAAGTACCTATACCGTGTCCTGTAATATGTGCAGATGAGGCCTCTGGCCTCATGTCACACAAAGTAACAGCTCTACAGGGATGAGGGTCTGTGGAGAGTCAGGTTTGGAACCTGAACTCAGGTCTGCCTGGCTCTTGACAAAAAGGGTGTGCTGGGGAGGCAGAGACAGGCAGATGCCTGGCGACCTCTGGCTAGCCAGTCTAACCAAAGTGCCAAGAGCCCCAGACTTGGTGAGAGACCCTGTCTCAAAAAATAAGGTGGAGAGCAATCAAGACATCTGATGTCCACCTCTGGCTTCCACATGCATGTGGACACAAGTGCATGGGTACCTGTGCTCGCACACGAGCACACACGCATTCACACAGACACACACAGAAACAGAGTGGAGTTGGAACAGGTTGCACAGCGGGACATTTTGGTGCACACCAGCAGCCCTTGAGTGGGGAGATGGGCGGTTTCCTGGGTCCCAGTGGGGAGTTCGAGCTCACAGATCCAGGCATGTATCAGAATCAGGTTCCCCAAGTTCCCAGAGGCCCCTCTGGAACCCTGTCCTCCTCTTCTTCGGTTTCTCCTTTGTTTTAACTTACATCATCGAGTGTTTTTCTATTATTTACAAAGAGCCCCGATTTAGATGCTCCAACCCCTACTGCTTATTAAGGAAAAAAAAAAAAAGGAAAAAACAAAACAAAAACACCTGCTTAAAAAAAAAAAAGCAACAATTCTTCCAGCAGTGAGTGTCTCCCCGCTCAGAGGCCTCATCACACACGAGGAACAAGGCCTGCACAAATGGATATGGAAATTAAACCCACAATCTGGGCACACACTTGTTTGACAAGTGATAATTAACTGCTGACAATATAATTTCAGGCTGGATGCAAATGTGTTTTTCATTAAAAAGTAATCAAAAAGATGCTCGCATCTGGGAGCCCAGTTCTTCTGCTCTGAGTTGCTTAGGGCTGGCGCGGTGCATTCACTGTTCCTTGTTCAGATGGAGGACAGAACCTGACAGCAACACTGAGAGAAGCCCTTAGGGCAACCTGCAGAAGGTGCTTCATCAATTTGTCCCGCAGTAAAGCTCCAACATCCTCCCGTGACCGTCTCTGGTCTCCAAGGTGCCTAGGGTAGATCTGACTTCTGGTTCTGAAAAGATCCCGCTACAATCCCTAGTAATGTTTCCTTAGAATGGTCAGGGAGTAGAGAGAAATGGCCAGGTGGAGTGGGAAGCAAGGATGTGAACTGGTGTAGCAGCTGCCTTCCTCAAGCTCTGGCATCAACACGGTACCTGAGAAAATAGCCTAAAGAGAGGAAATCTCATGTGGGCTTACAGGGTCAGTCTACAGTCAGCTTGCCGGATCACTGTACACAGTGGTGAGGAGGACATCATGATGGTGACGCAGAAAGCCATGGCAGAGGGAAAACATGGGAGAGCAAGGGTGCTCACCTTACGGCTGCTGGGAAGCAGAGAGAGTGAGTCTGCCCTGGCTTTCTCTTTCCATTTAAGCTCTGTCCAGACCTTCAGCTGATTGGCCTATTCCAACTCTCATACTTTGCCTGCCACACTGGACTGAGTCCTCAGAGCCAAAAATAATCCTTCCAGCCCTTCTGCTTGGCCTCTGAGAGGAAAGAGGACTTCCTTCGTGATAGTGTCTATAGGTTTATCTTTAGTTTGTATTGGAGATATTGTTTATAAATCTCCAGGCTAAGCAATTAAGCTATCCCAACAGCAGGCTGGGGGATTCCCGAGACATCTGGTGGAAGTCATTCTAGAACTGTTTCCAGAGGGGCATGGTTCCTATAAGTACCAAGTCCTCTCAGATGAAGACAAGTGAGAAAAGAGGTTGCCGTGATTAAGAGTAATTGTCTTAGTTTTTCTTTCTGTTGCTATGATAAAGCACTCTGACTGCAGAGAAGTGCGTGCGTGTGAGTGTGTGTGTGTGTGTGTGTGTGTGTGTGTGTGTATGTAGAAAGAATGGGAACAGGGGTTCAAGCTGGGACTTTGCATCAACAAGTTTGTTTTCGTTTTCATTCAGTCCAGAGCTCAGCCCATGGAACGGTGCGACCCACAGTTAGGGTGTGTCCTTCTATTTCAATTCACCCAATTAGGCAGAGCCCTCACAGGTATACCCACAGACCGCCTAACTTAGACAATCCCTCATGGAGACTTTTGTCCTGATCGTGCCAAGCTGATAGCTGACATGGAAGCCAGTACTGTAAAAACCCAAAGAATTTCAAACTATAAATACAACTCTGAGAGAAACCATGATGCGAACAAGTCAATGAATGCTTAAAAGATAAAAATCAAAATTGCAGACTTGGAACGTACTAGAAAAAGGAAGCCGGATTAGGAAAACGGAGAGCCTCACTCTGAAGCTTCGTGGTCACCACAACCAGAAAAGTCCTCCAAGGGAAAACTGACTGGAGGGGAGGGGAGGACTGGGAAAGAATCAGCCACTGAAATATGGGTGGGGGGAAATGAGCTTGAATGTGTCAGAACCTTGGGAGTACTCCTAACGGCGTGCAAAGAAATATTATAATATTCTCATTAGGCAAAAGGAAAAGAGAGAGAGAGAGAGAGAGAGAGAGAGAGAGAGAGAGAGAGAGAGAGAGAAGGAAAGAAAGCTGGAGCGAAAGCAAAGGTCAATAAAAACAAAAACATTGTCTATCTTAGCCTCAGCTCATTGGGTTGCTTCTCCTCTGTGGCTGTGATGAGATCCCTGGCAACAGCCTAAGGGAGAGGGGCTTATTCCAGCCCAGGGCTGAGAGGGCGCAGGGCCTCATGGCGGGAAAGGGTGGGTTTGTCCTGCCTGTGAAGGTGGGAGCTTGTGGTGTGACTTGTTCATGTGTTGGCAGACCAGGAAATTAAGCTCCAGACCAGAAGTGAATGTGGGGTTACCCTTCAGGACCTGTCCTCAGAGACCGGCTTTGGCAGGGTAGGTCTCATATTCCAAAGTTCCCTCAACCTCCCAAAACAGCATTGTCAACTGGGGACCAAGTGTTCAAACAAACCAGCCCATGGAAGGATATTTCACACCCAAACAGTAACAGTAACTCAGAACCATTTTTAACTCTTTAAAGTAATAATAGTGATTATATATTGAGTGAGTGTCACATATAGACAGGTAAAATGGTTGGCAGCACTGTCCACGGAATACTGTTATAGTGCACCTATGCTATATACTGAATGGAAGGAACAGTGTTATTTGGAGATGGACAATGATTAGAGAAGCCTAGAGTATAAACTCCAGGGAAGCTATTCACATTTCTTTTAAAAGGAAATATAAGCTTGGTGTCGTGGCATGTGCCTATAATTTTAGCATCTTGGGATGGGAAGTCAGGAGGATCAAAACTTCAAGATCATCCTCAGCTACATAGCAAGTCTGAGGCCAGCCTGGGAAATACGAGGCCCTGTCTCAAAACAAACAAACAAACAAACAAACAAACAAACAACCCCCCACCCCCCCAACAAAGCAAAACAAAACAAAACAAATCCATGAAGTATAATGGACACATACAATAGTACACACTTCACAGTTAAAACAGCAGAAGATGGAAAATGAAACCATGGTAGTGGATAGAAAATACTCATAAATATGGTCATATAAAATGAAGTACATTAATAGACACTTTCAGTGTCATTTGGTTTAAATTTACCAACTAAAAGGAGAGCGATCTGGGGGGCAGAGTGATGTCTCATGGGTTAAGTGTGCAGGCTGCTCTTACAGAGGATCTGAGTTTGATTCCAAGCACCCACATGGAGGCTCGCAACCATTTCTAACTCCAAGTCCCAGGGGATCTGATGACCTCTGGCCTCCATGGGCACCAGGCACACATGAGGTACACAGGCATATATGTAGGCAAATAGCCACACACATAAAATAAAAACAACATAAAGAGGTCAGGCCAGTAGGTACACTTGGAGAGATGTAGCCACTGGAAGGACTTGCTGCGGACCTGTCTGCTGTTTGAGTATCTTGTGCCCAATGGGCATTATAATTTGTGTCTTTTCCTCTATGAACTGTGTATCAAATTGTTCACATTAAAAAATAAAAGGACAACCAGGGTTGGAGAGATTGCTCAGTGGTTAAGAATGACTGCTTGCTCTTCCAGAGACCTAGGTTTGGTTCCCAGTGGGGCGGCTCACGACTCTCTGGGGACAGGAAGTCCTCTTGTAGTCTCTGTAGGCACTCACCACATATACGTACACACACAAAACTAAAACAATTTTGCAAAACCAGAAAGGTTTCCTAGAAGGGTTTCTGGTTTCCTAGAAAGGGACAATTAGACAGACAACAGACAGACTTTAGCAACAGCAGCAGAGACCAGAAGACGATGGAACAGGATTTTCAGCATCCGCCAAAGCAAGGACAGATGAATTCACACTCAGCTTAAACTGCCCACCAAAGCTGAGGCAGAGAAGATATTTTCAGACAAAATTCACCACACACAGGCCCTGGGTCAGAGATCAGACAGACAAGCATATGACACACTTCGGGGAAGGTGTAGCCAGGAGCAGGAGTTGGCTCAAGGACTCCTGTTGGGCAGAGGCACCACTGTCATAGATCACATGGATCTGTGTGTAGCTAAAATCTGTGTGTAGCTCAGAGGATAGGAGACTTTATGCTGGGTTGAGTGTGCTTATTGAAGTGCAGAGGTAAACCAGCCTGCAAGGGAAGCCAAGTTCACATTTTTCAAATCAGTAGAGGGAATAAAAGCATTCAGAAGAATCTCTCCCTCCACAATGTATGGCAGGAAACAAGAAAACCACAAGAAAGCAGCAGAGAAGTTGCTGTCGAGGTAGCGGTGGGTCGGAAGGAGGAAGCCTGTCCCTGGCGGTCACACGTGTGTGTGTGTGTGTGTGTGTGTGTGTGTGTGACTTAATGATATCACTTTTCTGAGCCTCAGTTTCCTTCTCTGCATCATGGGAGGATGATGGCCCTTGGGGGTGTCATGAAGGCACAATGGCCCCCAGTGCAGGGCTACAGACAGGGATGCGGCCTGCTCCTCGAGCCTTGCAAAGAAAAAGGATTTGATAGCCACTGTTCTGTACGGCTCTCTCTCTTCTCCTGTGATGAAGCAGACTTCTGCAGCCAAGCCTCATTGTGTCAGAAAATGAGAGATTATCACTCGGGCTCAGATAGCCACCAGGGAACTTTCCTGGGGACAGAGACAAGAAGTCCCTCTGATAAATTCTGCTTTATCTTTGCTCTTCACGTGGTGATAATGGCCATGGCCATGTTCTGAATGCTTGAGTCCCAGAACATTCAAGGACCATGCTGTTTTACCCATATTGCCTCCTACTCCACCTTTCCAGGCAGAAAGAATTAGGAAGGGAATGTAGAATAACCAGTCCCAGTCTAGAAACACTAAGTGATGCAGGTTCGAAAAGTGAGCTGCCAAGGACAAGGCTGAGCTGTGACCCAGACCCCAGGTCTGTCTGACTGTGAAACTTGTGGTTCTTTAAAGTTCCAGAAGCCTCCAGTCCCCCAGTGATGGAAGGACTGGCCTTTGCAGGACTCCTTCCCAGGGAGGGAGCTAGGGCTGCTACAAGAGAGTGAGGGTGAGGAGGCTGGGAGAGGAGACAGAGCCGCTCCACTCCGTGGAACTGTGGGGCAGAGACAAGCCAAGCCAGGGCCGCCTCTCCAGTTGATGTCATTGGCTGAGGTGGAGACACAGGACAGGGCTCAAATGACAAAAGCCTCTGTGGTCATGTGTGACCACACTCCCAAGGAACTGCCACCAGGTTTCTTTTTTTCCCAAGTCATAGTAAAAGATGGCCAGTGCTATGTGGAAGGTCAGCCGCCCATACATAGCTGACCTTGAAGCCTCTACCTCAGCAGCCCGACCACCTCTGGAGCCTAGGGATGAAGTCCACTCTCCTCAGAGGGACATGGAGGCCCTGTGTGAATGACCTGTGCTCTCTTGTCAGTCTCGTCATTTACTCCAGTTAGACCCACCAATTCCTTCTGGTCTCTGAACACACCATCATCTTATTTTGTGCAGTCAAATGCTCTGCCCCAGACTGAACTATACCCATAATGTCTTCTCAGTTTCTTATAGATATTTTTTTTTCCTAGAATGCCCTCTTCTACTGCCTGCCAGGTGAACTTTCTAGTTCATCCTTCATGACCTTTCTCCATCTCTTTTGGCTCCTTGCACTTGTCTTACTTTAGGCTCTCTAATCCTGTTCCTCCATCTGAGCACCCCCATACAGTCTCCGGGTCCTGTCCACAGCAGAGGATTGCTTGAAGATGGGGCTGAGTTTGATACACATTTGCTAAAAGCTCCTGTTGGGGCATTGCTCCTTTGGTCAACCCTGTCTCATCTCTCTTTGTGAGGGCCATAGGGCATGGCATTCCTGATATCTGCCCTAGCCTCCCTTTCCCCAGTCTGAGCCTGGCACAGAGTGCAAGCTGAACTCATCGCTGTTACTTCAAGGCTACCAAGTTACCCCTGAAATGCCCCAAGCCTCCTTTGACTTCTGTCAGTTCGGTTCACACTGGAACCAATTCCATCTAGCCTCATCTGGACAACTGAGTGCCACTATGTTGAAGGGTATAGGGCTGAACAGACAGGTGAGGGTGGTCTGGTGGGGTCAAGCTTAGAAAAGGAGCTTATCGGATTCAGGGGACTTGGGTACATAGGACACCGGCCTTCAGTGGAGAATGGTTTGGAATGAGCAGAAAGAATTAGGAAGGGAATGTAGAATAACCATTGGTAGAGCTGAGTACCCACTGCTATGTGGCAGAACCATGGCGACACCATCAATCAAGTCTTTGCAAAGGACCCTGGATATCCTGGACCCTCCAGGCAGAATTCAGACAAATATTACCTACTGTAGCCCCTTATACTGACCCCTCATCAGTGTGGTTATCATCAGAGAGGAGACCCAGGTTCTGCTCATGGACTGTCGCTCAGAGCAACACCCTGGCCTCACTCCACCCCGTGCTTGCATGTTCCATGTGTGTGACTTTCTGCTTCTTGGGCCTCCGATGTGAGCGCAGGATGGAGTGTAGAGACAGGAGGCTGCTGATGCAAAGAGAGCAAGTGACGTCTTGGAGGAGTGTGTGAAGACAGGTCACCATGACGCTACAGTTAAAATGATCAAGCAAGTGAGTTTATGCATTCATCTCTCTTTGCTCTTGACTGCGGATATGATGTGATAGAAATTCCTGCCTTGACTTCCCACAATCGTGGACTCTAATCTGGGATTGTAAACTGAAATAAACCCCAATTTCCCCCGAGTTGCTTTTGGTCAGGGCATTTCATTACAGCTACAGAAATATTTCATCTTATTCAAGGGAAGATGCTCTCCCAGGCTATGATATTGTTCACCGAGGGGTGAGCAAGGAGAAGAGAAACGGAGGACCAGGTCTTTCCAAGTCCAAGTCCTAAGAGCAGACCTTTGCTGTTGCCCCTCAACTGGGTCTGCCCTCCACTCTGGAGGGGGTGCTTTGCTTTCTTACCTGAAAAAATCAACCTTCACTACTTGCTGCCCCTCTCTGTGCCCTGTGTGAATTCTTTCCCTTTGGGAGCATCTAGTCCTTGACCCACAGCTGTGGTGGGGAGCTTGAAGTGCTCCTAAACTATCTGTAACTAGAGAAGCCATCATGCCTCAGTCAGCTCTTATCAAACACCTATGATGTGCTGTGAGCCTGTCATGGACACCATGCTGGAGGCCTAGGACACAGTGAAGAGTCAGATACAGTCCTGGCCTTGGCGTGGAGCGGGAAGAAAAACATGCATTGAGAGAAGATCCCTTTGTGAGCCCCAGGGAGGGATGAGCCCTTATTGTGGGACCCAGGCAGGGGACAAGGTTTCCCCAAAAGACTGGAGTTTGGGGACCTGGTCATCATCTTGAGACCCCACCCCCACGATGGCAGTGGACTTTGGAGTCTCCAGCTACAGTCCTGTGCTTCTCGGTGTCCTGTGCCTGGGGGAGAGGGGACGGTCAACCTCAGCAGCAGCTTCTACCGGGCATGGTCATTCCCGTACCACACAGCACACCTTCCCTTGCTAGTGGTGATTATCCCTCCCGGAGGTTAATTTGTAAGGGAACAGCAAGGCAGTTAGTTTAACAGCTGATTGTTATAATCATGCTGGAGGCTTGCTGCATAATGGGTAATTGCCTGGGACAGAACAACAATGGAGTCAAGTCCACTTAGTTGCAGCCACCCATCCTGGGGAGCAGCCCGCTTCTGCTCCTACTTGTGCAGTCATATCTCTTTAGATTCCAGGAGATGTCTCTTTTCTTCTCTGAGAGTAGTGGGGCCAGTCTGCCATGACCCCTGTTCAACAGACCACAAGGACTCTGGCAACATAATGCTCCATCTTAGGCCATTATTCTCACAACCCTGGACCAGGCTTACTGTGTTATCTGTTGTGTTTGCTCACTCATTGAATGCCCTTTGACCTTCACCTCCATCTATCCACTCACATTCTCCTCCCCTCACCTTTTTAACTAGTGTGAAATCCATTTTGAAGTTATCTCTCTTAGTTAGAGAGTTTTGGTCTTTCCATAGTGCTCAGGCTAGCCTTGAACTTGTGATCCTTTTGTTTTAAACACCCCCCCCCTCAAGTATTGAGATTACAGGTTTGTCATTTCTTACACTCATCCATGTGTGTTTACACGTTCCCTCCATCACTAATGCAATCATTTTTTCCCCTTCCAATTGCTAGCACCTTATTTATCCATTTTTCCCTTCAATAGTTACATATGAGGGCTGTGGATACAGCTCAGTGGTAGAGTTTTTGCCTAGCACACATGAGATATGTTCAGTCTCCATTATCAGAATCTATACATATACATACCTATATATCCATCCATCCAATCATTTCTTTTTATTCATTCATCCATTCATCCCCTTTTAATTGACTCATTCATTTACTTATTATTAAAGGACAAAATTCCAACAATTTAGTTTAAGGGTTGTAATTTGCTTTATTTTGTAATTCTAGAATGGAGTGGTACATCACTCTATAAAGGAATGAGTGTTCCCATGGGTTGGTTTTATAGACAGAAGGGCTGAAAAGAAGCAGAAAAAAAATAAGCCAAACAGAGGTCTAGGGAGGAAATACCACATAAAAATCTGTTGTGATGTTGTACACTCATGATCCTAGCATTTGGGAAGAGGCTCAAGGGCTCAAGGTCATTCTTGGCTACATAACAAGTTCCAGTCCAGCCTGGCCTACATAAAACCCAGCCTCAAAAGAAGAAGGAGGAGGAGGAGAAGGAGGAGGAGGAGGAAGAGAAGAAGAAGAAAGAATAGATTAGTCATCTCAAATTTACTTTCCTTGTTAAATAAGGTAAGACTTAGAAAATAAGGAAACTAAGTCATTTGTGACAATATGGATCAATCCAGTGTACACTGTGCTAAATGAGATAAGCTGGTCTCATAAGTGCAGTTTAAAAGTGGTTACCATGGGCTTGGGGTGATGTAGAGAATGGAGAGATATTGGGCCAAAGGTACAGAATTTTAATTAGGCAGGAAGAGTGAGTTTGGGGGTCACTGTATAGCATGACACTTATAGTGAAAGATGCAAATGTCATAATGTGACATTGTAGCAGAGGCCTTTCTAGAGCTCTGGGCCAAATACCTTACAGGAAGCATCCTAAGGAAGAGAAGGTTTCTTTGGCTCCCAGTCTATGGCTACAGCCCATCATGGCAGTGTTCTAATATGCTTTTCTGTTACTGTGAGAAAAACACTCTGACCAAAGGCAACTTAGAGGAAGAAAGTGTTTATTCAGATTACAGTCAGTGGAGACAAGAGGATCAGGAACTCAAGGTCATCCTCAACTAGTTCCAAGCTAGCTTGGGTTACAAGAGACCCTACCTCAAAAGAAAATGGCCACAGTTCACAGAGGAATGTTAGGGCAAGATCCTAAATAGGAGCTTGAAGCAAAAACCACAAAGGAAGACTTTTTATTGGCTCAGTCTCAAGGTTATACTTAGCTAGCTTTTTCTTTTCTTTTTTTTTTAATATGGCCCAGGACTACTTTCCTAAGGATGGTGCTACCATCAGTGACATCAACCATTAGTCAAGACAGTCTCTCACAGATATGACTCCCTCAGATGCCACAGGTATCCAAGGCAGGAGGAGCCCTTTCTTTCACCTTCAGCTCACCAGATCACCTCTTCCTTGCCACCCCAGGGACCAGCAGGTGCCCTGGGATACAGGACAGAGGCACTGAGGTACACTAGGGACAGCTAGAGATGAGGTCTTGATTAAGCTTCTGAGCCCAGATCTGTCTAAGGTTAGGGTTGGATAGCCTAGTGTCAGGATGGCCCAAGGGAAGCTGTCTCCATCTGTCTCAGTGTCACAAGGTCTGTGGTGGGGGAGGGTCTGGTTGTTCAAGAGGATGAAGGTGACTGGGTGTGACATTCACCAAATAGGTGCCCAGTGAACCAGGAGTAAGGATACAGGGCTTGGTGCCGGCCTCACGGTGCCAGCCTTTGTAGTGGGGAGTCGAGGCTGGGCAGGCTGGGAGAACCCAACCAGTCTGTGAAATTTTACTAGGTTGTAGATGAGACCTGCAGAGGGACCCAGGTTCAAAGAAGTCCCAGAGGCCAACTGCCAGATGTGCTTGATGGCGTCAACGCCTCCCAGTTCATGAAAACTACAGACACAGTCTCTCAGCATGCACTGAGCTGGTTGTCTTGTGTGTAATTCTATTTAATGATCTCAGCTATGCAAGAGCGGAAGCGCTGTTATCATCTTCAATAGAACAGAGAGCATGGGAGGGGAAGGCACCTCAGCTGGCAAGTGACTGTGTGGACCCTTAAAACCAGTGCCTCTGACTGTGTGCTCAGAATCCACACCCCTCTTCTACCTATGAACACAGTGAAGTCACGAGAGTCAGGCTCCATTGCCGCCACCTGGTCCCCCTGTGTTTTCTGACTTTAGGCAGGGGCAGGCATTCGAGAGGCACGGGGCAGAAGTGGGGCAGGGGCGGGTAGCTGCATACGGGCTGTGCTGAGAAGCTGAAGGAGGGGAGAGTCAGGGGCATAGCCACCTGACAATCATCAAAGGAAGCTGTCCTTAGCATCATCTTGTTACTCCCTGGGTCACTAACCACTGCTCCACCCCAGATGTGTTCGGAATATTGGGCATCTTGTCTCGATGAAAGCAGGAGACCTCATGAGCACCATGCCAAGACCCCACGAGTACCTGTGAGAGTTTCCGAGAAGCATCTTCTTCAGTCAATCAACAAACACCTAGGAGCACCTGGTTGGTGCTAAGCATGAGGGATTAGGACAATGAACCTTACAAAGTTGATTTCTGGCTATGGGGAAGGACCATGGACCCTCCACCCTGCCCGCTGTGGCTTCCGTTTCTGTCATCATGTGGAGGTTTCTGGTTCGTGTTCTGGTCTCTCCTGCTGCTCCATCCCAGGCATTCCATCTCCCCATCATACACTTTCATTAGTTTTGTTTTAATTTGTTTGTAATTTTCCCAGAACCATTAGAAAAAGAAAAGTCCAGACGAATGGTAGCCAAACAGTGGATCCAAGCAGGAAACGACTTGTTCATTCCTATTAAAAAAACAAAAACAAAAAACCAGGTTAATGCAAATTAATTCAAGGCCAGCCATAACTGAAGAATAAAATGGAGCCTGTTAACTTCATTTTCTTCCTGTGGTATTGATCTATTCATCACCGTAGCTCACGGGGAACAAACATGCTCTTCAGGAATTTCCCAACTGAAAATAAATGCCTCATTAAGTTAAACATGGGGACCCGAGAACAGCCTTGGTGTCAGGCCACTAATGAATGTCATTACAATGAAGGCTACAGAGACCTCAGAGGGACCTTCCAGTCTTCAGGAGCTCAGCAATTGTGCTTTGTGAAATGGAGGGAGGGACACAAGGGTCTGAGAGGGAGGGGGCTGCCCCCACAGCTTTGGCCACGAGGTCCCTAATTAAGGCCTGATGGAGGAATGAGAGGGAAAATAGATCCTGGCAGTGTGGCATTGTGTGTGTGTGTGTGTGTGTGTGTGTGATGGGTGGGAGAAGCGAGGAATGGGGGCTCTTTGTTCTATGAGGAGCAAGCTGGCTTTCACCTTTAGAGCAAGGGAAGGACAAGAGGGTAGGGCTTGGGTATCCAGTCCCAAATGCCAAAACCTCCTGTGAGCCATTGACTCAGATGGACTCTTAGAGACCTCCAGTTGTGGGGGGCTATGGGGAACAGCTCAGTCAACAAAGTGTACTTGTTTTGCAAGCAGGAGGATCCGAGTTTGAGCCCCAGGACCCACATAGAAAGCCAGGCATGTGGGCTTGTGTTGGTGGGGATGTGGGGACTGGACTGGAGGATTCCTGGGTCTTGCTGGCTAGCCAGCCTCGCCTGATCAGAGACTCTGCCTTAAAGAATCGAGGCAACTAACCCTTGAGGTTGCCCTCTGCCTGCACACACACACACACACACACACACACACACAGAGAGAGAGAGAGAGAGAGAGAGAGAGAGAGAGAGAGAGAGAGAGAGAGAGAGAGAGAGAGAGAGAGAGAGAGAGAATCCATCTAAATACTTTTGTCCTGTACTGACTCTAAGAACACCAAGTCTCACAAATGTTAAGTGAAGCCACCAAGGTCCCCTGTGGAAGTAAAACATTTGAGATTTGAAGCCAGGCTGGGTAGGGACTCCACACATGAACCCTCTCTGTAACAGTCCCCCAAACCTTACTAAGTCCCCAGACCCCAGCACAAATGACACCCTCACACCCTGGTCTTCTGCTTAATTCCAGGGACCCTCATCCTCATGTCCCAAGAGTCTGTAAAGCCACAGGCCTCCTGCTGACTACTAAGAAGAAAAAAAATGGAGAAGAAATTACACGCGCGTGGGAAATTGTGGTTCAGGGAAGACACTCTGACTCTTGGGCCTTATCAGCAAAATGGAGAGGGTCCTGTCTACCCTAGCACTCCATGCGAGGGTGGGAGGAGCTGAGAAAGCTTCTGACACAGGGGTGCTCAGCCAGCCCTGCTCCTGCTTCTCTGCCACAGGCCTCTGGTCCAGCCATTTGGGGTCTGGCTCCAGGGAAAGTGATCTGTCCCCTCATAGGTGACATATGGAGGGGTAGAGCTGCCCCAAACCCTGGGTCTGCCATGACCAAGGTACCAAGAGGAACACAGAGCAGGCTGCGACCAAAGAGTGCTCACAGGTAGTCGAGGAGTGAGCGAGCAGTCCTAGACACAGTCCAGGTCCAGGGATGGGGAAGTAGATGAAGGTTCTGGACACAAAGGCAACCCCCTGGCAAGCGGCTTGGAAGGATGCTGCCCTGCTTTCCTCTCTGCTTTTGTGATGTAGACAAGCAAGTTGGGGAGGGAGGGGCTTATTTTAGCTCACACTTCCTGGTCTCAGCCCACTACTGAGGGACATGAGGACAGGAACTCAACCAGAAGCCTGAAGCAGGTGGCGGAGGAATGCTGTCTACCGGCTTACTCTCTGGGTCAGGTTCAGTTACATTTCTTCCATAGCCCAAGCTCTCCTGCCCAGAGGATGGTGCTGCCAGCAGCGAGGAGGGCTCTCCCACACCACCTATCAGTCATGGCAATCTTTCATAGTTGTAGCCGCAGCCGCAGGCGAAGTTGATCTGGGAAATTCTTCAGTTAAGGTTTCTTCTTCCCAGGTGACTTCAGGTGGCATCAAGTTAACAATAAAAATTATCCAGGACAGTGAGTGTTCCTGGAGACAGCAGAACTGCATGTTCAGAGGACTGTCCCGCTGGAGGTTGGAGGCTGGCCAGGTGGGGATGAGAGAAAACAGCAGGAACCCAGATGTGCAGGCTCTGATGTCTGCTCTACTGGTGGCTGCATGCTGTGCGTTCTGTGAATTCGTGACTCAGGGAAGACTTCATTAAGCGCTCGGCAGGACGTGGATCTACTTTTCGCCGCGACTGGTTATACCTGATCCTCCCACCAAACAACCCAAGAGCGGCTAGCATCTCTGTGAGGACTAGGGCCTCAGAGGTGTCCAGCGACCATTCACGGAAGGCAGAGAACACCCCTACTCCTGGACAAGCGCTGTGGCCATGGCTTCCTCTCACATCACACATCCTGCTGAATGGTATTTGCTCCCCCTGCTGGCCGCCGAGGGTCAGCTCCATTTATTCTCCCTTGGATTGGCTCCAACTCAGAGGCATCCAGGGGAGATACCAGGACTCATGGGATTAGTCCTCATTTTGACAGAGAGGTCCCATCACGTGCCATCACGGTCCCAGGGACTTGATGCTGGCTTTACCCATTGCCATGCTTCAATCACCATGCAACCACATGCAGAGCACACTCAGTCCCCTCTGAACAAGGGCCTGCTCTACTATCTAGTGGTTCTGTGCAATGAGGTTGCAACTTAGTTTCTTGTTAGGGTATTTTATGACAACTGGGAGGAAAAGATCATTTATTTTTACTATTTTTATATCTATGTTATTTGCTTAATGCCGCTGTCAATTGTGTGTTCTTCAAGGGTAGGGAGCAAGGAGCCAGTACAGAAAGCAAACCCACAGGAAATACCTGTTGAATGACTGAACACAGGAACGACTGAGGGGGGTACAAATTCTGGTATACAGGTGTTACAGTGCCTTGAGACATGGGCAAATTACCCTCTCTCTCCCTCCCTCTTTCTTCCTCTCCCCTCTGTGTGTGCGTGTGGGTCTACGGATCTGCTGTGTGGTTCTTTTGCTCTGGGCTGAGCTAGGTTGGTTTAGCTGGGGTCATGAGTGCATCGGGATGGTCGGCACACACCATCTCTGTTGTATGCATTCTCCCCACCACCTCTGAGCCTGGCTGATGTGGGATGCTGGGAACTGGGCTCAGGGAACCAGATGTTCCTTGCTGTGTCCTGTGCATCTTGGGTTCTGGAACTTTGACTAGAGTCTTCAAGGGAATGAAGAAAGGACACAGACACACATACAGAAAAGCTGTGGTCAAGCGGGCTGTGTTTACTCGGATAGAACCGTATCAACTATGCAATACTCTGGAATCTCACTGAGTTTGTTGTGTACAGCATGGGGAGAGAAGTTGGCCAACATTAGCAGGAAGTGTCTATCGGTAGCTGCCTCAGACTCTCAGCGTCCTGGGAAGGGAAGCTTTGGCTGGTAGTTTTTGCACATGCCTGGTAAACACTGTCAACATTTGCGCTCAGAGCGGGGTGCCATCCCTTTGAGCCTCACTTTCATCCCATGATTCCAAGGCATTGGGTCCTTGACATGTATGTGCCCATGTCAATGACCAACGTTCACGCCTTCCTCTGCTACCCATAGTTCCTCATCTATGAAGGAGGTCCAGGGAGCAGAGACCTTTAAGGAGGGATATGGGAGGGCTTCTCTGTGTGTCTAATTTGGTTTCTGCTGAGGCTTCTCCATCGGTCTCCCTGGACTCAGTATTGAAACTTACCGGTAGCTGGAAGGGAGAATAATTAAGACTTGTACAACCTTGCTGTGAGTGTGGCATCAGGGCTCCCCACGGGGCGGCCAGGCAGAGTTTTATCATCTCTGGGTCTCAGGCAAAGACCCATCTGTGAACAATGGGCCACTTAGCACTGGTTAATGGCTCTATGTTGCACAGACTTAAGTACCTGCTTGGAATTGATCTTCCCGTGAAAAGCACGC
Source organism: Pachyuromys duprasi (assembly GCA_028658305.1). Taxonomy (NCBI): domain Eukaryota; kingdom Metazoa; phylum Chordata; class Mammalia; order Rodentia; family Muridae; genus Pachyuromys; species Pachyuromys duprasi. The sequence goes on from CM053763.1 coordinate 104,666,958, forward strand.
TTTGGAGACACAGAGCAACCACCAGAGAGCCTTAAATGAATTGCGTGTTATCAAGCATAGAAACAGCGTGTATGGAACACACATTAGGAGGAAAGTGGAGGTCCCTGGTGCCCCAGGACAGGAGGGTAAGGAGGGAATGGTTTGTGCCACTGAGCTCATCTGCGTTCACACTGTAGCCTGGACCACTGTCACCACGGCATGGAGTGGTCTTACCTACTCAGATCCTCTGTTCCTCTCTGGGGGCGGAGCTGCCTGAGTCACCCTTCTTTCTCCTGGGATGATGGCTTTGTCCAGGGAGGAAGGCTGGCCTTCTCCTTCCCTCCCAGGCTCCATCTGCTGAGACTGAATCCTGGAAAAGAGATGCATTTGCACCAGTGGGTGCAGGCACTCCAATTCCCAGGGAACATGGCTGTGAGATACCTCATTGGAGATACAACTGTGGGCAGAGGGGCCAGTGCAGGCCTGGAAGGTGCTCTTCTGGGGGAGGGGAGAGGCAGACACAACGAAAAAGTGTTTCCTGGAACCTGGGGATCTTGGCATAAGTTGTGTTTTAGAGACAAGGGGAGGAGGCTAGGACTCAGGGAGACCACTGACCCCCCTAAAATGAGTATGAAGGTGTAGGTTTTTTTGGGGGGAGGCTCAGACTCCTGGGAGTATAGGTTGCATGGACCTCTGGTCTCTGGCAGGTGCCTGGAACAATCCAGGCTAAAGGAACCCCAGGATGCAGACCTTCTTACAAGCTTCCAGGATGCCGCAGCGTGTCGACGGCCCACACAGAAAAAGGAACAAACGCTGTTGGGGGCTTTCCTTCCGGGAGCTCTTCCATGCTTCCCTCTTCTGTCTCTGGTCATTTTTCCTTCTGCGGAGATGACCAGATCCTGGCGTTTGCATGAGCAGAGGTGACTTGTAAGGAGGTGTCAGGAAGAACACCAGAGCACCAGTTCTCAACCTGTGGGTCACAACCCCATCAGGGAATCACACATGCAGGTATCCTGCATATCAGATATTTACGTTACGATTCATAACAATAGCAAAATTACAGTTATGAAGTAGCAACGGAAATAATTATATGCTTGGGCGTCATCACAACACGAGGGACTGTGTTAAAGGACTGCAGCATCAGGAAGGTTGAGGATCACTGTTCCAGGGAACACATTCCAGCTACCTGGGTGTGGGGCAGCCTCTATCACAAGGGGGCATGGGCTAGCTTCCTTCCAGAGACAGTCCTGTGCCTGTCTGGGCAATTTAGTTTCATACTCAATTATCCGATATAAGCAAAAGTGGAATTAAAATGTCATGATCATCGTTGCATGGCCCCTGTGCATCTATCTGACACCACTGACATATTTCTTAGAGTCAGGTAGTTGCATCATGGTAATCTTCATCAGAGGCCCGCCAGCCTCTGTAAATCTTTTTTGGTAACAAGCTGTTATCTTGTAATAGGCCTCTTGGATACTGTGACTATAAGCCAGATGAGCCCCTTGAGAAGCAGAGCTGGGGTTCCAGAGAGGCAGCCATGGCCTCTGGGCCTAGAAGACAATCACTGATATTTATGTTGTGGGATCTATGGGATGAGGCAGGTTGACAGGAGGGACTAGTGAGGTACTGCAGTGGGATGTGCCTGGAGGTCACAGAAGGCCACACCTCTGCAGATGGGTGAAGGAGGGGTGTGTGTGTCCCCAGTTTCTATCACGCAGATCCTCCAGTTCCTTAGGGTGACCTTGCGGGTGACTTCACCTCTCTCCTGATCAGCTCTCCACCTGGAAGTCAGAGATGACAATCCCCCTTTCCTCCCCTTGGCAGGCTGTCTGTAGGCGTCCCAGGGAGTTGGCTGGGGAGGCCGCCACACCAGCACGTGTTTTGTTCGCAGAGGAACTTGCATCAGTAGTGGATAGATAGCTTGTCGACTTAATTTGTCATAGGGTTGAGCTGGGGAGGACAGTGGTGTGGCCTCCTGGCGTCCAGGCCCCTGTCTCTACTGATGCTCTGAGAACACTCTGGACCCACCTGGTGGATAGACACTAAGATGGATCGGATCTGGAAAGTCAAGGATGTAGCCAACCCTCTTCCATCAAGGCAGACGGACAGGCTTTGGGAGAAGCTCCAGGCACAGGGACCAGGGAAGGAGACTGAGCCAGGCCAGGTGTCAGCTGTGTCCAGCACACAACCACGCCTGCCAGATAGGAGCAGCTCCACCCCTCCTGGACAAAGGGGAACACTGACAGCTTTCCATGGGTTCCTTGGGGCCCACAGATCTGAGGTGAGGAGTGGTATTCTTGGCATGGCTTGGTGGCTCAGAAGAACCCAGGCTGTGGAGATCAGTCATGCAGGGAATACCATGGTGCCTCACCACCCGCATGTGTCCTGTTGCAGATTTGCAAGGCACTTCCTGTTGCGGTTGTACTGCGCCCCGCTTGAGGCGGATGCTGTCTAGGATCAGCTCTCTGCAGCAGCTCAGAGGAGGTGGAGGGAAGTGTTCCAGCTTCCTTGTTCCTCAGGTGGGACAGTGCTGTGTGGGATGAACAGGGTGGACCGCCCTAGCCTGATCAGGAACAAACCTTTCACTGACTCCCTTCCACCCTCCTCCTTTCCCTACTCAGGTCACCTCCTGTTACAGTTTGCTTTCTGTTGCTGTAACAAGACAAGGACAAAAATCTTTGGGGAGGATAGGGTTCATTTTGTTTTACACTTTTGGAAAGGACTTCATCACAAAGGGAAGTCAGGATAAGAGCTCAGGGTAGGAACTTGGAGGCAAGAAATAAAGCAAAGACCACAGAAGAAAGCTACTCAACAGCTTCCTGTCAATGGCTTGCTCAGTCTGCAACCCAGGACTACCGGCCTAGGAGTGGCAGCCCCCACAAGGGGCTAGGCCTTCTGACACCAATCATTAATCAAGACAATGACCCTCCCCCCATACCCAAAAGTCACTCTAATGGAATTCCCTCTTCCCAAGTACCTCTGGTTTGTGTCAAGTTGCCAAAAGCTAACCAATGCAATTGATCCCTTGTCAACTTGACACACAAACTCATCACTATTAAACCATAACCTTTCCTTTTTTGTATGTTCCCAAGAGTGTATGTTAATATTAGCATTATAATATAAAACACAGTCCACCTTTTAAAAGTTCCACAGTCTTTAAAAAGTTCCAGTGGGCAGTAGCACTATGTGATGATAGTTTATTAAAAACCTGAATGTGTCAATGGCTCAAGAAGCTGTCTGTGGGGCTGAAGGGATGGCTCAGTGGTTAAAGCATCTGCTAGTCTAACACAGGACCTGAGTTCAGTTCCTAGCACCCACACAGAAACCCACAACTATCCATAACTCCAGTTCCAGGAAATTCTATGCTCTCTTTTGACTCCCCAGGAACCAGAACACACATACCAAGAACACACATGGTACACATACATGCAGGAAAAACACTCATGCACATGAAATAAAATAAACTTTTAAAGCAAAAGATGCTTGCTAGGCTAGAGACCACAGCATCTCACTGTGTCTGGATGCACCTTTAAAGCCCAGACTAGAGGTGTGCTTTGGTAAGCCCCTCCATTGGTTCTTCCTTCATCAAGTTGACACTGTCAAGGTAATCTATCACATGGCATCTCTTGCTCTTGGCTTCTTGAATTTCCCACTTTGTAATAAATGATCATTTTGGTCCAGTTCTGAGATTGTGAGACATTTCTCATCTGAGAAGTTTCCAAGGTGAAACTCAAGACACAACAGTCAGCTTTCTGGAGGAGGTGAGATGGAAAAATGCTAGAGAGAAGCTGTGCTGGTCCCTGCATGGTCTACTCATGACTTAACCATCAGTGCCAGTGCTCACACATTAGCAGTTCATGGACTACAGTGATGTTCATGCGTGCACACACATGCTCGAAGATATTGCCACAGGCATGGCATTTACTCCGTGAGGGTGTGCTCTCCAGAGACCCATAGAAGAGGTGTTTCGTTTCCAGGCTTCTTCTTTCCTTGCTCTGATGCAACCTCAGGGACATATTCCATTTCTGTGTCAAGTTCTTCTCAACTCAGCCAGCACATTTCTGAATCCACACTGTCCATGCCCCCCCCGCCTCTCCCCCCGCCTCCCCCACTCCCAACTCCATGCTGGTCTTGGGTTTGGCCTGTAGGGAAAAACAGGTGAGGCTCACCTATGCTCAGAGGGAGTGCAGGTTTTGTGGCTGGTGTGGGGGCAGCTCTTCAAGAAGTGAGTGAAGAAGCAGTGTCTGCAGGGTCACACTTGGCCCTGTCTGTAAAAGCAGTAGGCACCTGAGTGATGGGCTGGATGGGGGAGGATACAGGTCTTCAGCAGACAGACAGTAACCTGGAGGAGCAGGGAACACTGGTCTTGTCTTAGTCCCTCCATTGCTGCTCATGCCCACAAGAGTGACATTGTTTTCCAAACCAAACAGAACGGAAGGACAAACCAAGTAACACGACAATAGGTTAATGCAATGGCTTTTAAAGTTATTTCCCCCAAAATCTACCAGAAGGAATCCTGTGACAGCAAGGAGCGTTCAGAGAAGCTGGGTGGAGAATGATGGCATATTTAGAAAAGTTCAGTCTCCTCACCAACTAGGCACAGTCCCTGTAAAATCTTTCACTTCCAAGCCATCCACTGTTTACTTCTTAGCCCCCTCCCCCAGCCCCTCAGCTGCTTGGGCATCTCTGAGGCTGGTAGCAGTTTGTTCTTTAATCTCTGTTTTCTCTGCATGAGAGTGAGTGTGGGTCAACCCTTGCGTGCAGCTGAGATGGATGGGGGCAAGGATTCTGGGAGCCCCCTGATATGGAGAGGAGAATAACTCACATTTGGTTGTAGGAGAAAGTTACACTAGGGTCCTTTGTAGATGTCATTTACCAGGCTGAGGACTCTGCCTTCATGCCCTGGTGTGGGAGGGTGTCAGAAATGCTTGGGGAGAAAGAATCCTTTTTCACCTTCTTTTCTTTCTTTCTTTTTTCCCCCATCATTTTGAGATGGCTATCAATACGGTATATCATACTGGCGGAAGCTTTAAAACATTTTTGTTTATTGTAGCAAAATATACCCTGTATAACAGCTATTATTTTAGTCATTTTTGATGTGTAGATCAGTGGCATTGCACACAGTCATGAGACTGTGAGGCCGCTACCATGGTCTGTACCAATGTCCTTAAGGTTCATCCATGTTGTAGCCGTCAAGTTCTACATGGTTCATCCATGCTGTGGGTTCTCGGCTGTGACTCCTCACCTCCTCCCATCTCGGAGGAATAGAGAGCAGAGAGCAGGGAAGGTTGGCACTGTGCTTTATGCCTCCTTTTTATTTCATTCCAGACTCCAGTCCATGGTTTGGTGCTGCCCACATTCCGGTTGGGTCTTCCCTCCTCACTTAAGCTTCTTTGGAAACATCCTCACAGATACACCCTGAGTCGTGACCTGGGTGATTCTAAAACCTGTCAAGTTGACAGTCAACATTAATCGTCACAGATACCATGCATTCATTTTTCCTGTCTAATCACTTTGGCTGGGGCCATCAGTACTGGCTAAGTGGGAGCAGTGAGGAAAAGCAGCCCAGGCTATTCCTGGTCAAAGAGGAAAAGCTTTCTGGTTTTTACAGTTGAGAGCAACTTTGGCTGTGGCTTCTCAGGATGTGGTTTTCTTATCTTCCTACTTGGTTGAGTGATATGGTTTTAAACGTGAAAAGATTTTAAATTCTTTGAAATGTTTTGCTCCTTCATTGGAAATGACTGTGTACCTTTGCCTCTTCAGGTACTGTATGGCATCGCTTGACTTTTGTATGCCAAAGCATACAAAAAATTCCACGTATTAGTTACCTCTCTATTGCTGTGATCAAATACGATGAGTAAGTTATAGAAGGAAAAGTTTATTTTGGCTTGTGGTTCCAGAGGGAGAGTCCACAGTGAGGGGGAAGACTTGGTAGCAGGCTGCTGGAGCAGGAAACTGAGAGATTGCATCTTCAACAGGCAGGACTCAGAGAGAGTGAACAGGAAGTGGGGTGTGGCTATAAAGCTCAAAGTCCTTCCCCCCAGACATGCACTTCCTCCAGGAAGGCTACACCACCTCCCCAGAGCCCTCCACTGGAGACCAAGTGTTCAAATATCTGAGATTATAAGGAACGTTTCTCTTCAAACATTGATATTCCATTCGAGGTATAGAAAGCTTTACATTTACCTTGTGTACACTTTTTTTGTGGGTTTTTACATGAGCATGTATCAGGAATATTAGTTCATGGGTTTTCTTTTTTCGGTGCTACTTTTCTGGCTTTGGTATTGGGGACCGTCTGGGAGCTACAGAGAATGAACTTGTGACTTTTCTTTCTCTGAATCTTTTTTCCCCCTTCATGGGAACAGTTGATGTTGATTCCTTAAATGTTTGATATTCTGCAATGAAGCTCTCACGCCCTGGGCTGCTTTTGTTGTAAGGTTGTTATAGTTTCAGTTTCTTTACTAGTTCCAATATATATATATATGTGTGCTGCTTAGATTTTTTTTTCTTTTTCTTCTTAGTAAGCTTTATGTTTCTAGGACTCTATCCATTTTTGTTAGGTTACTCAGTGGACCAACGCTCAGTACCACGGCAATTTTCTTATAGTCCTTTTAATTTCTGTGACATCAATTGTGATATCATCTTTCATATCAGAATCTGGCTATTGGAGTCTTCCTTCTTTTTTTTTTCTTCTTCTTAGTTTATCTACTGAAGAGTTTGTCAATTGTGTTGATCTTTAATGAGCTGTTAGCACCATTGATTTTCCTGTATTATTTTCCTTTTCATTTACTCCATGTAGCTCTGCTCCTGTCTTGTTTATTTTCTTTCATCTGATGGCTGAAGGTTCCACTTATTCTTATTTTTCTTATTAAGGTATGCAGCTAGGACTTTGGGATCTTTCTCTTTAATGTCTCTGTGTGTGCACCTGAGGGTATGTATGAGTTTGACGTGTACACTTTATTTACAGAAGCCAAAAGAGAGTGTTAGATCCCCTAGAACTAGAGTTGCTGAAGGTTGTGAGCTGTGGGAACTGTCATGTGGATGTTGGGAACTGTACCAGCTCCTCTGGTGAAGCAGCAGACACATGTCTCTTCAGCATGTCTTCACATGTCTTTTTCATTTTGCTTCTCTCAAGATATTTTCTCAGTTTTCTTGCTAGCTCTTCTGTGACCTATTGTTTGCTTCAGAATGTGTTGCTTGAGCAGGATGTGGTGGCACACGCCTTTAATCCTAGCACTCAGGAGGCAGAGGCAGGCAGATCTCTGTGAACACCCTGGTGTATGAGGAGAGTTCCAGGACAGTCAAGACTACACAGAGAAAGCCTGTCTTGAAAGAGCCACCCTCCCAAAACAAAACAAAAAACAAACAACCCAAACAAAAAACAAACAAACTAAAAAAGGTTGCTTGATGGGCATTGTGGCACATGCATTTAATTCCAGCAGCAAGGAAGCAGAGACAGGTGGGTCTCTGTAAATTCAAGACCAGCCTGGTATGCATAGTGAGTTTCAGGTCAGGTCTAGAGAGAGGCAGACAGAGAGAGAGACAGAGACAGTGATAGAGACACAGAGACATGAAGACACACACACAGAGACACAGAGAGACACACAGAGGCACACAGAGACAGAGACACAGAGAGCTACTTCTAAATATTTGTGGGCATTTCATTTTCCTTCTAGGATTGATTTCCTGCTTCATTCCATTCTGACTAAGAAGGTTGCTTTGTGTGATTTTCATATTCTTAAATCTATTGATTTGTTTTGCTTTGTAGCCTAACTCATGGGCCTGTCCTGGAGAATGCACTGGAGTGTTATTTGAGTCCTACTGGTCGATGGGGTTGTTCAGGTGCCTCCTTCCTCCAGTCGTCTGTCCAGTTGTTTCCTCCGTTATTGAACGCAGGGATATTGAAGGCTTCTGCTAATGCAGCTGCTATCAATTTCTCCCTTCAATTCAGTCAATGTTTGCTTTGTATATTCAGGGCTCATTCAGCGGCTCCTGCCGCACTGGCTGATCGATGTCCCTTCAATACACCCTGAGTAGCCTCCCTCCCTGGGGTCCTCTCTGTGCTGAACTCTCTGACCCTGGCTCTCTGCCAGTCTGCAAGTCCTTATGACCATCTTTTCTTTCCACACCCAAACTGGGCGTAGCTTCACGTTCTCACCACTCACCACACGCCTCAGTTTCCTCTCAGTTTGACAAGTGATCAAACAATGCCACAATCACGTGTTTATTAAGGCTCTTTAACTATTGTGTCTTTTACAACACTTTAGCTACATACAGTCAAGTGTCCTTGGCATCCAGCTCAGAGCTTGTTACCAAGCATTGCTGGATGAACGAATGAATCCTTACTCTTATAACAAGCTTTTGAGGCACATGGCATCTTTATCTTTGACACTGAGGCTCAGAGACACAAAGCCACTTGCCAGAGTCACAAAGCTGATTTGGAACAGAAGTGAGACTTGAACTCAGGCATTGAAAGGGGACCTGTGAGCACCATATACTTAGAAAGAGGGACCTTCAGTCCCACCTCTGCAGTCTCTCTCCCTTACCCAAATCCTTAACCCACACATCCTCCAGCCTTTCTGACCTTGAACAGTCTGAGCCATCTAGGCCTTCCATGTGCTGGGCCTCCCACCTGGAATGCCCTTCCTTTCCACCATAACCACCCAGGAAACTCCCACTTCACCTTCCCTGAGTGTCAGCAGCCCTGCGGAGCCTCTCTGACCTCCTGGTTGGATTCAGGCAAGCCCTCAATTTTTATGCTACAGCTCAGCGGTTCTCAACCTTTCCAAGGCTGAGATCCATTAATGCAGTTCCTCATGCTGTGGTGAGAGCCCAACCATAAAATTATTTTCGTTGTTACTTCATAACTGTAATTTTGTCACTGTTGTGAATTGTAATGTAAATCTCTGAGTTTTTTGACAGCCTTAGGTTACCCCCGTGTAAGGGTCGTTGGACCCTGGGGGGTCTTGACCAAAAGGCTGAGAAATGCTTTTATAGCTGGACCAGTCTCTAGGACCAAAGCCATACCTTCAGCATCCTGCCAAGAGTCCCAGTTCCCAACAGAAGCGGCAACTATCACCATTCTCGCCAGCCTGGCAATTGCAGGTCCATCTACACCCCCTGACACCCCACCCTGCCACGACACTCATCTCTGGTTGGTCTACAGTTACCTGATGCTTTGTTTTCCCGCCACCAAACGTAAGCATGTGTTCATTTAAAGAGCTCAAGTAATAACTCCCATGATCCTTTTTACCACATGAAGAAGCCAAGGTGCTGTCTGCACAGCTGTCTTTCACCTAGTGAATGCATGGCTGGGTCTTCACTTGCCTGTGTGACACTCGCTCAGCAATGCCCAGGAACCAAGGCTCTGGGGAGCTCTCCCGTGGCCGGACCCCTGCATGGACCATCTCTCATTGCTATTAAGTCAGTGTTCAACTGCATCACCCCCATGGTGCCCACCTTCCTGCTCAGGCCAAGACAACAGCAACTGCAGAGGTCATGCAGCTCTCTCACCGTGTCAAAGGTCACTCACCATGTCCCGAGTCCCCTGGCCTGTGGACTGCGTGAAGGTGGCTCCCAACAAGGCATCCTTATGCTGACCTTACCTTGTGCTACCTTGAAGGTATCCGGTTCCCATCTTGGGACAGGAATGAAATATAATGACTCCTTCCATGGTAGTTAGTGGAGCGAGATGGGCTGTTTTCTTTTATTACTGTTCAACCTCAGGCAAGTGATCTCCTCAGATTCCTCTTACTCCAGGGTTGGGTTTAGTCAGTGGTCTGGTCCATGAACCCACAGTGAGGACGGGGCTTCCTAGGTGTTAGGGGTGGGCTCTAAACAACAGGCTGTTCCTAACCATCACCTCTACCTCCTGACCCTCGAACGTCCTTTCCTCCCTTCTCTGCCCTCTGTGTGCTGTGCCCTAAAGGGGCGCAGCTATGGCTGGCATGAGGTGGAGAATCTTTAGGGTGCTGTGTGGGAGCTTTATTACGAGTGAGAGTGTAGGGGGCGCTAGAGAGGTTAAGAGCGCTGGCTGCTCTTCTAGAGGAACCAGATTCAATTCCCAGCACCTGCATGGCAGCTCACAACTGTCTATAACTCCAGATCCAGGGGAGCCAACACCCTCCCACAGATAGACAGACAGACAGACAGACAGACAGGCAAAACACTAACACACACAAAATAAAGATAAGTAAAAATGGAAAGAAAGTGAGAATAGGCTAGGCGTGGTGGCACATGCCTTCATTATCAACACTCGGGAGACAGGTGGATCTCTGTGGGTTCAAGATCAGCCTGGTCTACATAGCAAGTTCAAGGCCAGCCAGGGTTATAAAATGAGGCCCCATCTCAAAAACAAACATATAAACAAATCCCAAAGCAAATAGTCAGATTTCTTTTGTTTTTTTTTTAAGGGCTTAGAATAAGAAAGGAAGGCATAGATAGATAAACAGACAGACAGATAGACAGGACATGCTGTATGACCATGAGAGCTATGACAAGGGAGATCAGAGAAGCACCTTCAGAGAAACTTCCTCGAGGGATCTTCAGAGAAACACCAGGCCAAAGAAAATATGACTCACAGCTTTTCAGGGAACGATGGGAAGTTTTATACCAAGTGACTCAGTTCAACATAGCACGCCAAACAAAGAGCATGGAGGAGCTAAGTCCTGGCTAGGACCATAAGCTAGTGGCCATTGGCTACGTCTTCTTAACACTTTGTCCTACACAAAGAGAGCTGTGGGAGGGTGTGGCCCGCTTTCTTAGGCCAGGGAATCTTAGAAGTGACCACTGTCCCAAAAGGGCAAAGCTGTGGTTTAGCACGGAGGACCATGCCCGCAGCTCCTCACGGTGACCTTCCCCCATGGATCCCAGGCCCTGCCTGTGTGCTTAAGGCTCCAGCACAGACCTCTCCTGGCTTCTACTCGCGTCCCCTGGGTTCCGCCTTTTTCTCGTTTGACTTTGGGATGAATGTGTCAATAGGTGCATGAATGAACAAAACACTTGGCTTTGTCTCCCCTGCTCTGGCCCAACTTGCTGTGTGGACACAGATGGTTGGATTCCGGACTACTTTAGGTTTCTGTTCATCTAGTGAGAGGTGAATGCAGATGCAATGTGTGTGTGTGTGTGTGGCTGGTGAGAAGTAGGTGCTGCGTAAATGCTGTCTTTCCTGTAGCTGGTTTCTGAGACCCAGGGCTGCACCCACCCTCCCCCTCCAGCAGGGCAGGCAGGACCCCGAGGAAATCTCAGCCAGCAGCCTCGCTCTGGGAAAGAGAAAAAGAAAATATTCTAACTCCGAAAGCAAATGTCACAGGCTTGGGAGGATTTCCGAAAACAAACGGCGTGAAATGAGAGAAAAGAAACAGGAGAGAAAGGAAGGCATGGGGAGCAATGTTTAAGAAGTGGGACTGTGCAAGCAGGAAGTGGACTTTCTCTTCTGAAATACAAGGTCGGGACACCCTGGATGTGTCCTTCCTTGTCTGGAGCCTAGAGCTGAGATTCTATCCCGCAAGAGCACCTACGTAGTCCTCACTCCCTCAGCTCTGAGCCCAATGTCACCTCTGTCTCACTCAGGCGCTTCAGTGACCTGATGGCCCTGGAGCAGAGGATCTGATGCTCAGGCTCACTCAGCCCTGGGGTTCTATGGTTGCCTCTGCTCAGATGTCACCCTCCCTGGCCACATGGGACACCGTGGACAAGGTGACTCCTGTCAGGTCTCAGACCTGGGACAATTAGCTAACTGGCCGCCAGGCTCCCCCAGCATCTCTCAGTCCCGACCTGTTTCAGGGTTTGGCTAGCATACTCTGCCCCCTTTCCTAAATTTCTCCAGCCCAGGAGTTGGGCTTCCCTCTCCGCAGCTCCTCTGGCTTCTATGTAACTCAGCCGTTTTGGCTATGCCAGTCTCTTGGTCAGTCTGTTGTCTCAGACTGTCCTTCTTGGTCAGTGGCTCCTTTCCTCTCTCCCTCCCCAACTCTTACGGTTCAGCTCCGTCTGGTCATGTTCACTCTGGACTCCCCCAGAAGCCTCTGTCTCGGACTCTGCTGTCCCTCGTATCTACAGCAAACCTTCTCTTCCACTGTACCTTTTTTTAATTTATTTTTTCATTCAGTTCCCCTTCATCCCTAACAGGAGATATCAAGAGTGGCTGGGTTGGTTGTCCTGTGGCTCAGCAGAAGCCAAGAATTGAAGAAAGGCTGTTTCTGCATCCCTGCCCTCTCTCATGGCAGGGTGAGCTCCTCAGAACCAGAAGGACCTTGTTCTTCCTAAAAGCTACAGGGCTGGGCTGGGAGGAAAATCCAGGAAGGCTACTTCCCTCTCCTCCAAAAGTGGACAGTACAAAACCCCACCTCGGCCAAAAGATCTCATTGGATTATACTTTAAACACAGCCTGGGACAGGTCACACACAGGGCCATACACATCACTGCAGCGGCTGGGGAGGGAGATTTCGAGCCAGGTTCTGGCTTCACACCAAAGGCTGCCTGTCTATCTGCCTGTCCTGTTATGCCGCCACCTCTTCCTGCAAAGGCCCCATGTAGACCAGGAACGTGCACACCCTTTCTGCCTATTTCTTCATTTAATCCTCCCCTAGAATCATAAGGGGCAGCTTTTAAAGGTACTCATTTCTCTGGTGTGGTTGGGGTCAAACTGGTCAGGCTCCAAGAAACTCAGATGCTCTTCTGAGATGCAATAGCCAAAAGTGTTGGAAGGTGGAACTTGATCGCACGTCCACCTGACTCCAGAGGCCTCATTGTTATTACAGCGACTCCTCCCGCCGCCCATTTGGGTGACTGGGAACCACAGATGCCCTTAAAAAATAATGAAATGGAAGAGACAAAAAAAAGCAGTTGTGTTAGTTGATGTTTTCATTGCCATGACAAAGTACCCAACAGAAGCGGTTTGAGGAAGGAAGAGAGGAAAGGCTTCTTTTGGCTCACAGTTCAAGGGTGTCTATTGTGGTAGGGGAGACATGGCAACAGACTGTGGGGCAGAGGGTCTCGTTGTTCTACAGCCTTGTTCTTCCTTGGAGCACCTCTCTATCAAGCTTAAGCCCATGGTTAAATTTATGTCCAAGTTTCTCCTTTCTTCTTTTCTCCTCCTCCTTTTTTGCTTTTTTTTTTTTTTTTTGAACAAGGTTTTCTCTGTGTAGCCCTGGCTGTCCTGAACTTGCTTTGTAGAGCAGGCTGGCCTCGAACTCACAGAGATCCGCCTGCCTCTGCCTCCCTGAGTGCTGGGATTACAGGCGTGCGCCACTGCGCCCGGCCAAAGTTTTTTCTTTTAATAAGCCTCCCCCCACCCCCACACTGGTTCATGCTGGCTCGTTCTAAAATTTCCTCCTGTGACTGAGTCCCGGATCTGGCTTCCCCTGAGTGGATGCCTCTCAAAGAGCCTCTCAGGCTGCTGTGGGGAGTAGCGTGGTGTTGTCTCTGTCACTGAACACACTGGCTGGTCCTCAGGGATCACTGGGTTAGCTTAGGGTCCTTCCTCAATGCCATCCCTCCCATAGGCCTTCTAGTCTGACCCTCCATGAAGTGGTTCCAGGCTGTTCATTCTTGGTGAACTTAGAAAGTCCCTAAGTTGGGAGAAGGGGAGGCTTCCTTCCTCCTGACTAGCCCCACCCCGACTCCCTTATAATGTCAACTGAGGTTGACATTTGCTCTTTTCCTTAGGATCTCTGTCCCGAGTTGGAACTGGGCCTTAACAGTCCCTTAGTCCCTCAGCCTGGACTTCTTCCCTCAGAGGCCTAAGGAGACACTGGACAGAGGCCAGGCATGGATGGCTCAGCTGTGAGTTAGTTCAAAGCTGTACTCAGACCCTGAACAGACAAAGACTGCAGCAGGGTGGGGCGCTCACATGGTTCTGCAAGCTGTGCCCGTGCCCTGGGCCTTTTAGAAGCCGTGAAGGTGCTGTCTACCGCTTCTCTGTACGCTTTCCATGCTGCTCACTGCTCACATGGAAGTGAAGGAAAAGTGCCCTGTAGTGGCCCTGTGGACCACGCTGGGGCCCCGTCCACTGTGGCTCACCCTGATTCGCTCCCCACTCCCAGTGCCTCACATCTCTGTATTAGAAAAGGATCCCGTGGGAGGCAGGGGAGGCGTAGATGGGTCTGAGCCATGGGGCTGTGTTTGCAAGGGGAAGTAAAGCCTTTGAAGAGCTCAGGATTCATCACCAGGTCCCCCAGCCTGAAGCCATCAGCTCCCCAGGGTCCTCATTAAAGAGCTAACCGGGTTGGTTCTGAGGCTGCAGAAGACAAGCAGGTAAATTAGAAAATAGGTAATGTCTGTGGGGGCTGGACAGATGGCTTAGCAGTTAAGAGCACTGGCTGCTCATGCAGGGGATCCAGGTTCAATTCCCAGCACCCACATGGCAGTTCACAGCCATCTGTAACTCCAGTTTCAGGGAAACACAGCGCCCTCCTCTGGTCTCCATGGGCACCAGGCATGCTTATGGTACACCGACATGTATGCAGGCAAAACAGTGATCCACATAAAATAAAAAAGATATTTTTATTAGTTCTTTGAAAATTTCATATACGCATACAATATATTTTGATCGTAATCACTCCCACCCCTCCCCCAAACTCCTCCTAGATTCTCCAAACTTGGCATTCTTTTCATTTCTTTCTTTCTTTCTTTTTTAAACAACCCAAAGAATTCTGCCCACTTACTCCATCCACTGGGGGCATGGTCCACCCTCTGGGAGCCACACCCTTAAAGAAAACTGACTCTCTCTTCCAGAAGCCATCAACCATTAGTAACTCCTTAGCTAGGAATGGGGGCTTAGGGAAACTTTTAAAAAAATTGATTATTTCGGAATCTTACATTATGCACCTTAATCAGGATTACCTCTTAGCTTTCCTGTGTCCTCCCCTCCCCCATGCCCCTTCCAGAGAAGGAAAAAGAAAGTCCATTTTGTGTTGTCCAAATTCCTAGTGGCTACCTTCCCCCCACCACCAGGAAGGATGAGTCCTTTGCCTGCATCCCGGCCAGAAGCCATCAACTGAGGAGAGCTATTCAGTGGCCAGGGAGGGGCGGGGCCAGTTCTCCCGTGCTCACAAACATTAACATGGCTTCAGGCAGCAGCTCAGACCACACACATCCACTTGGGCTTTGGTGGTAACACAGGCCACAGACATCAACTGACCTACTCATAGTCCTCGGGAGTCGCACGGGCCATGGGCCTCAACATGGCCTCAGGTGGCTACACATGCCGCTCACATCAGGGTGACCCCCAAGGCAGCCAAGCCAGGATAACACCAAGCTGCCAGTCGCTGGCACGGACAGGATAGGTCCGTATTGATCTCAGGCTTCACTGTGTCCTGGGGTAGCAACATGGACCACAGACACCAACATGGCCTCCCGTGGCTTTGCAGACCATGCTGATCCTTGGAGGAGTGAATCTCTTTTCATCTTGTGCTTCCACCGTTGCCCTGGCAGCAGGGTTGGGAGCTGAGTCTGCATCTGTGTAAGCTCCAGAATGCTGCATACCATCCCCCTGAGCCTGCCAAGCAATGGCAGCGTGTCCAGCAGCCCTCTGTCTCACCTGTCACTGCCATCACTTCTCCAGCTCTACCTTCCTCCGTAACTCACGCACTGCTCTGATTTTTGTCTTTCCCACTTCTCCATCACATATTTGTTTATCATAGTGGGGCTTGCTTGGGTGTCCTCCTCCCATCCTGGCCACGAGGTGAGGTGGTGCTTGGGTGTCTTCCCAAGGGAACTACTTAAATAAATAAATGCTTCTTTTTTTAAAAAAAAAGTTAAATAAAAATGATCTCTATCATGCCAAAAACATGATATGCACTGTAGAAAAGCACGTATGAGTAGTGACTGTCTACAAATACGAGCTGCTTTTCACACTCTCTGCATTCAAAAACAAGCACACAGCCCTTTGAAGGATGGGGGAAATGAAAACAAACAACAAACAAACAAACAAACAAACAAACAAAAAGTGTTCCTGATGAGCAGCCTTCTAATTCCAGGAGCTATGCAGGGAAGCCACAGGTTCAAGGCTCGGCTGGACTGCAGAGTGAGTTCTGCCTGGGCGACTTAGTGAGGTCACCTTTCTAAATTTAAGAGGAAAAGGATGGGGCGTGGGAGTATGCTTTCATTTGGATTTACCAGAGCAGTATAACCATTAAGAAATGACTGCTAGAAAAAGCTTCCATGGGGTTCTTACTAGTGTCCAGCCAGCAGAGGCACTGGCTGACCACAGACTCTGACCTGCTTTGGCGTTAACATTGCTAATGACGTGTTAGGAGTTGTTGGCTGGTGTGGGGACAGGGGTGGCTTGGTGAGGCTCCACTTGCACCTTGAGCCCCAGCAGACTGCTCAGACCCCAACAAAGGTAAATGGAAGGTGCTTCCTGTTATGTCATCTTAGCAAACAACTGCATCGGGTCTTTGTTGATTGGGTTCCTGGGTATCAAACCCATGGATTCATGGACCAAAGCATTTTAGTTTCACTTTGAGTGGGTGTCTCACTGAGTTGCCAGTGCTGGCCTTGAACTCACTCGGTAGCTCAGGCTTGCTTAGAGTCTTTTCCTCTTTTTTTTTCTTCTTCCCCATCTATCTCTCCCTTCTTCTCTTCTCTCCCTGTCTTTTTCATCTCTTCTCTTATCTCTTCCCTCATAGTACTGGACTATGAACCCAGGGCCTCACATATGCAAATCACCCAACCACTGAGCCACCTCCAGGTGGTTGGATCTGTGCTTGACCTGGTTTCATAGGATAGAAGACTGTTGACTGACGACACAGAATCTTGATTTCATGGACGGATAAGGCCCTGTCTTCTCCCCACGAACCAATGAGGTGGTCCCTCAGGCCAGCATCAGGTTTTTATTTTTTGTTTCTGAACAGGTGTGGTCTCTAATGCTGTCACATGAGTATTGACCTCACAGGTGACCTCTCCGGTTACAGCTGGAAACCCAGGTGGGTAGCTGAGTGGCAACCACACCACCCAGAGTTCTTGGAAGTGGGTAATCGAGGGAAGCAAGGATCATCTTACTTCTCAGCATCCAAACCAGGTGGATCACAACTGTTGGAAGCCCAGTTCCAGGGGTCTGGCACCCTCTTTTGACCTCTGGGGTAGGCATCTACACATGCACATGCACGCAGGCATGCAGGCACACAGACATGCAGGCACACATGCACAGAGTTAAATTTAAAACAAATCTTTAAAAACTTTTTAGCTTGGGTTTAGATTTTGTCTCTATCAGTGACTAGCTGTGTGATCTTGGGTATACCTGTCTGCCTCTCCGAACCTTTCTTATAAATATATATTATACATTTGGGCTTCTTTTGCATACATGGATACATGTGTATACATATAATATGTTAACTTCTCAGAATTATTTTGGAGCTGAAATGACATCATGTACATAAATAGCACATCGTGTGCCCGACCCATAGTAGGTGTTCAGGAAATGAAGTGATAGTATGAATAATTACATGTTTATTGGGCTCTGGCAAGGTTCAATGATTGCCGAAATCCCAGCTTCGAAGATCCCAGAAGCCTGGCACCTCCCTGCAGCCCTAACTGGCCTTTCAAGTGATGAATTGGACTCTTAAATATTTAAGCAGCCTTGGCTGTTCTGCATTAAAAGTTAATAAGTCTCGGTGGAGCGTCTGTCAGGTGAGTTTAACATCCTGCTGTGGACCCATGGCAACACCCAGAGGCTCAGGGTGGGGAGGATTTTCAGATGGAGGTGATACAGCCCTGGAACACTTGCTAGACTCTCCTTCCATGCAGGGTCTTCTGCCTTCTCCCAGCCAGCGAGTCACACACACACACGCACACACACGCACACGCACACACACACTTCTGATAACTTGCTTCTCACTCCCCAGCCTTGGGGAACTGAGGTAGGGAGTAGACAGTGGGAACGCAGGAAGCCTGGGAACTGAGGGAGAGAGGTGGGGTGGGCTCCCCTGAGGTCTGTTTACTCCAGGTCCCACCAGGTGATCTTCGGCAGGATAAAAATGTCCTTTGGTCCTCTTTATCTTGCTCAGCTTGGTGCTTCTGGAAAAGAAGCACTTGACATTCAGGTTGTAGAGAAGAGGGAAAAACACAAACAGGAGAGGCCTGTGATATTCAGCACAGACAGCCGAAGGATGAAGAGGCTGCAGGGGGCTCCTTGAGACTTCTCCAAACTTGAGGAGATGAGCCAGGTGAGGATGAGCCCCAGCCTTCTTGCCCGGGATGGCTGGAGGTATGTAAAATTAAGTGTATGGGCTTTCTATGCCCGCTCTAACTCCCCAACAATGACACAGAGGCCTTTATATTTACAAATAACAGTTTTAAGCACCGTAGCTGGGCAGATATTGAGCTATTCTAACCCGACTATGCTGGTCTGACCTACTTCCCAGCCACGTGCTCTGTGACCTGCCATCTTAGTCTCACCCTAGTATTTCCTTCTTCATCTGCGTCCTCATGGTGACTTCCTCATGGCCTGGCAACTCTCCTCTCTCCTGGTGACCTTTTCTTCTGTCTCTCCTCCACTTGGAACCCTCCTCTTGGACTTGTAAGTCCCACCTCGACTCTCCTGCCCAGCTATTGGCTGTTCAGCTCTTTATTAACCAATCAGAAATGATAGAGAACAACAATTCTAATGCAATTTTTCTTTAACACAGCATTGAGACAGAAGATGCTCGTCTGGACTACAACCAGATCTCTGGGTACAGAAATCAGCATTTGAACACGCGGTGTACAAAACCATCCCCCACCTTCCTCTCACCTTCCTCAACCTCCATCTCTCCCAATGAGGTCTCCCTGTGAAACACGGAGACTGCCACTTTTGTTCCAAGCCTGCTCCTTCCCCTCTGCCAACTCGTCCCTCTTCCACCCTGAAGAGATTCTTAGGCCAGGAGCCCAAGAGAAGTTTTCCCTCACCTCCTTTCCTTCCACTGTTAGTAGCTGCATTTGCCTGATAGTGGGGCTATCAGCCTGGAGTTGAGCAGGTTGCTTTTAATCAATTGCCCATGCTGGTGGACGGGATGCCATGTCTTCCTGAGGCTGGAGATACTGACTGCTCTGGGACCCGGGAGGGGTCTTTGGTTCTGACCACAAAAATCTTGAAATATTCTGTCTCAAAGCAAGAGGCCAAGTCATGGCAGTACTGCCGTTATCAGGAGATCAAGAGCAGAGACCTAAAGGCTTCTGAAAGCACAGACTGTCTGGTCTGTATCAAAGGAATAGGTCTGAAAGTTTCCCCACAGGGAGTGCCACTGTGTCCAGCATGACATAGCCAGCACAGTGCAGCCCTTTGCTTTGTAACAACGCCGCTGGCATTTATTGCTGAACTGTCTGGGTTCAAATCCCAGCTCTACCATTTGTAAAATGTGTGACTACGGGCAACAGGCATTGCTTCTCTGGACCTCAGTTGCCTCATCTAAACCAGGGATAATCATGGCAGCCGTCTCCTGGTGTCATCGTGACACCAGCTGCAGTGACACTTTTCTAAATTGCCGTGGTTTTGATTATGAGAACGTTCAGGAAAAGACCTGCTGATGTATGCACCCGTAGACGGGCATGCACTTCCTGGCTGCTTCAGAAATAAGCACAAACACCGGGAGAACGAACTAACTCATCTGGATCTATTTGTGACTTAATGTGCAATTCTACAGGAGTCTATTTCTGTCTTTTTAACGCTGGGGATCAAATCTGGGACTTTGTGTAAGCCAATGGGCTACACCCTTATCGCCATGTATGTATGTATGTGTAAGTGAGGGCTTGGTGAAACCACCAAATTAGACCACTCTGTGGGTAGAGAGGATGGCTTATTGGGCATTCATACTGCCAGGCTATTTCTTGGGGGCAGAGAGAAGAGCAAATGGTGGAAAGAGCCCTGCCAGTTTTAAGGGTACAGGTAGCAGTATGGGGTGGTTGAGGGAAGGGGCATGTGAACCAGAACTACCCGGGACTTAGAGCAGTGGGGAGTTTGATCTGTTTCAGGCTTGTTTGAGTTGTTCAGTAGCTAGAAGCCCTTGAGGGAGGTAGCTGACTTCAGGGGAGGATAAGGGAATGAATGGTTTTCCTGACAAACAGAAACCTGATTCAGGTTTCTGAGGACTGCTGAGTTTAGGTTTTGGTTTACTGGATAGCAATCCTTCAGTTTACCCCGTCAGAATCCAGCCTGAGCTGAACCTAGGCTGTCATTTAAGACATTGTCTGCAGTACTGCCATTTTGGAGACTTGCTTTGGACCTAACATTTGTGCATTTATTTTCTTACTTATTTTATTTTGTTTGAGACAGATCTTGGTATGTAGCACAGACTAGTATCAAACACCTCATCCTCTTGCCTTTACTCCTGAAAGCCGGGATTATAAGTGTGTGCACTGGTGCAGAGGTATATGGGTGCTTTCCTCTCAGCTGGAGTCCCAGTTTTGTAATCTGCTAAAGGATGGTTCCACTTGACCGACGTCTCTGCTTCTAAGTCTCTGGATTCATGAACAGAAATGGCTAGAAAACAATGCATTCTTTGAACCAAACAAATTTCCCTTTACCTACTCCCCGACTCTTACTTATGGCCCAGGTCTGGGGTCCTTCCTCTACAGTGTGCAGTGACTAGTTGCCTTCCTACACCTGGGCCCACCACACTGACCAGAACCTTCCTGCTTGTTTTCAGAGCTTCGAAACTCAGAGAGCAGGAACTGATCTGCTTTCTTGTCCCTCCCAGAAGACCCTGGGCTAGCTACTTAGGCAAATGAATCCCCAAACGGTAGCCCCTCAACCCTGTGAGTCGATATCTAGGTGAAGCTGGCGACATGTTGACTGTAACAACTCTCTGGACACACCCAATCTTATACATAGGTTTTCTAGCTCAAGACAAGATCTGCAAATATCTGTAGACCCGTGTCTGAGCTATGCTGTGTGAGCTTGGATTCTTTGCTAGAGCACCGTGAAAAGCAGGGACTGTATGAGTCTGGGACCAAACAACACAGTAATTTAGACAGGGGATATTTAATATGAAAGTCGTTATTTCAGGGGTGGAGAGACAGCTCAGTGGGAAACATGTTTGCTGCTAAAATATGAGGGTTCAGACCTTCAAGGCCCATGTAAAAAGCCAGAAACAGCATCACACATCTGTAATCTCAGCTCAGGGATGAGGGAAGACAGGAAAAATAAGATGGAGTGTTATTGAATTAAAAACAGGGTATTGACCTCTGGCCTACATGAACACACACACATGCAGGCATACACACATGAAATAAACACACGACACAGGCACACACAGACATACACACAAGACATACACACATACACACAGAGACACAGACATACAGACAGACACATACACATAAAACATACACACACATAGACACACAGACACGTACAGAGACACAGAGACACACACATGACACACACACATATACAGACACACACAGACACACACACAGACATACACATGACAAAGACACATACACACATAAACACACAGATACACGCACAAAGACACACATATCACACACACATACACACTAAATAAACATAAAACAAAAAATTAAACAGAACTGGAAACAAACACTGTTGTAAGCGTTTAATATTTACTATTGATATATCTTTTAGTAAAGCTTGCTGTTAATCCTAAACAGCTGTATAACCAAATCACCACACAGAGACTGGGTTCATTTAGTTAACCTAGAACACAATACTGGGCAATAGTTACTCCCTCCTTAACCTCCAAGCCCTCATAGTTTCCTAACATTTAGATTTCCCACATTATACTTGCTTTTTGTGAACTATTTTGTCCAGTCCATCTCCACTTCGTTCCAAGATCTGTCCTCCAGCTCGGATCTCCTCACTCTCCAGGCCCTTTCTCCTCCCACTCATTTCCTGCCCTCTGGCTCCTCCCACTGCTCAACATTGTGTCTAGTTGCTTTATTTTGGCCTGTTTACACAAAGTTGAGACAGGATGCTTAGAATAAGTATCACAATGCAATATCTGGATTGAAACCAGATAATGGGGGGCAGAAATCAGCATTTGAATGAACAAGGGTAAAGTGTATACATTTCAAAAGAACATTATACCAACAAAACACCAAGGAATACTCAAGTCCAAGGGCCACGCCCTTCCCAACGCTGGGGCACAGAGTTTGCTGTAGGAGACAGCCTGCCTCCCCTCCACTAAGACAGAGACACACTGGGTAGCTTACTGCAGTTGCCAATGAAGAAATGCTCTGAGGTTCAGATAAGTGGAAGCTGTTGAGAAAGCACTTCAATTAGAGCTGGAGTTACGGACAGTTGTGAGAACCCTCTCTACTGATGTGGGTGCTGGGAATCAAACATGAATCCTCTGCCAGAGCAGCCAATTCTCTTAACTGCCAGGCCATTTCTCCAGCCCCTTCTTCATCCTGTTGGTGAAGCCGTGAGGAAGACTGTGAATCTCATTCTGTGAATAAAGAAACAGAAAGCCAGAAGTGATAGCCTGGTGCTCACGGTCCCAGAGCTCAGGACTGTTCCTGCGGCAGTGACTAGGGCCACCTATGCTGTCCCTTATGTCTTACTTAACTCTCACCTGGCCCTGGCCATTCTATTGCCGTTCTGCTTATAAGTGTGAAGACAGGGCCCGGGGAGTGGTTGCAACTCTGGCCCGCACCTCTCTGTGACTAATGATCCTTCTCTCCAGTGTCTGTCTGGCTTAGTAGAACCCACAGAGCACGACTGGGACCCCAGGAAAGATGCCCCACTTCTTCAAGTTTGAGGTATCTTGGACCATGTAGACAGAACTGGAGGCAAGTATCTCCTCAGGTCCCAAGTAAATGGTGACAGGGGCCTGGGAAGGCATAAACAGGGTCTTCAGAGAGAACACAGGGACTTGAAGAGAGTAGAAATTATCTTCCATGGAAGTAGCTTCTTCTTTTTTTTTTTTTTTTGGAAGTAGCTTCTTATAGCGCCATCTGTTGGCAAATGTCCTAAGGAAGCCTCTGGTTCTGGTTCTGAAGACAAACAAGTACACTACAACATACCATACCCATCCCTTAAAACTGACACTACACCTACTCCACACCCACATCACACTCACCCACCTAAGACCACACCCGCACACTTAAAACCACATCCACACCACACCTACCCACCTAAAACCATACCCACAACCACACACAGCACATCTACACCCACAGCTATTGACACACACACACACACACACACACACACTTACAACTACAACCACACCACACCCTCAACCATACCACCCCCATAACGATGCCACAGCCAGAGCGGACACGGCTGTGTGAGGAGAAGCCTCAGCCCCAGGCAGAACCGCTTCTCTCTACTTTTCTCAGAGCCCTTCTGGTAAATGACAGTCTTCACTAGCCCATGGGGACTTCCAGCGAGGGCCTCCTTCTACCCACCAGGCAGCTCCCAGGATGATCCACCCATAACCAGACCCTTCAGCACAGGTTAAGGCTCTAGTGGGGTGGAGAGGATGCTGCTACCCTGTAGGACCACTTGTCAACCACAACAGGCTTCCAAAGGAGATGGATGATTTTCTTTGCAGTGAATGGAGCAAGGGTGGCATTGGTGACATTGAGGATTTAGTACAGTAAAAGGGCAGGCTTATGGCCATGCCTGGAGGGGCCTTGGGAATTTGAAATTTTTGCAGAGACCAGGAGATGGTAGAGGCTGTGGGCTTGCTTCTCAGGTTGTCCCGGTGTGGGGCAAAAGGGGAAGGCGATCTCAAAGCTATCTATTCTAAATCGAACACTGTTGGTGTGATGGTTAGTATCAGTTGTTAGATGTGGAATCATCTGAGAGGCAAGCTTCCAGGCACACCTGTGAGGGATCCTCTAGATCAGGCTAAGTAAGGTAGGAAGACCTCATGCTCCTGCTGCCATGACTCCCCACCATGATGACCTGGACCCTGAAACTATGAACCAAAATAAGCCCTCTCTCCCAGCCATTTGGATTTATTTGGTAGAAATTGATAAGCAGATTATAAATTTGTAGGAAATGCAAAAGATCTGCATGCTGGTTAGTTTTTATTATCAACCTGACAAAACCCAGGGATGCCTGGAAGGGGGCACTGCCTAGATAACTTTGGCTTGTGGGCATATTATATCTGTGGGGAATTATCTTGATCCATGATTGATGCAGGAGGGACAAGACCACTTCAGGTGGCACTGTCCTTACGCGGGTAAGTCTACGCTGTATAAGAAGCCTGGCTAAGCATGATCCACAGGCATGCTTAGCCCTCTATGGTTCCTGTCTTCGAAGATGGATTGTGACCTGGAAGTGTCAATTGAAAGAAATTAGACTCTTTACTCCACACCTTTGCCATTGAGTCATGGTGTTTGTGGTGGTTTGAATGAGAGTGGTTGTAGGCTCATATGTTTGACTGCTTGGCCCCATCACACCATGATGATCACAGACGAACTCTCTGAGACCATAAGTAAGACCCCGAGTTAAATGTTTTCTTTTATAAGAGTTGCCTTGCTCATGGTGTCTCTTTATAGTAATAAAACAGTAACTGAGAATGTTTATCATAGCAAAGGACTTGACAGTACCCAGTTAATATAAAAAGTTAGGGCAAATCAAGACATTGTGATTGACAATGACATTGTGACAAACAGGTCAGTGAACAGGCTTGAAGAGTGGACATAGGTCCATTCAAAGACAGAGAGCACTCTTAACAAGAGATAGCTCTGATACACAGTTAACCTAAGTGCCTATCAGTGGATGAAGCAATGAAGAAAATGTGGCACAGATGCGCAGTGAAATAGTGTTCAGTCATAGAAAGGAAAATCTTATTTGCAACAACATGGGTGAGCCTAGAGGACATCACATTAAGTGATCAGACACCAAATGACATTGAATGCCATCCTTCATGTGTGGAAGCTAAGCATGCTGATGTCATTGAATCAAGTGTAGCATCATACCAAAGGATGGGAAGTGAGCACAGAGAAAAGGCAGTTAAGAGACACAAAGTTTAAGTCAGACAAAATGAATGAGTTCTTCGGCATAGTAGGTGGCCATAGTTAAGAATAATTTATTGGGCATTGAAAAATAGCCTAGGAGAGGACTTGGGGTATTTCTAACACAAACATGTCATAAATATTTGAATATGGATATATTAATTACCTTACTCTGAATATCAAAATCTTACATGGCACGGCACGGTCCTACATGGTCAATAAATGCCAACTGAACAAAATCAGGAAAGAGCGAGCAGCTAACTTCTGACAACTGCTCAAGAGCAGTTCAGTGGCCTGGCGCTTCCAACTGATGATGGTAGAATAATGGAAGCACTATAAAGCAGGATAACTGTGAAGGAACGTTGGCTTGAAACACATCATAGACCCTAGACATAGACATCATAGACAGAGAAAAGATGTAAAGCTATGAAGCAACTTGAAGCGATTAGGAAAAAAAAGAACAGACCCCACAGCCTTTGTTTAAAAACTTCTTCACTGTAGCACCAAAAGAATGGTCCATAAAAGAACCACATGATTGGTTGGACTTCATCAAAATGAAAACTCTTTCCTCTCTGAGGAACTCTGTTAGAGCCTATGGGTGTGGGCATTGGGGCACAACTGTAGTCCCAGCACGCAGGAAGCTGGGGTAGGAGGTCTCAAGTTTGAGGGTGGCCTGGGCTAGATAGTGAGACCATCTCAAAAAGAGAGAGAGAGGAAGAAACCAGGCTTTGAAAGGTGAAAAGAGAAGCCATATACCTAAGTTCTCAAGACTCAATAAGTGGGATGGCTAGCTTTAGTTGTCAAATTGACAGCTAAATCCTAGAGTCACCTGGAAAGAGAGTCCTTTTTTTCAGGTTGTCCTGTGGGCAGTGTCTTAATGGAGTTAATCAATGTGGGACAATCTACGGTGGCAGCATTCCCTAAGCAGGGGACTCCTGAACTATTCAAGATTGAATGAGTCAAACCAAACTCTCTCTAAGCCAGTAAGCACGGTACATTCATTCCTTCAGCTCTCTACTGGGGCTGTGATGTGACTCCTCCAGTTTCTGCCTTGATGGACCGTCTCATGGAGTTGTGAGCCAAATCAACCCTTTGTCCCCCAAGTTGCAACAGAAATGAAATCAGAATGAAAAGTAACAACCCAATAGAAAAAGACAGATTGTCTGAAGAAGCACTTCACAGAAGACAGATGACAGACAACTGAAAAGATGCCAAGTTTCCTCATACTCTAAAATACAAGTAAGGAGCCCAGGAGACAGCCCTGTATACCCACTGGATGGCTGGGGCCATGAGAGTGGTCCAGGCTGCGTGTGTGGGCAAGAGGCGGCAGGGGAGGGGTGCCCTGCTCCTGCTGTGTTAGTGAGAATGGAAGCAATATAACCCCTTTGAAAAACAGTAAACAAGCCTGTAATCTCACCTGCCAAGGGGCCTGAGACAGGAGGATTTCAGGTTCAAGGCCAGCCTGATTCAAAATAAAGGAAAAGCAAAAAGAGGGTGGCGATACCTCCCAGTGGCCATGTGTGAATGTGCGGTATCAGAAGAGCATTTCAAAGTTTCTTGACAATCATAAGCCTACTAGGGACTGTAAGAATTCCACTCCTAAAACTCCACCAAGGCATGTGAAATCACATGTCCATACCAAGAGCCACTCATGAATGTCCATAGCAGCTTTAGCTGTAATCACCCAGACTGGATGCAGTGTAAATGTCTGACCAGAGGTGACTGGATAGAAGGAATTTTAGAATCCGCATCTGGGATCCTACTCAATATTGCAAGGGTAGGCCACTCACATTGCTTTGTCACAGACGACTCTCACAGTAATTGTGCTGGGTGACAGAAGACACAGACCCTGAAAGAGCCTGTTGATTAGAAGAAGAAGAAAAAAGAAGAACTAATTTGCAGTGGCAGTGCATCAATGCCAGGAGATGAGACAGGCAGAAGAAGGTGCTAAGGGACCCAAGGAAGATTTGGAAGTGATGGACTTGGAAGTGATGGACGGCTGGTTTTGTTAGCCAGAGTGTGGAGGTATTTTGTGGGTGGATATATGTGTCAGTGTTATATAATTTTATGTTTTAAATATGCACAATGGTTGTAAATTGTACATCCATAAAACTGTCAAAAATAAATTACCATCAGTGACGGTCACTGTGAGAACAGATATTCCTGGGGCCCAGCCCACAGTAGGCATTCAACAGGCAGAGCTGTATACAGGCTTCTCTGAGTCTTTACAGGTGACATGGCTTCTGCTAGGAACCAGAGAGGGGGTGGGGCCCTGCACTGCTCCGAGACTCAGGTGTGTCACTCCACACAGAGCTTCCGGTCTCAGCTGCTCCCAGCAGGCTGAGGAGAGGACAGATGCCCTGACAGCGTGTGAATGAGACGATGCAGCTGCCCGTTCCCACAGCTACCTCAGGCATCAGGGACTGGCCTCCTTGCTGGGCACAGCCTCCAAGCTGTGTTGTCTCGGCTTCATTCCTCCCCCTGTCTTGTTAATCCTGAAGCCCCCTTCAGAAAAGGGGACATGCTTCCATCGTTATCTTCCCAGCAAAGCCTGGGTTAGTCACATCAGGCAGTGTGACGCTCCTGTGGTCAGCTGGCAGAGAGAGCGTGAGTCCATGTTCTTCGCTTTCTGATTGCAGTGGTTATGTGTGCCCACCAGGCTGACACTTTCTACCCCTTTCTCTCTGGAAGACTCTTTAGAAACTGCTGATTTGATTAAAAAACCCATCACCTAATGGACCCAGTGTGCTCTAGGGCAATGGAATTCTAGGTAGAGGGAACATAGGGTGGTTGGGGAAACTGTGAAAGTGGGGGACAAAATCTGACCAAAGTCACATGGTGACCTGGTGACAGAGCTCAGGATCTGACTTTGCAGCCCATACTGAAGCAGGCCTGTTCTTAGAAACTGGGGTCCCAGCCCTAGGCTGGTTTTGGTCAGAATCCCAAGATGAGAGCTGCAAAGGGAAGGGGACAGGGACAGTGGACTTTGCTGACAGGCCTGGGGAGGGGCATGAAACAAAGCTCTTAGTCCCAACTGAAATCCAGAGTCTCCACACACTGCGATGAAATTGTCACAGGCGCTCGAGGAAATTCAGACCCATGTCATCTGCAGGCACCGCGCTGCCAACTGTTAACACCTCCCAAAGGAACGTCATCTGATCCCACTTTGGGAAATGTCACATTCAGGCATTTAAAAGTCAGTGTGATTCAGGGACAAACGTTCCCGATGTTGAATGGGCACCCCTTAAGTTTGAGCACGGGGTGGGGGTGTGTGAACATGCATCTGTGCCATTCCTGTGACATGGGACATCAAACATGACAAATTGCCGTCTCCCATGGAGCTTCTATTCTGGTGGTGGGGACACAGAGAAGTGATAATTCCAGAGGGTGAGAAGTTTGATTGGGGGAGGTGCATGGAAAGGGAGCATCTAGCTGGGGACTCACCCGGGACAGTTGAGATGAGAAGTTGGATAACTAGAGGAGACTGTGTGGGCAGGAAGTGGGTAGAGCCCAGAGGTGGTGAGTGGGGTTTCCCAGTTTCTAGCAACAGAGAGGCTGTGTCCCCACTCCCAGGCCTATTGAAAGGATGTGTGCTGGCAACTTAGCACAGGCTAGAGTCATCGGAGAGGAGGGAACTGCAGTGGAGAAAAATGCCTCATGAGACTGGGCTTCAGGCGAGCCCGTGGGGCATTTTCTTAATAATTGATGTGAGAAGAGTGAGGCCATCCCTGAGCCGGTGGCCCTCAGTTCTATAAACAGCCAGGCTGAGCAAGCCACGAGGAGCAAGACTTGTCTTGACTTCCTTTAAGATGGACTATGATGCAGAAGTTTAAGCCAAAGAAACCCTTTCCTCCCCAAACTGCTTTTGGTCACGGTGCTTCATCACAGCAGTAGTAACCTTAACTTGGACAGAATGGAGGAGGAATGTGAAGATGAAGAGGGCTAAGTGGAAGGAGCCATGGGAAGACTACACCGTCAAAACCCCTTTCGATAGCAGCTGACACCCCCTAGGGGCAGTGTGAGCAGATGAGGACCAGCCCAGGACCAGGGCCAGCCCCTGTCCTCTGAACACCCTGCCCAGGCTTCCTGCTGGCCAAACCCACCTTGAAGCAGAGGGCCCCAGGGCACAGAACAGGGGTGCTGGGTGGACTGAGGCTCCATGGGATGGCCCAAGGCACAGAAGGGGATGGTGCTGCAATGCTGTAAGTGACTGAAAGGCTGAGCATGTGCAGAGCAGGATGGAGTGCCTGGTCAGATTGCCTGAGGCAAAAGAGATGGAGGAGGGCAGGGTCGAGGTCCTGGGTGGACACTCCGGCTGGAGGGCTTAAAGTTCAGTGATAGGCGAGTTCAAGCATAGTGATGTGGGCCAGAGGTCTGTGGGCCTGTGATTGGCAGGGGTTGGCAGGCCTGGAGGCGGGGGTAGACAGGGAGACTGACACACTGGGCAGGGTCTTCCCAGAGGCTTCGGCCAGGGACCCAGGTGGGAGGAAAAGGAACAAGCTGCAGCTTGTGGTGATGGTGAGGTTGGGGTGAATTTGGAGGGAGAACCTCACCACAGGCAGCTGATGGATCAGAGGGGCAGGAGCAGGAAGATACCTGGTGGAGCTGGACTAAGGGAGGGCTGGTGGGGTGCCTGAGCTGAAAGAATGGATATCACGTTTGAACAATAAAGCTGAAATAAATCTGGGGTAGTGCACAGTGGGGAGAGTGGTCATTTGTGAAGAGTCCCTTCCTCCAATAGGGAGAACTTGGTCACGTGGAGCCCGAACGGTCACTTTTAAGGCTCAAGTGCCACTCTTTGCATCATGTTAAAGGGTATAGTATGGGCGCTGACAGCGATGTGAGGGGGCAGAGGGAGGAGCCAATGTGGGTGGGGAGGGCCCACGAAACAACCTAGGCTCCTCCATTGACTCCACCTTAGCGGCCTGGTCGGAGATCCCAGGCTACTCCTTCAGGGGACCCTGGTATCTAGGAAGGAAGGCAAGTCTGCACGGGAGGGTTTTCTAGATAAAATAACAGTGTTAGCACGTTGGGCTGGGTCCCTCCATCCTTGAGTGGCTAGACAGGGGAGTCAAATCTGGAATGCTCATGTCAGGAAGACAGCAATGACAGGAGCAGCCACTCTGGGGATGGGATCGTGTCCCTGCCCTTTGCCAAGAGTTCTAATGGAGGATGAGCAGAGGGTAGGGACTGTTCATGAGGAGCATAATGTCCCTGGGGTACTGAAGCATGATTAGGAGTTCACTGGCTGGAAAAGGCAGGGTAAGGATGCCGCAGGCAGGAGGGACAGCGTGATAACCCACATGTTACCTGGCCCTCTTCAGAGAGCATCGCGTACACAGAAAAAAACGAGGATCTGACAGAGAAGCCCAGTGCTCACAGGAGCCAGCGCCTGGACATGCCTGCAGGGGCGCCCCTGAAGGGCTGACCCAAATGTAGCATTCAAATTTGCAGATTTCAGAGTCAATTGCTTGATTGCAGAGTCTGCCTGTTTTTTATTTTTTATTTTTTCCTATCTCCACCTCTGCTAATGATGTTGGATGAGTCACTGAACTTCTCTGTCCTTCAGTTTCCTCATCTGTGAAATGGGGATGTGGCAGTGATGCCCCACGTAGCCTGTGAAAATTACACCTGTACCAATTGCTCCAACAGAGCCGAGTACCCAACAGGTGTCAGGAAGGCGTCAGTCCAGAGCCACCTGGTGTGTGTGTATATGTGTGTGTGTGTATGCATGTGTGTGCACTCACATGCATGAGTGTGTGTGTATGTGCACACACGGGGTAGGAGTGGGGATCATCAGTGTTGCTAGAAGAGCTGAGTTCCAGAGAGGACAGGAGGCCTCTTCACAGTGGTCTTATGAAGCTGGTGGGGGCCCCGCCCTGTCTGGGGAGAGGGGAGTGGTCTGTAAGAGAGGACTTCCCTGCAGAGGCCCCAGGCCTTCAGCAGAGGGGACCTGGCTGTGGGCGCAGAAAGTCTCATTCCTCTCCAGCTCCTGCCTCTTATCCATGGCAGACAGAGGGCAGTGTGGCCCGGTGGGAAGGAACGCCCTGCTGGAGGGACACTGCTCAAGGGTTGGGAGACTGGCCTAGGAACAGCGCAGGCCAAGCCCTAGAGCCTTGGTGTCCCTAGTCCTTTTAAAAAATATTTGCTTGTTTTACATCTTTGGGTGTTTGGGTGTTTTGTCTATGTGTTTGTCAGGTCCCATGGAACTGCAGTTATAGGTGGTTGTGAGCTACCGTGTGGGTACTGGGAACTGAACCCCAGTCCTCTAGAAGAGCAGCCAGTGCTCTTAAGTGCTGAGCCATCTCTCTCCAGACCCTTTCAAGTCTTAGAGTTGCTAGTTAATAACATTTTTCTTAACAAACAAAAAACTAGCTTGGATTAATTGCACAAAATAATGAATTTCCTTATGAGATTTTAATGCACTCATATCATGCTTTGTGGTCACAGCCACTCTTTCACATCGCCCTGTCTTCCCTTGTCCCCAAAGCCTCCCTTCTGCTTTTACGTCTTTCTGTATTTTAACCTAGATTTCTCATCGGATCTTAACTGAAAGCTGATAGCTAACCCCTGCTAGATGAACACTGAGCGTTGCTGGATTCACTCACTCACTCCCCTACTTCCTCCCTTTGTCCCTCCCTCTGTCCCTCCCTCCCTCATTCATTCACACATTTATCCACTCATTCATTCGCTCACTCACTTATTTTAATTTTGTTCTCCACTGCTGTGATAAAGCACCTTCACAAAAACAACTTAAGGGAGAGGGCTTATTTGACTCACAATCCAGGGTTATACTCCATTGTGGAGAAGTTGAGGCAGCAGGAACTTGAGGCAGTCAGTCGCATCACATCACACCACAGTCAAGAGCGGAGGCCTGTGAATTGTCATGCATGCTCAACCCCTATCTACACTTACACAGTCCAGGAACCCCGAGTCTGAGGGCAGGTGCCACCCACAGTGGGCAGGCCTGTCCTCATCAATCAAAGCACGTAAGACACCCTCACAGACACTCTCAGAAACCCTTCTCCCAGGTGAGTCTAGATCGGGTCAAGTTGACAAAGGCAGCCTCCACACTTGTTATTCTGTTCATGCATTTACTCAGTTTCTCTTTCATTCAGCTTTCATTTAGTTAATTCGAATCTCCCTAGCGTACCTGCTGTGGGCTGGACACAATGTTGAGAGCCAGGAACATATCTGGGCACCGGATAGAACCTTTTGGGGGGGGGGTGCCATGTTCTTATCTTTCAGAAGAGGAACCTGGAGGTCAAGAAGGTTCAGAAATCCTAGGAACCCCATAGCAGGGAAGGAGGGAAGGAAGGAGGGAGGGAGGGAAGCTTAAATCAGGTAGGTCTGCGCTGAAACAGGCACACTAAACAGCACTGCTTTCAGGAATGAGATTTTTTTTATGTTTGCATGTATATGTATGTGCAAGCGTGTGTACAAGCACATAGAATCGTATGTGTACACAAATGTGGGTGCTTGTGTGATGGTGCATGCATGGAGGTCAGAGGACAATTTTTCGTTGTCAGTCTGCACCTTTCTCCCTCCTTTGAGGCAGGATCTGTTTGCCACCTGAGAGCCAGCTAGCAGGGCCTGAGTTTCTGGACTTTTCTTCAGCACAGCTCTGAGCTCCTATAGGTGTGCTAGAATTACAGACATTTGCAAACCGTGCCTGGCTGTTACATGGGTGCTCTTGATGTGAGCTCAGATCATCAGGATCCTTTGATGAACACTCTATCCCAGAGCCAACTCTGCAGCCCAACCCATAAGATTTAGACACATTCACTCACTCCCTTTCCGCCTCAGCAAAATACCATGTGCGTGGCTATGGTTGGCTGAGGCTTGGGCAATGGTCTGGTCTTGTGGCCTTTGAAGTGTTCTGATTTCCAGTTGCTCACTGTTCCTCTGTGCCACAGCTCCTAGTGGTGGGAGTTATTTCTAACCCACCACCACAACCCTGGACCCTGACTCAGGCCTGGCACAGGATGGGGTGGGAAAGTTGTGTGCCCTACACAGCCTGTTTATTACACCCTTGAAGAACTAGATGACCCTGTCCCTGATGTCAGAAGTGCAGTAGCAAAAGACAGCCGTGGCATAGCCCAGGGGACCTGGGCAACTCCAGGCACTGACCCTGGTATTGCTGTGTCTGGGGACACTCAGGCATCCTACACCCTGGCAGAGATGGGCCCAGGGTTCCAGGGTTCCAGTGCAGCCCCTGCCATACCTGGGCTCCCTGGCAGCAGCTTTGGCGAATGTCACCTCCTTGGATGCTTCACTTCATCTAGTCCCTGGAGCCTGTCACTCAGTAGAGTGACCCCAGGGGCAGAAGCTTGCTGAGGTGTGCACAGTGCACTCTGAGGTTCCCGGTAGGAGGAGGCAGTCTTCTACAGAGGTTTCTGTTCCTCAGCTGGAAGAGGGGGCAGAACTTGCCGGTCCCTGTAGAGGCCATGCTTAATCCTCAGCTCACATCACCGCTTTCACGTCCCACAGCAGCCTTCATGGGTACTGTGTTCCGATTTTATAGACCCAGGGCCAGGGAGGTCAAAGACCAGATGAGTCCACATTTCTTGGCTAGTATGTTCGTCCCGGTCTGGGGTGTGAGTTGGGGGATGCTGAGAAAGAAGGTAATGAAACTTAGGAGTAGGGTGGCTTACTCCTACCCTACTGGGAGATGCTTAAGTACTTTGCGGCCTGGAGTTGTGGGACCTTTCTTTGGTCCTCAGGCTCAGAGGCATGAATGACCAGGCAGCCCTCAGGCATTGCTGAAGAGAGAACTTTAGGCTCTTCTTACTTTCTTTTTATTCATTTTATTTTGTATGAGGATTGAACCCAGGAAACTAGGCAAGGACTCTACCATTGGGCCAAGCCATCCAGCTTGCTGTACAGAGGGAGAAACTGAGGCCTGGAGACCTGAGTGACGAGGTGGGCTGATCTCTAAGTACTTTGTAGCTGGCAATCTGGGAGGTGGGGCAGACTGTGTGCCACTCTGGTTAGATGTCAGGCCTGTAGGCCAGAATTTGGTCAGCCTTTCTTCTACTGTGTGACCTTGGGTGAGCACCTATCTCTCTGGGCTTCTCTTCTAGAGACAGAACATTCTTGCTGCACTGAAGGAGGATGGGTTGAGCCAGTGACTCCAATGTGCTGGACTCAGAGCTGGGCACGCAGCAAGGGCCCTGAGACTGTCAGCCGTTGTCAAGGAGACCCTGGTCTTGAGGACCAGCTCTGCCCTTCCTGTCCTGGAGGCTGATCTGTTTGGGGTCACAGCTCTCCCTGCAGGCCCTCCCTCTTGCTATCCCCCACTCCATTGCTTCCACTTGGGGTAAGGATATGAAGGCTGCTTAGTTCCAAATGTTCCTCCTTCCCCCTTTTCTTCTTCCCTTTAACAAACAACTTCACTTAAAAAGCCATCTGGGAGGATGGATGGCCGAGCCACATTTTGTGGAATGTGTTTCGGGGAGAAGAGCCAAGAAATTAAAGGCTCAGCACTTAGGGCTCTAGTCTCATTAGACCCCATAACTCTGGCTGTGGGGATTATATTTCTGAGTTAGATGGTTGCTCTCCATCCCCACTGCCTGACATTGTGAGCTTGTTCTCATGTTTAATTCCAGGGCCCTGGTCCTGAGGCCTGGGGTTCATTTCCTCCCTCTAGATAAATCCCTTCTTCATCTTCCATCAGGGACAGACTGTACCCGGGGCCCTCCCAGTCAACAATCCTCTTCAGCATACTCACCTCTCCACCTTGCTGGGGGCACCCCTCTCTCTTCAGGGGCCTTACATGTCTTCTGAAGTGGCTCCCCAGGCCAGCTTAGGACCAGTGGGGCCCTGGGGAGGGGTAATGTGCTGGGTAACACTGAAGGTTGGCAGTGGGCAGCTGAGCATTCATTAGGGAAGCCAGAAGGGAGAGTAGCAGAGAGACGAGGAACCTCAGCTTCAGAGGCTTGGGGGACCCAACTGGAGTCATCAGGCCATCAGCCACTGGCTCACACTCAGCTTTGGTTTCTTCATCTGGAAGATCAGGTGAGATGAGAGCCCCTACCTCCAGGGTTGTCATGGAGATGGAGGAACAGAGTGTGCACAGAGGACCAAGCTCAGGGCCTGGCACAATTTGTACTTAATAGTGGAGAGCATCAGGGCTCGTCCCCCTGGAAGAGGTACAGCTCCACATGGCTGTGGTTAAAGACCCCAGGCTCCAGCCTCCATGATTTCATCGGCTTGTGGGTACAGAATGCTTCGAGATTCCAAGGTGGCAGCATACTCTGAGTTACATGCACACTCCCAGGATGAGCCAACAGGACTGAGTCTTCCTCTCATCTGTGCAACCATAGGAAGGACAGAGGGCGGGGGCTATGTTTTTGATGATTTCAGATGTCAAATGGTAGAGGCCTGTGGTCCTGAGAAGAAGGGAAGCGGCCATGAGAGGCCCTACAGCTTGCTGTACTAGGACTATTTTCATGTGACAGCATGGGGAAGTCCTAGACTGGAGAGTCTAAGAGCCATAGGAGGCCTAGGCAGCTAGCTTGCAAGAACAAGTAGCAGAAGAGAGAGCTGCATGGGAGAGGTGGAGTTCCACAGATGCTTAGGGGTTCCTTTGAGTGTTTGACTGAACATGGGTGAGCCCTGTGAGAAGATGCCAGAAAGTGCCATCTGAGAGTATTAACCAGACTGTGGCTAGCACTGTGCTTGGCCAGGAGCAATACTGGCCACCAGCAGTATGAAAAGCAAGAACTTTGGGGGCCTGGGTAGGTGCTCAAAAGGGACTCTTGTCAGTTG
>CM053763.1:104703115-105259786 GCA_028658305.1 Pachyuromys duprasi
GGGCACACACGTGGAGGCCAAAGATCAACCTTGGGAGTCATCACTCAAGTGCTACCCACTTTGCTGTTTTGAGACAGAGGATCTCATTGGCCTGGAATTTGTTGATTTGCCAAGGCAGGCTGACCAGTGAGCCCCAGGGATCCACCTGCGCCTGCTGCCCCAGCCTGGCATTATAAGCACATGCCACCATCACAGTTGTTAGTCTATCTATCTATCTATCTATCTATCTATCTATCTATCTATCTATCTATCTATCTATCTATCTATCTATCCATCTATCCATCTATCTAATTTACAGTTTCCGAGGATAAAACTCAAGTCCTCATGTTTGTGTGGCAAACTGTTTGAATGATAATCATAGCACCATATTTTACGGCTTAGAATATCTGTGCAAGTCACACATATGCACTAGGGCCACGGCTGAGAGGAGAGTAATGGAAACAGGTACTATTGTAAGCTTCCTATTCTATATTAGAAATGCCATGATGAGCAAAGACCAACTTGGGTGCGCTGTGGATGGCAGAGTCGGGAGGTGAGGGGAAACATCCCTTGTTCTGACTCTGGAGGTCATACAGATCGGTAGCTTTGGAAAGAAAGATGGAGAGCCTCAGACGAGAGGGACCCCATCCTAGAGGAGAGGGCTCAAGGGAGGCTTCTAGAGGAGTCTGTGTGCTGGGCAGAAGGGAAAGGGCACAGTGGCAGCTGCTGGCAAGTCATGAAGCAGATACCATAGGGCCCCACAACATCGCTAGAGGGGCTCTATTAGTAGACCGTCACCTGCCACCTACCAGGGCTACTTGTTATCATCCTCACGGTGAGGATGGAACCCAGTGCCTTGCAATGCTGAACAGGCACTCTGTCAAGCTGAGCTACACACCCAGGCCCATGCTTATTTAATACTGTGCTTATCGTCATCAACTTAGCTCCTTCTGCATCACTGTTATTCTTATTACTCCATTACTTCATCATTATCACCATCATCACCACTGTCACCACCGTCATCACCACCACTACCATCATATCACCATCACCATCACCACCATCACCATCACACCAGAACTGTCCTCACTATTATATCATCCTTATAATCATCATCACCATCATTTCCTCATCAACATTGTCAACACTATTGTTATCACCTTCACCGTAAGGCTAGTCTAGGAGGGTGGTTTCTGGGTGAGGTTCATCAGTAGATCACTAGGATCAGGTGAGCCTGGCACAATCAGCTGGGAGGAGGCCTCAGGAGAAAACACACTGGCTTCCCTAGGCAAGGGTTGAGGTGGGGTGCTCGACTAGCGGGAGCTTGGCTGTGGGAGGTCCCCAGGGCACAGCTGCTGCTCAGCTCATCATGGCCCCAGCCTCCTGACCATGACCATGTCCACTTTGAAGGATTGGCACAAGCTGGCTTCTCAGCAGCATAAGCCAGTACTCTCTCTCTCTCTCTCTCTCTCTCTCTCTCTCTCTCTCTCTCTCTCTCTCTCTCTCACACACACACACACACACACACACACACTCGCTGTCTGCCCCTTTTCTATATAATCATACATGTTGTGTATGTTACTACAAAGAATTATTAAAAGATTGTCCAGAGAGGTAGATTCATTCAGGTGTGGATTGTATGGGACTCTCTCTCACACACACGGGGGAGGGGGCTCATATCTTATTGATTCTGTTTCCCTGTAGAGCCATTAGCACCATGGGCACCATCATCGCAGGATCATCTCTACGATGTCAGGCACTTGCTGAGCTCCTGGGGGCTTCCTGCACTGAGCAGTGAGTGCATTGCCAGTCTCCTCCCAACTGGCCATGTGGTAGGAACCATTCCCCCTCCCCACCATTTTAGAAGTTGAATTTGATGTGTGTGTGTGCGTGTGTGCAGGTGTGTGCATGGATGTGTGTATGTATGTGTGCGTTTGTGGAGAGAGAGAAAGAGAGAGAGGCTTGCCTAGGCTTCTTGTAACAAGCAGTGGCTGCAGGTGCACAGTGCTTCTCCCTCCTAGGCATTGACTTCCTGCAGCTTCCTCTGGGAGTCCTCAAAGGCTGACTCCAGATGGCCCCTCAGAGTGTGGCTTGGGTTCCCACCCCAGCTTTGTCTTCTGCATGGCGGAGCCCCAAAACAGCCCTCCTTTGCTGTTTGCTGTTGCTGCTCCTTTGGGTTGTGGGAATGGATAGAGTGTCACTCATAATCTTGTCTAAGTACTGTCAAGGCTCCCTCCCACCTTCCTTCACTCCCCTGGGGCCATTTGGTTACCTTGAAGCTCATGCTTCCCCTCTACCCAGGCCCTGGAGCCTCAGTGAACAGCTTCAGAAGCCAGGCTCCCCAGGACCCCTTGGTGGAGATGGATCAGGTCCCCATCCCTCCTTCCCAAGCCCCATCAGTAGCAGGCAGGATGATACTTTCCCCTTCAGAGGTGACACCTCATTAATGTGGGTCCTTGTTTGTGGCTATAAAGTTTTAAGCTCTGCATCTCATACTGGGTGGTTTCTAGTTACACCAGGTAAAAATGGAGCTGGCTGGAAGAGATCAAGGAAAATCAATAAGTAATAAAAATCGCTGTGTGGAAAATGCATCATCTCCACTGCAGGAGGAGCAGGTGTCAGGCTTGGGAGAACCCCAGCAGGTGGCTCAACAGCTAGGGAGGCTGGGGAGAGGGGGCCTGTGGAGGGGGGCGGATGGCGCTGTGTCTCTCAGAGCTGATGGGATGGTTCTTGGCACCGAGGTGGAACAGCAGGCAGAGAAGGGTGGTCTACAGCCTGGGGAGGGTCCCTGAAGGTAGTGGTGGCACAGTGCAGATCTTTGACCCGGATCACTGAATGGGTGGCCAGTGGCATGAGCATAGAGACCTCGTGGCTACTAAGTATCCTCTTTAGTGTCCTAATAGGGCCGATCACGGAAGAAGGACAGATCCAGGCCAGGCAGGGCCACACCACCCACCCTCTGGGGAAGAGCTCTGCTTGCCTTCAGCTCCAATTGGTTCTCATCCCACATCATCCCCCAAGCCCTCCACCTAGGGTTTGAGGACTTGTGAAGATGGCCGAGAAGCGGCCACTCCACAGAGTAACAGCTGACATCTATAGGGAGTGTTTTCAACACGTCACTTTATGATTCCACTTAGACTCCTCAGAGCCCCATGAGCGGGGGCTGCTATCAGACCCAGTATATAGCTACGGAAACTGAGTCAGAAAGAGGCTAAGTCACTTGTCTAAGGTCAAACAGTTCTACATTCATGGACCAACACCCTTACCACATAACAACCTCTTCTCTAAAGTTGTTGAAAAGACTGTGTGATAATCCATCCCTCCCCTTGATATGTTGAAAAGGAAATTGAGGCTCAAGGAGGGCAAATGACTCGCATATTAGTGGCCAACCCAATTCTTTTGATTTGTGCTTGCTGTTTCTTTATCTGTAGACTGTTCTGGTCACCTTCTCCTCAGACAATGGTGAGGAAATGACCTAGAGTTTTGTGGAGGACAGATATGGGGGAGTCTAGGCAGCTGTGTGGGTGCCTAGAAGGGGCTGGTACTCATGGAGGCTAGCAAACTTTCCAGGACCTTGGACTTCCTTCTCCCATCCAAAGGCAACTCAGAAACTCAAAAATGCCTCTTTCTCAAATGAGAGCGGGTGTAGAATGAGCAGGTTAGCAATGGCTATAGCTGCCTCTTTATTAATTAGTCATCCTGAATATATTAAACCTGGGAATTTAATTTAGATTTACGGGGATAATTTGGATTTATGGGACTAGTTATCACGCAGTAAGTATGGAAATGCTTGTTGGTTTCACAGGCGACGTTTACTGAAGTGCATGAAAGAGAATGACAGAACATTCAATCACCCCTGTTAGCTCAGAGCTGTGGGATTCTGGGTTGGGGCCTTCATCCCACAGGTGTGGCATCTCCTGAATTGTTGTTCTCCTAGTGACTGTTTCCTAGATGTAGATCCTCTGCCACAGGGGAGGCCACACTAAGCAATGCCAACTGTCTTCCTGCATCCCTGCCGTCAGGCAGTCAGGCACAGCCATGTTGGAGCTTCTGCAACAGGAAGTGGCAAACTGCATCCTGCTCTGACTCTGGCACTTGGGGACCTGTGGCCTTAGGAGCCACCTCTCCTCTGTGTTCTCTCTTCCCCAGAACTTGGAACTGAAGAGGCTGCGATGGGTTCTGGATGTCCCTGGGTCCATACATGGTGGCCTTCATCCCACGTCTTTCCCAGGGATGACCACTCAGCTCCTGTCCTCTATAAAATATTGTGGTTGTGACTTCCGGATCTATCTCGCACTATCAGTCCTCTCCCTTTCTTGTGGTTCTTCACTCTCTGTCCTTCAAAAGCCACAGGGGCTCTGTGGGCAGGTCACTGGTCTGAGCTCCAAGCTGAAGGGAAGTTTAGATCAAAAGGAAAACTGAGGCCAGCCCTAAGGGAGTCATAGCCCAGGGACACAACAAGCAGGATCCCAGCAGAACACCGAACATGCCCAAAGGTGTTGGTGAATGCCAGAAGCTGGGGGAGGAGGGTTTCAGGGGCATTTGACACTGCTTGATCTGAGAAAGGCCACCCAGCCTTATGGTGGCAGGCGTGGGGGCCTCAGGCTGCTCCCATCTCCACAGGCAGCCAGTGATCCTAGAAGCTTTGACTTCTGTGGGCCTCTGCCTTTTCCACAGCCTTGAGCTCCAGCCTCTTCAGGTGCTCCTGAGGGTCTTATCCCACAAGTCAATGATTGTGCCCAAGAATCCTGAGCAGGGTGGCAAAGGGCAGCAACTCCTAGAGTCCAGGAAGGAAGGCACTTTCTAGAGCCTTCAGTGGGTGCAAGTCTAAGTGTCAAAGAGTTGACGGTTGGTGGGAACAGCTCCAACCCCATGGCCTCAGATGGGACAAAAGTGTCCCAGCCAGCAGGTGAGATAATTCTGAGGACCCTGTTATTCCGTTCTTCAGTCTTCTGGGGATTCATTTCTGTGTCCCCCTGCTCTCTCTCCAGGGCTACCCACCCCTCCCAAACCAATGCTCACTCTAGGTCTTTCCCTTGGGTTCTGCTCCTTGGAGAGCACAGATTTCCAGTTCTGTTTCTTCCACGTTCCTGACTATCTCCGCTACTAGATGTTTCCTGGCTTCTTCACCTCTGGCCAACCATCCACTCCAGGTTCTGGCCACCAGAGGACAGCTCTTCCTCAGAGGTTTTTTCTTTCTCTCTTTTTTTTTCTTCTCTTCTTGTATGTGTGTATGCTTATGTATGTGTCTGGGCACATGTATGGATAGGCAGGCATGTAGGGGTTAGAGGTTGGTACCAGGCATCTTCCTCAATCACTTCTGTTTTTTCTGAGACAGTTTCTTATTGCATCTGGAACCATTCAGCTAACCCCAGGGATCCTCCTGTCTCCGCCTCCCCAGGCATGTGCTTCCATGCCTAGAGTTTTAATGCGGGTGCTGGGGATCGAACTAAAATCCTCAGGCTTATGCAGCAAGCCACCTGCTCAGCCTGCCCTTGCAGTGTTTTAGCAATATTTCCGAGGAGGGCCAGGGAGGTCACGTCAGGAAGGATCATCTCCACAGCAGGACTTATCTTTGTTCCTCACCTGCTTGGTCACAAGGTGCTCTCAGATGGCTATTGGTATGAGCACAGAGAACAGTCACAGCGAGGGGGTTGAGGCTCTGCTGCGTGGGACGCCTGGATTCAGAAGTTGCTTGTACCTTAAGGGTATGCTGGAGCTCACTCAGC
This sequence comes from Pachyuromys duprasi, assembly GCA_028658305.1. Lineage (NCBI taxonomy): Eukaryota > Metazoa > Chordata > Mammalia > Rodentia > Muridae > Pachyuromys > Pachyuromys duprasi. The sequence continues at coordinate 104,708,824 of CM053763.1, forward strand.
CTCACTTCCGTCTGGCATCACATGCCTGACTTTGTGGTTCAAGGGGTCGGAGCACACCAGGTTCACTACAGGCAATGTCTTGCCGGTCACTTGATGCCTCCTGGGGAACAGTTGTCTTTAGCAGCATGGAAAGACTTACTCCATTATCCTTGGTCCCTGTGCTGGGAATTGCTTGCAGGTTCTGTAGCGATACCATCTGCTGTGGACAGTTGATGCTTTATCAGGAGGCCCCCATGACAGCTTAGACTTCCTGTGGGGGCTTGGCTTTCCTATCCAAAATGAGCAGCTTTAACAGATGAACCTGCCAGGCTAGGGTGGGGATGGGATGGGGGAAATGCTGCTTCCAAAAATCTAGAGGGGCCCGCTGAAGTGCTGTGTCTCCTAGAGGAAGCCAGGTAAGTTGTCTGTCACTTTCTGAAATATACTCTGAATACTGGCTTCTAAAAGCTCTCATGTTGGGGTCAACAGAACACTTGATGGGGTCCCTCAACCATTTGGCACTGTACATTTCTGAAAGTGTCTCTCTGGGCTGCCTCTTCCTCTCAGCAGGTCCAGTATGTGTGTTGTCATCATCCTGGTGACTCAGCACGGTTTCCTCATGATGCTAACTCAGGTCCCTTCAGTCTGGATTATGTCCTAGCAGGAGAACTGACACAGTGCTGAGGCAAGGCAGGACATCCTGCTTCCAGTGAAAGCTAGCTCCTACGGGGTGTTACCAGGACCATAGTTCCTGGGAGCTGAATGGACTTCTCTGGAAAGATACACATCTGGAATAGCCAGTGCCTTGGGAGCCCACATGAGCAGCTTTGTTGTAACTCTCTCCCTGGCATCCAGCACCTTGCTCTATGCATGACAGGTGGGCAGTGAAACGGGAGCAGAGACCTGGAAGTCTGTCACCAGAGGGTGACAGGGAAGAAGGAGGCCTTTTCCCAGTGGAGGCAGAGGAGAAAGGAATGTGGGTTTGAGGACCTGGAAAAAAATAGGGGAGGTGTCAAAGGGTCTCAGATTTACCTGTTGTCCCAGGATCCTTCCTTGTCTCGGTCAACACTTTGCTGGCTTCAGCTATGGGATTTGGGAAGGCTGGGAGCTAGCTTATAGTCCAGCCACCTATAGAACGTGGCAATATACAATGGAGTGAAATAAGGCCATGTAGGAGATTGGCTGGAGCTTGCTGGCCACTGGCCAAGCTTCTTTAGTTTCGGTGAGAGACACTGTCTCAAAAAAAAAAATAAGGGGAGATTGATAGAGCAGGATACCTGGCATCCTCTTCTGGCCTCTGTTCATGGGCTCATGTACACACACACACAAGTATGGGTACCAGTTGTTGGGCTTTGGGGAGGTGAGTGAATCACGAGGGCTCTCATTTTATCAGTGGGTTTATCCACGGAGGCCGTCATAACTGAATGGTCTGTTAGGAGGGAGGGCCTGGTTGGAAGAAGTAGTTCACTGAGCCTTGAGTTAGGATGTGACTCATTCCTGGACCCTTCTTGTTTTGCTCTTTGCTTCCTGGTGTCCTTCAGGTCAACAGCCTTACCCCCAACCCTCCACCACCCTGTCTCTGCCCCAACCCTCTAACATCATGTCTCTGTCCTCTATCTGCCCAGTGTTCCTAACTGTGGGAGGAAAGCCCTGATGGTCCCGGTGGTTTGGGCTATCAGTGTCACACCTTCTCCAAGGTTTTGTTCCAGGCCGACTCCATAGGAAATGGAGTGACCTCGGTGCCTCTGCATTTGTGGCTCTCAGGGCTTAGTTCACAACATCGAGCTCTTTGTTTCGCTGTTCAAATCTCAGCCCTAGAGTTCTGTCTCCTGCGAACTCCCGTGGTGTTCATCTAAACACCCACTCCTGGAAAGTAGACCACCCAGGAAAGACTGTAGAGGAAAGATCACAGATGCTGGTTGCGGGTGGGCTGAGAGAGCAGAAAGAAGAAGGACAGGCAGGCAGGGATCGGTAGTATGGAGATGGCTGCCACCTAGGGCTGGGGGAACCGAGGGCAAACAGTCACCTTCTGTGGGTAGGGGAGAGACAGGATCACAGTGACTGCTGCTGATGTGGCTGTCATCCAGCTGCTCCTAGAGTCACAGGCCACAGCAGAGAGAAAGGAGACCCTAGCCCCCCTACCTCCGAGGGTCTGCTCTCTGCTGCCTCCTCCAGGCACCTGAAGCTAAGGGAGCCTGTGGTCAAGGGGAACCTGGTTAACAGTTGCAGGCTCCCATTGTCCCCAAGAAAGGAAAAGCCCCTGGGCAAATGGTCAGCCCAGTGGGTCAGGACTTGGCCTTCTTCGTGTGAGGTGTGTCTGTTCTGTCCTTGGATCCGTGTGACACTAAGAGACTAATTTATGGATTCAATGAACCTATCCTTGACTAAGGATTAGAGGACAGCAAGGTCAAAATGCTGACCCTAGCAGGCCCATCCTCACGACTTTTGTTTCCCCTTAACTCATTTTTGACCTTGAACAAAGGCCTTGGCCTCTCAGGCTTTATCCTTCTCATCTGTGAAATGCAGGGGTCTGGGCTGAGTTATCGGTGCTGGACACAGGTAGACTAGAGGCAGAGGTGGGCCCTGGGGCTCTCTGGCTGCACTGACACTTCACTGGAGAACATGCTCAAATGTCAAGCCACCCACACCTCAGCCCCTTAATCAGTTCTGTATATCCAGGCTAATGTCGCCCCTGGCAACGCTGATCTGGTCTCTGTTCCCTTTGATAGGCTCGTTCCACACGCTGCTCACTGGACAAGAAATTGCCATGGGCAGCATTGCTCTGTATACTCTGCTCTGGGTGAAAATAGGCCCTTCAAATTATCGCCATTGTGAAGATTGGATTTGTAAGCTCTGGGGTCTTGCTAGGCCTGAGTGCTGGAGCCCTGAGGATTGTTCTGTTTGGTGGAATTACGAGTTTCAAAGTGTTAGAATTCAGGCCCACGTGGTGGGTTCTGAGGGACTGGGAAGAAGCAGGGGCTCCCAGGAAGCTGGAGCTGAGTGGTTTGGCTGGGGAGGGCTTCTGATTTCTCATTCTGTCACGTTCAGCCATGCTGGTTACTTGGGCTTTCTAAGATGGCTTTCTCCTTTGTAAAGTGTTAATTATACTGTTGGTGGCTAACCCTGCCCCTCCTTCTTCAGGAAACAGATGCCCTTGACTCCTCAGCACTGTGAATGCAGACACTGATTCTCTTCTTCTTCTCTTCCTCCTCTTTCTCCTCCTCCCCCTTTCCCTCCCCCTTTCCCTCACCCCTTCTCCTCTTCCATCTGTTTTGCTGAGACAGAGTCTTAAATAGCCAGGGCTGAGCCGAAGATGGCCCTGAATTTCTGACCCTCCTACCTCCACCTCACCTCCCTGGTGCTAGGATGACAGGCATGTGGCACCATGAGTACTTTAGACGGTGCTAGGGATTGAACCGAGGGCTTCACACACACCTGGCAAGCACTCAGAGGGCTGTCTCTCCAGCCCTGACATTGTTTCTAACCACGGACTCCTAGTCTGCACCCCCCATTAAATAGAGTTAAATATTAAAATGGGGGCGGGGAGGCTGCAGAGGTGGCTCAGCAAGTAAGAACACTTTCTATATAAGCATTGGGAACTGAGTTCAAATCCACAGAAGCCAAGTGAAAAGCCAGGGCACGGTTGAGCATGCCTAAAACTGCAACCAGGAAGATAACTGGGGAACTAAGCACTAGCATTGGTTCTAGGCTCAGTGAGAGAGCTTGTCCCAAGGGAATAAGGAAGAGAATGATAGAGCAGGCACCTGTTCATATGCATGGGGACATGCTACCTGCACACACGTGTGAGTATATCACAAACACATACACCACAACACAGCCACATATATGTGCACACGTGCACAGGTACACACACTCCCCCAAAGACATTTAAAGGCCAAGCCAGAGCTATCATAAAATTAGACCTTGGAAAATGGAGAGGAACAGGAAAGACAAAGGGAGGGCATTGGGAGATGAGATGAATAATAATAAAGTATAATGACACATATACTCTCTTAAAAATTAGTAAAGAGAGAGAGAGAGAAGAGAGGGAGGGAGGGAGGATGGAAGGGAAAGGGCAGGGAGAGAGGTAGAGAGAGGAGCTTATCTCAGGAATGAGCCTGCCACCCAAACTGGACCATTATCAATGTAAATCATGCCCAGGCTTTGGTGAGCTTCTTTCTTCCCTGAGTTGCTGGTGGGATGATACCAGCCTGGAGTCAATGCTGTCTTTAATGATTCTCTTCTTTGCCCACCCCATGAGCAACACGGGGGAGAAAGACACCTCCAGTATGGAGGACAGCAAAGCGTTCCCTACCTGCATAGTCTGAGCAGTGCAGGACAGCTCTTACGGGCTCTCAGTGCAGGGCAGTTCCCAAAGGCCAGCAGTGCCGGGGTGTCCCCAGTGTCAGGCAGTGCGGTTCCTCCCTTGCTTGTTCTCCAAAGAGGCAGATTGGGGTGCATCCTCCTCAGGTGAGACAGGCATGATGGTTGCAGTTTTGTTCTTCTTGCTCCCAGCACAGGAAGGTCTCTCTCTCTCCTCCTTGGCGTGAGTCGTACAGTCTGTCCATTTCACTTCACTTCACTGTCTCACTGGATTAACACAAGCACATTCCCATTGGAGCACTGTTAGGGGAGCCATTTGAGTCCTCTCAGGATTGATACAGGTGCCCAGCGGACTGACTCACAGATAATAGCAGGGACAAAAATCTATGTATGTGCGCTGATTGATGTTCCCATCGTAGGGGCTGTTTACTAGGCCAGGAGGTGTCCTGTCTGCGTCGGCCCAGAGTTTTAGTGCCGATTGTAGCCATATCACAGGGTGATATCGTCATTGGAATCAGATGCTGAAGGCAGGATCTGACTCTAGTCCATCGTTCTGGAAGAAACGTAAATGGAGAACTGTGGACAAATGGCCGCCTGAGTCTTAGAGAATCAGAGAGGGCTTTCCACAGGGATGGGCACGAACTGCAGGAGTACCCTCCCTGGTATAGTGTGTATGGGTGGTGGTGTTTAAGGTCCAGAGAAGCCCAGACTCCACCCAGCCCTGCCTGCAGCTCAGTCAGCCCCTGCTAGGGAAAGTGCCTGCAGAACCTCCTGTGTTACAGAGATCATTCTCAGAACAAGTGTTGGGAGTAGGGGTTGGAAGTGTGTGGGTCAGACTGAGCTGCCCCCAGCCTTGCTCAGAGAAGCAACTCTCTGCAGTGGATGGTGGTCAATGCAGAGATGCATAACTACTTAAGAGGAGGAGAAGCAAAATGCCAAGGCCGAAGTGGAACATTTCTGTCACGCACCCCTCCCCAGCCAAGGCTCAGGGACCATCGAGAGGAGGCAGGAAGTTGCTGGAGGATGGGGAGGAGAGCTCTGAAACGCCATCTTCTGGATAATGCTTGGCTACCACGCCCATGACCCCACACAGCGCCTGTGGTTACCTGTGCGCAATTGAGGCAGCCAGAGATGATGCCCAGGAAGTTTGGAGGGGCGGGTGTTAGAGGGAATCTGGGGCAGTTGGTTGATGTGGGCCCACACGATCATATTCAATTGTATACATGTATGGATTTCTCAAAGAATAAAAAACATCTTAGGATTAAGAAAATGATTAAGAAAGAGGTGCTCCAAGCTCTCAGGAGTCTCAGAGGGACGAGACATCCTTGTCTTGTTTATCTGCTCCTCCCCCCCTGAGCTAGTGGTCCCATAGGTTGTGTTCGAAGAAGAGGGCATCTCTGTTGCTGAGTCTATGCTTCGGGGTATATGATAACTTCACATTGAGCATACTTGTTTCACTGGTTTCTGGGGTGGCTGCAGCATTTTCTGTTCTCACCCTGGAGTCTCCAGTTTCTGTCTCCACAGATCTTTCCCGTTGTCTCCTTCCGCTCTCCCCACTGCCCACCCTTTGGCAGCCCCTCTTTGAGGCACTCTCACGACGGTTTTGCCACGTGCTTCTATGGTGATGATAGGCGTGGCGCTTCCATCACCACACACTGTCCGCTTGTGTCTTCTCTTCGGAGAAATGCCTGTTCAAATCCTTTGCCCATCTTAAAACGGCTTGTCTGTCTTCCTTGGTGCGCCCGCGCCTTCTTTTGGCTAAGATGTAAGCTGCTTCTCCAGCAGATCTGTGAAATGCTCCCCGCTCTGTGGACCGTGCTTTTGACTCTCGAAGGACGGCCTCCTTTGGAGCACGTGGGTTTTTAATTTTCGTGGAGTCCAATTAGAGGTGCGATTGTTTCCCTAATTTCATTTCCGCTGTTCATTAGGAGCGTTCCAGAATCCACTTAATTTTTGTTATTGATCCCATAGCCCGAAGCTTGCAGTCCTTTATCAGACCTCATCGGGTGTCTTGAGTTCCTTAGCGTTTTTCTGTCTAAACAGCCCTGCCATCTACAAACACGCGTTTGCTCGTCCCTTTCCTGCCTGGATGTCTTCCACTTTTTTTTTTTTTATCTTTTTCTTTGCTGCTGCCCCTCCCCCAGTCCCTGTAGTGCTGGGGAGGAACTCAAGGTGCGGCTCAAGTGATGTACAAGCATGGTTTCCCTGAGCTGCGTTTCTTTATCTTGCCCCATGGTCCTGCCTGGAACCTCCAGTCCCCTGTGTAATAGAAACAGCAAGAGCAGGCAAGGTCTGGTCTTGTTATAAACATCTAGGCTTCACTATCTTGTGTTGTTGGCTGTAAAGCTTTTCTAGACGACCTTCATCCAAGGAGAACATTACTTTCCATGCCTTGTCTGTAAGTTCCTTCCTTCTCCCTCCTTCCTTCCTTCCCTCCCTCTCCCTCCCTCTCCCTCCCTCTCCCTCCCTCTCCCTCCCTCTCCCTCCCTCTCCATCTTCCTTTCAAAAGGGAAAGGATGTTGATTTTTGTCAAGTGCTATTTGTGCCTCTATGAACACGATCGTGCGAATTTAAACTTTATTCTGCCAGTCTGGAGTGTGACATTGCATGGTCTCAGAGAGCCAAGCTTGCACCCTGGGGCTTAATCCCTCGTCCCAGCATTGGTCTTCCTAAATTCCCTTTGCTGGCTGTGGAGTCTCCTTCTGCACCACAGAGGTCTGATTGCTTTGTGGTTTTCCTTACTGAGAACAGCTTTGTCTAGTTTTGCTATCAGGATACTCCTGGTCTCAGAATGAACCGGACACGTTTTCTTCCTCCCCTTCCTGTTTCATTCTTCCAGTTGTCCTGCTTTCTGATTGTGATGGCTAATTGTTGGTTGTAAGCTTGACAAGATCTAGAATTACCTCGGAGACTTTTGGGCATGTCTGTGGGGGAGTTTCTAGGCTGGGCTGATTGAGGTGGAAAGGCCCAACCTTACTGTGAGTGGCACCCAGTCCACAGGCTGAAGTCTCAGACTGAACGGAAATAAGAAATTGAGAACCAACATTCGGCTCTCTACTTCTTGACTGTGGATGCTGTGTAGCCAGCTACCCCCAGCTGTTGCCATGACTCCCCACCATGGTGCATCATGTCCTTTAACTCAACAAAAAGAAATCTTCCCTCCTTGAGTTGGCTCTTTTTCGGACACCAACACCCCCACCCCCTGCCCATGAGAAACGAGAAAAAAATGACCTTGCTTATGCCACCCAGATTTTGCTCCATCGCCTCTCTCTGTAAAATGAGTCCTCTCTCGTGATTCTGGGCCCACTTGGGGGACCACCTAGGGCTTATCCCAGTCACCCTGGACTTTTCTTTTCAGAAACTACCCCATTTCTAGCTCCAGTCTCCCTGTCTTTCCTGTCCCCTCTTCCTTGTCCTCTGTGCTCTCTGTAAGGTCTCTTTCCTGGAAACAAGCTCACCCTTTGCCTATTGTCAACATGAGGCTTTTAGAGAAATCACAGCTTGTTGGGGTCCATTGATTCAACAGTCTGAGAGCTGAAAGGAGGGGTTCAAGCGTCTTTTTAGAATACCTTCATATCTACCAGGATGATTACATCCCCCACACTGGCCAACTGTCCTTCTCTCCCAGCCCCATCAAATTCTGACTTCTAGAAACACCCAGCCAGGAACCTTTTAGGTGAAAATGACAACATATGAGCTTAAAGGGAACCCACCCAAAGGGTTCAGGCTGGACCTAGCCAAGATGAACAATCCAAAGCTTGCCCAGACCCTGCTGTTTCATGAACCTTTCTGGTTTTTGTTTTGTTTTGTTTTTGTTTTGTTTGTTTAATTGACAGAGGGTCTCATGAGTCCAGACTGACCTTGAACTTATTAGGAGTATCTAAAAAATACAATTCTCACCTCAAAGGGGATTAGAGATAGCTCATTCTGGAGCCAACAGTGAGTGACCAAACCCCAGGGGAACATAGATTCAAGTTATCCTAAATGCCAGGTTCCAACGTGATAACAGTTGCATGAAATTTTTATAGTGACAGAACAAAGAAAGTCTACTTTTCAGATACTTTGGTGGGAAGATCAAGTAACGGGTTAGAGCGGCAGAGGGGCAGGGGAGGGGTGGGGTAGACTTGGTGGGGACGGATGTCTGCTGCAGGCCTCAGATGCTGTCTGATGACATTCTGAGCCTTTGGTTGGTAGAAGCTAGTAATAAAAGGCTTTTAGGGCTCCTCACGAAGATGTTAGTTCAGACATGGAGGTGGGTAAAGAATGGCTATTAAGGGAGGGGACTTCATATAGTCCCAGATAAATTATGATCAGGCCCCGGAACTGTAACATTCAACCTCAGCCTGGGAGAAGGCCCAATAGAAAGTGCTGTGTTTTTTCCCAGGAACCTTTGTTCACATAGGGCATAGGGTGAGGTGACCTTGAATTCCTGATGCTCCTATATCGACCTTCCCAGTTCTGGGATTACAGGCAGGAGCCCTCATGCCCTGCAGTGACACCCTTCTGAGACCACTCTGCTCCCCTTCCCCTGACATTCATGCCTCAGTCTCCCTCGAGCCCCACCTCTTACAGCATAAAATAAGCTACCTCTGCGGTTCCCTGTACCTTCGGTCCTGTGGCCCTTTATGAGGTCCTGTGGTCAGACTGTACCTCATCACACAGTTTGCTGATTCCCTGAAGATTTGGCTCTGGACAAGTCTTAATTAATATCTTTGCTCCTGGACTCTAGGAGCTGTCTGGCTTAGAGTAAGAACTCAATAAATATTTGTCGAATTAATGAAAATGTCCGTGGAAGACAAGACTTCTGTGGCACTGTTTGTTCTTCAACAAAAGACAAAGCCACCAGCCATGGCAACGACACTCCAGTGCTGGCATCTCAAGCATCAACAAGCTGGGGACAAATGCTTGTGACCCCTCTGTCGTTTAGCATCTGGGAGGAAATGGATGTCTTGACAGGTGGGACTCTCCTGGGGTAGGAGACTAGAGGAGAGGGTTTCTAGAGACATTCTTGTAGTTACTGTTCTACTGCTGTGAAGAGACACCAGACGTAGGCGTTACAAAAGGAAACATTTAACTGGGGGCTGGTTTACAGTTTCAGAGGGTTAGTCTGTTATCATGGTGAAAAGCAGAGAACCAGAGCTCTACATCCTGATCAGCAGTCAGCAGGTGACAGAGAGAAAGACTGGGCCCCGCACGTGGGCTTTTTAAACACTTTTAAGCCCATCTTCGGTGGCACACCTCCTCTAACAAGGCCATGCCTACCAATCCTTCCCAAACAGTTCACCACCTGCAAGGCTGAGGCGATAGCTCAGCCAGCGGGTAAGGTAGCACAAAGAACTGAATTTTTATTCCTAACACCCACATGAAAGCTGGGTGGGGCAGTGGTACATGTCTATAATCCCAGTGCTACCATGGGATGGGATGACAGAAATGGGGGATCTTGAGGGTCTGTTAGCCAGACAGTCAAAATGACAAACTTCAAGTTCAGTGAGAAACCCAGTGTCAAACAATACGATAGACAGCACAGAGGAAGACACTTCCTATCTGCCTCTGGCCTCTACACCTGAAAGCATGGGTGAGTGTACCCTCCTTCACACATGTAAACAAATCTCCAAATGTCGGAGAAGGGATAGGACTATGTAAGAGATGGAGACTCTTCTGGATTAGGGCCATTGAGCTAAAGAGCCTTCCCACATCTCTGGCTTACTTCCCTTCTTGAAGGCAACTTTGTGTCTTAATGAACCATCTCAATGTCTACCACTATTCACAAATAATTGGACAGAGATCCAATTATTTGTTTTGGGACAGGAGAACCTGAAATCTTAGTAGGTGCATTCTTATCACACCTATAGCATGCTTTTCCAAGAGGGAAACTAAGTGCCTGGTCTCCTGACCAACGTCACTGTGTCATGGAACCCAGTGTATTTCTACTTTCAGTTTCTGCTGGGCAGAAACTTTCCCAGCACTGCTCAATCTCCCTGTACTGGCTCCAGGTGACAGTAGCATTCTCTTGTCACCCCATGGTGAGATTCTGGCTTCCTCCCTCCAACATCCTAGGCTTCAGATGCCTCGCCTGACAGCCCAGCTTTGCCAGTGTTCCGGAGGCATTTCAAGCCTCCTTTTGTAACTCAGACATTTCAAATAATTTCTGGTGGCCTGGCTGCTTCCTCCCCCTGATGGGGGGGCAATCCTGAAGCCCCATGCTTTCCCTGATCCTCTGGTTGGGTACACCTCTGTTTCTAAGGCAACTGAACTTTCCTTTCATGAGTTCTTAGTCTTGTTAATAAAAGAATTGAAAAGGGGACCAGGGAAGTAAGCTTGAGGACAATTTTATAATAAATTGAGAGAAAAACAACAAGGCAGGATAGCTGTGTTTGGCTGCTATCCAGAGGAGCTGATGAAGAGGGAGGAAGAAAACCATGTCATTTGTAAGGAGCCACGTGTTGGAAGTGGGTAGGAGAAGAGAGGGGTTGATTTCAGAGCAAGCCCAGAGCATCAAGGAAAATACATCTAGGCTTTGGTCAGTGTCTAAAAGAGAAAGAGATAAAAAGAAGAAAAACTAAAAATCACACTTTCCTGAAGTCGGGGAAGTGGGAAGGCTTAGCAGAACTACATGGAAGTTGCTCCTTAAACAACTGCAGCCAGGGAAGGCTTCTGGGAAAGACAAGGAGATCTCATTAAGGGGATAATTGTTCCTCCCCTCTCCATCGCATGTCTGTAAATGAATCAGATTTCTTGGTGGTGGTGGAGGTGGAGAGGTGTTAGACTCATGGCCAGGTGGACTGACAGATCCAGTTGGATTAACTCCCAAGGAAGGAGACAATAGTATATAATATTCTTTTTAAAGAAGTCTTAAGCTTTGTTTATTTTCTTATGTGTATGTGTTTATGCCTGCTTGTCTGTGTGTACACCATGTGCAAACAGTGCCCTGGAGGTCAAAAGAGGGCACTGGAACCTTTGGAACTAAAGTTACAGGCAGTTGTGAGCCATCAATATGGGTGTTGGAAACTGAACCGGGATCCTCTGCAAGAACAGCAAGTGCTCTTAACCTCAGGGCGATCTCTCCAGCCCTGAGTAGGTAATGTTCTAATCTTGGTAGCAGATCAAACTGTCACATCTTCACTCAGAGTCAGAGGTAGACTCCATTACGGAGGGAAGTCTCTAAGGTTACTAATGCCTGTTTAGCTACTTAACACCACCAGCACACACTGACTGGCCTGGTTGTCTTCAGCTCATCCCTTTCACTCTGTTCCCTAAGAGTGATGCAGAGGCAGGGACTTGGCCAGGTACACACTAGGTTCTCAGGTCTTTCAGTGGCACATGTGTGGTGGCACCTGGTTTGATGTCTTCATTTGCATATGACAGAGGGAGCTCAGCAGGGGTTAGGGACACCTTTGAGGAGAGTCAGGAGGCCTGTGTGGCTAGAGCTTAGACAGTGGGGGAAGGTGTGGCTTACCTTTGCTACTTTGTGGGTTCTTCTTTCCCCCACCCTTTATTCCCCTTCCCCTTTTGTTTTACCCCTTATCACTAAATGGGAGAGAAAGAAGAGAGAGGGGAGAGAGAGAGAGAGAAAGAGAGGGAGAAAGAGAGAGAGCGATTCCTGAATCTAATTTCTTTCTTATTCTTTGAGCACAACTATTAACAAATTTCCACCAACCCTGCTGAATGACCAACAACCAGCAACAATGCAGACACTATCTGCAGCTGGCAAAACCACGCCTTTGCTTGAGCATGAGGCAAATCATAATCAGCCACTACAGACAATCTGAAGCAGCACCATCTCCCGCCCCTCGGATTAAAACAAAAACATATTCTTATATCATTTTTATGCTTTTAAAGAAACCATAATTTCAGAATTCTCACTACAGGATGTTTGCAGGGTATTTAACCACACTGTTAATGCCAAGATTGTGAACTGTAAAAACCTGTTTCTAACTGTGGTATGGCTCAGTCTTTGATCCTTGAGCTTTCTGTTTTCTGTAAACAAGTACCCGTGGTGTGGCCCAGTCCTAGCACACACCTTTAGTCCAAGAGCTAAATAAAATCAACCATAGTTCAAGAGGCAGAGCAACATACCAGCTGACAGGGAGTAAACTGAGAGGAGGGGCATTGAATTGAGGGTATTTAAGACAGCGCGGAGAAGGAGAAAGAGCCTTTTCCTTTGGGGACATGGGCTGAGGAGGAAGGGCTTTTTCCTTCTGGAATGTTAGCTGAGTAGGAAGGTCAGCTGGGTGTTTTCTCTGCCTCTCTGGCTAGTAGGCTTTCACACCAGCATCTGGCTCCTGAGTCTTCACTGGTGAAAATCAAAAGTTGGGATTTTGTTTTTAAAACAACAACAGGAGGGAGAGATGGGCAGGCTCAAGGGGAGCTGGGAAGGGGCGGTGGCTCATGCTGGTTGGTTGAGGTTCAAGTTTTCCTTTGAGTGGGATGAGACCTGCAGAGGGCTGGGAGATTTTTGAATGTTTCAGGATTCAGTCGAAGACACTTTTGGCCTTGAGGGACCTGGAGCAAGGGTGGGGGCCAGAGGCAGCTGGTGGCTGTTGGGAGCCTGAACCTGGCTGCTTCTGGCTGTGAGCCCAGACTCTATTTTCTCTGGGTTCAGGGGTGTTTAGTTCCACAGACCACCTTCTGAGATTCAACCCCTGCCTTCTGAATACAACCACCCCATACAAACCTGTGGCATGTCCCCAGGCCCTCACCAGCTACTTGCTGACTCCCCTGACCTCTCTGCCCAGCCTGGCCTCTCTTTTCTAGGCCACAGGCCACAGGAACCTGTTTGTCTACATCCAGCCTTCTGAAACCTCATACTTGAAACCTCATATTTGCACCAGCTTAAGTCTGCTTCCAGCCTCTGCTTCTAGATTCTGCCCCAGCCAAATGGGAAGGGTTGTCCACCCCCCGCCTCCCAAAGCAGGGACCTGTTTTGAATACTGAGCCTGCTGTGTGAGTCGGTAGATGCCTGAACCTCCTTGGGCAACATCTCATTGTGAGATGAAGGACACAATTCTATCCCCATAAGGGAGCTTAAGGTCTAAGCCTATGGACACCCATAACTCCCAACAGTTTGTACTGGCTTGCTGGTGAGAGGGCCAGGAACAGCAAGGGCAGTTGACCGGCTCATCCTCGCTGTCCTAGATTTTCTGGATTCAGCCTCAGACTTACACCGGAAACACCCTTATGTGTCCAGTCACCTTTCTTTTTAAAAAGTGGTTTTTTTTTTTAATCTCAGTGTGTGTGTGTGAGGCATGTGTATGTTGTGTGTGGGCATGCACACACATGCTTGTACCCATGCACATGAGGTCAGAGTACAACTTTTGAGAGTCAGATTTCTCCTCCTACTGTGGATTCTGAGACTCAAATTCAGGTAGGTTTTAGAGCAAGGCCTTTCGCCTACTGAACCATCTCAGTCTGGACCCTTCTAAGGTTGGGCTCTAGAAGGTTGGGGGTTAGGGGAAGCATGCAGAAGCACCCTTCCTGTTTTGGGCTCAGGTGGACATCTACCTGGACACCTTATTACAAGATGAAGTAGGCCAGACACACTCTGCTTCCCAGAGCACGCAAGTCTAAAACATCCTAGGAGTGACTCTGCCCCCCCCCCCTTCAGAGCTTTACTCCCCCCTTCAGAGAAGCGCAAGCTAGCTGGGTCTCAATCACCCCTCGGTTTACACCCACATTCTCTGCAGAGCTCACATTGCACATGAATGCTTTTTAAGAGCCCTATCTTTTCCAGAGTGCATGACTTTTCCAGATTCATCTCTCTTAACAGACCTGCCGCAAGAATGAACAAAAGATGCTCTCATTTAAAAGAAAGGACAAAGGAAAAGGCTGCCGGCTAGGAGAGAGGAGCTGGGCTTTCAGTGCCACGAGCCCCAAAGCTTGAAGTGTCTCAATCTGGCAAATGGCCCTCTCCACTTTTCTGTTCCCAAAGGCAGGGGCCAGGAAGGTTCGTTGTGGCATCCCAGCACCTGCCAGGTGAAAGAAAATGGCTTTTGCGGCAGAGTCGCAAGATAAGTGGACAATCACGGATGTAGAGAATCTGTTTCCACAGACAGAGCTTCATAAAGCTGAGGGCAAGGAGCAGGTCAAGTGGTTTTGGGGATCTGCAGGGAGGACTCTGAGGGAAACTGCGCCGATGGGACAGTAGCAACTTCTCCGGTTGGTTCTGGACACTCATCGGAAAGACATCTCAGATGTTACCCCTGCCTGGGATGGAGGCCATCCTCTGTGTAGGTCCCGCGTGGGAAATGGACAAGGAAGTCCTTGGTGGGGCTCCATTCTGCAGACAAGGAAACTGAGACTCAACCAAAGGGAGGGACTTGCTCAGGTCACGTTGCTGGAGACCAGGCCTCTGATTGCTGAGGTGTCCTGGTTTAAGATGACCAAGAAAAGAGCCCCATGTTGGGCATGTTCTGTCTTTCTGGTTCTTTGGCACCCCTCCTGTAGTCCTGAGAGGTTACCTTCTTATCCAACCCTACATTTCAGAGGATGAGGAAATTGGCCAGTTAAGACTCCAGTGTGCAGGGCAGGCTCAATCTCACCTGCTCGCTCAGCTATGGGAGATCAGTCCCTGGGGTGCGTACCACTAGCTCCGCCTCCTCACTAGCGCCGCCTCCTTCTGGCCCCTCCCAGCCCTAGGGCATTCTCCCTCATCCTGATGCTACTGCCTAGAACCCATCTCTGCTTCCCAGCTGCCTACTGAGCTGGCTCATACCACCTCTGTGACGTGTCTTTGCCCAGCCAGAGACGGAGTGCCTGCCACTGTGTTGACAGTTGTGAAGGAGGCTGATGAACTCAGCCGGTCCTGCCTGGAGGAGAAAAAGACACAAGGAGAACCCTGTGCAGAAGGCAGATGTGCAGTCAGCAGCCCCTCTCAGGATGTCCCTATAGTCCACAGGCTGGACCTGGGCCATGATGTTCAGAAGTGTGTTGTCCTGATGAGAGACAGGGTTGGAGACAGAGCTGCTTGGCACTTAACCAGCTTAGTTCCCGACTGGCTGTGTGAATTTGGACAGAACTTTTCTAAACCTTCCATCCCACTGGGAGGTTATGGGGCTGGGCTATTTCTGGAGCCTTTGTGGCCCCAATTCTCTTTGAGTCCCTCACCTTTGACTAGGTGTTCAATTTCATTTTCACAGTCCAGGATGATTGGAGGGCCCAGGCAGTCAGGGGCTCCTGAGAGCTTGAGAAAGAGAGGCCCGAAGCCCAGGTTTGTTCCAGGAATGCTAGTCCAGCTCCCACCCCAATAGGGACCACCACACTCCCCACTCATAGTCTTGTTCCAAGTTTTTTCTCTAAAGCTTTGGAGCCTGGGAGCCAACAGCGTGCTCTCCAGGTCTCTGCTCTGATTACCCTTGGACCTGAGCCCCACCTGGCTGACCCAGCTACAGTGAGCTCCTGCCACCGATCCTGACTCAATCCTGCCCCTCTGCTCTGTCCCACACCCAGGCTTCAGCACCAGCTCAGTCCAGCTTCCAGAAGGACAAATACCAGGAAGATCCAATTATTCCTGCTTTAGGTAGCATAGAAAGTGAAAATCTAAACCCAGAGTCTACCCTGGAAAGTACCTTAGGCACAAACCTAGCCCCTCTTCATCATCTGGGCCAGGCACCCACCTCATAGGTCCTGCTACTTGAATGGAACCCAGGTCCTGCTTTGGGTGACCTCAAATTGTTCTTCCTCAGGCCAGTTCCTCCCTTTTCTCCTCAGCCTCCAGCCACCCACCACTGCGCTCAGGCTCTCTCTCTAATGCATCCTTTTGTGAGGCTGCAAATTGCTTTCAGTTCTGGTGAAGTAGGTCTGGGGCTCTGCATAAAGTCAGATTCTCTGGCCTGGAGGACTGGCTTGTCACGGGTGTTTCTTCCTTCACAGCCAGGCGCAGAGGCCCATTGTTTGATCCACAAAGGGAGATTGGATGGTACCTTGAGTGTGACAGAGAGGTCCCTCCCTGTGGCTGCAGATGCACCACTGTGTATGAGCCAGCCAGGGAGGCCCTGGCCATGTGCACTATCCAACACGTTCCCCACATTTCCCTGGAAAGGAGAAGAGGCGTGATTGTTGTGATAATCTGAGGGAAGCTCATGGACACTGAGCCCTTCCTTCAGGCCAGGCAGAACTGAGCAATTCAGTTGTATAGACCTCAGTAGAATCCATGAAGTGGGTCCCAGTGCAATCTCACTCTGCAGACGGTGCTGAGACTTAGAGAAGTCTCCAACTGTGCACCTACAAAGTAAAGAGTAGGTCATACTAGTGCATGTAGGTCCAGCTCTAGTGTGCATCCGGATGTCCCCATAGCCACAAGCCTGTCCATGGGCATGAGAGACACATTCCCACATCACTGATATCACCCCCTGTTCGCTGGTTGACAGCAGCAAACAGTCATGACATGGTGTGTGCATCTCTGCAATCAACTGCTCCTGTTCCCCAGGATGCCTGAGTCAGCCTGGCCAGACATATAACACACAAAAATATAAATAACTAACTTTCAAAAAGACAGCCTGATTCCATTAGTTGAATGCTTTGGATTATGGGATTTTATTTCAGGGGACAGATGCTAAGGATAAGTGACAAGGAAGAAGTGACGAGGGAGAGGATATATGTATATCTGAGGCTCTCTCTCTCCTACCACGTGGTGTAGTCCAGGTTCAAAAATGGGTAGAAGCCAGAAGCATGGCCGTACACGCGAGGCTCCAGGGAGGCTCAGACTGCAAGTAGTCAGGGGTCCACCCAGACCCCAGAGTCCAGACAGCCCTATTTCCAAGCAGGCCAGTGTCCCAGCAGCACACGCGTGTTCTCATTTCAGCAGAGGCACAGTGCCTAAGACCCCATTTTCATGTCATGGTCTAAGTTCATGGGGAGGGGCAGGGTGGACAGCTGAGGAGAGACAGAGCCCTGAACAGGTGCTTGCCCACTGTGGGCCTCAGAAGGAAGCAGGAACCCTAGCCGCAGAGGGAGTCTGTGGTCACTTGTTGAGTATACGGACGATGGGTTTTATCAACAGTATACATTATCACTATACAGTACACTTTCATTACTTCTTCTTATGCCTCCCAATCCTTCACAGATACCCTCCCCTCCCCCCGCCACCGCAAGAAATAAAACCTGGTTCATTCTCAGTATAAGGTGTGCTCAGAGTCACAGAGCTGAGAGTCACAGATGAGCAGGGTCGCGAGTCTCCCCTCCCCTAGCTAGTGGCCAGCACCCACTTTTTCAGAACTCTGAGGAGTGGAATGGTGCAGACAGACTGCTATGAGGCTGAGCCGAGGATCCAGTATATTTGTCAGATAAAGCCTTGTATCCAGAAGGAGCAGGATGGGGAGTTTGGGAAGGGGGGGGCTATGCGGGAAGAGCTTGGAGATTGCCTTTTGAGAGTTGCTTCTTCCTTTGGGGTGTGCAGACACTGTTGCGCTCTAGGCTGGACTTGAGGGAATGAAGCTTAGCTGGGCAGGTGGGTCAGCAATCTGGTGGTGAGTGTGGGAGAAACAGGCTTCTTTGAGAAGATTTTCAGTGAAGCAGTTCTCCTTTGCTGGGGGAGGGGGACATAAGGGCTATATACAAATTTTGGAGCTATGGGTAGGGGCTTTTGGGGTGAGCGTACATCACTGGCTGGGGATGAGACACTGGGAATGCTTCATTTGCATGAAGAAGAATTTCAAGTGCTCGCTGGGCATGCCCTTAAAAGGAAACAGGAAATTTCAACCTGAAACTTGGCCACCAGGCTGCGTGACTACCTCAAGGATGGCAGAGGCAGGGGTCGAGAGGCTATGTGCACTGGGGTGTGTGGGCCCGGAACAGGGAGGGAGCAGCCCTTACTCCTCCTGGTCTCAAGATGAGATATTTTGGGGGCTGGACATGTCTCTTGGTCTGGGTTGGATTCCCTGGTCACATGATTCATGTGCCCCACAGGAGACTGTATCTCTCTGAGTACTAGCTTGTAGGAAACACAGGCAGGGGTTTCTCACCATCGGGGACTTTAAAAACCACCTTCTCGTGCCACATTGCAGGTGAGCCACTTTCGCCTTTTCTCTGCTTGTGCCCTGTTCTGCAGGTTTGAGCATTAAAGCATTTCTACTTCCACCCGGCCTTCAGTTTGTTATTACTGAGAAAGGGTTTCGTGCTTCACGCCTCCGCATAGTCCCGCATCTGCCTCTTGTCATATAAATTTATATAAATATACACCACATATGAGAGAAAATGTGATCTGCCCTTCCTGACTCCTCCATCACTCGCTCCTGTTCCCCTTCCTCTATACCTTCAGGTCCCTCCATCAGCCAGCGCGGTCCCCCTTCCACACATGGTCATGTACATGTGTGAAAGTATTGAAATATAAATCCCAAGGGTGACCAAAAGCACATGGAATTCGTCTTTCAAGTCAAGCTCCTCCTCTACCTCTCCCTGTCCCCTGCACTGCTGGGCTGGAGGGCAGAGGCCTCTGCTCACATGCCCCTGCCTCAGCAGCCGTCTGAGTCTTCAAAGGGGTTTCAAGAGGAAAAGTCTCCCTTGTGAGACTGACTTGGGACCCTGGGATTTCATGTTTCTTTTTTATTTTTCTTTGCGACAGCACAAACATCCCAGGCATGTAGCAGCAAGCGTTTGTCTTCCTGAGTTATGGGCCTGTGTGTCACCTGAGTCACCTGAGTGGGGTGAGGCCTACTTTAAAATCCGTTCCCTCCCTACTGGGAACCAGAGGCTCCTTGCCCTTGCTGTGTCTTCTCCTAGAGTGCTGGCTATTTTTTTATGTAAACTGGACACAGCTTAAAGTCATCTGAGAAGAGTAACCCTCAATTAAGAAAATGCTTCCGTAAGATTGGGGTGTAGGCAGGTTTGCAGAGCAGCGGTTCTCAACCTTCCTGATGCTTTGAACCTTTAATATAGTTCCTCACGTTGTGGTGACCCCCACCTATAAAATTATTTCATTGCTACTTTGGAACTGTAGTTTTGCCACTGTTATGAATTGCAAATATAAATGATATTCAGGATATCTGATATTCTATATTCTGCCCCTCTCCCTACCCCGAAAGGGTTGTTCCACCCCACCAAGGGGTCATGACCCACAGGTTGAAAAACACTGCTGTAGGGTATTTTAAAAATTAGTGATTGATGGGGGAGGGCCCATCCCAATGTGGGTGGGGCCACCCCTAAACTGGTGGTTCTGGGTTCTATAAGAAAGCAGGCTGAACAAGCCATGAGAGCCAAGCTAGTAAGCAGCACCTCCCATGGCCTCTGAATCCTCCTGCTTCCAGGTTCCTGTCCCGACTGCCTTCTGTGACGGACTGTGGCGTGGAAGAGTAGGAGAAATAAACCCCCTTTATCCACACGTTCCTTTTGGTTATGGTTTTAATCACAGCAATAGAAATCTTAGTAAGACACCTGGTCATGGTGGGAGAGGACCAGGATGTGTGGCACATCTTTGGTGTCATTTTTGCCCTCTTTTCACTGTTCCCGAAGGAAGAGGGCAGAGGGAGGCATCAAGATTAGCATATGAAAGATGCCAATGGCAAAGAAAGACCTGGCACCCATCCAGGGGCCACAGGGAACAGGCAGAGGAAAAGCTAGGTGTTGTGTGAAAGGTCCATGAAGGCTGCCACTCCTTCAGGACCCAGAGGTCAGGCATGGGGGAAGTCTTGATTATTCTTCAGCTCCAGTCCACTTCCGGTCTTGGAAATGTGTTTTTTTTTTTCCCTTAATAAGGTAACTCTTCTGTTTCTACCCAGTCTAAAGTTTTGTTCAGGAACAAACATGCCTTTAATCCAGGAGACAGAGGCAAGCAGATCTGAGTTCAAGGCCAGCCTGGTATAGAACAAGTTTTAGGTAAAGAAAAGCTTAGGTCCAGGCATGATGGTACACACCTTTAATCACAAACATTGAAGGTAAAATTAGTTTGTAGAAGGAAGCACCCATGTTTGAAAGTGATGTCCGGTTGAGTGGCAGAAACAGTGACAGAGAAAGACTTGCCAGAATAGGATATGCCCAACTCTCACGAGAAAAGAGAAAAAAGGGAAAGCAATTTATGGGACAATGCAGAGAGGAGAAGAGGACATTTTACCAGAATAGTGATAGACAGGTTGCCAAGAGAGAACTCAGGTGAAGACCAGATGAGCCAGAGAATGAGAAGGACTCAGGAGATTAGAGCAGATTGCTGGAGTTAGTTTGAGGCCAAACAGCAATTCAGGGGCAGAGAAAAAAAGCCAGATTGAATAAGTCAGCTGAAAGAGGAGTTTAAGCCAGAACAGCTGAGTTGAGCCAGGCATCCCAGAGCTCAGGAGGAACAAGCAGGGTGAGCTTATTAAGCAGTAAGTCTCAGAGGCGGAAAACATTCTAGGTCTAGGAGAGATCTTATGGAGGCTAGAAGCTGCCAGCACTAGGCCTAGGTTGGCAGGAAGCCTCTGAGACAACTGAAACAGGAAATGAAAGCTCCTTTTACAGGTGCCTGCACACTTCAGCAGTCACAGGAGCCTCACCCTGCTCCCAGCATCAAAGGGGTAGGCAAAATTATGCTGCCCACTACAGTACTCTGTGAGGCCTCATAGGCACATGGCAAGGAGGGAGGGGCTGCGGGCAGCATCCTTCACTTATTCCCAATGTGGACCCTCAGAAACAGGCAGGAAAGAGAGGCTCTGTGGTTGCCTGATGAGTGAGGGCTGTCTGTCTGTCTGGCCCCTCAGCACTGCAGACTCTGCCCTTTCTTGCAGAGTGCTCTCCTGGGGAGGGACAGAGATCCCCATGGCTTTCCATATAACATAAATAGCCTGAGCCCCTGCCCTGTGGCTTGGGGATGTCCAAGGCTTTCCCTGCCATGGTGCTTCCTGGGGACTTAAGTCCAGTTGACCCTGTCTCCCATCCCTGTGTCCTGTCTGTTCCCCCCCACGCCTCCCCCTACTTCCTTCTGGTTTGGTCTCTTCCCAGCCCATGTAACAGGACGCTTCTGTCCTCTGAGGACTAACATTGACTGCCAGTTTTATGGGATTAAAAATGCCTAGGGCATTAATTAGGCACACCTTTGGGCGCCTGTGAGCGAGTTTCTAAAAAGGTTTAGCTGAGGAGAAAAGGCTCCTCAGTTAAAAGTGGGCAGAGGTACCAGGTCATGGTATCACTGGAGCCCTGAACTGAATAAAAAGGAGAGGAGAGAGCCCTGGCACGCCTTTCTGTTTCCTGCTTGGCATGGTGGGCCGAGCTGCTCCCACTGCTGTGCCCTCCTGCTAAGAAGGACTGGGTTCCTCTGAACTGTGAGCCACAGCAATTGCTTCCTCCTCTCTTGGGTTGCTTTTTGTCATTCATGTCCTTGGGGACAGCCTTGAGCCCAGCAGTTTATCCGACTTGCAAGCCTGGCTATCCTGCCCCCTCCTGTGCCTGGCAACGGGTGGTGTATTCTTGTTTCTACTCTTTGGTGTTACAAGAAGCGGCTGGACGTTCTTTAATAGTCTTGTTCCAACTGTGATGAAATTTCCTCCCCACCCTGGCTGGTGAGCTCCAGAGGCCCTTATGAAATTATTCTACCCTGATGGAGAAATCCCTCAGGCTTGCTGGAGGGTTACCTCCATTCTGTGGCTCATTTCAGCATGAGAAAGGTGTGCGGAGGAAGCCCATCTTTCTCAGAGTTTTCTGAAATGTTTGCTCCCTCCACCTGCCCAAGTAGGGTGAAAGGCTCTATACTGGGTTCAGGGTGGCTGTTCCTGTTAACTGAGGAAACCTGGGGCAGAGACCTGGCACAACTAGAACCCTGTCAGTGTTGGGTCCCATTTCCTCTGGAGAATCCCCTCACCTCAGGGTCATTCTATGAGGACTGTCCATCTTTTGAACACCCAGGAGCGACTTTTCTTGATTAAAACCAGGAAGCATGGATAAATGAGGCCAGCTGGGGTTCAGGTTGCCCCATCCCATAGTCTCTCAAATTCCCCAACTCACCTTCTCCCACTTCTGACTCTCAGGGCTACTGCCACGGAGTGTCCGCTGACTCTGGGGTGGCGAGAAATGGCAGCTGTGACCACTGGCTATGCCTTAGGCTTCTCCTGCATGGTCTGAGATGGGTCCAGAAGACAGCATGCGGCACAGCACACAGCAGCTGTGCTCACTCTTCCAGCTGCTGGCCCTTGGTCATCTCCCTTGGCTTTTTTTTGACAGCACAAGAAAGGGTCCTGTGAAAGGGCCATGTTGTCAGGGCTCCTGCTGCGGCCTCCTGCCCACCTGCCATGGCCCTGATGCAGCAGCTGCCTGCCCACTCCAGGCCTCTCTCTGAAGTGGGGAGCAACTTCCCTGGAGAAGTGGAGGGGCCAGCTGTGAAGGGAAAGAAACACCGAACCTGGCTCAGAGGCTGTCGTTGCTTCTGTGACTTAGGGCCTCAGTTTCTCCACTCTGCAGTAGTTACGGTTTTAACTCCCTCCCAGATCTATCAGCACTCTTAAAAATCCAAGTCTCATTTCCGCCCTTGAGGTCAACGTGTAAAGCCAGAACACACACACATACACACCTAAAGACATGTATGCATACATGTATAATCTACACAAATGCATACATACCAAATACACACATACACAAATCTATACACACATGTATATGTATATAAGTACATATATACTTTTACATACCTACATGCACACACAAATCTAACAACACACATGCACACATGCATATACCTACACGTGGGGGACATATGCAATTACATACATCCACACACCCACGCCATAATGCACACACCCACTAACATTAAATGCACGTGTATATACATCTATATGTGCATGCACACGTTCACTCACAAACATCTGCGTGCACAAGATATATCTACATATAAATGCATGTGCACACACATCTACATATGTTCAACATGCACACGTAAACATTCACACATACTGACATGCACACTTGTCTTTATAGTAGGCACACACATTTATACATATCTATAACAGACGTTTATACCATATATAAACACACAGATCTACATACAGTCTCTCTGAGACACAGTTACACATCAGCTCTCCCAGAGCTCTGGCCACAGTCCCTCCTGGAGTGCGTGACCCTCTCTCTGCTGATCTTCACAAACCTCCAAGATCGGTAAACAACCTTATTCCACCATTGGCAGCTACCAGGTTTGCTGCCTGACTTGCTTACCCCTTCCGTGGGGAGACCCCATCTGATTCTTCCTAGGACCCAGCCCCTGGCTGCAGCAGATGTGGAACAAACTGGTCCTCTAGAGTTGATCTTAGCATAGTCACTTTGCCCAAGCAATCTATTCACAAAGAAAATCTGCTTTCAGTTGCCTAAGAGGTTGATGTCACCTGCTATGGAATCTTTCTTTAGATTTGTAGAGCCTAAGATATCTGGTGACTTTTGGCTAACAACAGGTGTGTGACACTCCGGCTTTCTAGTACTGAGCCTCAATTCACACACAGCTTGTAATTGCTGTGAGGTTTAATTTGCAGAAAAGAAATGTTTGTCTGAAGAATTGCATGAGCTGGCACAGGTAGGCCAAGGTCAGTTGAAATTTCTGGCAATAATAATAATAATAATAATAATAATAATAATAATAATAGTGACAGGTGCCTTGGATAACAAAAAGACCTTGATTATTGTGCTGGTTGGTTTTTTAACTGTCAACTTGGCCCAACCTAGAGTCACATGAGAAGAGAATCTTGGTGAGAAATTATCTAGATCAGGTTGGCCTGTGGGGGATTACTAACGAATGTAGGAAGACTCAGCCCACCATGGGTGAAACCATTCCCTAGGCAGGGATTCCTGAACAGATTCTTAAACCAGAGAAGAGAAAGCTAGCTGAGATCAAGCAATTAGGGATCCCTCCATTTCTCATCTCTCTGTTTGTGACTCTGTATGGCGTGCTTTAATTTCCTGCTTGACTTCCCCCGAATAATCGGCTAAGACCCAGAGTTGTGAGCTAAGTAAACCCTTTCTTCTCCAAGCTGCTCACTGCCAGGTGATTGTCACAATAGAAATTAAACTGGGACACTTACCATGCAGCTTCTCACCCATTGCCATGCTATGCCTTTTTCTGTACCCCAATCAAGCCCATCCTTGTAACTTGTTCTCAGATCCTATTTGAGTATGACGGGACCCCCATCTTCTCTAAGGAAACCTGGTTTCCCTACCAACTCTTGTGGATATTGCCTTTCAAGTGATGAGCATGGTCTGGTAAGAGAGATACCTGTAGGCTGACCAGAGGCTGTGAAAAGCATGTGCTGGAGGAGAAGGGGCCCTGCTTATGTTAGAGGGGGAGGTGGCCGAGAGAAAGTGGAGAGGGAGGGAGAGGAAGAATGAGAAAGGATGTGGGAACTCAGTAGTCTGGCTTCCGGTTGCAGTTTCCCAGGGACTGATTCACCAATGTCCCCGCCCCTCCCTGGACTGGTTACACTGGACAAGATGTGGTCAACTGTTCTCTTAAATCACATTTCTATCATTTGCAGCCAAAATGTCCTGACTATTCCTCCATGAACATGTGACTCTTAGTTGAACAACAAGCCATTTGTTTGTTTGTTTGTTTTAACACCACTATGGACTTAAACATGAAGAAAATGATGAACCTGTAACAGTTATGAATCCTTCTAGGCTACTATGTGATACATGTAAACAAATATTGAAAGAAGCATCGTGACCCATGTTCCCATCACCTTCTCATACCAGTGTGTTGGAAGCCTTGAGGGCATATCTTTCAATTACTCATAAAAGAAAGAATGGGTTCAAAGCTAGGTATGGTGGTGCACACCTGTAATCCCAGTACCCAGGAAGGCAGAGGCAGGTAGAGCTCTGTGAGTTCAAGGCCAGCCTGGTCTACAAAGCAAGTCCAGGACAACCAAGGCTACACAGAGAAACCCTGTCTCAAAAAACCGAATGAATGAATGAATGAATAAATAAATAAATAATAAGAGTGGGTTCAAAGCACAATCTTTTTGAGGGCAAAGATCCAGCTGAAAGAACAGATCATCTGTGGACAGAAGACCACACTTTCAGCTCTGACTTCTGCCCATCTCCAGCCATGTCTTGGGCCCGTGACTGCCACAGCAGTTTAGAGTTACAGGAGATGAGGAATCTGAGACCATCACACTGACCTGTGTGCAAACTCACTATTGACTATTTCAAGATCAGACTTGAAAACAAGGAACACCTTTTCAGGTAAAACTAAGCATTGCTACTGTAAAATGAGGCCGTGACTTCAAAGGACCTTCTGTCAAATAAATAGTCGGTGTGTGACAAGTCCCTACCCTGGGCCATAGGGATTTCATGGGGCCATGGGGCCCCAGTTGGATTTGTTCCCTGATGTTGTCACTCTGTAGAAGGCAAGGCATCATTTTCATCTCAGCCTTTCACCTTCTGTCCATGACAGGTGGCTCCCCACCTGGCTGAGACTAAAAGCAGGACCTCACAGCATCCTCAAATCATGCTTGCGGAAGCTCCAGCACCTTCCAGGCTAGAATCCCAGGGCGATGGCAGACACACGGCCTCTGCGTCTCCAGCTGGGGTTTCTCAACACAGTTTCCTGCTGTTCTGGGGGTGATAATTGTCAGGGATCATTTGAGCTGCAGACCCCCCACACCTTATCGGACAGTTCTGGTAGCAGCTGGGGGCCAGGGGTTGCTCCCCAGGAAGCCAAAGGAGAGGAATTACCCTCTTTCCACATTTGATCCGACTGCTGCGTACTGGCCTGTCTCAGGCTTTCTGAATCTAATAATGAACCCATTTGGTCACATGAGCCCTTAGGGGTAAGCAGTATGCTTTCCAGGAAGCAGTAGGAATTACTTCTGATGAAAGCCACCCCAAGTTCCAGTGACCTCAGGCTCTGCCACCTGCATTGTGAGCGCCTTTTCTCCCGGAGCTCAGCAGAGCCTGCTCTTCCCTTCTTTCTACAGCTCTCCCAGCGACTGTCCCTCAGACACAGCAGAGCCTGGGCTCGAATCCTGGGTGGCAAGTGACTAAGGAATAAATGCAGACACGTTACTTCATAGCTGTTTGTGTCACTGGGAGTGATCATTGTTTCAGATGGGCTCGTTTCTGACATAAGGCAGGAAAGGAAACTTTCCAGCTGGTAGAACTGGGAGGTTCCTAGGGACTGAGGTAGGATTGGAGCCAGGTGCTCAAAGGGTCTTTTGGGTCCTGAGCGGGAAGAGAGCTCTGACTTGCCCTGATTCCTAAACAAAATCTCAGAAGCCATCACTGAGTTGTGGAAAAGGTGCCCGATGGCGGGAGAAACTGATAAATGCTCCAGAGTATCCCAGGCCTCACTGTCATTAGCTCAGCAGGCCTGTCCACCTCAGCCTCACCTGCTCCCACTCAGGTCTGTTCAGAGGCCCCCACAGAAGGCCTTTTCACTCTCCTTCCCATGGTTCTCTCTGCCCTGTTGGCTCTTTATGTTGTGTGCTCTCCTCTGACATGTGGCAGTGGCTGGAGGGATCTTGGTTGTCACTGTAGAACAGTGTCTCTTGAGGGTGGAGTGGTTGCTGTCACTGACTGCATTCAGTGTCCCTGTCCTTGCTTTTCTGGCTATCTAAAGGGGGACGGAGAGAAGAAAGCTGGCGAGACCATTCCCACCCTCCACACCCCAGTTGTGTGACCTCAGACCAGGCATGGCACTCTCCTTGGCTGTGTTTTCTCACCACACATGGGACATTGCTGTCTTTCTCCCCCTGTTTCAACATACACCGTTGAGCAGCGTGGTGACAGGAAATGAAACCAGGCTGGTTAAGTAGGAGCTGGCCTGCTCCACTCAGAATCTCTTCCCGGCTCACGACTCTGCCTTTGGTTTCGTGGTTCCTGATGCCTCCTAGGAAAGTGGTCCTCCACCCAGCCTCACCAGAGGAAACCCAGGCTTCCCTGCTGTCACACAAATATAGCCTCCCAGCCTGGTCCCACTTTCTGTCATCCATCACCTCCCTTAGTACTCATATCTGGCTTCTTCCCACTAATGAGGTGACCTCAGGACTTCAACCTGCACTCTAACTTGTCCTTCTTTTTCTTTGCTGTCTCAGTCAGAGGAAGATGGAAATCCAATGATTCTCAGCCATAAGAGAAAGTAGCCTTGGGAAGGCGTGTCCTCTCTGGGGATGCCTTTGTGCTCTGCTCTCTCTGGGGGTATTTGCATTGTAATTAGCACATGTACTGCCAGTGGCAATGTAGGGTGTAGCGTACACAGACAGCTTCACTGATGAGATAGAATGAAGAATTCCTTTTTCAGGATGAAGTCAATAGGCTGTAGCCAATTCCCAGTTAGCTCATAGCAGTGAACTGAGAAATAGTCAGTGGAGTTCAGTGCCCTAGACAGCAGGCACAAAACGTTCCTGCATTTCCCAGCATCCTCTGCGGTTCCTTTGTTGCCATGACCAATGAACTGTGATCAAAGATGTCTTGAATAATTCCCAGTACGATGAGTGTGACACCTTCTTCTGCAGTGTTGACCTCTGGGACCACATGTCTTGGGTGAGGAAGAGACGTCTCTTCAACATTGACTATTTCTCATCTCAGCATAGAGGAAGCATGAATAAAAATAGATGCGTCGGGTGGGGGATATGGCTCAGCTGGTAGAGTGCTTGCCTAGCATACAAACCCCCTGGGATCCAACCCCAACACTGCATAACTGGCTGGTGGGTGATGGGGGGCGGGGCACACCTGTAAATCCCAGCACTCTGGAAGTGGAGGTGAGATGACTGAGAAGTTTAAGATCACCTTTTGACTATGTAGAGAGGTTGAGGCCAACCTGGGCTAGATGGGACTCTAAAGAAAACACAGGTACACTAGGCATGGCAACCAAAGGGATGGAAAGGAAGACTTTTCCTCCTTCATTATCCTCCAACAGCTCAGTAGTTCTC
Source organism: Pachyuromys duprasi (assembly GCA_028658305.1). NCBI lineage: Eukaryota > Metazoa > Chordata > Mammalia > Rodentia > Muridae > Pachyuromys > Pachyuromys duprasi. The sequence goes on from CM053763.1 coordinate 104,736,927, forward strand.
TGTCATGTATTTCTGTCATTTGGGAGTGATGTACAGAGCAAGAAAGGTTCCTCTTGCACCTGTGTGAGTGGAAGTACTCTAGGAGAGTGGTGAATGGACCGACATCCTGTCCAGTCCCTGTGGCACCTTCGCCTGCTGGCAAGAAGTTTTTACATTTAGGGTGAACTAGGGCCACCTTGATTCTATTTCTTCAGTCCCAAATGTCATTGTCTCGGTGTCGGATTGGGTTATGTTTTGCATTTCATCCATTAAATATGGCATAAAACTCATTAGGAAAATAAGAATTGACTTATTGACTCCCTGACTTCCGTGCTTTCTGTTGCTCATTCTTTCCTCCCAATGCTCCAAGGCTTCTTTCAAATACTCTCTCTCTCTCTCTCTCTCTCTCCACACACACACACACACACATACACACAAGTTGAAGAACTCCTTTTGTCTTAGTCTTTTTTTTTTCTTATTGCTATCACAAGATATTTATGGCTAGGTAATTTAGTAACCCGATTAAATGCTTTTACTTGTGGCTCATGGCTCTGCAGGTGGGAAGCTCAAGACTGGGTGACTACGTTTGGCAAAGAAATGTGTCAGAAAATGGTGAACAATGTCACCTCACGGGAGCACAATTGTTTGTGGTGAACAGTTACCTACAGAAAGGCCAAACACCGTGTGTGTGTGTGTGTGTGTGTGTGCACGCGCCTGTAGCATGTACACGCCATCATGCAAGTTGTGGGAGCAGGGGAGTCGACAACAACTTTTGAGAGCCAGTTCTCTTCTGCAAGGGTGAGATCTGGGGATTGAACTCTGGCCTTCAGACTTGCAGACTGAGTACTTTCGTGCTTTTTCCCAGTGAGCCATCCTGCTGACCCTAAGCTTGCTCTATAACGCTCTGTCCTCTCAGAAGTAATCCGGATCCAGCTCATTTCCAGGAAACCTAAAACAAGTCCAGGGGGCCTGATACACTCCCTAGAAAGAAAGATGCGAGTCATCACTCCCAAGACCTGGTCACCTTCCATCAGGCCAGAGATGATCCTGTTTTAGAAACCGTTTGAATCTCTTCTCAAAGTTAGAGTCTGAAGGAAGTCCATAAGTTTATATGTGGTAGTTTGTTATTATTTGAGGAAAACACTGGCAATCATTTTCTTTTTGAACAAAGTTGTCTTTATTTTTTTTTTTTAGTGTATGGGTATCTGTGTACCACATGCATGTCTGGTGCCTATGGATGCCAGAAAAGGATGTCAGAATTCCTGGGGCTGGAGTTACAGATGGTTGTAAGCCACCATGTGGGTGCTGAAAATTGAACCAGAGTCCTCTAGAAGAGCAGCCAGTGCTCTGATCCACTGAGCCATCTCTCCAGGGATCCTTAGAACTCATGCAGGAAACTGGGTGTGGTGGTTTGTCATGGGAAAAGAGGACAAAAGAGTTATGGAAGTGTTACCTGCATTTATGTCTATGTACAACATTCATGCCTGGCTACTGAGCTGGCAAAGGTTCAGGCCAATAAGAGGCCACCTTGTATGAAGATGGCACCGTTCTCCCACAAAGGCACACATATACATGCACACCCTCATATTTTCACAGACAAGTGTTTGTGGTTTCTGGGTGGGTCCTTTTAGGACTGTTCTCCTTAGTTTTAAAAACTGATGAGCATGAGTCTTCCATGGCTGTGTGTGTGTATGTATGTGCGTTTATAATTTATGTCTCTGCTCTGTGTTTTAGGGCTATAACTTTGGGTCTGTCACCAAATCTGGACTCATCATGCCTCCAACATTCTAGCTTTATTTTCTTTCCCTTTTCCTCCTTTGATTCTGAAAATATGAGTGTTCAGTCTTTCCTATTTCTGTCATATTTTTTTTTTGAGATGGGCTTTTGCACAGCACAGGCTAACCTCACACTTGCTATGTAGCAAAGGACTGTGACAAGGCAAGAGAGTGCAGATGTTCCTCCATCTTGCATTCTTGCTGAGGCCATTTCAGTTTTGGCTAGAATTTGATCTCCTTCATGGGAAGCCCCACAGAAAATTAGCCAACTCTAATCTAGAAACATGAGGCTAAATGCCACAGCTAATTTTGCTGAGCTTCTGTTAAACTGCTTGCTTGCACAAAACCTTCCCCTCTTGCAACTGCCCAGTGAGATACCAGGATGTGGTTTTTGCCTTCAAAACCACCTTACTTTGAGCACACTTGGGTTTTTAATACCTGAGTGTAGTCCCAGAGAGCTGGAATGAAGGATTTTGATTGGCTATAAGTTGTGTCTGAGTGTTCATCTGTGGTGGGATTGCAGGTGTGGACCACCAGACCTGGCTGTGGTTCTTTTTATTCTCTGACAGGCCTAAGGTTGTTTTTTGTTTGTGTGTTTGTTTGTTTTGTCAACTCTTCACTGTTCAGAGAAGGTAAATCCTTCATTCTTAAATCTACTAATTCCATTTTGTCACCTCCATTCTATGATCCAGCAGGTCTGAAATATTTTTGTTACTTGTACTTTTGGTTCTATTTTTTTTTTTTAGGTTCTTACTTGTAACATCTAGCTCTTATTTATTTTAAGAGAATTTGTAACTGAAAGAAGATTCCTTACAATGGCTGCTTTTAGAACCTTGTTTTGCCATCCTAGGATCTGATTTACCTCAAGGCTTGCTATCGGGTCTGTGTCTTGGCTCTTTTCAGTTCTGATGGTTTTGGTTGCTGGTGTGATGAGCGCTTTTCAGCCTCCTGGTCCTTGGTTTCTGTGCTGCCACTTATCCACCTGGTGGCTCTATGCAGGAAGGAGTCCTGGGTTCTGAAACATTGATGGCAGAGCTTTGGATTCAGGCAGATGCTGGAAAGGTCATGATTGTGGCGTGAGAGGGGCAAGCACAGTGATTTCTACTGCTAATGCTGGTGTGCCTGTTGCCTTCTGGATAGGCACACTGAGCTATTTGCCTGATCTCACATCTGTTCCCCACATTGCTCCCAGAGCACAATTCTGAGATGTGAGACTAAAGAGCAGTGTAGCTGTCAATGGCTTGAGTTCCAGAACCCAGCAGGCTGTACCCACTGTGCTTTATCCTGACCCCAACTGCCCAGCCCCACCCTGTTCCCAGCTGCCCAGCCTCACTTTGACCCTAGCTGCTAATCTCTGACCTATTGGGAACATGTCTTCCCTGAGTCTACAGCCCAGCTTCCCAGAGACTCTTCTATCAACCTTGACCTACTGTCTACAGCTTCCGTGGGTATGCCCCCCCCCACTCTTTACCCACAAGATAAACCCATTTAGGCTCTGTTTCCTGGGCATTTCACAGGGGAGATGAAGAATGCCTGCTCTTCAGGCTGACATAATGGCTGGCACCGTGGAAATCAGGATTAGAAACCAGCCTGGGAACAAGGATGACTGTGGCACCTAGAAGTTCAAAGGAACAGAAACTCCCAGAATAGTAAGAGCCAGATTTGCATAAATCATCAGCAGGAGCAGCCTGTGGACCTCACAGCACCTATGACCTTCTGAGGGGTCAGCTGTGGAGCCTGGGAAGGGCAGAGGATGTGGGGGTGCCATTGTGGCAACTGGGGTGGGGGTCAGACTACCTTTGAAAAGTGAACTTGTTAAAAGCTGTAGTGAATAAACTATTCCAGTTTAAGCAAACCCCACTTTCCCTACTGAAATGCATTTCTACAACATAAATCCCCCCTCCCAAATCCAGGAAGGCAGGGGCTTGTCTCAGAGCACAGAGGTGGTCCACAGCTGGGCCAGAACTGAAACACAGTGACCTCCCCAAGCCCTTGCTTTGGTGACAGAAGTAACTGCAGTGGCCACCAGGGGCTCAGGATGCATGTGTCAGCAAAACACGAGGTTCTCTTTGCTCTTGCCATTGGCTTTGTGCCAAGTGCCCAGTGCAGGGGTTTCTTTCAACTGCCTCACTGGGACCATTTTGTATCAATTTATCTTGATCTTGAAGGTGGGGAAACTAAGACTGAGAGTCATCCCGATGCTCTCTCAGGTCTACCCCATTGGTCATTCATGGATCTGGAACAGAACCCAGGACCTGCTGCCTCCACCAGCAACATCTGCCATCTTTCCCAAGTTAGTTGGCTAGCCATGTCTTTGCTATGGGATGCTAGTACTTAAAAGGCATTGGGGGGGGCAGTGATTGATTAATGTTGTCTGCCATGGGAATGAATGGTAGAAAGGCCCCACCCATGCCATTTGTGCTGAAATCTCACACACCACACACCAGTGGATGTGAATTATAGATCATAAGCCAGGACTTCCCCTGAGGCTGGGCACAGGGCTTCCGAGTGCAGCTATATTTGCTTACGATGACCAGGGGTCTCACCCTCCTCTTCGGCTCTGGGTCTTCCAGCTCTCTGTGCTACATTCTCAGGTGACACCAGGGTGAGGTCCTGGGTTGGTGTCAGGAGTGAAAGCTATCATGGTTGGGAAGGTCTCAGTGTTGTGGTGAAAAGGATGGAGGTAGGTTCCCTGCCTTGAACACATTAGAAGACAGTACAGGATGGAAAATAAGAGCAGGATGTGCTTGCTTTCATTGTCATTTAAAGAAGAAACTGGCTGCAACCCCATCTATCATCCCTAAAGAGAAATCTGAGCCAGGACAAATGACAGCAAGCCTTATAAATGTCCTTAAGCATACGAATAGCAGCAGGTTGCATAAAACTCACCATTCTACTGTGAATGCTTGGTCAAGTACTGTTGGCCAGAAGTTTGGAGATGGAGACAAGCTCCAGTAATGACTGTCCCCCGCAAGGCTCCCTAAGAATGTCTCCTTTGGTGGGAGAGGCTGGGCAAAGGGTTGTATCCTCCAAGTTCTCACCCATGATGGGCTGACAGCTGTTCCCACAGTCAGAAAGCTCTTTAATGCAGAAGTACCAGGCCTTAGAAAGCCCTATCCACAGGCTCTGTGATGGTGGATACCAAGATGCCCAGAATGCCCACTACCACCATCCTCAGAATCTCCATGCAACCATGAGGAGCCACTGCTGATTGCATCACCACAGTTTGAATCACCTCGCAGCCACAGTCCAGGACATTCACCCCCCACTAGAGCTCTCTTTTCTACTTCCTCTGATGAGCCCCATTGCCTTCCCATCATTCCCCCCCCCAAGCAAACAGCTGAAATGAGCCTGGACTCTAGGCTGCCATAAAGACTTGGCCTCCTGCTTCTCCTCCTTCAATTTCCATCTTTAGTGACGGCCAGAGGGATACGGGTACAAGGTATTCATGGAGGGTGAGTGACAATGACAGGCTTCCAGCCTGAGTGGGAGAAGAGCTCAGCCAGGGGCAGGCACAGAAGTCAGAAAGAGCAGAAGGTGGTGTGTTAATGAGAAGTGGGCAGCTCTAGAGACGGTGCCAAAAAAAAATTATGGTTCTGTCAATTCAATATTGCCCTGTTGTCATGAGGAGGTCTTAGTGTTCTTTGAGCCTTTGTGCACATCCGTGTGTGCTCTCTCTTCATGAGTGCTGCTAAAAATTCTTCAGTGGCACTGAGCCAAGCATGTTGAGACTCCCCTTGACTTTGGCACCGACGGCAGCCACCCCTAAGTTCCTCTGCTGCAAAAGACACTCCCAGCACTCAGCAAGGGCATGGTGACCATGAACCACGTGCAACCCCCTCCCACTTGCTCCTTCTCAGAGGGTCGGGCTCTGGGCAGGGAGGTTAATGGAATCCCGAGGCTGTGGTGGATAGGAAATTGCTTGGCTCCCCTCTCTGTGTTTTCTGCTCCTCAGCCATGGTCATCTTGTCCTCATAGGGCTCGGGGCTCATAATTTTAAAGTCCTTTTAACTTTTCAGGTAGGAATGTTATTGCTTTGGCCAAAGGCCTCTTGAAGATTTACGGAGCAAAGAGTAGGCACTACATGATCCTTAGAGTATACGTAGGTTTCCCACAGGACGCGTGACTCTGATTAGTGAGTGGCTCCTTCAGAGCTGGGCATCTACAGAGCGGGACCCACACTGCAGGCAGGTATGTGTTGGACCAGGCCTGATTTCTCTTCCCAGGTTCACTCTTAGCACATCCCTGGCTGAGGTAGCTGCCAGGAGCCTATGGCTATGGAGCGGGGCAGAACTGGAAGTCGGGTAGGAGGATCTGAGCCCACCTTCTGCCTTGTGGGCAAAGCCACACTTCTGCCTCAGTTTCCTCACTGATGAGTGAGTATAATAACATACCCATGTGGCTGCTTTGAGGGTTAAGCCAGATGAGGGAGATGATGGGTGTGTGCCTGGCACAATTCAGCTTTCAATAAACATCATTATTTTTCAGAACCTTTGGGCTCAGGGCTCCTAGAATTTTTCCATCCAACTCCAGTCTTCTGGTAAAGGGAATTTAAGAGACATGTTAACAGCAATTGTTAATCTTTCAATGAACCAGGCATGGTACTCAGGGTTCTGAATTGAGGTGGGGCAATGGTAATGTAAAAGTTGCGTGTCTGATCTTGCCAGATTGACACTCGATTCCAAAGTTTGGCTGTGGCTGGAGGTCCTGTGGCTGGCTCAAGGTCTGGGTGGGATGAAGCTGGGGCTATGAATGGGTAATGAATCCCTGCCGAGGTCAGCTGAGACGCGCCACTAGGAGAATTCTAGATTTCTTCTCAAACACAGATTTTTGTGATGGGGGGGGGTGTAGATGGGCCAGACTAGACCTGACAGAGGTGAGAGAGGTTGGGCAGGTGAGGAGGTTGGAACGGATAAAATAATAGGTCTAACCCTCTGAGCAGGTCAGAACAGATTCTTCCAGGGGAGTGGGTTGATTAGCCCTCGTAAGGCAGGGAAGGGTTCCACGGTCATGGGAATCTGTGTTTTAACAAGCTCCTCTCCCTCTCCTTCATGTGGCTATGTTCTGGGGACCTTCAGGCTTTTCTCAGGACCTCAGCAGGTGAGGACAGAGCAGGGAAGTGATGGGAGCAGGAATGGAAGGACACTGATCAGGCCAAGGCTCTAGCTTGTCACCCTGAGGTGGGGGGTGGGGAAGAGAAGTGAGGCACATGACTCTCTTCTTGCTTTAGTCTTTTAATATAAGTCAGAAGACTCCAGCCTTCTTCACACAGAGGGTGGGGCACCAAGTCAGTCAAGACCTGTCCACTTAGACAGGCTCCAGAGCCTATGCCCTTCTGGATACCTGTCAATACCCTCCCCATCTGTGACAACTAGGCTCTGTTGCTCTGAGGTCTTTCTGGGGACAAATTCGCTGTCCCCCAGCTTCAGCACTGTCTGAAATCTCCAGGAGGCTATGTCAGTGGCCAAGAGCTCAGCTGTCTCAGACTAGTATCTAGAAAATGAACTGGATTCCCAGTGGCCGAGATGATATATGCTTGTGAAGTAGTGTTCAAACGATGCCACTGGGCCATTTTGTTACCAATACAAGCATCAAATAAGAGAGATCGGAGAAGGTGTCAGTTATTGTAATTACTGCCTTAGACCTTCGCCAGGCTCTGGACACATGGTCTGACAGCAGGAGCTGCCAAGACCAGTCAGAGCATCCTGTAGAGTCTTCGTGGGTGCAGGGGAGTTGGGAAGAGGGGGTGGGAAGAAGGTGCTGGTCACTGTCCACCTAATGAGAGCCCAGGTGCTCCTCTGCTTCCCTAAAATGACAGTTATATGGGGGAGGCAGTGCTCCCCTCAACACTCTTGAAAGTTTGAGAACAGGGAGGACTAGATGAGTGGAAAGCACTTATGTTCAGAATGACAGCCATCAAAGTGTTGATGATGTTGGTGCTGCTGCTGAAGACAGTGATGGTGATGATGGAGATAGCAATGATTGCGAAGAAGATGATGGTAAAGGTGATAGTACATGATGATTATTGTGATGGTAAAATGGTGATGATGATGATGTTGGTGGTGGAGATGGTGATAGTAAAATGGTGATGATGATGATGATGATGTTGATGGTGGTGGTGGTGGAGATGGTGATAGTAAAATGGTGATGATGATGACGTGAGAGTGTGGGTTATGAGAATTATCATGGCGATGATGGTGACTGTGGCAATGGAGATGGTAATCATAGTTCTCAAGTGCTGAACACCTGCATTAAGTGTCTGTGCATATATAAAGGTCATGTCAGACACAGGGAGTGAAACAAATAAAATTCAGATCTAGATCATGATGGCTATGGGAGTGTCTTTGTTAATGTTCTCTATGAGTTAGTCCTCTCTGTTGAAGACTCCTGTCCTGCTCAGCTTCATCCACATCAGATCCCAGGAATGAGTCCTCCTAGCTATGAGAGTCCTTAGAATGCTTAGTAAATAATATGTGGCCCCTGAATGCACACAGTGGGATGCTTGGTCAACAGGGAGAACAGTGAATAGAATCTCCTGAAAGAATCTGTGTCTACAGAGACTTGATTAGAATTTCAGTATTGTGGAGAGAGTCGAATGTTGCAGGTCCAGAGGCTAATTACTGTATTTCAGGCTAGTTCTAGCCCTCCAGAACAATGATTCTTTGTCCACCTCTGTGTCAGAACTAACATCCTGTGACTGATAGATAAAAACCTTTTGGAATCTGTTGACTTAGCAGACCATTCATTAGCTTCCACCAACCTAAAAGCTCAGACAGCATTTTGGGCCTATAGAAAACCTTCCTCATCTTGCTGTCTCTCTCTCTCTGATGTATCCATTTATGTATTTTAAACTTGCCTTATGATTTTTTTTAATTCTGTAAAACTATAAATTAAAAAAAAAACTTCATAAAACTGCTTCCAGGTTGGAATACAGAATTTGGGGTGATCTAAATCTGTGTCCCTGAGCCACAGTCACACAAAATGACTCCAGAATAAACTACCTTTTTAGTTCCTTAAAGAAGGCTCTGTGTATATGAGTCCATGGAACACTATCAACAAAGATGACCACATGGGTGTCTCCTCCCTGCCTTTGGACAGCATGGCTCTTTCCACTTGCTTCAGGTTTCAATTTGGGCATCACATATGCTGAGTGCTTCTCCTGATAGTGTTTCTGCCTTGCTGTCTCTCACACAGATCCACCCAACGTGTCCATCTACCCTGTAGTTGGTTGTTTATATGTCATCTTTCCCCATTACCATGCGGGCTCCAGTGAGGGATGGAATGACTTATCTTCTATCCACTGCTGTGTCCCCAGGCTTAGACCATCGCGTGACCTGTAAGAGGCATTCGCCATGATGGATGGGTGGGTGAGTTAATGGAAAGCTGTGAATTAGAGAAAATGTGACATGAATCCATATTTTCTCACCACAGGCAGGGTGATAGCTTTCCTGAGGAATCGTCCAGAATCTTTGTCACTGGTCATGCGTGGGAGGAGACAGAAGCTGAGAGTCCACACTAAGTCCCCTGGTCTATCGATGACAATCTCCAGAGACTCTCCAACTTCCCACACAAGGCTCTCCTGGTCCACCCTGGCCTGAGCATCAGGTTCATAGACACATGCAGAAGATAAGGAAGCCAGAGGGTGGGGAATCACCTTGTAGTAGCTCAGGGCCCTCACCCACAAGGATGGGCTTCCAGCATTGCATGGAAACCTTACCAAGTTGAGACTCAGCCTCAGATCGAAACTGTATCCCCAGCTACTGCTCCACCTCACACTTACAACTTTGACCCTCCGTCTATAACAGAGTAGGTGGTACATCAGAGACCATGGTCAGCACTGAGAGGCAAGCTCCAGGGATCTCTGTAGGACTCTGAAGCAAGCCCGAGACTTCTTTCCTAGGCAACTACATCTTCTGAAGACTGATTGCAGGCTGCTACTGGATCTCAGGAGAGACTCACCTCAGGACATCAGGTGACTGTGCAGCCTGTGTCCAGCATGCACTTGGCCTAGTCTAGTCCTAAGGTAATACATGTACAATCTATGTATCTATCAAAAAGAGGGATTAAGAGAGACAAGTCCTGGCAGGCCTGAAAGGTAGAAGCAAGTTGTGCTAGCAGGTGGCTCAGACTTCCAAAATCAACATTAGCTGCACATGCTCTGTGGTTGCTTCTGGGTTGTTCTGATGTCTAGGACCCTAAGGACTGGAACCCCAAAGCCTTGTCTACAGAGGATCCTGGATGATCTTTCTCAATGTCCTACCAAGGAGAACAGGAAGGTGTGGTGGAGGGAAACGTCTGTTCAATCACTGTTTGTCCAGTGAAGGCAGCCGAGGCTAGCCCTCCACCAGGGCTCATGTGTACTTGCAAGTAGCTAGGCCATCTAGCCAGGGTCCTGAGGGTAACATGTTTACACATTAGAGCTGTGGAAGCCTTAGGAAGAGCTGGGGATGGACCTCAGAGAGGCCACACATGTGAAAGATGTTTGTATCTTATGTGAAAACTCACCAAAGTGCTCACTGAAAATGGGAACCCTGATAACCCAGTGGACAAAGGGGGGTTTCTGCTCAGCCAACCCTGGGGCTGTGTTCACATGGATGCTGGGGTTGCCATGGCAGGGGCAGAGGCTCTGCAGGGACTCCTCAGCACTGGCGGCTACTTGTTAAAGATGATCTGGCTGACAGTAAGGACCACTGCTAGCAGAGGCTACCACAGGTGCTCTGCTCTCGTACCACTTCTGGGATGGGGGTTGAGGGAGAGAGAAAGCTTCTAACTGCCGCAGAGGGGAACTTCAGGAGACCTCTTCATTACAGAGGAGGTGGGACCCGCTTTTGCATCATGGGTAGAGGCTCTGTGGATTGACCCTATCCTGCTCATGATATAGCAAAGGAGGGAAGCCAGCAGCTCCTGTCCAGTCCTCAGTGTTGCAAATATCTCTTCCCCAGGGAGAGGCAAACAATGTCTGTCTGACCCTCATATGATCCCAACGATGAACGAAAGTATGATTTCACCGAGGTTCACCCGGGGAACCAATGACTTTATTGGGCTTACGTACAAAGCATGGATGGGGATTGCCTAAAGGAGCATGGGTGACCCCAAAGCAGCCATATTGGAAAGGCTTCACCCAGAATGGATGATGGTTTCCTCATAACCGCATAGATAGAGTCCCCGTGTGTTAACCCTCCCTGGCCTGTACACTCCTGCACTTCTAGATATCCTAAAGCCATGTGGAGTCAGGGCTGTACACAAATACCCGGGAGAAGCAGATATGTTCTCAAGTGAGGGTTCAGAGACCCACTTCCCCTCCTCATGCTATGAGGGAATATTGACAGTCAGTAAGCCCAGTGGTGATGGACTCTGAAAGTGGGCACATTCAATCTGATAAAGATGGCAGTTAGCTTCCTTGAAGGACCGCAGAGCACATTACCCAGTATGCAGAAACCACACTTACTATCCACATGGCTCAACTGCAAAGCGTGATGGCTCCATAGAGACTTGGTGTCATGTCCACAGGGAGGCCATAGGCCCTGGAGACATGGTTTCTCTCTCTCTCACACACAGGACACAGAGTGTGTTTTGAGCTGGAGGCTGCTAAATGTGCCGGGCTGAGGAGACAAGGGGTGAGAGTGGGCACCTGTCATTGTTGTGCCTAAGCACACACACTTGGAGATTTTCTTTCTCATCACACTATGGCCAATTCATATTCTGCTGTGTCACAGGGCTTAATTCTCAGAGAACCTATCAAAGAGGCATTGGATGATGGGCACAATGCCTGGTCTCTGCGTGTGTGCACATCTGTGTGTGTGCACACCTGTGTGTGCCTGCTTGAGAGAAAGAGAGAGAGAGAGAGAGAGAGAGAGAGAGAGAGAGAGAGAGAGAGAGAGAGAGAGAGAGAGTTGGAATTGATCAGAGGGCCCCATGGATGCCAGGCAACCATTCTGTCACTGTATCCCAACTCCCTTTGGGTCTTCTCAGCTCCCCTAAACTGCTCAGGCTGGCCTTGAACTCATACTGCCTCAGCCTCCTGAGTTTCTGGGATCATAGGCCTGGATCTCTGGCCACTTTTGACCTATGCACCTGAACCAACAGACAGGAAAGAAGTTTCTCCGCCACCTGGAAGGACAGGTCTCTGTTCCCAAGGGAAGCATGATCTCTGATATGTCTCTTAGTACACGTGTGCCTATGTAAAGGTTGTAGGAAAACCAGGGCTACACAAGCAGTGGCAGAGTACTCAGTGCTAGTCTGAGTCCCTCGAGACGTTAAAGAGCCAGATGTGAGAGCTCTGGTCGGGGAGTGAGGACAGGCGACATATGGAATGAGCAGTGGTGGGCGGCAGCTGCTCCTACCGGTGAAGGCCTCATGGCCAATTAGGCAAGTGAGGCCTGCGGCAGTGTTGAGCACTCCCGATTTTCCTGCTGGCTATCGCTGCTTGCTTATACGTGCTGACTACTCTCCTCTCCCCTTTCCTCATCTTCATTTTATATACAAGTGCTAGGAAGTGAACTCCGGCAATAGAGTCTTCAGTAACCGAATAGTCAGTGGGCCGTGACTGAATTTGAGGAGTAATTTGTACCTAGCAGACGAGTCTTGGGACTGTGTGCCCGCTCCATCTGTAGTCAGATCTTGCCCACTTGTAAGACAGATAGCTGCCTCTTGTTAGATGGAAATATAGAGCTTGTTTTATGTTGGATGGTGTTCAGATACGCGTGGAAATGTGTCTATGGAAGGGGAGCAGGTGTGCACTGTGCCAGTTACAAATGCCTTCGTCTCCGCTCCCAGGCACGCTTGGCTGCCCGGTGAGCGTGGAAATGGGTCCCGCTCTGTAAAGACTTTTCATTTTCCAGTTGGCTTGACATTAAACCTTGTCAGTAGAGGGCAGAGGAGGCACACCGCTGGAAAGGGAGTTTCCTTCCCGGTTCTGGAGTGTTCCCTGGCTCAGCAGATGATTTCAGCAGGACTAGCTGTCTCAGCCACCATTCCTGAGCACGGGCAGCTTCCTTCACATCCCTGCGTCAGCCACCCAGCAGGGCATGGAAGTCAGAAGCAGCCAGGGCAGCAATGAAACCATCTGGGCGTGTCAAGGCCACGAGTCTTCAGTATTTGGTCTACAGGCAGTTTTCTATGTCATTCTAGACAGTAGGCTTTTGGCAAGTAGACAGATTGCCACAAGTTCCACCTATGTGACATCATAGCAATTTCTCTGATTGTAGCCGTAAGACACTGTCTCTAGGAGATTCTGGGGTTATTCTCTGAATGCTCCCCTGGCTCCAAGGTGCTGTCTGCCCCTCCTCTGGGCTGTGTTTCTCTTCACTCTTATTAGCAAGCTCTCAGTTCATAAATCCATGGTTGGAGTGAATTAATGCCATTCACATCATTAAATGTCCCTATTCAGATTCTGATGTGGTTTCAGTGTCCCGCTGGGCCCACACTGCAGCATCTGGACAGATGTGCAGACAGAGCTTCATGCAGAGAGGCTAGGGCAACACTCAGGTTCTCAGTTAACTGGCAGAACTCGTCTGGATCCACCTCCAAAGAGCTTCGTGACCTTGGGCCGGTCACCATCATCCCCTTCTTACTGTGTAAACAGCCATGTCTGCCAGGGCCACTTTGGAGGTTGCAGGGATGTGGCAAGTGCTTCTTGTTTATTTATGTATTTATGGGAAGCTGCAAAAGAAAAAAAAAGGTTTATTCCAGACAGAGAGAACACTGATAAAGAAGCCATTCACGCCCAGCTTGGTGAGCTGATGAGCCTATGGGAATACCAGCAGGAGCATGAGGCACGCCAAGGCAAATATACTACATGGAAGTCCCCGGGCAACTTGGTGACAGTTATAACACTGAAGAGTCCCACCTTGGGCAGGGACAACCCGTCATGAAACACTATAGGACCCAAGAGTCCCACACCAGTCAATTGTTTAGATCTTCTGCAACCTTGAGGAAGAGAGGGGGCTCTGGGAGACTCCTCAGCCCATGGGCTTCTCCCTCCCTCCACAAGGGAGTGTCAACAGAACCCATCAGTGTAGGTGGTAACAGCCACTCTCATTCCAGATGATGACAGTCACATCCGACTTGCAGGAGACAGGCAGGCCACATCACGAAATGCTCTGAACCAGTGTGTCGGGTTCTGGGAGGCAAAGGGGTCTCTTTGTCCCTCCTTGTAGTGCATAAGACTCTGAAGAGGGTCCCTGCAAAGGCCTTCACCCACCCACCCTGCCCTCTGTGATGAGGCCCCTATGCAAGATGAGCAGGCTACTTCAGGGTGACCATGTTCATTCCCTCCGTCCCTTACTCACTCATGAGCTCTGGACATCCTCAACATCCAAGGCTGGAATTTAGGGGTTGCAGCATTCAGTGTGTTAGCTGAAGTCCCTTCCCTGAGGAGCCTATTAAACAAACTTAGGAATTAGTGTGCAATCTTCGCATCCATTAAGTGCTCTGAGGAGAGGAAATGGGTTGAGGGAGAGTCTTGAGAGGGAGAATCTAATTTAAAGGAGGGGAGGGTGACAGGAAAGTTCTCAGTGGGGGGTGTCAAGGTAGAAAACTTGAAGCATGAGGAGGTTGGGTAGTGGTGGGGGGTACAGCAGCTTGGGATGGGGGTACCAGGAACCAGTGGCTTTGGGGAGCAGGGGTCAGATCCTGGAGCTGGGGGCATGTTGGCCCCTAAGCCCTGGTTGACTGGGATAGGATGGCTAAGTGTCAGCATGGGGAGAAAAGGGAGAGACTGTGGAGGTCTAGGAGGGGCTGGGTGTGGTGGTGGGGCTGGGGGGAGGCTAGAAGTAGAGAATAAGGTGGAACTTAGCTAATGATGGGGGATAGCATGGCTCTGCTCTGGCCCTGATGGAGGGGCCAACAAAGCCGGATCCTTCTGAGTCTCCTGTCTACCAGGCTCAGAGATCACTGGGTGTTTATCCCTGAGCCTGCAATCTGGAAGGTATCAAATCCAGGACTGGACATTCTCATATAGGGGCAGGGATGGGTCAGAAAGAGCCTGACCTGTGTGTATTCCCTGACAAGCAGTGACCCTGGGCTGCCTCCTCCCTCAGGCAGATGCTGTACAGGATCGAGGCTGCAGATGGCAGAGGTTTATGGAGTGGGTGACCTCCAGTGAGGTTCCACATGGGTTGTCCAAAGACGGCCAGGAGCCTGTCCCTGTCCCCCCCTCAACCCCAATAAGAATATGTGGTTATTGCCTGCTTCTCAGCTGAGCTGCAGAGCCCACTCCTCGTTGTGATTAATTCAGTTTGGTAAAGCAGCATTTACGCTGGGAATTTAATCGTCATTTCTGATGGTGAAGGAATTGAAAAATAAATTGAAAGTGTCAGACAACGCATTAGGGCGGGTGATGGAGCAGAAGCGGCCACCCTCTCCGCCTCTCCATTGGGTGGTTCCTGGGCCCAAGAAATTAGCCAAGTTGCTGTTGGATCAAGATGATTTCGGGATCAAGGACCAAGGTGACAAGAAGGGGCATGGAGGGATGGAGACAAAGAAAGGAGGGGGATTCCCATGGAGGCAGGGCAATCTCTAGGCACCAGCCCCTGCCTGGGTTGCCAAGGACAAGATGAGCCTAGAGCATCAGGGACCTGCCCACAATGCCACTTGCTGTAGGCCAGGAGGCTGGGGTCCAGGTCCCCGCCTTCTGCCACCTGGCAGGAGAACAGCAAAGGGCTCACCAGTTCTGCTCAGGCAGTAAGAACACAGCAAGGCAAGATCACAACCCTGAAGGAATATGAGTCTTCATGGGGTGGGGAGTAGAGAGAGACCCAGGACAAACACAGCAGTGAGGGAGTGAGCCACATGATTCTGATCACTTCTGAAACTGTCAGCTGCCAAGCACTAGGAAGGAAACCAACCAGGCAAGGCAGTGAGGAGCTGTGAGGAGCCCCTGAGCAGGGCTTCTAGGGTTTACAGAGATTTGATATCAGGCAGAGATTCTACAGGAGACGGAGCTGCCTAACCACAAGGGTCAAGGATCAAGTGTCTGGAAGGGTGAACCTGAAGTCCTTGAAACCATATAGAAATGACAGGAAGCCCACAGCCTAGGGAAGGTATGTGGGGTGGGTGTCTGAGAGAAGAACCAATGGGGTGGCCAGGATGGGGCTCTGGGCTTATCTTGGGGGCGGCAAGAGTCTTTGGAACAGTGTTTTGATCAGGTGACTATGCAGAGGAATGTCCACATTGTCACAGGGACTGCTGAGGCAATGGAGAAATCGAGGAAGGGCAGGAGAGTACCTGGCAGAAGCCACTGTGGACACCAGCCTAGACCAGAGAGGGAGGAGAGACGCATCCACGCCCTCTGCTACCCTGGTGGGTTCCAGGTCTTCAGATTGGCATTAGGGTCTGCAGGCAGAGGACTGAGGAGGTGGAGGACTGAAGGGGAGGGGCTTGTACTCAGGGAAGAGGGACTGCTCATCCAGAAGAAATGCACCCACTGCATAACATCTGGATTTTAGCACCCAAGCTACTACTAGGTTCAGTTTCTGGCAGACCATCACAGCTGTCCTGAGTTAGAACATGTATACACATATTTACACGTCATGCTCATACACACATGCACAATCACACATGCTTACCCATGCACTCACATGCATACATTCAGATACAAACACACTTATCTGTAGACACACAAAACACACATACAGGCTCACATACACGCTCATGTGCACACACTCATGTACAGAGAGATACACATGTATGCATAAATACATGCTCACACACTCAAGTGCAGACACACATATACACACTCATGTACAGACATACATACTCATGCATGCACTCTCATGCAGACACACAAACACACTGATGTGCAGATAAGCACAGACATAGTCATGTGCAGACACATGCTCATACACAAGCATGATGCTAATATGCACTCATATAGACACACTCAGAACAAGGCACACACCCATGTACAGAAAAGTCCATGCATGCACACACACATACTGACGTGGAGATATGCACATGTGAATACATGCTTATAATACATGTCTAGACACACAAGCTCATGCACATGTGTCCAATGCACACATACACATGCTCACATACACACATTCATACATGTTCTCAAGTGCTCACATGTTGAAGCTTGCACTCATGCTTATGTGTATATGAAGTCCTGCACCCTCACAGACACTCATGCGCAATGACATTCACCCCTCACCCTCTGTCTTGTACCCCCATCTGACCCTCAGACTTCCCTCTGCAGGAACACCCTCTCCGTGAGCCCCGTTTCCAGCAGATGGAGAGCTGGCAGGAACTGTGGGGAGGAGGGGCTGATTTTCATTTTTATTATCTGTGTCAGGCCCCAATTTTTCAGGTGATAATTATAATAATTGAAAATGCTGTTATCAGCACGGGGTGGGGGTGGGGGTGGGGGGTGAGGCACAGTGCACAGCTGGCCGTGGGACGGCGAGCAGGTGGCGGTCTGGTAATGAGTGAGTGTGTCTCCCTCCCCCGAGCTGTTCCAGCAAGACTAGAAGGGTGGGCAGTGAGCTCAGAAGGGTAGCTAAGATGGCCCTGAGGCCGGGCTGCTGAGTTCAACCCCTGCCGGAGTGATTCCACACTAGAGGAGGTGACCTGACTCAGTTTCCTTACCTGTAAAAATGGGCTGAGGAGAGAGAGCTTCTGTCAGAGGCTCCTCTGGAGGTTAAATGCGATTATTTGTTAAGTTCTAGAAGAGACGGGGCACAAAGAGGCTGCAGGTGATGGTCAGAACACTGGGGCAGCGGGAGTGGTGGAGGGGGATAGATTTAGCACTAGTAAGCGCTGGGTCCTGTGGGGAGAGTTTTGGATGACAGACTTCAGGTCTGGTCCTTGGTGGTTCAAAGTCTCACATGCATCTCTGAGCCTCACTTTCCTCATCTATAAACTGGATAGAAGCCTTACCCCTGGCTGCTGTGAGGACCAGATGTGGTAACCAGTTTGACACTCAGTCCCCTCGCAGGGATGGACCACAGCATCTGGACCCTAGGCCCACTGTCAGCTTCCTTTCTGAACTCCCTGGCCTCCTCATTAGGTACCTAGAAGACCCAGTGGCTACCTTTAGGTCCCAAGAAGAGGATTCAAACTTTGGACAGATGCTGTCAGAGATACTGGGCCAGCTCTCACACATCATAGTGAGCTGTGCCCTGCTCTGCCCTCACCAGTGACTCTTCTGGCAAAGAGTTACCATTTTCTTGCAGGACAAATAAGGGTCCTGGCAGATGGCACCTCAGAAGTTCTGGGCCCTTGGCTGGGTGCCTTAGTAAGACTCTAGCTAGGGCTGATGGGAATTTCTGACACCAAGAGCTCTAGTGTCAGTGACAGGGGCCACTTGTGACCAACTGTACCTCTTCCTCCCTGCCCCAGGACAGCACAGAGCCTTGGACAGCCTAGGTCTGTCCTCAGGTATGGCTCTTCTGCCTACACTTACCCTCCTAATCTCGGCATTCAGATTCTGGGTTCTGATTCTTCCCAGTGAATACCTGATGGCTTCCAGGATGGGCTGGAAATGCCAACTAGCACTCCCAGCCCTGTTCAGCCCATCCTCTGCAGGGCCACCTAATGAGTGCACGCTCTGGTGTGCTTCAGAGCCAAACGCAAATGAGAAACATTCCATGCTATCATTTAATTAGCTGTGGAAGGTGGAGTGGGATGTGCGAGCCAGGAGACAGGGGAAAGCTGCAAAGGAGAGAGTGAGGAAGGTGAGGGAGGGAGCCAGAAAATGAAGAGGAGAGAGGGGTCTGGTGTTAAGGTTTCAAGTCATCTGCCTCCCAGGGAAGGGCAGGGTGGGGTAGGACCCCAGGATCGTGACTGACCAAAAATCCTCTGGTAGCCAAGAGGATCACAGAAGAAGGGAGAGGTGGTACCGAGCAAGCCATTGTTCAGGGTTAGCTGAGTTTGTCCGTGTGTATGTGTGCCTTTGCATCCATGTACATTTGCATCCGAGTGCGCTGGGATCTGATGTGTTCCTATGAGAGGGTTTGTGCGGTCATGTGAATATGTGAGTCAGATGTTAGTGTAAGAGTGTGTGCATGGGTGTGTGAGAGTGATTGCATGTGGATGCAGGATCTCTGAGAACACCCGTGTTTGTGAATGCCCACGCAGGTGTATCTGTGTGTGTGTATGCACTTGTGAATACATACTTGAGTGTTTGACTGTGGGTGTGTAGTAGAGATGTGAATGCAAGTGAATGTTTTGTGAGTACAGGCAAATGTGCTTTTGGGGTGTTTGTGCTCACATGGAAATGGAAATGTGGGACAATGAGTATATTGTAAGTGTGAATGTGTGAAGTATAGAACTGTGAGTTCAGTGAAAGCCATAACAGCAATGTGCTCACACTTCCAGGAGAGGGTCCCATGGCCTTTGTAATTCGAGCAGACACCACTGTGGCTGTTTCCCACCTGCAGGTGGTCCAAGATGCGTCAACATAGGACCAGCCAGAGAGTCCAACCTTCAGGAAGATGCATCTGAATCTTCAGGAAGCATCCAGCCATGGCTGGAGCCTTTAACGCATGGGTTTCTTCTTCCTTAGTGAATGAACCAAAGAGTCCTTTTAACTGAGGGTAAGCAAAGCTCCAAAAGAGAGGGCTGTAAGAGTCAAGGCAGTGAAGCAATGGTGGGTGTCTGAAGCCATGTGGGAGGTGGAGTATGCTAATGTGTCAGTCCCAGTGTATGAGGGGTTTTTTTTGGGGGGGTGAATGGCAATATCTGAGCATACATGGGACAAGATGTCAGAAAAAGGTGGGTCTCAGTTTCCAATTTCCTACCACACCTCGCTCTGCTTTATCCTTCAGTCCTGAGGCCAACAAAAGCCATCTAGTCCAGTGTCTCTTGAATTTTAAATTAACATGTTTAACCTTTATCGTATTATTTTACTTAGTTGTTTTTTCATTTCATTGAATTTACCAAGTGATCTATAAATATCTTCTCTTGAGGACTGTCTGTCCCAGAACAGTTTATGTGATGGGGCAGGCTTGACCTCAGGAAATCTGGTCCCAGAGACTGTATGCCCTTATTCCTGGTAGCAAGTGTGAACTGAACTTAACCAGGTAATTCTACCCAGAAGCTAAGGAGTCAGGTAATGGCAAGGGGCATGAACTGGAAAGGCCAGCACACACTGCCTGAGGTACTGAAACCCTGGCAAGCTACACCAGGGACCCAGGATATGTTCCTACCCCCCCCCCCATTGTGTAGCCCAGTTCCCCATCCATCTGCTGATGACTCAATCCGTTGGTTGTCCTGTGCTCACTCCACTGCTGGTTAGAACAGAATATATGGAAACCTAGGAACGACTGGGGCTCAACACATTTGTCTTCATCTGACCCAGCTGCCTCCCATATTTTTTTGTTGGTTGCATTTCACATATTAAACTGTGTAAGGTGGAATGCAGAACTCTTAAGCATGTCTGCAGTACCCTCAGACCTCTTTCCCTCCAAGTCCGTACCCTGAGGATGTGGCACTTGGATCCTCCCACCATGCATGGGAATCTACCTCTTCCACCTTGGCTGGCCGATGGACTTGCTCCAGCCAATAGGAGCAATAACAAGCATAGGGCAAACAGAGCCTCAAGACACCCACCTTCCACACCTCACTTTCTCCCTCATGACGAACTTACGGAGGTGGCAATGATCTCAAGATAGCCTGATAGAGGTGAAAATCCACCCGAGGGAGGGTGATGGGTTCCCATGACAACTAATGGACATGTTGTGAAGCCATCGCAGAAAACCCAGCCGCAGGAGATAGCCCACTGACCACAGACCCATGAGGAAGAAGCAGAGGGGCTTTGACCTGATCAACTACACACCCAACCAGGACAGCCAAGGACAGCTAGGAACTAGCTATCTGCTCATCATCTGTTGCAGGATGGAATCAGAGGAGCTAGCTTGTGGGCTTTATACACATGTGCACCCATACAGCCAGAAATGGGTCCAGCTTCAGCAAGGTTTCCCATCCCATGCCTCCCCCCACCCAGAAAGCTGCTTTGTCACTCTGAGATGGACCCGATATTCCGGTTTCTATCACTTCAGGCTAGCTCATATTACTTGATCTGTAAAACACATGAGTTCTGCGCCAGATGCTTTTTTTTTTTTGCTTTTTGTGGACTGTGCGGCCATTACTCACAGACCTCCTGTGGGGTGGGTTAGTCTGGTCACCTTTTCAAACACCCTTCTGTTCCGTTTCACTGTCTCCTGGTGGGGAGCCAGGCTGATCCAAGGCTTTCCCCTGAGGCCCTGATGTATGGAGAAGGAATGTAGAACCTTGTCTAATGCCAGGAGCATGCTTGGCAAGGGATTTGGGGGAGCTGTGATTTTTGGATCCTGAGAACCCAACTTTTCCCTGTATAGACTGGAGTTAACAACTCAAAGGCCTCTGAACACTTGACCTGTGATTCATTTGAGATATCCTGTGTTCCCTTTGTGCACATTGCTTAATTAGCTTCCTGCTGACTTTGTCCCATTGTATGATAGATTTCCGCTGACTCTGTCCCATTTTTTTTCCACTGAAAACTGTACTTCTTAATAAACTTGCTTGTCATAAGACATAGCTTGTGCAAGACCTCCTGACCCCAGCTTTCCTATCTTCTTTTTTCTTCTTGTCTCCTGGTCCTCTTTCTCAGGAAACTGTCACTGAAAGGTGGTCCTGGTCAGTCTCCACAATGTTTCTTCTGTTCTCTACAAAGATAGGCTTGAGGTTGTTTCATTTTTGACCACAGTGAGTAAAGTGCCTGTGAATCTTACATACATGTGGTGCGGGGTGCATGTGCTCAGTTCTTTGGGCCCATGCTTTTTCTTTTTTCTTTTTTGAGACAGTCTATGTCCATACCACTCTGAATATACCCAATCTCCTCTCTCTCTCTCTCTCTTTGAGACAAAGTCTCATGTCTCACAGGTTGGCCTCAAACTTGATGTGTGACTGGGGATGACCTTGAATTTATGATCCTCCGGTCTCCACCTCCCCCGAAAGCGCTGGGATTACAGGCATGCACCACCATTCCCAGTTTACCTAGTGCTAGGGATTGAACCTAGGGCTTCATGGATGCTAGGCAAACACCCTACCATTTGAGCTATACTCCCAGCCCCTAGGCATATGCTATTATTGACTGGCATTCTGGAAACTGCTGTCATACCCCAAGTACCTCATGCTGCATTCAGAGATAGTGCCTTTAAAGGGATAATTTTAGGTTAAAATGAGGCCCCGTGACTACAATTCTTAAATTTGTTTGCAGTTCAAAGCCAACTCGATGGTTCTTTATGACTTGTTTGTTTATGTGCTTGCTTATTCCTTAGTGAGACAGAATTTCATTAAGTTGCCCAGACTGGCCTTGAATTCATCCAGTGGCCCAGACAGGCCTTAAACATATGATCTTCCTGCCTCAGCCCCTTGAGTGGGATTATAGGTCTTCATTACCACCCCTAGTGTGGTGATTTGTTTAAACGTGGTCTTTCCCCCTCCGTGAGATGTGCTTGGGAGGACTGAGTCCTTAGCGCTGCCCACTGCATCACAGCACCCAGGCCTGTGGGCACACAGCCAAACAGACTTTGGCTCTTGCTTTGCAGCTCCTCCTACCTGTCACTGCTTTCTGAGGGCTCTGTGACAGAGCTGGGGCGGGGCTGCCAGGCAGGCACTTGCTTTTCTGCAGACAATTAGGGGGAGATGGCTTCTAGAGAGAACTTCCGTGATTAACTCAAATGAAGTGTAAAATTGTTTTTGGTTTAAAGGCTTTGCTTACTGAGGGATCAAGTGGTAGGAGCGGTGGGCAGAGGAGGGAGGGTCCCAGCAGCCACTGTGCTGTCCCTACTCTTCAGTCTGCAGACATTGGCAAAGTGTCTGAAATGTGCTGGGCCCCGGCCTGGCGTCGACTAGGGTTAAGAAACAGGTGAGACCCTTGGAGCGCTCCCAACCCAGACTGGAAGGAACCCCCTGGAAATAAGGTGGGTGGGAAGAGGGATGACATTGTGTCATCGCCCGGGGTTGTAATCTCAGCTGTGCCGCACCCTGGCCAAGTGTTCATGGCTGCCTGCTTTTGGTCTTTGAATCCTCATTGCCTAACTACAGGATGGGACAGTTACCTTAGGGTCACTGGGAGTGCACAGTGAGGCAGTCAGTTCAAACCACGGCTCAGGACCAGGCTCGGAGTGCTCAGCAAGAGCCCTGGACTGGAGCAAATCTGTGCAGAGGGCTGGGTGGGGCAGGAGAGCCAGGAAAGGAGTGGGGATAAGTCAGGGCTCAGGTAGGCGTGTAAGACTGGTGCTGAGAGGTGGAGTGGAGGTCCTATGGCCAGGTCGCAAGGGCCCTGTGGTCTCTGCTGATCTAGTGGGAGTGTGGGAAGATGTAGGAGGGCTCTAAGGAGCTGATGTGAGGGCAAAGAGCCAGGGTCCTGGTGGTCAAGGCATCTGCCAGCATTTGAGGTGTGAAGACAGTGCTTTGAACTGGGGAAAAATTACCTGGTCAGGGCCAGAGGTCAGAGAGATCAAGGGGTCAGGGCTGGAAACTGGGGGCCTGCCACTGGAAAGCTAGGACCTAAGAAGCAACAGATGTCTGGGGCCAGGGATTCTCTGTTACAGGTCCTTAGGGATGGAGGAGAGGGCCAGTCTGGATTGTGGAGAGGGCCAAAAATGATTAGGTCTTCCAGCTGTTCTCCATTTGAGGGATGGGCTGCTCAGACTCCAGGCTCAGCCCGACCTGAGCCACAGCTCAGGGGCATACAGACTTGTTGCAAGGCTCATCCCTCCATCCCAGCAGCCCTGGAAGTTGGCTTGGAGTGTGTCACCTGGTCTTTTTGCCTCTTCACACATGCTCTCTAGTTGGCTCCCTTTGCAGAGGGAGGAGTGCAGACAGGGTTCCTCCTGTATGGTTAGGACCACAGAAGCCCAAACCAGGGACAGGAAAGACAGACTCTATGGTACTGTTGAGAGAGACACCACATTGATTTAGTAAAGGAGAGAGAAGTAGAGGAGGCAGCAGGGGAGGCCTGGGGCATCAATGGCCCAGTCTACTGACCCTGTCACCAGATCTCTGACAGTCCACCTTCTTATGGCCTGGTGCTTCCCAATAAAAGACATCTCTCTCTACCCAGTGAATGTGACTGGAAGTACAGAAGCTGGAGGAGTCTCAGGAGGGTGAATTTAGTTTTGGTTCTTGAATATAAACACAAAATTGAGGACCTGGAGAGATGGCTCAGAGGTGAGAGGAACTGGAGAGATGGCTCAGACGTGACAGTGCACACCATTCTTGCAGGGGACCCATTCTTGGTTGCCAACACCCAGGCTGGCTGGCTCACAGCTGGCTGTGACTTCAGCTCCAGGGGATCTGATGTCCCCTCCTGTCCTCCACAGTTAGCTGCGTTCATGTGAGCAAACGCACACATAGATAAACACACACGTACAAAATTAAAACAAAACCAAGAAATTGAAATAGGCAGTATTCCTGCTAGCTTGACCAGGAGATGGGCATCTTCCTGGCTTAGGCCAGCAGTTTGGGGAGAGTACTGAACCTTAGCCAAAGGTATGTTGCTCCTCTTGGTAAGAAGCATAGACACCCCCCCCGGCCTGGCCCCCATGCTCTGCTCTCTAATATGCCCAGGGGTGGGGAGTTTGGGGTCCCCATGGAGGATTCTCTTCTTCCTTTCTCTTCTTCCTTCTTTTCCTCCACCCACTGTCTCTCTGGGCCAGAAGAGCCTGGAAATAGCACCCAGGGCTCCAGAGCTCTAGGGTTCCAGACTAGAGCCCCCCAGAGCCACCTCTCTGAGACTCCAGGCTGGGCTGGGCAGGGGAGGTTAAGGCTAGAACTGCCTTGGCAGCTAGTGTTGATCTTGCAGTTTCCAAAGGCCCTGGGAGCTCCCATAGCAAACATTTTCTCTCCTAATGACGCTGCAGCAGATTAAAGAGGGGTGTGTCTCCCCAGCAGCCTTAAAAAGCGACATCCATTACCAATGGTGGTCTGGTCCAGCAGCTAGAATAACTCTCCTAGGGTTGTGTTTGTGTGAGGATCTGGCTCTCCCAGCCCTGCTGGTCACAAGCTTGGCCTGGTTTCGTTTGCCAGGGAGTAAAAGTGAATGCCAAGATGACAGACTGAGCTGTCATGAACACAGGCTGGTTTGGGCTTATGTGAGGAAGATCTGTCCTGCCCAGTGGACCACTGACAGGCATTCATGTCGTGGAGGGGGAAGGGGACATGCTTTATGCCAGGGGCTTTAACTAGCTCAATAATTCTAGCTCTATAGCTTCATAGGTGGGTGTAATGAGCTTCTGTGAGAGTGGGGTCATTGAAATGGATTGGCTTTGCTCTGCTTAAGGCTCTAACTATGACCTATGAGTCCAGTCTGGGCCACCATCCAGAGTGTAATACTTCGTGATACTTGAAATTGTACAAAATCCAATGTCTGTGTTTGGGAGTGCATTTTTATTAGAATATAGCCAAAGCTGGCTTTCCACTGATTTCTCTTTGCAGTAGATTTGGAATGTTCCTCGGAAGCCCATGTTTTGAAGTCTAGGCTGCCAGTGCATCCCGCCAAAGGGTGGTGATGCTGGAACCCTTAAGAGATGTGGCTTAGTGGGAACGGTCAGGTCACCAGGGCATATTCTAGAAGAGGCTTGTGGGACCCTGGTGTCCTTCTTTTGATCCCATTTTTGGATCATGCCATGGGGTGAGGGTCTTCACTACAACCTGGTCTCCATCCATGATGTGTTGGGTCACCACAAGCCCAAAGCAATGATGCCAGCCAGCCATGGACTGAAACCTTCCCAAGCTTCTTTCTTCATAACCTGGCTATCTCAGAGTATTTTGTTGCAGTAACAGAAAGCTGACTGACACATGTATTATCACTCTCACAGTACAATGGGAAGAAGGAGAGAGAGAGAGAGAGAGAGAGAGAGAGAGAGAGAGAGAGAGAGAGAGAGAGAGAGGGAGTCTTCAAAGCCTTAACTATTTACTCTATCCCCATACAAGGGTAGTATGCTGATCCCCCCACTCCAGGTTAATAACAAACAGTTTAAAATATTTTTTTTTATTTTCTGCTTCTAAATTCTTTTGATTAACAAAACTGTAACGTATGGGAAGAAATGGGCCACGGGCAGCTGAAGTTGTATTACACCTGAGGTGTAAATATACCTCTTTTAAGGAGAGCAGCCTCTTGCAGGAGTGGGGGTTGTTGCTGCAATAGCCCAGAGGTCCAGGAACAAACCCTAAAAATATTTTTAGAAGAAAAAAAATTTTTTCAGCTTCAAAAATATGTTATTAGAGGTAGAAGGATGATTCAACCTGGCTTCATGGTGAGGTCCTTTCTCACTGAACAAAGGCATCCAGCAAGATAGCTCAGCAGCAGACGTGCTTGCTGCTGAGGGTGGCAACCGAGGACCCACGAGCTGACTTCTGACTTTCTATGCACGTGACTTGACATGTGACGCCCCCCCCCACTACCCGCCCTCCTCCCACAGCAAATGATTACATGCAAAATAATTTTAAATTACGAAGGTCTGCGGCTGTAGTTCCGAGGCAGAGCACTTGTCTGAAGATGAAGTACCTCTCACAGCCTCACAGGTTTGGACAGCTGGTGACACTTTTTGGGAGGCTGGAGAACCTGGGAGTGGGTCGCAGGCCTTGAGGCTGCGTAGGGGGTCCCTCTTCCTGCTTACTTCCTGCTTCCTGAGTGCAGATCATCAGCCTCTTGCTCCTGCAGCCAAGCCTTCCCTCCCTGCAGTCCTGTCCTCCCCACCATGACAGGCTGTAGCTCCACACCCTCCTGGAAGTGTGAGCCCAAAAAAACCCACTCTTCCTCTTAAGTCATCAGGGTACTTTATCACAACGATGGAAAAGTAACTTAGACACCTAGTTTGTGTGAGGCAAAATATTGAGGGGGGAAAAGGAAACAGAACAATTTGGGGCCTGATAGAAGTCAATACACTACTTTTAACAGAATCAAACTCGTCAACTAACTTTTCAACAGAACTTGAGAGACTAACAGCCACTGGTTCCGTCTGGTGAACCTAGCAGCAAGCAGCGAAAATAAAGCAAGAATTGACAAACGGGGCGACGGAACAGAAGACAGAGAGCCAAAGAGCCCTCGCGCATGCGCTATCCTTTTCAACAAACAATGCTGCAACACCTGAGTGGTCCCGGGGAAAATGAGTCTAGACACTTTCCCACACACCTGCACAGATGAATTTGAGCCGAAACAGGAGATCTAAGCATAAAAACAGGACAGGAAGTGTGCCCTGTGGATCCTGCCACCTTTGGGTGCAGTCAGGATTTCTTAAAGCACAAAAGCATTATTCACAATCATCATGGAAAGAAAAAGAATCACGAATTTTTTCTTAGCACAAACATCTTTGATTGTCCGAACACGTCAGTGGATAAGAAAATGCATTTGAGCTCAGCCGGCAGAGCGCTTGCCCAGCATGCAGCGGGCACTGGGGCCCGTTCTGAGCACTGTGTAAATTAGCGGGTGGTGCACACCTGTGGTCCCAGCTCTCAGGAGGAGACAGGAGAACCAGAAGCTCAAAGTCACACTGGGTTGCACAGAGAGTTTCAGGTCAGCCTGGGCTTCATGAAACCCCATCTCAAAAAGCCATGGGAAAGGGGCTAAAAAGATGGCTCAGCATTTAAGAACACTTGCTGCTCTTCTAGAGGACCCTAGTTCAGTTCCCAGCACCCATGTCAAGTGGCTCACAACTATCTGTAACTCCAGCTCTGGGGGAATCCTACTTCCATCCTTCTAAGGTACCTTCTCTCATGTGAGTGCAGATGTATACACCTATACATAATTTAAAATAGAAAAAATCTTAAAGTCACTTCTTTATAAAGCCATTTGAATTTTCTATGTACATAGCTGCATCAAATGCAAATAAAAGTTTTTGTTGTTTGTTTTCATTTGTTTGTTTGTTTGTTTTGAGACAGGGTTTCCCTGTGTAGCCCTGGCTATCCTGGAACTCACTCTGTAGACCAGGTTGGCCTTAAACTCACAGAGGTCTGCTTGCCTAAAGAAGTTTTGTTTTGTTTTTTAAAGAAGATGCAGAGCCTGAATATATAAAGAGCTCTTCACAAGTCAATCACAAAAAGAAAAACAGCACATGTAGGAAAAGATGTCACTGTTCATCTCTCATGAGAAGAATGTCCAGTTTTGGAATCACTGGGAATCCATACGAGGGTAAAGTTGAAAAGACTAAAAAAGGTTTTTTTTGAAAAGTCAAAAACAAAACCTGAAAGGAGGAGGCACTTATTTTGGCTTGTGGGTTGAGAGGCTGTGGTCCATGGACTGCTGTCTCCATGATTCTGGGCCTGTAGTGAGTCAGGGCATTGTGGAGTAGAGGGTATGGCCAAGTAGAGATGCTCACTCAGGGTCTGCAGGAAGCAGAGGAAGAGACAGGCTAAGAGACCCCACTCCTAAGACCTACTTCTGACAACTAGCCCTGTCTATTCTTCACGTCCCCAAAAACCATCATCTCATGAAGGGATTAACCCATTGATTCAGCCTGAGTCCTCAAGATCCAAGTGCTTCTGCAAAGCCCATGAGCTGGCACCCAAGACCTCTCTGCCTGAGCCTGCTGAAAGTGTTTCTAATGGTAACATGTGCACAGACATACACAAGTGCATATGTATTTGCAAAGAGGAGAGAAAAAAAAACCATTGGCCAGCTGCAAGCAGAGGTCATGAATCCGCTCTTTCCCCAGTAAATGCTTCTGGTCCCTCTCTTTAACATCCATCAACTCCTCCAAGCCTTTCTGGCCCCCAGCACCGCCGCTGGGCTGAAATGGGCCTTGTGTGTCCTGGTGTGGATCCCTTCACAGTGCAGGGGCTTTTAATGGTGGTGACCTCGGGGGGTAACAGGCATGAGTGAGAGGGCCAGGAAAGGCTCAAACATGAGTGGGTGACGGTGCAGGGTTGGTCCTGTGGGGATCATCCAGAGGACAATGTGCAATGCTATCTGGAAATGAATAAGAGGAGCTGGATGTTCGTTCCCCAACTCCTGCCATTCGTCCTGGTAAGAGCTCTCTGGGTTTTAAGCCTGTGGACACCAGGGATGTGCTTTCCCTGGGGGGCTGGCCGTGTTCTGGGATGCAGGACAGCATTCCTGCTCCAGAGGTGGCCTGCTTATAGGAAGCTGCCTGACTAACACAGCAGAGGGTAGAGGACCTGGGGTCACTGGCAGAGTCCTTGACACTTGGCTCCCCACCTGCAAGAGTACCATCCACTGGGAGGCCCCCCGCTTAGCCTGCCCAGCCAGGCCATCGATCGCGTCTGGTTCTAAAGAGCCAACCTGTCTCTTCCGTCCCACTCAGCACCCTGTCTGCTTCCTGAGAGATGTGAGATTGGCTGCAAATTAAACTTAATGGGACTTGAGTAATTATGTTGACTTTTTAAAATGCCTACAGATAAATACACACTTAGCTATCTCAGCATATCAACTTTTCTATTGTGTTTCCCAAGACGCAGGGCAGGATCCGGGAGGCAGATCAGTAAAGGGTCAGGATGGTGCTGAAGGAGTCAGGGACACCATGTGGACACATGAGGTGTAGGCATAAGCCAGATTTCCAGAATGGCAATTTCCCACACGCAGAGCCTGAAAAATGCAGGTGCTTGTGCCCTTTGACCCTCAGAAAGTACTTCCTTCAGAAAGTAGCCAGAGGTAGAGGCGAAGGTTTGAGCACAGAGTCATAACCACATAACCACCTGACCATGGGGACAGGTAAAGTAATTATGGTATGAAAACCTGGTGGCTGTTGGCCACGAAACAGGAAAACTCCATCAAGACTTCACATTGGTAAAGTGCTTATGAAGAGAAAGGTGAGCCAGGCGTGGTGACGCAGAGGCAGGTGGATCCCTGTGAGTTCAAGGCCAGCCTGGTCTACAAAGTGAGTCCAGGACAGCCCAGGCTACACAGAGAAACCCTGTCTCAAAAAGAAAGAAAGAAAGAAAGAAAGAAAGAAAGAAAGAAAGAAAGAAAGAAAGATGAGAAATAAAACGTGGATGCAAATTGCTAATTTTATCCCTACAGATTTCTATCCCTGGATTATACAATACAGACAGGTGGATGGAAAAATACCAGCAGGGGCTGAGTCAGGGTTAGGCTATGGAAAATTTGGGGTTATTTATTTGTCTGTACTTCATGCATTCCTTTAGAGTGTGTGCATGGGTAGCATGCTGGTGTGTGGAGGCCGGAGGTCAATGTCAAATGTCTTTTGAGACAAGGTCTCTCACTGAACCTAGAGCTCACCATTAGGCTAGACCAGCAAGCTCCAGAAATCCTCTGGTCTCCACTTCCCCAGAGCTGAGTTTCCAGACAATAGCCACCACACATGGGTTTTTACACGGGTGACCTGTATTCGAACTCAGATCTTCATGTCTGTGGGGCAAGTGCTTTGCCAAACCACCCCTGCCTCCTGCAGGGCTTTGATGTTCACTTTTTTTCCCCCTGTGGAACATCTATTATTAAAACATTGTTTCAAATCAGAGGCAGTCCTGAAGGGGGGAGGGAAACAGGACACTTACATCCTTCCCACAGCCTGTCTTGGGTACTTGCCTTAGAACTTGGCATAAAATGGTAAACCTGTGCCGTGGGACTGCTCTGGCCAGCTCTGTAGGCCTAGGTGCCGCTAGAAGCCCCTCCCCCTGCCACCCCAGCCTCAGCCCAGGGCTGTTGCCTCATGAAATGGGTACTTCTTGAAGTGTGAGAGACAGGTGACTTGGCCCCTAGCCATGTACCCTGAGGGTTGCCTGTGGACCTGTGATCACGGTGCCCTAAAGGGAAGAACTTTGGCTGTTGCTGCCTCTCAAAGGGCCACTGTTATGCCACCAGCAGAGAGTAACACCAGAGTGGGGTGCCAATGAACCATAGGCCTGGTCCCGGGAAGGAGACCCAGTAGAATCCCCAGGGCTCCTTAGCTCCCTCCTTAATGTAACAGACTATGGGGCCTCATCCACAGGGCCCCTGTTGGCTCCAGAGACGTGATGGTTGGCTCTCAGATAGCCCTGCACTCAAGCGAAGAGCTAGGGCTCTATATTTGGATTGCTTATATGTGCAGGGAATAGCTCATATGGGAAGGGAGCAGAGCTGGTGCCTGCTGCTTATGCAAGGCCTGGTGTGAAGTCTCCCGCATACCCATCTGGAAAGCAGATTCATTCACTCAACAGTATTGATTGGGGCCGTTACTAGGTTCATGTTACTGCAAATGAGTGACCAGGAACATCCTTGTATGAGGCTCCCGATGCTCCTGTACAGGAGATTCTCCGGGGGTGTGTTCTAGATGCAGAGCTGCTGCAGGATGAGGGGGTCTGCCTGGTAGGCTTTACGAGACAATGGCAAATTAGTCTGAAAGAACGAGCGTTGAGCGTCCATTTCCCGGAGACAATGGGTGGGGGGAGCCCCCTCCTCTCCACCTAGCCCAAACTCCACTCTGCCCAGTCAGCAGGTGGATTCTTTCTCTGCTGTTGCACTTGCGATTCCCTGATTGCTAATGAGGCTCCGCATATTCGAGAGCGCTGATGAGCCATTCAGGCTTCTTCTTGAAACCCCAATTCAAAGATTCAAGTCCTTCGATTAGGGTCGTTCTGGAATCTTCATATATTCAGATCGGGGCCATTTACTGCTAACATGTCAAAATATCTGCTTCCACACCCTTTTTTATGTTGCCAGTTTCTCCACGGCGACATTGGATGAACTGAATCTCTTTGTGGGAAGGGAATCAAATTTACCCATCACTCCTTTCATGCTTGGCCTTTTCTGTTTCGGTTTTGTTCTGTTTTGAGGAATACCCCCTGTCATATTTAACTCATCAAAAGAGTCTTATATTTTTCTTCCAAGAAGTATAGAAATAAGAAATGCATAGGTGAAAGGACTGCTGGGAAGGGTCTGGGCTCAAGGAAAGGTTTTTGTTTTGTTTTTTTTTTTAATTTCCTTTATTTATGTTAGTGTGTGAGCATGTTCAAGAGTATGCTAATGCCACGCATTTGGAGATCAGAGGACAAGTTGTGCAAGTCCATTCTCTCCTTTCTCCATTTAGGATCTGGGAATCCAACTCGGGTCGTCAGGCTTGTTAGCAAATGCGTTTACCACTAAGCTGTCTTGCCACCCACCATGCAAAAGGTCCATAAGTGTCAACCTGCAGCTCCCTGGGGTTTGCAGTGTGCTGCTGGCTCCGTACCACAGGTAGTTTGGTAAGGAACTGGATAGAGACACCCAAAACACTGTCTGCTGTACACGTGGAAACTGTATAAGGAAGACGTTTATAATGAAATGATCAGTGTGGACATCTTACCTGGCAGTGCTGAGTGCTCTTCCTGAAGTTGCTCTCTGTTCTAGAACCTACCAAAGGAATGATTCACACCCATGGCTTCATCTAGTCTTCACAATGGTCCTGAGTTTACCTCCACTTCACGGGAGAGAGAGTAGATGCCCAGAGATGTTAAGCAAGCTGTCCTGTCATCACAGCTAAGAAGAGGACCCAAGTGTCCCATGCCGGCGCCTCTCTGGCACCAAGCCCCTCCTTCTCACAGGCAGGCTTGGTAGGAGCTGAGGTAGCCCTGTTCTCATCCTACCTACACCAAGGCAGCAGCTTTTCTACGTCCTGTCACACTACAGGCTTGCCTCCCCCGACACGTGTCTCAGAGCAGAGCTGCATGAAGCCTTCTTTAGGGACAGTGAAGGAGAAGAAGCCTCTGTGTCCCTGACCCAGATCATCCTGAGAGAGAGAGAGAGAGAGAGAGAGAGAGAGAGAGAGAGAGAAAGAGAGAGAGGAGATGTCTGACCCAGCTGGCCTTCGCTGATCTCACTGTGAGATGAGGCAGATGGAATTCAACACAAATGCTCTCAGAAGCACAGCACCCATGTTGCATGATGATTTATAAGAATCACCGAGGAGGCCATTCCTAAGATATTAGCTGTAGGCTAAGCATGACGGGAGGAGCCTGGGGCTGGACTACAAAACCAGCTTTAATGATCAAACTGGAGGAGGAGAAGGAGGAAGAGGACAAAAAGGAGGAGGAAGAGGCAGAGGACAATGCAGAATAGAAAAGGCCTCAGATGGCATGGTGTGGAGCAGGTACTGGATCTCAGGTAGCTCCTCATGCCGTGGGCTGCAGCCCTAAAGTCGTGTGGTCCCTGGAAATTGTGAGGATTGGCTCCGGGATCCCCATGGATACCCAAGCCTTAGGATGCTGGCACCTGAATATAGTAGGGTCCCATAGCCACGCACTGTCAGTGTGACTGTCCCTGAAACCTAAGTACCAGGAAGACACAGTGTCTGAGGTGCTCCACTGGGAGGATGTGGCCTCCCATAAGTGACTTTCCAGTTTGATCTCAACTCTGGTCCCAGGTTGTCCCAGCGCCGCCCAGTGTCTATACTGGGATCCAACACAGAGTAACTCAAGACGAGTGCCCTGCAAAGCCACTACTGTAGAGACTAGTGACTGAGTCATGAGCCTCATAGCTCTGCACACTTCTGCTCCCGCAGCCCTTAAACAGAGCCAGCACTGACTGATGTGAGCAGTGTCTGGGACAGTGATGTGAGCCGGAGCCTTGTGGAGAGGAAAGGGAAAGGCCAGGCCAGGCCCCAGGGCTGTGGTGGGAAGTGGGGAGGCCAGGCTCTGGGGCCCCACACAGTCTATAAGCTCTATTTCCTTTAGGTAGAGAACAGTGTCCCAGGGGCTGTTACCTCTGTCCCCTGCATCCCCTCTGTCTGTGCCGTTACTATAGCAGCCACCTCAGCTCGCAGCGAGGGGGAGTACAAAATAGGTCAGATCAGTAATGAGGCCGCACGGTTCTGATCTGTCCCCCGATGGGATCTGGCTTCACAAGGCGTCAGTTTCACATCAGAGCAGCTGGATGTGGACTCTGGATCAAAGGCTGGCTGCCTCTGAGTGCAGGCGCTAGGCCTGGGAGATCTGTCTGTGGCTTGGGCTCAAGAGGTCTCTTCTTGATCCTGCTACAGCGAGTCAAGCTACTGCAGAAGGCAGCTATGCTGGGCTCCTGAAGGTGTCACTTAACACCCAAGCTCGGGTCTTCGGAAAGGCCACAGGTTCTCAAGAGGCTGAGACCCCACCTTGGAGCCAGTCCTGGAGTCCTTCCCAGTGACAGCTCATGGTCAACAAAGAGGCTTTTCATCCCCACAAGCCTGGGTTCAAATCCTAACTGTTGCTCCCCACTGTATAGCATAGGCGAGCATTCCAATTCCTTTTGGGGCAAGGGAGGAAGTATAGCTGCCATGTGGTAGTGTGGGTACACAGAGATCTACAGCAGTAACGATGCCCATGGGGCGTAGAATGGGGTGGGGTGGGCAGACTCCACTCCCGTCTCTTGCCCTGTGACCTGAGGCACCTACCCGGTGGCCCTCTCTGTTCAGATGATGTAAAAAGAGCCTTTGTCTGCCCCAGCTGTTTCTCTGTGAGCCTTCTTACGGTGGCACATCTTAAAGTTCTGAGCCCTGCCCAGTCCCCAAGGTTCCAGTTACTCCTACTCTGTGCCTCCTGTTTATGGGCTCATTGCCCTGACTGCATCCTCAGCTCCACATGGACAGGAATCATTGTCTTGTTTCTGATATACTAGAACAACATCTGGCACATAGTAGGTACTCAACAAATGTGGTTGAGTAACTTTACACATGCACACACACACAAGCACATACACACATGCATGCCATATGATGCTTAGTCTTCTGTGGGATGCCATCAGTGAGTGATCTAGGTCTTTTTTCTGGAGTCCCCTTTCTTCACTTTAGCCATACATGTGAGAGTCCCTCTACCCAGCAGTGAGAATGAGGAACTGACTCCCCTAGATGGATGCAGCTCAGCCCCCTTTTCCTCTGCCCATTGAACACATTTTAATTTGTTCTAGATCCTTGTTAAGGATGCCTTGTCAAGGAAGACATGATCCTTTCATGAGGAGGACCACATTCGTTCAAGTGCAGAATGAGGGTAGGGACAGCACAGAGCCATCGTCCCTTGGGTCCTGGAGGTGAGACCGGTGTGCTGGCCTCTGGAGCTCAAGTCCCACAGGGGCAAACTGGATCTACTGACCAGAGCCTAGGTCTGCATGGCCTGGGAGCCTCTACCTGCTCCCTGCAGCCCACAGGGGCTCAGGCAGATGGAGCCAGGATAGCTGGGTTGTTTGCTGGAGCTCCTGACCCTCCGGGACCAAGTCTATGGGACCAAGTGGGGTCCCAGCTTGGGAACTTCTTAGGCTGGCCTGGGGGCAGGAACCTCTGATGCCCTAGAGGACCCAGGACCACCAGTTTTCCACAACGGTACAGGCCCTTCTCACCTGTGGGAAGCAAATCTTTCCAGGAGAACGTCCCTGCTCTAATAGCAAAGGGCATAGTGAGTCAGACAGTGTAGGGTTCTGGATTCCCTGTAGCAGAGCAGGCACCCCTGAGGAGGACAGACAGTCCAGGAATGACAGTGGACAGTTGACATCACGACTCAAGGAACTCCAGTCAGCAAGGGACAAGGCCCAGAAACCACAGCAGCCACAGAATTACT
Source organism: Pachyuromys duprasi (assembly GCA_028658305.1). Taxonomy (NCBI): domain Eukaryota; kingdom Metazoa; phylum Chordata; class Mammalia; order Rodentia; family Muridae; genus Pachyuromys; species Pachyuromys duprasi. The sequence continues at coordinate 104,772,125 of CM053763.1, forward strand.
GAGTCTTTCAACCAGCAAACCTGAGCCCATGGACTTCATCCCCAGAGGCTTCTGGTCCTAGTTGACCCACTCAGCCTGTGAAGTCATGGATAAGATGGCTTGAGGTACAGAAGTGAGGAGGTTCATAGGGCTGGGAGGGTAACTCCCAGGGACTCCTGTATTTAGTGCTGAGAGGAGCCTGAGATCCTACGTTGTCCAACCTCTTCCTCCTGCAGATGACAAGATGGGAGGTCTGGAACCTTCCTTCTCTTATGGGGAGGATTTTCTGATCTGTCTGTCCCTCCTACACTTGGGCTCTGAGTTCCCAAAGAACCTGAGTTTCTCTGGTGAAGTCAATCTTTGACTCACAGACTCTGCATTGTAAGCACATTCAGAGGCTCAGAGGGCCAAAGAGCCTGGGAATTAAGGGATTGTGAGGAAGATGCAGAAGCGGGCATTGGTTTGATACACATAGAGCAGAGAATAGTGTCCTGGAATTGAAATCTCAGCCAGAAGGGACTTCAGACTTAGAAGCCACCTCCTTAATTCGAGGGCCTGTACTTGAAGGCTGGAGAACCACTCTCCCAAGGGGGAGTCTGCCTCACTGTCTCGCTGTGCTGATGTGGAGTCCAGTTGTGTCTTTCATGACCCCTACTTATACCTGCCTCCATCCCGTAACCCGTGTGTGTGCACAGACAAGATCTGACCTCATCACGGTGGCCAAGTCCCTGGGTGAACATAGGGACCAGCTGGACTCTTGGGTGAAGACACTTGTCTTCCTCCAGACCACCTCAGTTCACTAAGGTGAAAGAGAGGACAAATGCCTGACCCTGGGGACACAAAGCATGGCTCCTCCTTGGAGGAGGAATTAAGAGCCACCAGCCAGGGAAGATGGACCAACTGAGATGAAAGAAAAAATTGGGGCTTTCTGGTCCTGTCAGGAAGGAAGGAAGGAACAATGTCCTTCTTTGGGGTCAAGAGTGTCTGAGGCCAAGCATGGATAGACACACTTGGGCTGTGTGTGGCTGGTTAGTCACTTCAGCCCCTCCACTGAAGTGTTCTTGGGGAGACTTTGGGCAGGTTGCTCCATGGTGAAGCCTGTGCTGTGATTGGTGCTGGGCTGCGCTGCATTCACTCCTGGGCAGACTTGGTACCTACTAGGATAGACCATGGCTTTTCTCTCCCCTCCTCAGGCCAGGGGAGGCCAAGGTGTCTCCAGAGAGAGGTGGGAAGGGTGTCCCAGGAAGAGGCAGCCTGTGGGAAAGCATGAGAGCCAGAGAAGCCCTTCAGAGTTGGGATGCCGCATACTGTTGTGAGTTATCTAGGTGTGGGGTGCGGCTATAGGGCTAGTGTTGGAAGGACCCTGCTGTTTGAGGTTGCAGTCCTCCTAGTCCGGATAGCTATTCTGAGCTCAGCATTAAGGTGCAGGACTCCCTCTCCCCAGCAGGGCCTCTTGCTCTCTGCCTGATTTCAACTGGAGAGTGTCTTTAGACACAGACACCCCTAACCATATCTGATATAAGGCCTTTGACACAGCTTCCTGCTAGCTCTCTCCCTCCCCTCTCCTATATGATAATTAGGTACCATGTTTCTGTTCACATGATAGGAGGTGCTGTTTAGTGCAAATCAAGCATACTTGAAATGCTAGTCTTAACCAATTATGTACGCCTATCCTTGGAGCCCTTCCCCCACCCCCCAAAGTGTATATAGCCTTTGTTCTCTGGAATTAAAGTTGAACTAGCTCCCTGAAGTAGTTCCTGGAATGTTTGATCCCTATACTTGCCTTTCCAGCCTTGTGCCTCATCTTGTGCCCCTCCTGACTTTGTGGGCTGGTAGGAGACAGCCCCCTAGGCAGGGGCAGTGAGTGTGTCAGGAGCCTCCTGCAGAGACCCTTCCACTATCAGCCTGGAGTTGTCACGCAGTACCCTGCCTCCAGGGACTACACTGGCCAGGGAGGGGCAGAAAGTTGAAATGCATCAGCAGGAATCACCGGAAAGCCTACAGTCTTTTTAGCAAATCTTGGCCCTTACCCGGTGGAAAGGCTTGATTTGAAACCCAGCATGAAAACATGAGGGTGACTTAGAGGATCTGGGGAGCTTTTATTCTGACACAAAGAACAGGATTTTATTAGGTTTGCTTCTTTTCTTCTTCTTTGTTTTTTTTGTGACAGGGTTTCTCTGTGTAGTCTTGGCTGTCCTGGACTTGCTTTGTAGACCATGCTGGCCTCAAACTCACAGAGATGCTCCTGCCTCTGCCTCCCTGACTGCTGGGATTACAGGCATACACCACAGTGCCTGGCATCAGCTTCACTTCTAATGTCATCTGAAGAGGAAAGGTGGGGGTATGCGACCAGCCTGGGTCCTAGCACTGACCCCGTGCAGATGCAGGGAGCACACAGACACGTGTGCTCTCATCCTCCATCCTGTGTGAGATGAGGCTGATGGTGGCTGTTCCAGGGAGCAATACCCCTGAAGGAGGGAGCGGGGGAGCCTCTACAGGCTTCCTCGGCAGCTCTCCCTGGGTATCTGGCTCTCCCCTCTCTGCAGCATCTGCACTCAGGCAAGCAGATGTAGCTCAGCACCCAATCAGCCCACTCCTCATTCCCTTATCCTTGTGCCTAAGCTGGACCAGCCCTCCCTCAGAGTGTACACAGATACCTCATCAGGCATTATCCTGGTCAATTTTCTGACCAGCCTTCATGTTCTGTGAAGGGGAAGGGACAGGGCAGTTCTGAGAACTCTGCATAGCATCATTTAGGTTTCAAGTCTCCCAGTTCCCACCTGCCTCCTCCCCGATTACCTTGTTCCCTCAGATCCTAGCTTGGTCCCCAGAAGTCTGTTCCATACATGGATAGGTGTCTGAGTAGCCACCTAGAACAGCCACCAAGAACAGCCACCACAAAGCACTGCCTCGCGTGAACTTTCAGAAGGCAGAGTCCCTTCATGTTCCATCTTTTCTTCCTGGGGCCTTTGCTCTGGTCAGATTGGCCTGTGGCCACATCTATAGGGGTGTTGTCTTCATAGAGGGTTGGTGTAGGAAGGCCTAGCCCACAGTAGGGTAGCACCATCCCTAGGCAGGTAGGTCTGAGCTATGTAACAAAGCCAGCTGACTGGCATAATCATCACCGGAGAACCGCCAACCAACAGCTGATGAAAACATTAGGTGAAACTCAAAATCCTGTGGAAGAGGTGTAGGAAGGATTGTAGGAGCCAGAGGGTCAAGGACATCACAAGAAAACCCACAGAGTCAACTACTTTACTCAGAGGGGTTCACTGAGTCTGAATTGACAGTCAAGGAGCCTGCATGGATGTAACCTAGGCCCTCTGCATACGTTGTGGTTGTATAGTCTGGTGTTTTTGTTGGACTCCCAAAAGAGAGAGCAGGGCCTGTTTCTAACACCATTACCTGCTTTTGGGACCTTTTTTTCTCCTACTGGGTTGCCTTGTCCAGCCTTAGTGTGAGGGGAGGTGCCTAGTCTTATTGCAGCTTGGTATGTCATATTTGGTTGAGGCCTGCCCTTTTCTGAAGGGAATCTGAGGAGGAGTGGGTGGGGAGGGGCAAGAGGAGGAAGGTACTAGAAGGAGAAGAGGGGAACCATAATATAAGAGAGAAAGAAGGAAGGAAGAGGAAGGAAGAAAGGAATCCAGCTGGGAATGAGCCAGGGGCATTGCTGAGCTGGGTGCTGGGAAGCTGCCAGGAGCTTGTGGGTGAAAGGTGGGGCACTAGGGACTTCACTCTGTAAGGGCAGGTAGGGACAGCTAGTCCTTCTGATACTAGGGTCTGTCTCCCTGTGTCTGTGCTCAGGCAATGACAAGTCTTCCTCAGTGAGATGAAGACTCTCTCAAAGCCTCTTTTGCCCTTGCATTACCTTGTCACAGCACCAAAGGGTTTCACTCCCTTAGAGGGTTCCTCAGTTTATGGTCACTGATTGCTGGAATATGAGTCCCAGGATTCTTTGAGAGAGCCCTGAGTCCCTCTTTCTTCACTATTATTGTTCCAGGGCCAGAGTACCCACTGGGACTCCTGAAGGGCTGGGATACGTGTAGGAGGAAGGAAAGAACAGAGGAGTTTGGCAGCAGGAAGATCAAGCCCCTCTTTACAACCTTTCCCAGGCATCTGTCAAATACTGTCATCCTTAATGGCAAGAATGGCAAGGGTGCACTGGGCATTTTCTACCTCGTAGCTCACTGAGACACACAACCTCTTCCAGAAGGTGACCTTGCTGTAGCCATTCTATAGGTGTCAAAGGCATCATCTCAGATTTTCCAGTAGTCCTGGCAGCCTGACTTTTGCATAGATTTCTCGTCTGTAAAAATCAATAAACAAAAAATAAAGCAGGCCAGGGATTGGACATGGATAGACCTAGAAAAGTCCCAAGTCCTTTCCACTGTCCAGGACTCTGGGAGTTACTGGTCCTTCTAAGCCTTAGTACTTTTTCCTGTAGAGTAGTATGGAAACTAATGTCAGCTCGCTGGGGGGCGGGGCGGTGATTGGAGAAAGGAGAAGACACACCTGCCATGATGTCAAGCTTAGCGCTGAGGACAAAGGTTTCTTACAACCACCAGATTATGGGATGTAGCCCTCAGGCTCCACCACCAATGGCCTGGCGTTTTCTCTTTGCATTTGCAGAGACCCCCTCCCTGGTGGCCTTTCTCCCAGAAACAACATCAGGCCCCTGGAACTCTGGTGGAAGGGACAATTTTGTGGGCTTCTTGATCTCTCTCTCCTTTTATCCTCCATACATTTTATTATTGACTTCAGCAGCTTAATGCACTGGCTTGTCTCTGGGAAAGCTGGTGACAAAATGACAAGGAATCAAGGTCTTGGTGCCCTCTGCTCCAGATTTTATCCATCCAATTTCATGCAGCTGGAGCCCTGGCTGCCACTCAGCTAGGGAAATGCTGGAACTGTATTCAATCACAGGCATGGGCAGGTGACAGAGCTCTTGTCACCCACCTCCTGCCCATCCCAGGTGTGAAAGCTTCTGGATGGGAGGAACCATCTTTCAGGACTATGGGTCTCTGTTTATCTCCACAATTGTTTATGGGGGCATCATGAGTGACCTCTCAGAAGGAGGGCCCAGAGCCCCCTCCATAGGGCAGGGCCAGAGAGTACTTCCCCCAGAACAATAATGTGGCAGGTAGCCCCAAGACCAAGGAAATTCTCACTTTTAATGTGTTTGTATATGTACCTGTAATCTTAGTACCCCAGAGGCTGAGATGGGGCCTTGGGAAGTTGCTTTGAGTTTGATGCCAGTCTGGGCTATTTAGTGAGTACCCAACCAGCCAGGACTACATAGCAAGACCTTGACTCAAAACAAATGGAGCTGAAATGCCTATTTCTGTCATTTGGTCCTCAACCTCTTTTCTAGATCAAATGCTGGAAATAACCATAGCAGCAGCAGCAGCAGCAGCAGCAGCTTTCTGTCCTATGTCCCCTGTGCTGTTTTGGGTACATTAACTCAGGTCAGACTCAACATCAACCTATGAGGCAGATGCTGTTTATCAGATAGAGAAACTGAGGCCGGGGTCATGCTGTGACAGTTCTAAGATCCTGCGATAATGTGATCATATCAGAGACACTTCTGCTCGTTGGCGAGGCCCACACTCCAAGGCTCCGTATTCCTACGCACACGCAATGCTTTGTTTTTCTCACGGTAGGCCTGTTTGGTGCACGGCGAAGCGTCAATTGCTGTGTGTTTGCGAGCACCTCCTCTTGCAAACACGCCTCATCCGTTGTTTCAGTCATTCCCCCTGCTTCTCTCAGTGCTTAGTATTCAGGGAGCCTGAATTTTAACAAGCAGTGCTCCCTGCTCTATTCCTTCTTGTGTTCATGTGAGATCACTCCTGTTACTCCAATGTGATCCGGGACTCTCTTATCGTTAGAGTCAAGCAGGCAACACGGAAAAAAACGTATGCTGTGTGGACGGACCACTTGTTCTAGGTTTTACTCACTTACGTAATCACCACTCTCTACCGGGCGCTCGGCAGCCCTGAGGGTCTTTTTTTCTGTGTTTATGCAGACACACAAATCATACACACATGCATAAGACACATACGCTCAGTCACACACACAGAGACAGATACACAGTGGATAGACACACTCAGGCATACACACAAACACATGCACAGAGACACACATGCATACATACACACAGACATACAGGTATGCTAGGCCATTATCATCTGGCTCTGTATTTCTTTGTGCACCCGGCTTTTTGACCATTTAATAACAACATCACAAGACATCTTGCCTGTGTTAGGAAATACTGGTGGATCTCATTCATTTCTAAAATTCTTTTTATATTTATTTATATGTGTGAGAGTGTGTGTGTGTGCCTGCTGGATGTGGAGTAGAAGACAACCTGCAGGAGTTGGTTCTCTCCTTCCGCTGTGTGGGTGCTAGGGATTGAGTGTGGGTGGTCAGGTGGCAGGCTCTCACCGGCCTGGGCCTTGTTCCTGGTAATGAAGCTATAGGCTGCCCTGAAAAGTTCAAAGGCTGAGGTGCTTTCCCTCCCCTCTTTCTTTCCCCCTTTTCCTTCCCTCTCCACTTCTCTCTCCCTTTCCCTCTCCAATCCCCTCCTTCCCTCCCAACATTCCCCATTTTTCTACTCATGGCCCTTCAGGCTGTCTCCATTCTGATCTCTGAATAATCATCCTTTCAGGTCAAAAAGTATCTTTATACATGCCTGACAGGATGCCAGGGGTGGTGAGAGCGTTCTTCTAGGATTCACGCTCAGCAGAAGACCTGCTGAGGTGAGTGTTCAAGCCTAATATGAGATTGCCAGAAGCTGTGGATGACCTCCGAGGGTCCCAGGTAAGGATGACCTCTGAAGGTCCCAGGTGAGGCCACAGGCAGCATAAGGGGAATGGGAAGGGGTCTGTCCTTCAGGGGCTAGTCCCCCCGCTGAGGCCAAATTAAAAACCTAGCCAGTTTCTGAGGTGATTGTTTTTGTGAAATAGGTTAAGGCCTCCTGGCTCTGAAGCCACTTGGGCAGGGTGGCAATACAGCCTCTGTCTCCCTCCCTGGGCTTTTCTCCTGGAGCTGCCAGGGAAGGCTCCCTAGTGTCTTTGGGGTCAGGAGGCTGCTGTCACCTTTCGCCTTTCAGTTCCCATTGGGCAGAAGCCAAGTGCAGGGGGAGAAGTTGAGGCCACTCTGCAGAAAGGGAAGAAGACAGAAGACAGGAAGGCAAGGAGCAGAGAGCTGGGCTCAGAGACAAAGAACCTGGCCGTCCTGTCCTCTGAGCTCCCCGCCTCTTCCCAGCCCTGTGGCCACTCCTCTCTTCTGCAGCCTCAGATGCTGGGCTGGGTCAGATACTGCAGCCTTTGATCCTGAGAGACATTAGGACTGAGCCCTGAGGTCACAAGAACACCAGATGGGCAATGCACAGGTCCTCCAGCGGTGTGAGCTGGCTGATCTGGAGTCTCCTGTAGCAGGAGCTCTGAGAAGACGAGCTTTGTAGCTATGGAGCATGTCACTGTGCCCTGGCTCCTAGCACAAGGCTCAGTGACACTGCTCATAGCCGCTGTGACAAAGAGCCCAAGACCGGCAAATGTAAAGCAAGGGTCTTGGAAACTAAGATGGACCTGTGGCTCATGCCCTGCATTCTATAGGCCACTTCCTTCTCCAAGCTATCAGGGGTGGGGTGGGCTCAATGTTGCTTTTACTTTTTTTTTCAAAAATCACATTATGTGTGTGTGTGTGTGTGTGTGTGGCACCCTGTGCATGCCCTGGCATGCTTTAGAACACGAGCGAACAACTTGCAGGTGTTGGTTTTCTTCTTCCGTGTGGGTTCCTAGGATTGAACCCAGGTTGTCAGGCTTAGCTGCACGCACCCTCTGGGCCATCTTGCCAGCGTGTAGTGTTTCTTCTTTAGAAAGGAAATCCATAGCAGAGAAGAAAGGGGAGCGCCCACGCACAGAGCAGCACCACCCTTGCCACGCCCACGCAGAGCAACCATCGATTTTTCTCCTTAGGGAGCCTGATGATTCTAGTTGGATGCATTCTTTGCTTTAGAATTGTTATAATTTTCCTTCTGTAGGCGGAGTCTTTATTTCCACGCACTGATCCCCGGCCTAGCGATCACGTTAAAAGAGCTCTTATTTCCTGTGGACTCTTGGGCATCCCAAGGAGATGAGCTCTGCCTCCTCTTCCCCAGTCTACACACCTTTCTCTCCTTCTTTCTGCCCCAGAGAGGACAAGGGTCACCAGAGAGTGGTGACGGCCATGGATGCTCTTCCTGGTATCCGAGGTGAGGCTTCTCCGTTTGCTTTTCTTTGCAGAATACCCTCTACTTCTGTCATTCCTGGCTTGCTGGAGTTTGGCCGTGAACGGATGACAGTTTTGGTTAAACGCCTTTTCTGCACCCGTTCAGATGAGCATCTGTTTTTCAAAGACTCCCCAATGTGACAAATTACTTTCCCGAATACATTACTGCTAGCCGTGTACCACATTCTGGGCAGAAGGAAGCCGCTGTGATCTGTTACCTGATTCATTCATTGCTGGGACTTTTGGCGCCATGATTAATTTTTACATTAATTGAATACTTAATCTTATGTTAATTAATCAATAAACTAACTGTAGTGCTGAGATGGAATCCAGGGCCTTGTGTATGCTAGGCCAATACTATAGCCTTTGCGCTACATCCCTGGCCTTTCATGTTTATGTTAAAATTTTTTATTCATGGGCCTGGATTGATGGCTTGCTCGTTAATAGCACTCCCTGCTCCAGCAGAGGACCTGGGCTTGCATCCCAAATCTGCCTAATGACTCACAACCGCACACATGCACACTTCTGCAGCTGTGCAGATCCGGATGTCAGGGGGACATCTTTAGGGACTGGGTTCTCCCTGTGTGCCTTGCTGAGGTGTGCACTTTCTTGTTTCCATCACTGTGCTGTGTGAACCAGCCGGTGCATGAGCTTCTTCTGGACTATTCTCCTGATGTACGTTGCCGCCTCTGGCTTTCAAAATGGCTTCTGGGGATGGACAAATCTTGGCTCTTTAGACTGTTCTGGCTAGCATCTTTCTAAGGCCCCCTCTTCTCTGTTTCTATTTTTTTTTCCAGACAAACTATGGTCTTGTTGCATGGCGTTTTGGATTTAACCTACCCATGCCTCAGTTTCCCTGAATGATACCGAGGAAGACCATCTCTAGAGTAAATGACCTAGAAGGCTGAGAGGATGCTAGGAGACTAAGGTGGATTCAGAAGGTTGGACGTTGGCCAGAGCTGTCCGCCAAGGCAGGTGTGGAGAGGAGGCTGGAAGACTCCAGGCAGAACTGCTCCCAGGGTATGCTGGGTAGAGTGGGAGAGAGTTTTCTGTAGACCTTGTGAAGGCCACAGAGTTCTGTTGATATTGTTGGCATTTCTGGAGGTGTGGATTTCTGCCTCAGGGCAGGGTGAACAGACAAGCAGAAATTTCGGAGACTGCGAGTGAGGGACAAAAAGTCAAGCCAGAGAGACAGACCTCCTTCTCTGTCGGGGAGCTCTTTGGTTCCAATAAAATACCTCAGTTGCGCCCCAGGAAAAAGCTGACATAGGTCTTTCCAACCCACCACCACGACTTAGAGGCACCGGAGTTTGAAAAAAATAAAAAAATAAAAATAAAAAAACAACTAAAAATAAACGTGAAGGGCTGGGACGTAGCTCACGGGCTAGAGTATTGTCTTAGCAGGCACAAAGCCCTGCGTTTAATCACAGCACTACAATTACTTTATCAGTTAATTAATGTAAAATGAATTATTCAATTAATGTAAAAAAATTAGAACACCACTGAAAGTCCCAGCCGTGAATGAGGGGGAGCAGCACAGACAGCGTGGGTCTGTGCTAAAGCTGTGACCTTTCCTTCTAGGGTTTCTTCCTCAGCCAGCATCCCAGAGGGGAAGGAAAAGGAAGTGATCAGTTATCTATCCACCTTCTAGCCCACTATCACCTAGCGCCGCCTCCCCCCCCCCCCATCTTGGTGAGCCCTGAGTTGGGAAGTGAGCATAGATTAATGACCAAGCCCAACTCCATCTAAGAATGGCCAGCAGCGGCTGGGCCTAATTGCTGCCGTGGCTTCTGTCTTTGTGGCTGCGGTGGCCGCTTAAGGGCCGAAAGCTTGTGAAGCTGCCTGTGGTACTGAAACTAACCCAGACACCAGTCAGATCTCCAGCTGACACTTGCTGTCAGTTGGCACTGAAAATCACCGCTTCTGTCGCTCTCAGGGCCAAACACGTTATTATTAGTCTCTCGCTAGCTTCGCTGGGTGACGCTTCCGATGTGTGGGTCATGATGACAACGGTTACCTAGGTTACTTTCAGGAAGGGAAGGCTTCGTTTGTTGAAACCATGGACTTTTCATTTTCTCAGGTGACCTTTCACAGCAGGAGGTGGGGCGCTCCGCCCTTAGCTCGTGCTGACATCACCGTTATCCGAACACAGAAAGAGCCAAGTAGACTGTGGACAAAATGGCCTCACCTATGGTCCCTTTCCCCACGGCTTGATCCATTGACTTCTTCATCCCGGAGCCCTGTGTCCCTGAGCCCTGTGCTTGGGGAGGCTGAGCCAAACCTGAGTCTTCCTCTCCGAGATTGGCCACCCTGTTCGTAAGTCTTTTGTGACACGTGTCACTTCAGTGAGGAGGAAGCAACATGGATCTGTGCTTACAGTGAGCTCCTTGGGAGCTCAGAGGAGACTTGAAAGAAGGTGAGCCCAGAGTAATTGATGTCCACTTGTGGGTTGTGCTCAGATGGGTGAATGCATTGGTGATACACTCATTAGGTATTCTTAAAGAAAAATTAGGTCAGAGGACTCTCCTCTATCCCTCCTTAGAAAATTTGAGTACCAGGGCCAAAACCTGAGAGTGTGGGAATCAACCACAGAGGAGGGACCCAGACACCCAAACTGACAAATCTACTTGGCAGCATACTCTGATAAGTGCTAACAGTGGCCACACACGAGAACACTACAATGGCTTCCTGTCTGTGACAATAGGGCTAACTGTCAACTTGACACAGTCTAGAATCACCTAGGAAGAGTCTCAGCAAGGGATTGTCTAGCTCAGATTGGCCTGTGTGTGCGTATCCGTGTGGAATTATATTGATAGCTTTGAGGTGGGATGAGCAGCCCACTGTGGGTGACATCATTCCCTAGACAGGGGATCCTGTTGTGTAAGAACTGAGAAAGTGAGCTAAGCACACTTCCTTAACCTGCTGCCATTACCTAATTGCTCAAGTGTGGTGGGTTCATAATGGCACCAGACACCAGAAACACCCTCCTCTCCCTCCCCTATGTGGGAAGCAGCTTTTCTATAGGAGGATAGTGAAAGTGACTGTTTTGCCCTATGCCACGCCCCTTCACACTCTTCCCTGGTTTCATGCATCTGCAATGCAGATTGTTGCATCAAGGAAACCAAAATCCCAAAACTCCTGTTACAGTTTTTAGTTCCCTTCCTCCCCACTAAAGTCCCTTGTTCTGCTTTTGTGTCATATACACTCTATCACTCTCTCTTCTCTCCTCCCCTTTAATATTTCTCCCTCCCATCTTAGAACCCCCTTTCTAATTTCATGCCCTATTTATGTATGTACACAGGCACATGTCTACACATATTTTATTTTTTTGAGACAGGGCCTCATTATGTAGCCCTAGCTGGCCTGCAACTTAATATGTAGACCAGGCCAGAATTAAACTTGTGGCAATCCTCCTGCCTCTGCTTATTGAGTGTAAGGATTATAGGTGTTTGTCACCATGCCTGTACTGTATATATATACTTTTTCCCTTAAATTTAGGATCCATGTTTGAGATAAACATTATTTGTCTAAGTCTGGTTTATTCAGTTAACATAGTGATCTCTAGTTCCAACCATTTTCCTGGAAATGTCATTATTCTGTGTTTCTCTGCTGATGAATAAAGTTTCATCAAGACATGATTCTTAGAGGATATTTTCAGACCTAAGAATCCTTTTCTTTGTCCATTCCTCCTTTGGGCAGGCAATCTTGGTTTCCTAGCTGTTTCAATAGCTTATCTTTCCAGAATTTTGTGTTTGTAGTTATACCTTACTCAGCCTTTCCAGAATGTTTTTTTTTTTCACTTAGCAATACATGCTGCAGATTTATCCACGTTTTCTTGTGTTTTGATAGAGCATTTCTTTTCATCACTGTGTAATATTCCATTTTAGCTATGTGCTCCAGTTTGCTTAATGTAGGGACAGATTAGTTGTTCCTGACTTTGAAAGATTGTAAGTAAAGTGGCTATAAATACTTGCATGTAGACTTTTATGTAGACAGAAGTTTTAGGGCCATTGGAGTGACTACCTAGAGGTGTCCATGCTAAAGTTCCAGAAGTGTCTGCGCCCACTTCACATTCCTACTTGTGTGAGAAAGACTCTTGTGCTCTGTATCCTAAAGCAAGGAGTGCTATCAGTGTCTTCTTTAAAACAAAACAAGCAAACAAACAAACAGCCCCCACCCATTTAATGTTAAAAATATGTGTATTTATATATGTGAGTTTGTGCATGTGGGTGCAGTGCCCTCCGTGGCCAAAAGAGGGAGCTGTGGTCACACATGGTTGTGAGCTATTCAACACAGTGCTGGGAACCAAACCCAAGTCCTCTGTGAGAGGAGCAAGAGCTTTTAACCTCTAAGCAGCTCTACCACCCAGTTTATTAATCTGTCATCAGACTACAATGGGGTCTCCTTGATTCTGTTTTCAACCTACCTCTGGAATGATACAGAATGTTGTCTGAGCTTATTCACTTTCCATTTATCTTCTCTAGTAACATGTGTTCAGACCTTTTGTTTATGTTTTCATTGGAAAATGTTCTTACTGTTACTTGGGTAGGGTAAAAGGTCTCAGCCCACTTCTGGGTCTGAAAATTCACCAAACCTCACTAATCCCTGAGCTTGAAATGAGCCCCCAAACCCACTAATCCCTGAGCTCCAGGCATGCCTTGAAATCTCACAAATTCACACCCTGGAAATCTCTACTCTGGAAAACTCCACCCCCAAGAAACTCCTGTATAGTGCCTACTTCCTGCTTAGGTTTCTGCTACTTCTCACCTTAGCAGAGGCAGCCATCCTCTCTGTCTCTCCCAGCAGATGGCTTGTGTGAGGCTTGTTGTGTGGTGTGACTTTGTGGTGTTCTTTGGCTCCCGACTGCCAGATGCCTTTCCCTTCAGAGCTGCAACACTTACAATGTGTACCTTTTGGATAACAGTACCAGTCCCTAATCAGGTGTGATTGGTAAACATCTTCTCCTCAGTCTATTGGCTTATCTGCTGATTCTCTTAACCCCTTTTCAGAGAGCAGAAAAATGTAATTTTAGAAAAGCCCAACATCAATTGATTTTTTTTTCTTTCAGAAATCAGGCTTTTAATCTTTCATATAAAACTTACTACACCAGTTGCTGGGAGAAGGCTCAGTTAATAAAGCGCTTGTCCCAAATTCTGGAGGATCTGTGTTCACATCCTTGAAACCACAGGGGAAGCCACAGTGCTGGGGTGGCGTGGACAGGAAACTTGCTGAATTGATGGACTTGGTCCAGTGAGAGACCCCATCTCATAAACTAAGGACACCTAATGTAAACCTCTGGATTCCACATGCGCAGCCACACCCACACTCACACAGCTCTCTCTCTCTCACACACACACAAACACACGCACATGCATGTATGGGTATGCATAGACACATAAATGCACACAAGCACACATATGCTAATGCTAACTCATTACCAAAGACAAAACCACCTTTATTACCAAAGATAAAACACCTGTGTGTGTGTGTGTGTGTGTGTGTGTGTGTGTGGCTGATGTGAGATGTGTTCAGTTTCATTTAAAGATGTGGTTGTTCAATCGCCTCAGCACCATTTTTCACACACACCACCTTTTGTCAATGGAAGCACTTTGGTTCTTTGCTGAGAACCCTGGGAAATTCCTGGCTATTCACATCTTCTTCTCTTTCCCATCCTTTTCTTTTGGCTCTTCTAAGTGCAAGGAAGTGCATTTGGTATTCTGAAACACCCGTGGGTTCTGACAGACTGTGGTCTGCTTTATCACACACAGAGATGCCTCCTTTTGCCTTCGGGTGGGAATATACCGTCAGGAGTCATCTTTGCATTCCTCTGGTCTTTCCTGTGGCCATGGCCATTCTATTGACAAATCTATGAACTGCATCCATTTCTTTTACAACACCTTTTCATTGCTAGCCTCTCCTTCAGAGGGCGTCCATCTCCTGAATTAACAGCCATTTTCTCTCACCCCGTTTGTTCCCTGGAGCCCTCTCAACACATTCATCACAGTTGGCCGTTCTCAGATCTAACTCGTCTCCGAGCCTGCTTCTTAGGCTCCCTTTGTTTCTTCTTATCCACATTTTTTCTTCTCTCTTATCATCTCCTGTGATTTTCGTTGAAAGCCAGACATGTGGTAGCTAGTAATAGGAATTGAGTTTTTTGAAAAAGACTTCAGTGTGAAGATTTGTTTTAATCAGGCTGGATTTAATGTTTATCGCGCTTGGGGTCAAATGCAGCTGTAGATTCTGGGGCCTGAATTCCTCAGTCCTTGTTCTGTCTCTAGAATTCTTCTTCAAAGGATCGTCTGTTTTTGAAACAGTCTTGCTGTGTAGTCTTGGCTGACTTGGGCTCTCTAAGTAGCCCAGGCTACCTGTAAACTTTCGTCAGTCCCCGTCAGCTCCCAGAGTGCTGGGATTCCAGGCTGTGTAAACAGGTGGTGCTCAGACAGCTGTGTCCTGAACTCTTAGGCATGCCCCTCCCCACGCACTCGCACTGCAGCTCTGTGGAGAGGCAGTGAGGCGTGGGAAGATTGAGCCTCAGGGGAGAATCTCATTCAATGTTTCTCTGGGACCGTGGGCTGCAGTTAGGGAAGTGCCTCATTCCTAAGGGTGATAAGGTTTTCTTCCTGGGGATGAGGGGTCTATGCTATCAGGGAAAAGGTGAGCTGGGCAGTTAGCTGTCAGCACCGTGTTTGCTGAGTTTGGCTCCCCAGTATCCACTCGAAAAGCTCGAGGCAGTGTGGGTCTGTGGCAGGCAGATCTCGGGGCTCACTGGCAGCCAGTCTAGCGGCATCAACGGTTCCTTGTGAGCGCCTGTCTCAGAAAATAATGTGGAGAGTGACTGGGGAGAGAAATGTTGGGTGGCTTACAGGTTTCATAGATTAAGGGTATGGGAGCTCACCATCCCATGCCCCGTGGGGGCCATTATTTTCATCGTAAGTGGATACCACAGGCGAGTTTATTGATGAGCTATACTCTCTGAGGGTGCCACGGGGGTTCTCTCTACACTGAGCACGGAAGTTTCTGCTGGGTTGATTAGATGGCAGTGGCATTCTGGGTCCCCAGAAATGACATTAGTTCTTTACTCGCCCTCGGACAGGGTTCTCTCTAAGCCCCAGCTGGGCAAGGTGGGGCATGCCTGTAATTCTAGCATTTCAGAGGCAGGAGGATCAGAAGTTCAAGATTGCTTTTCCTCTATGACCAGTGTGAGGGCAGCCTCAGCTGCACAAATGAAGAAACGGTGCTCAAAACAGGCTCCAACTCCTCCCTTCTCGTCTGAGCTCATCAGTGGGCAAACGCCATGTGGTCACTGAGCCTCAGCCTGCTCCATCAGCAGCGAACTTGGCCTTGATCTTTTACTTAGGGGTGTGCCCTGAACCACCAGGCTCGGCGTCTTCAGGGACCCTCATTCCCAGCCCACCAATGTCCTTGCCCTGTATTGTTGGACCTCTCTCTCTCACTTGTTCTCCCCTTCTCCATTCTGGGTCTTGGATTTTTGAACTCTCAAGTGCCGGCATCAGCAAACATGTGACTTGTAGGTCCACTCATTGCCAGGGAGGCCACCCCAGAGCCATGGAAGGTCCAGGCACATCCCATCTGCTCAGTTCCTGGTTAATTTCTGGCTTCTGCTTCCTGACTTCCTTACTCCCTGAGGAAGCATGCCTACGGCTAGGAGCAGTTTGCTGGCTGCCAGTTTCTGCTGTGAGGGAGCTGTAGAGTACCCAGGACATGAGGTCTTCAGTCCTGGTCCCTGCCCTACACACCCCCCCAGCCCTGAGCTCACCGGCTGCAAATCAATGCTGAGAACATTAACACAGGAACTCCAGCCTGAGCTCGGTCCCTCTGTGGCCTCCAGAACAGTGTACATGGCTGCGGCACAGAGCAGAGCCACAGCTGACTCACTCTCTGCCACAATGCTATCAGGAGGGAATCCAGCAATGTATCCACCCCTTCCCCTCCCACCTGTAGGATTTCTACCATGAACTTGGAGGCAAGCAGCCCAAGCACCGAGTGTCTCTGGAACTTGACAGGAAGTGACCCCAACAAGACCTTCCTGGGGAAAAGCTAGGAAGCCTTTCTATCCCCTGAGACCTCATTGCCTAGGCTTCTGGGCTTTTTCTAGGTAAGAGTGTCTACCACAGGTAGGCTGGTGAGGGCCAAGGCATTGGGACAACAATCGCTTGCTGGTTTGGAACACCACTCTCCCACTAATTGCTCTATGAGCCAGGCAGGTGGCCCCTGCTGATCCCCTAGCCCCTGGCAGGGTTTAGGTCAATAGAGACTCCAGGATAGCATCTCCTCTGGGTCCCTGCTAGCCAAGCAGGAGTCTATAAAAGGCCTTGGCTTGTGAACTCTCAGGCTGGTGGAGAATTCAGAAGCTGGCTTTATCATTGATTTGGGGGAGGAAGCTAGATTCACAGTGAGACGGCCTGACTGCAGCTCTGCAGTGGGCTAGAGGCTAGAAGGAGTTATTGATGTGACCTCTGACCCTGGGAAGAGTGATAATGAGGCTAAGAAACATCCGTTTGTGTGGGGCTTCCCCTCAAGCCCCATGAAGAGAGGACTTCTATTTCTGAGGTAGATACATGGTTCTGCTGATGCCAAGGACAGAGAGAATGAGATTCTCCTCTGAGGATTTCTGAGGAAGCTCCGGCTTAGCATGGGGATTGGAAGCAATAGCGATTCCAGCAACTGCAGAAGTCAAGTGGTTTCCCAGAGGGTGCAGGCCCAGCTTACCCTCCTGTCCCCATGTCCTCCCACCAGCAGCTCCAAGGCTGTGAGCATAGGTGAAGGGAGGAGAGACGCCTTCTTGGTCACAGGGTAGGAAATGACATCTCTGGGGTGGACGCTGTGGAGTCCTTCCTCACCCTAGTGGTGGGACCTTGGGAGGGTCATTATCTGTGCACCTGACACTCGGTGGGGGTATAGGGTGTGGACAGCCATGGATGCCAGGTGCTGAGCTGACTTGACAGCTCATCTTTGGGACCTTGGACTGCTGTCTCTGCTGTAAGGTGGGAATGGAGTTGTCTTCATGAGCAACAACGCCGCTCAGCCCCATGCTGGGTGTGTGGCCAGTGTCGCTGCCCCTTTCTCTGGCTCCACACACAGGGACAAGAGCTGAGAGCCCCATGTTCCTCATAGTCTCTCATCAGCCGGGAGACAGTGGGAAGGAAATGACAGTACTGATATGGATGCTGGCCCTGCAACACCCTCCCCCTTCTGTGCCTCAGTATTCCCCGTCTGTAAAGGGGGAGGAAGATGCAGATCTCTGATGTGACTGAGGAATTCCTTTTCACTGGGATTTACACCAAGTGCTTTCCCTGGAGAGACATCACAGGAACCCTATCGGGAATACTGTCAGATGGGGAAACTGAGGCACACATGGGAAACACCTTGTCCAGAGTTATCTAGAAAGTGGTGGAAGGGGGATTTGACACCAAGGATCTTGAGTGTCCCCAAACAAAGTGTAGGGCCAGGCATGGCCACACACTGTGGGCGGAAGAATGAAAACCCAGAGCCCTGCTCTGTGGTCACCACTTCAGTTTTGGGAAGAGGCCTTGGGGTGACACAGCTGCAGGGGGGTTAGGGTTCAGCCCAGGGCTCAGCTGGGTGGCAGGGGCCTGCCCCAGACTCAGTCCTGTGAAGGGAAAACACGAAGCTCCGGCAGGTCACCTGTCATCACGTCAGCTGGCTCCTGCCTTTCTATCTAAGAATTTGCACATTTTCCCATAGTTCAGCGTCACCGTATTATCAATTTGGTGTCTTTGGCCCTGTAATCAGGAGTGAGTTGTGGCCTCCTCTCAGCTGCTCGCTGGGATCTATTGACTCATCTGCCCTCATTATTTAGCCAGTAATTCTTCCCATGGGCTTCCATTGATTTGTAGATGGAAATATTTCACCATGTAGCGAGATCCGGCCTCAGGTGAATGAGAGTCATGTTAGCACAGCTCTCTCTCTCTGGGCCATTTAATTATAAAAGCAGCATCACTTTAAGAACAGGAACATTTGTGTGTCATCCTATGGATGTTTGCTTTGTCCCTTCAGGTTGTGTGTTGCCTTTAAGCAGGCCTTACTCTGAGTGTGTGTGTGTGTGTGTGTGTGTGTGTGTACTTGGCACTTGTGCATATGAAGGGCAGAGGTCAGCTACAGTTGTCATTCCTCAGGACCTTTCCATGTTTTTTTTTTTTTAAGTAGGATCTCCTACTAAGCCTGGAACTCAACAGGGAAGCTAGATTGATTATTCAACAAGCCCCAGGGATCCTCCTGTCTCCACCTCTATAACACTAAGATTACAGGCACACACTACCACGCCCAGATTTTCATGTGGGACTCTGGGATCCAAGCTCAGGTCTTCTGTAAGCCCCTCCCATCCTGTCAAGGAGACAGTGGTGACACCTGAGCCACCAGGCAGAGTTAGCAGGAGCACAAAAGGCATCAGGAGCTCAGTGGGCACTGGCTACCATTTGCCTCCATGGCACAGCCTGTGTGTTTTGCTCACAGCTCTATCTTGGCATCTCCAGTGCTCAGAATGTACTCTGACACTTGTAGGTGCTCTGCCTAACAGGTGGTGAGGACTATATCTGCCTCATGGATGGGTCTCTGTTGAAGGATATTTGATCCCATTATGAAGCTCAAGATTATGAACTGGAAAAACCTGTTTCTTGTCGTGGTATGGCCCAGCCCTAGCATACATCTTTAATCCCAGAGCTTTCTGATTACTGTAAATAAGTATTTGTCGTGTCTCAGCCCTAGCACATTTCTTTAACCCATGAGCTTTCTGTAAACAGAATTAAATAAAGTCAACCATAGGTCAAGAGACAGAGCAAGTAACCAGCTGACAGAAAGTGAACATGAGAAAAAAAACAAACATAGAGAGTGAAAGGAAGTCCAGAGGAAGGATAGAGAGACTCACAGGAAGTAGAAAGGAGGGACATTCAGTTGAAGGGTATTTAAGACAGTGGGGAGAAGGAGGAAGGGCCTTTTCCTTCTGGGATTTCAGCTGAGGAGGAAGATCAGCTGGGTGTTTTTTCTGCTTCTCTGAGCCAATAGGCTTTCACCCCAGCATCTGGCTCCTGAGTCTTTTTATTTTGTTTCTAGTAGGGTTTTTCTGTGTAGCCTTGGCTGTCCTGGACTCACTTTGTAGATCAGGCCAGTCTTGAACTCACAGAGACTCTCTTGCTCTGCCTCCCCTGAGTGCTGGGGGTTAGGGCTATGTGCCACAGTGCCTGGCTCTGGCTCCTGAGCCTTAATTGGTAAAATCAAATTATTGGAATCTTTTTCTTTATAACAACAGATCTCCAGCAGGTCTCATGTCCAGAGCTGCATCTATTCTTGACCACTGAGGAAGCTTCCCCGCATGCCAGGGCTCATACTGTGTGAGCTATGGTCAGAGAGGCTCTGTGCTTGCACTCTCTCTGTCTCTCTTGGTCTTGGACACATGCAGCTGGCCTGGAGCTGCTGGGCCCAGAGCCTCCTCCATGGCCTCTGGCCTTCAGGGTGGGTAGAACTCCTGTCCCTCCACCAACAGCCTGAGGACCTCGGAGGCCTTTTTCCTCAAAAACAACAGCTGCTGACCTGTGGGAACCAGAAACCTGCCCTTCTCCCTCTCTAGCCAATGGTTTTCAGGAACTTTTCTGGGCAGGGTTGGGGTCCTGAAGGGAAGGAAAAACACAGACCCATCCCTGTCCACCTGCCCTTAGCATGGTCATCCTGGTTCTCTGGGTACCTGTGGCTCAGGCTTGCCCTCGGGTTCCGCTGGGGTGTCGTAGTCTATTCTTCTCTGCTCAGTACTGACTCCATCACACTTTGTCTTCTATTTTCCTTCCACAGCATTACTAGAGCACATACAACATGTCAGCCCCACAACAGTAAATAAAAAAGACCAGAGCTCACGGGCACACAGGGGTGGCCACCAGGCACTCCCGCACTGCCCTGGAGCCAGTGTGCCAAGGTCAAGGCTCTTGGTGTTCTGGGAGACAGTGTCAAGGCCTGATGGTCAGAGGGCTGGGAGGGCTTCTTGGAGGAGGGGACATTCGAGATTGAAAAAAAAAAAAACTTGAGGGAAAGAAGGTGGAGCCGTGCCCTCCAGGCCACAAGGACAGAGTACAGTGACCTCACCGCAGCTTAGAATATGTATTGATTTAGAACCTGACTGGTGGACCCTGGAGAGGGAGGCTTCAGGGGACTCACAGAACCAGGTTGGTCTGGAGAGAAAGGGGAGGGACTGTGCCAAGTGACAGGAGACGTATGAGTTCTTTTTGTTGCTTGTTTGTTGGTGACTTTTTAGACAGCATTCCACTATGTAGCCCTGGCCATTCCTGGAACTCACTCTGTAGACCAGGCTGGCCTTTAACTCACAAAGACCCACCTGCCTCTGCCTCCTGAGGGCTGGGATTAAAGGCGTGTGCCACCCCGCCCAGCTGGAGAAGTTGGAGTTCAGTCTTTGGGGCCCTGAGGTGTTTTGAGGAATCTTACCAAGGGAGGGTCGAGTCTGTTTCTGGTGGTGCCTTGTTCTCAGCCTCATCTGGATGTGCTGTGGGCAGGAAGACACTGGTGCAGAAACATGTGGAGGGAAGTGATGGGTGGGAGAGAATCTGGAGCTGAAGACATGGTCCATGGCAATCTAGGAGAACAGCCCGGCAGCAGCTTCTTTCAAAGGCCTGGGAGGGATGGAAGGGGCCAGTGGCACCATGACTTCCTGGTAAAGAGTCAGATCCAGAGCAGTGAGTGGGACTTTGGGAACCAGGCTTCTGGGATGCTATGGTTGGTGGATCTGGGCATCTGTGGTCTTCTCTTCCCTGCTTATCTCTCCTTCCCTCCCCTCCTCTCCCTTCCCTGAGTCTTAATCTCAGCAGTTGGAAATGAGACCATTACCACAATTTAAAGGCAAATTTGAAGCAAGCCTTAATTAAAATACTCACCAGGTTGATGTACTCTGGCCCGATCTATACCCGGGTCCCCAGGGAAATGGCCTGGACGTTTTCCAGGGCCTAAAAAGGCAAAAGCCATAATTCATCGAATTTCCTATCAGATCCAATTAGGGGCAAGCATACATCCTGACGTATTTCCTGCCGCCCACACATGATCAAACACTACCGATGCAGACGGGTCAAACAAACTTGTTTAGGGGAGTGAAAAACATGCTGCTTAGCTCCCATAAACACTAGCCCCAAGCATTTCAGGAAGTATCTGTCCTAGGGCAAGGAAGGGGCTTACAGGTTAGAGACATTCTTTGGCACAGTAATTAAAACTTAAAACGTAACTTTGGCTCTCACAGGTGAAACTCTTCTCTTTAATTTGGTCTCTTGACTGTCACCCTGTCCTGGCACTGTGTCAACTTGACATAAGCTAGAGTCTTCTGGAAAGAGGAATTTTCAGTTGAGAAAAGGCCTCTAAAGGTTTTCCTGTACTTAAATCTCCAGTGCATTTTCTCCATTAATGACTGGTGCCAGTTGGCCCAGTCCACTGGGGTTGGTGTCATCCCCTGTGCATGTGGTTCTGAGCTGTATGAGAAAGCAGGCTGAGCAAGCCAGGTAGAACAAGCCAGTAAGCAGCGTTCCTCCACAGCCTCAGCTTCTTCAGTTCCCACCTCCAGGTTCCTATCCTGACTTCTCTTCCTGATGGATTAAGGCTATAAACTGAAATTAACCCTCTCCACCCCACGTTGCTTTTGGTCATATTCTTTATCCTGGCAACAGAAGAGTTACTAAGAAACTTCCCAAACCCTGCCCCTTATTCCTTAACATCCACCCAGGGATGAATGGCCGCTCTCTGTCCTCCCTACCTTTAAGAAAAAGAGAAGAGAAGAGGCCCAGAGAGGGAAACTGATTTCCCAAGCTCACACAGCAAACACAGGCAGAAATACAGCGGGCCCAGGGAGAGGGCCTTGCAGCCATAATGGGCCACTGCTGACATCGCTCAAGCCATTCTTTCCCTCTGTGACCTGCCGATCAAGGACCAACAGTTCCATCAAGTCCAGAGCCCACAGCTCAGGAGCCCTGGTATCCATAGCGACTTTTACAAAGAAGGTTCAAACAGAAGTTGATAAACGGAGCCTCTCCCTCCCCAGGGGATTATAGATTTCCTTTCTCCCGCTTACTATTATCCTCTCATTTTTCACAGGTCTCTGCCACAGAGGCATTCGCAGCAGCCATGTTCCCAAGGGCTCCGTTCCTGCTGCAGACTTGGCCTTCAAGGCCATTAGACACTCAGCCCCACAGTGGTCCCCTGCTTGTGGCCCACCCTAAGCTTCTCTGTTCCAGGACTGGAGGCTATTCAGGAGGAAGTCACAGGCAAGTCTCAAGTTTCTCAGTACAACACTACAACACTAACAACACTAACAACACTTACAACACTAACAAGTGGCAGCTTCCTTATAGAGCATCTCTGCTTTACTTGACACATCACAGGACCCCGTATTCCATGCAGCTGTCCCCTGGTCCTTGGAGTCACACCTCAGGCCCTTAACCAGGATACATCTCGGGGCCCCTGAACCTGCAGGTAACGAACCTCTTATCTACCATTTCCCCATGTGCATTCCGATCTAGTCGAATTTGTCAAATAAGCCACAAATTGAACTGTAATGATGGTCAATGCTCCCCGGCTTTCCCCCCCCCCCCTCCAAATATCTTGTTGGCTCTACAACTTTCTAACCAACACTGCCAGCTGGGGATGAGTTGTTCAAAGACATGAGTCTCTGGGAGACATTTTTTCTTCCAAACCACAATGGGAATCACCTCATCCAAGCCAGGTTCAGACTCCCCCAGCCTCATCTTCTTCTAGAAAGATCTCTAGAGACAGGGAGGGGGCAGAGCTCAGATTTGAAGGGCATTTGTGTCTTCGGTTGGCTAAGGTGCAGACAGAGTGCATTTCTCAATGTAAAAGCAAATCTTCTTCCTGAGATGATTACCCATCCCAGACCATACCTGGTCTGCAGAAGGCTGCCGCTACTCTCAGTGCTTAAATTGAGATATTCCAGAGAAAGCGTGTTCAGCGTGGGCTGTCTTCACTCTCCCACACTGCAGATTGTGTGTGGAGTTTTTCTCCTTCCTTCACCTTTTCAGAGGCGAAGAGGCTCTTGTGACGTCCCTCCTGCAAGAGCAAAGGACAGCAGCGGGATGGTGGCTTGCAGGGCCATTATTGAGTAACGGAAGGGTTGCTTACCCCCAAGCTCTGTGATGTCCACTATATGACTAGTGGGAAGGTAGCGTATACCTCGGGGACACATTGGAGAGAGGAAGGAGTCCCACTGTAGAAGATCCCCAGGAGATTTCAGGAAGCTACTTAAAGTAGGACATGTGTGGAAACACGGGAGTCATTCATTTTCTTACACGTGGAGGGGCTGTTGTCACAAAATAAATATGGTGTCTCCACACTAAACTCTGATGACTTTTGTTTGTTGGTTTGTCCTGATGTTTCTTGAGGCAGGGTCCTACTGTGTAGGCCTGTCTGGGCTCGTAGAGATCCATCAGCCTCTGACTCCGGTGTGCTAGGATCAAAGGCTCCATTACAGCCGGCCACAGTGTCATCATCATTCAGACAAACCACCTCTCAAGGTCTCAGCTCCTGTGTGTGTGCAGCAGCCACCAAGACGGGGAACACAGGGCTGACCATCCCTGAGAGCCCCTCAGTTCTGATGCTCTGGGATTCCACATTAGGGTGGGGCCGGCTTTTTGCAGATGATGGAAGTGGGCTACCCAGCTGTGAGCATGAGTTCTGCCTGAAGCCACTACGTCCTTGATTTAAATCCCCCCACCTCACCCCTTGTTGCTCAGGTGCCTCGGACAAGTGACTTCCCGGTTTTCGGGAAGACAAGTGAGATTCTGCAGGCAAAGCACTGGGCGCACCGTGAATGGTGGCTGTTGTGATCACACAGTGCTCCTGCTCCTGTCTCGCTCGGGCACCTGACTCATCCTGTGACCATTTCTCCTGGCTGTATCTCTTCGTAGGTGGCTGGTGCTTCCTGGCCTACTGGGTAGCAATTGCCCTGGCTGAGGCTGTTCTGCAAGGCGGCCCTCCAGGAGTTTCAGAGTACACAGCCTGACCAGGGCCTGAGTAGACCTCTGTCACAGTCTTTCCTGCCTTGTTCCAGGGAGGCTGGGGAGGCAGGGGTCCTCCAAAGTCACTTGCCAGGGTGTGAACTTGGTGTTCTTGACAGCAGTGACCCGACACATGAGCAGTATTCCCAGGGCCTTCCAGTGGGAGGAGGAGCTCTCTCCCTGACCCTGGGGTGACCTGCTTACCACCATGAACTTCAGCCTTCTCCTCTAAAGCACACACCATATACAAAGCCTCATCCGGGACAAGTGCACACTTGCAATGATGCCCAACTGAGAGAAATAGGGGCATCTTTCTCACTTCATGGCTCTCAGGAAAACTGCAAAGTGAAGAACTGCCAAGACAGGGTCCTGAATGCTGGATATAATGTAAATATTTACATTGCCCAAATTAGCACCTGATCAATGATGCAGGAGGTGCAGATCACTGACACAAGGTGTGGGGAACTTCTGCCCCAGGAATAGCGGGAAGAAAACTGTGCGGAGAAAATGGGGCTCGGGGAATGTCCTTAAATGGAGGTTTTTTCTTGAAGAAGAAAGGAAAGGGACTAGGGAGGGGCAGGGAGGATCTGTAGGAGGAGAGGAACGGAGGGTCAGCCATCACAAGGCAGGAAGGACTGTGGTGATGTTTGGAACTACCCTGGGAACCCCAGGTCTGGTGTGAAGTTTGTCACCCCTAGGCATGAGGACTCAGTTCCGTTATATGTTCCCTGCTGAGGACACAGTGTGCTGGTGGTGAGGATCTTGGCAGGGCACAGAGGACAGCTAGTATATCAGGATGGTCACCGCTGGGGCCCAAAGCAGAGTGTCCGGAGCTTGGAACAGAGCCCAAGGTGCCATTGTCATTGCTACTGGGGAAAGGGTCTCCATGTCCATCAGGATCCCCATCATGGCCACTGTTCCAGCCAATGTGGCCTCATCTCACCAACCGTGCCAGGCATCCTCATTGCCATTCTCATGATCACTGCCATCTTTCTCAACCACTAGAGAGTATCACCCAAGGTTGGGATCATCCACGCTGCCAGTGGGGAAGGCTCAGCACAGGGAGGGACAGACACACATCCTGCGACACAGTAGGGAAGGTGGGATTCAAACCCCACGGTGCCTGGCTCAGAGGCTGCTAGACTCTGGATTGGAGATTTCCCTTGAGGGCTGTCTGGGGCTTCTGGAAGCCAATAGGACCACATGGCCTGTGGCCACCTTGATGGGTGAATCCATAGATGGAGCCAGACATTGATGGTGCTGTTTGGAGGCAATGGAAGCTACGAAGAAGCTATGGGAAGCAGGTCGTAGGACCTGTGGCTTTGAAGGTTACACCAGGTTTCCAGTCCCTTCTGCCCGCTGTGGTCTGAGGCAAGCCACTTAGTGCTCCTACATGCTTTCTGCTGAGACACCTTGCTGATCGATACACACAGTCCCAAAGCCAAGAGACCAGGACCAAAATCTCTGCAAAGAGCCAAGGTCAACCTCTTTTCCTTGTAAATTGCTTCCTCGGGCATTTTGTTACAATCAAGTAAAACAGCGATAGCAGCAGAACCTCCACCCACCAGGCCACAAAGCAGCAGAGGGCAGACAGCCCCACTGACCTTCCACTCCACACAGCCTCCTGAGGACAACCAGCAGCTAAAGGCCAACTGTGTGTCCCTTTAAGTCTGAAGGTCGGGGTGGGTGAGGCCATTCTGGATGTTGCTGAAAAGATACAACTTGACAGTTGTTATGGGGACTAAAGAAAGTGACCCAGGACACCTGTGTCTTGGGATCAGGGGACAGTAGGAAAGGGTCCATCAGTGATGAAGGGGAAACTGAGGATGAGAGACTTGTGCGGCAAAGCCTGTGCTGGTTTCCCCAGATCATGGAGGACCTGGATGAACACTCTGCCACTAGCAGTCTGGTCCTTGCCTGCCCACGGACTCCTGAAACAAGAGGAAATTTCCAGAGGAAAAATGACCCTGAGCTCTGCCAGCATCCATGTCCCTGCATCAAAGTAAGCAGCAAGCCCGGAGCTCCCCTTGGAATTCTGGCCCCTCCATCAAGGTAAGTGAGCTCCGTGCTCCTCGTGAAACGGGTTTTGTTGCTACCTTGATCTCATGTGTCTGATGGAAAAATGAGTTCTGTCAAACTCTTTGACGCCGACTGTCAGAGCAAAGCGTTTGGGGAGACGGATCTCTCACTCTGAGGGCAAAAATGCATTTGTAACGAGCCTTTAATCCAGTTTCCCTGGGAAAGCGGGAGCTGACATTTGGAAAAGCATTTGCCCCAACACCCCTCTCTTCCACCCCCCCTCTCCCAACAACCCCCCCCCCTTTTGTCACTTACAAAATACCACCGTGGAGAGTGGTTCAGGTACAACAATCATTCTTTGGTTCCTTGCGTTAATTTCTCAGGGGGACATAAGAGAGCTGCAGCCCCGGATTTCAGTGTCTAGGGAAGGGAGAGGGCCCTGGCCTCCTGCACCAAAACAGCCGAGGCCTGGGGACAGCCTGCCGTCTCCCCCTGCCCTTCACCCACACCCCTCCATCCCTCAGTTTTCCACTTGTCAGAGCTTAATCTTGAATCTCAGCGCATTATAGTCTGCAGGGTCTTTCACCTTCACACTGAATGACCTGTCACCAACATGCTGGTAACTGGATTCTTGTCTTGCGCGGCGGGCACACAGGACATTCAGGAGCTGCAAAGATCTAGGAAGCATACCCCTCTCTGGGGGATTCCAGAGCCCAGTCCTTAGGCAAATGGTTGCCACCTGAGCAAAGACACTGGCACATTTGTGCTTGGCACATTGCTACCACTTCCTGACTTGGGATGTGTTGGGCAGCATGGACAGAAGAGCAGAGAAGCTCTCTTCTCATGCCCGTGTGGTCATCTAGGTCATGGGCCCATCCTTAAGTCTCTCTCTGGAGAAGAGAAAGGAGATATCAGGCTGAGCTTGTCCCTAAGGCAAGAAGCTCCATCTCACCAGGTGGGTGTCTGCTGTTGCTGTGAGTGAAGCGGGGGAAGGGCAGCCACGTCCACCTCTCCTTAGTGTCGGCTGATGAGTGGTCCCTAGGATGTGGGTATGGGCTGAGAGCCAAGTCCAGGTCCTGGGGCTAGAGATCGGCAGTCTGAATACCGGCACCACCCACCAGACGTGACATGACTGTCCCTTATAGGATAAAGATCCTGGCAGTATCTAACATGAAGCTGTGAAGGTGATGTTGGGTCCTGTTCAGATATTGGTTCATGGGCTTTTCACACTGCTAGTGCAGCCATTGGGTGCATCTGTGAAATGGGTCCATGGCTCCCACTCTGCCTAGCAGTAGGCCACATTGGAGGAACTGGGAGTTCAGGAGTAAGTACATTTCTTTCTCACAGGAACCCTGGCTGAATGTGCCCATCACCTCACTTCTGGGGTTGGGGGCAGGGAGCTACTTTCACCTGTCTTGCAGTTGGGAAACTGAGGCTCAGGGGTGGTGACCCCAAGTCCAGAACTCTGTTCTCTACATGACTCTGGATGGAGCTGGCTCAGTTGGGTGAGCAGGGAGCCATTCCATATCCCCAAAACTGTCACCCCAGTCCAAGCTGGTGGCTAAGCTGGCCTCTCTTTGCCCAGTTCTCTGTCTTTCCCAGCATTCCAGGGCCCTGCTGCCTGTGTTGTGGGGAGACTCTCTCCCATCCCACCTGTCCCTCCTTTCCCAAGTCAGCAAATGAACATAAGTGGTACCGTCGGCAGCATCAGTTTCTTGGCAGCTTCCACTCATTGGGGAAATAATGTATACTGGATACATTTGACAGACAATAAGCATATGCCGATGAGAATAATCTGCTGATATTTACAGACACATTGCAGTATGCAAAGCCTGCTTCCTATTGCTGAGCACCCACATACTCAGCAGGCCGGTGCTGGAGACAGGCACTGTGAGCCTAGCTCTCAGGGCTGGCCAGCCCTGCTGGCGCCCTCAAATGTCCCTTCCTGGTGCCCTTACCAAACCTTTGCTGCCCAGCATAGCATACCTGCTTTTCAGGAATACCTGAGTATTGCCCTTAGAAGGGGAGGGGAAACTAAGAGAGATCCTGCAGCCATCTCTCCCATTTAGATGGAGAAACAGGTTGATTTCATCTTATCAGTCACTCACCGAATGTGCCAGGTTCCACCCCCGACTCCCGGTCACCCCCGGAGGCTGGGGATGTGGCAGGTGTGTGGTGGTAGGATGCGCAAAAATCAGGCATTAGTCAACCAGCGTGTCACTGATGGTGCAGGGAGTGCCTAGCGCTAGGGTCCCCAGCAGCAGAAGAAGGGAGTTTCACATGCCGCTCTTCTGTGCTTTCATATTCTGTGAGCAGAGACTCTTCAGGCTCTGTAAAATATCCCCAGGCCAGCCATGTCCCCAGCCATGACTTCTTCAAAGCTCCACCTGCTTCTGGTCTGGGCCCTTCAGATCCTAGATTATGGTATCTTGTCAGCATGACAATGACAGAAAGGATGGGTGGTAAGCTGTGAAAGCTGGGTCCATAGTGAGGCAGGATCTGGGGTTTCAACCTGCCTCTCACTCTCCTAAGACCCAGGCAGGAAGACGACAGTGCTGCCCAAGGCCTAAGGTAACACTGGGGAAGATGACTGAGCTTCTCTGAGCTCAGCCCCTTGGGTAAGAATTGCAGATAGCCCCGGAGCAGGACCAGAGTTAAATGTGCAGTGCAAGGAGAGACGCTGCTGCTCTTAATGCCCAACTCTGTGCACCCGGAAGAGGAACTCCTCCTCATTCTGGGGCACTGCTCACTTCTTATTGGTGGAGCATGGTAGGGGGCAGGAGAACCCCACGGACAAAGTTCAGATCAGCCTCCAGCTTGA
Source organism: Pachyuromys duprasi (assembly GCA_028658305.1). Lineage (NCBI taxonomy): Eukaryota > Metazoa > Chordata > Mammalia > Rodentia > Muridae > Pachyuromys > Pachyuromys duprasi. The sequence continues at coordinate 104,801,243 of CM053763.1, forward strand.
TGTGTGTCACACCAGTTATTTCGTGTGTGATACAGACAAGTGGCTTGACCACGAGCCTCTTCCATCTCCCCACCTGTAAAATGAGTGCAAGAATTCTGAGCACACATGTTAGTGTGTGTGTGTGTGTGTGTGTGTGTGTGTGTGTGTGTGTTGGGGGGGGCACTGTGCTCACCTGACACTTCCTGAAGCACTGAGAGGGATTGTGATGAGGCCCTCGAGTGAGGCTGCTACTTTCTCAGTTGCCGTGAATGTCTGAGTGAATGAGGGAGGGTGGACAGCAACAGTACCTGCTTCCTAAGGCTGGAGAAATATTGAAGTTCTCTGTGTGAGGTGCTCAGTGGGAGAGCCCAGCCAGGGCCAGAGTTTGCTATTTCCACCTGAGTAGGTGCAGGGCAGAGGGGACTCTGGAGCTGCCTTTCCACCACTACCACCATCACCACTACCACAACCATCACAACCATCACCACCACCACAACCGTCACAACCATCACAACCACCACTGCCACCGCTACCACCATCACCACCATCACCACCATCACCACCATCACCACACGTGGTGACCAAGAGACTAAGGCCAAAGACAATAAATCACACATTTGGGAACAGACATAGCAAATGAAAGTCTATGATTAAAATGTTGTTGGTCTGGCCCTGGTGAGGCCCTTCGGGGATCACAGTGTAGAAACCCAGCCACATGTCTCTCAGGCCCACAGGAGCTTCGGGACACAGCCAGGGCCGTCCTCTTCTATGCAAGGAGGGTCCCACTGCCAGGAGGCGTTGAGAGTGGGAGTAGCCCCCTCCAGCTGTTCCCAGAGTGTCTGGCTACTCCTCATGCCTTCAGTCAAAACACACACCAGAAACACACGCATGCACGCACACACGCACGCACACACACACACACACACACACACACGGCGGGCCTTCACAGTGTCCCTCAACCTACTCAGATCCCGACTCTCAAACATCACTCTCCCACTCTCCCATGTTTCCTCTGCCCACCTGGGCAGGCTCATCAGTTGTCTTCCTCCGCTGACCTCTGACCTCTGACAGCATCAGGAGCTCTGGTCCTCAGGCCAGAGGATCCTACCACCCTAACTTTTCTTTTTAAAGATTTATTTGTGTGTGTGCCTGCTCGCGAAGGCCAGAGAAGGATCCTTTGCAACTGGAGTTACAGGCGCTTATGAGCATCCAGTGTGGGTACTAGGATCCCAGCTCAGGTTGTCTGATGGAGTTGCTCTTCACCCCTGAACCATCTCTCCAGCTGCCCACTCATAGCAACTTCTTCTATTCTGAAGTGCTGTGTATTGTTCTGCTAACTCGTGAAGAGACCCAGATAAGATAAGGAAACACATCTACTCAGAAACGAAACGTTTTTGTTTTTTCTTTTTTAAATGCTCTTTCTGAACATGATGTGTTTCTCAGACAGGTTCAAAGGGGCTTCATCAAATACAAGGCGCCAGGCTTCCGCAAACCTGGGTGGAAATGAGACCCACTGTCTGAGCGCTTTTGTGACAGGCGACAATTAGCTGCTGGCTGTGCTGTCAGCTGAATGCAGGTATGTCACTAAGAAGTCATGAAGGTACTTGTTCGGGATGTTGGTTTCATCTGCTGGGCTTGGCTCAACTGAGGGCAGAGGCTCTGGGTGACAGTCTGCGACCTCTGCTCTCTGCTGGGACATTACAGCCTCCACAGATAACAGTGGAATTTCAGGGCCCTGGACTCTCTGGGCCCCACAGCCTCCTGGCAGTTCACAGAAGGCTTCTCACCTTCATCATCCACTAGTTCTCAGCATTGTGTGTGGCAGGACTTGGCATGACCCCCACTCCAGAGAACTGCCCGCCCCAACTCTGCCCTGGTCCTACAGAAGCCATATTCATCCCCACCATCTTTCTCAGAGTAGGAAAGTAAGGCTCAAAAAGGGATGCATTCAAGACAAGGTTGATACAGGACTAGATGAAGCTCTGAACTTTGACCTGCCTGGCTTAGCACCAGACTCCCCTCCCCAGTCTCCTTCCTGCAGTGAGCTCACTAGGCCTGTGCTTCACGTTCTCCTTCAGCTCTTCTTATGAGGCCATTTGCAGGTTAAAAAAAAGTTGATTATAAAAGCTCTTGGAGGGAAGGGGGGATAGGGAGGGGATGCGGGAGGGGGCTACAGCTGGGACACAAAGTACATAACCTGTGATTAATATAAAATTTTAAAAAAAGGAAAAAAAAGCTCTTACAATAATGTCTGGCATTCAGCAAGCCCTTATAGATGCTTAGCTCTCCTGCTTATTAATTATAATCAGTGTTAATGATAGCATTAATACTATTAAGCAAACACTGTCCTTTCAACCGGAAGCTAGCAGCTCTTGAGCCTGGCTAAATAAGCCTGATCAACTCCGAGATGGGCTTCGTTTTCTTGCTAGACAGAACAGGCCTAAGAGTTGCAGAAAAAAACAAAACGAAACACAGAAAAAGGACAACTAATCAGAAACAGACAAGACATGTGGCTTGGAGAAGATAGGGTTGATTAACAACCTGTTTGAAAAGCACCCGAGTCTTGGCCAGAGTCACATAGCCTCCATAGGCACCAGCTAACCCCAATTGAGGGTAGATAGCCGTAGTGGGAATTCCCCTCTCCGGCTTTAAAAGGGGCCTTCAACTCCCCTTGGGGCTGCCGCCATGTTGAGAAGGTGGGGCCCCAGCATGCTGGACTTTGTTGCCCACATGCTACCCAAGTCTGGGGTCGTTCTTTCAGTGTGTTCTGGACCCTAACACTCTTCCCACATTAATCCTCTCTACAAATCCTGAGCAGGACAGATGAGATGAAAACCAGCCTTAGGCAAATGAGGAGCTGCAAAAGCAGGCGAAATCTGAGCAGAACCTAAGGAGACAGAGCCGTTACTGAAAAAAAGGCAGCTGACTGTCCACAGGGACATGAGGGGCAGAGAGCCAGGGAGTGGTGGGTTCTGTTCCATGTGAAGTCAGCAGAGGAACATTCTAGACCCAAATAAATTACCATCCTGAGCTGTTGAAGGAAGAAACACGTTCCAGTGAGGATGCACTTGGAGGCACAGATGAGCTGGCTTTCCGGTACTGTAATGAAACACCCGAGAAAAGGAGTAAAAGGTCATCTGGGCTCAGTCTTAGAAGTTACAGTCTGTGGTTGAGTCACTCTGCTGCCTTTGGGCTTTTGGTGTGAGAGGGGCCTTGAGGGGGTGGAGAATGTGGGGGAGGAGAGAGTTGGGAAGAAAGAGAGCAGGAGGGGCTGGGATCCAGTCTCCCTCAAGGTCATGCTCCCAGTAACCCAATTTCATTCTACTGGGGGCCCCATTTTCTCAAGTTACCACTATGTCACAGTGGCTGAGGACCAGGCCTTTAGTACATGACCATGGTGTGTGGGGGAGGGGTGAAAGGAGGTGGGGGGTGAGTGTGGTGGGCAGCAGTAACATCCTTGAGCTTGTTTTAAAATCCAGAAGGAAGACATGGAACACACAGAGGAGGAAGGAGCCAGAGCAATCATAGGAAATAGGGAATTGAGGGCTAGTCATGAGATCCAAGCCCCAACAGCACAATCATCACCGCTGAGGTAGGAATCTAAACACAGGCAACACAGTCTAGGTACCACAAAATCAAGATGGAAAGAAAGATCACAGCAAACACATTGTCTAGTCTGTGTGGCTCAGAGGAAGAGAGAGGCATTTATTCAACAGGTGGTGGTTAAATGGGCGGGTGGCCAGTGATTTTCCTGTGGATCAATGAGAGAAGAGAATAGAAGCTGAAATTCCCAAGTCAGCAGAGGGAGAGGAGAGGACTTCCTGCACAACATAAATGGATGTCAAGTACACGTATGCACACATGCATGAATGTACATGTACATATGTCCATATGCAAATATTCATAAACCTATGCAATACATCATACTGCACACATATATGTTATTACACACACACTCACACACATACACATTCATACACATACAGGTGTGCCCAAATACATATGCACATATACATGCATGTACACGTCCATGTGTCCATACACAAATCCACATGTACACATGTAATTACATCATTGTGTACACATGCAGCAACAGATCAAAGTTTCCATGTTAGCCACCAGGTTGTTCTGGCCTGCACACCTCTCCCACCAGAATCTTCCCAGTGAACTGGAAAGGCTTTGCCCCTGGCTGCTGTCTACTACTCTCTGAGTCAGTCCAGCAGTTTGTGTCCCCAATAAACTGTTCTTTCTACTCATGTAGTGGCCTAGTTCAGAGGTCTTACTGTATCTTGCTTACACAGCCTTCCCAACAGCCCTGGGTGACAGAGGCTACTGTCTTCTCACTGTGTGGAGGAAACCAAGGTAGAGAGAGGTACAGTGCAGGAGAGAAAAGCATCCCTGGGTCTTGCTTCACTCAGTGTAACTTTGTGGAATGTTCTCAGTGCTGAGCCTCTCCCTAGTAGAGCACAGCTCTGAGACGTCTGGCAGGCTCAGGGCAGGAATACGCTTTGCATCAGCGCAATGGAGACCACTTGACTTCTGGCTTTGTAGCTCCTAATGCCAGTGCGGTTTGACATGTTTTACATCTTCTCTACTTACGATTCCTGTTGCCAGGGCACTGCCGCCTCCCTGACAGCAAGTACTCTGCCCTGTCCCTTTGGGTATCTGCACAGCAGGACCTTAGTAGCCTGAAGACCTCACTCTGAGCCTCATTTTCCTGATCTGGTCAGTAGCAGGATGAAACTCCCCAGATACTGTTGTGGGTCACAGTGAACGCTCATCTGATGGGCCCCAGAACAGAATGACACAGGCAAGAGAGTGCTCTGCTCCCAGGGTCTTGTGTCAGAAACAGACTTTGTGTGCTTGCTTTCTCGCCTGCTGCCTCAACCAAGCTCTCTGAAGCCATGCTTTGTTTTATATGTACAATGATTGTCTGATTGTCTCAACAGCCACCAGGGAATTTCCCAGAGGAATTGAGGGGCAAGATGCCCTGCTGATCTTTATTTCTAACTCTAGTGACAGCAGTTGTGTGTAGGTTTATATTTTTTGAAACATACTTTCTTGGTGGTTCCTTAAGCCTCTACCTTCCTTCCAATCCCCACAACCCAAGGTAGGAGAGGAAGAAGGTTAGTACAGATAGGGGATGTAGACCTCTTTAGATATAGTTCCTTGGGGGTGATTCCACCCTTTATCGGCAGGATATTCAGCTGTTCAGCAAAACCAGCAAATGGCAAACCAAAAATCCAGCAATAGTAAAAGCAGCAACAGGGACCAGCAGCAGCAGCAAGGGCAGCAGCAACCTCCTTGAAGCGTTCTCCAAAGCATTTCTCTGTAGTTGCATCTTGAAGTGTTCTTGCTCTCTCTGGGTTCTTATTTATACCTTCTCAGATCAGGATGTTTTTCAGCTGGCGAAAACCACATCCCCTACACTAGGCGGTTTCCAGCTGACAAGGACCACACACCCTCTCACTAGGCTGTTATCAGCTGAGAAAGATCATGAGCCTTTCACGAGGCTCTTAACCGCTTCGGATAAAGCATTCTGGCATCCCACACCTGGGATTCCAACAAAAACATATCTACATAGCATAACCCAAACTTCCACTACAGTTCTGACCAACCCCATTTGGAATATTTGAGCTCCTCGGGTACCCACTCTGCTACTCACCTGCAAGACAGGTGCCATCCACGCTTTAGAAATTTGGAAGGTGAGGTGCACCTGCCCAAGGGCACAAATGAGCTGTGGCTCAAGGCAGCCTCTGTCCGACTCTGAAAGTTGTGGCGTTTTTTTTCCCTTCCAAAATTTCTAGAAGCTTCTAGTCCCTTCACTGTCAATCACCCCTTGGTAGCTGTCAGTTTAACTGAGAAGGAAGTCTACCCTGAGCTCCCTATGACCATTATGATCTATGACCATAAGTGCTGTCAGGTTCATGAGCACAAATGCACTAACCCTCTGTGATCCCTCCATTTCTGTGTGTGTTTTCTGTGCAGAGACAGCACCCGTTCTCCCATCTACCACTGCAGGGTGGGCTTTGCTCTCTCGGAGACTAGTCTCCTCCATCAGTCTGATGTCAGCAAGTCTGATTGAATGGGTGATGGCCAGGGAAGTGACTGGTAAGGAGAGGCACGTGGGTGAGGGGACAATGAACTTTTACCCTCCAGGGGCCACTGAGCTAGATGTGGCCTCCAGCTTTAGAGAGAAAGTGAACTGAATGGACTTGAGGGGGCAGGATGCAAACCCAGAATCACAGACTCATGATGACATCATATTATCCACGAGGTGGGCAGCAGAGATCGCTTTGGGGTATTGTCAAGAGACCTGGATCCTCCAGCTTCTGAAGATATGTTTCTGACTCCTGCGGTACTGACCTCTTGTTTATAGGGTTGTGTCAGGGTCAGGGTAGAGGTTCATGTCTTTTGCTTATAGCCAGTCCTGGCCTCACCCAACCCCAGTTCTGTTTGTCGTGCTCATATTCCTGATTATGATTCTCTGTTATTAGATAAAAGCACAGCCTGCATCAAGCAGGACAGGACTTGCACAGGGGTAAAAAGGGAACAACATTCTAAGACATGTCAGATGATACAGTAGTGTGGCAAGGTCTGAGAACGTGTGAGCAGCGTGTATTAACCAAACCCTGGTTGTTACAGGGGCAACCTGAGGTAACCCCCAAACACACAGAAAGCAGCGAGATCACTATGATCCAAACCAGGGCTTACAGAACACCTACTGTATGCCAAAGACCAGTCTGGGTTCTGAAGAGCCAGGTGAATCTGGGTGTCAGTTGAGCTTGTGACAAGTCTACCCGGATGCAGGCTGTCCATGAGTTGTGATGTCCTGGGAATAGGGGACCACAGTCTCATAGTGAGTCCCATATGGCTAGTGCCTTGTTTGAGGTGTAGAAGCCCCCCAGGTTCTGAGTCCCCAGACGAGCTCTGTCTCCAGCCTCCTCATCCTCTGGTGTCACAAGAGGACTCCAGAGGGAGATTCCAACCATCCCTCAGACCCAAGCCACATGGCAGACTGTCTCACGTGGGCATTAATTATACTTCCTGGGGGTTAATTTGTAAAGAGAAAGTGGAAGTGTGTTATTTAAACAGCGATTATTAAAATCATGCTGGGGGCTTGCTGCATAATAGGTAATTATCTGTAGACATAATTGGGAAAACAATGCAGTCAGTTCTGTTTAGCCCTTCCCACGGATCCAGGGTTAATCCTGCTGAGCAGCCATTGTTGCTTAAATAATATTCTTATTGCATACAAAACCAGCCCGTGGGAGATGCTTTTCTGCCACTTCTCCAAGCCCTTAGCCTAGAGTCTAGACACCATTTTGGCTTCTAGGGTTTGTCACCCTTCAGCTTATTTTCCCCTCTTGCCCCCTGGTGACACCTTCCCGTTTGTGTGAAGCAGAAGTTTCTGGTTTCTTTGAAGACTCATTTATGTCATGTGGTGTTTTGCTGGTAAACTAGGTTTGTTGAAAAAAAAATCTAAACCTGCATTTGGGCCATGTGTCTTCCTATTTCTTCCCTGTGTGGTTTTTTGTTTTGTTGCTTTTTAAACTTGAGCTTCCACTTACTTCTTCAGACAGCTTGTGCCCACTCTCCTCTTCCATGCAGTCACTTTTCCTGGGTATGCAGCTCCTAATGCCTTTCCTTCCTTCACTTCTTAGTTCACCTGTTCCTACCATCTCCTGTCCTGTCACTCATTTTCCCTTCCACTGTCCCTGTGCACCACTCAGGGCTCACTGGTGATTCAGATCCATTCTTTCAGTCTGAATTTCATTCATTTACCAGCTCTCCCCAGGGCTCCAGAACCCACCACTTCCTTTACATGCCCATATGCTACTTTTGTTCATTTGCTTATAAGATGTATTTGTTACTTTTCTGTTGCTGTTAACCAAGTCACTTTTAAGACAGAAGTTTATTTGGGCTCATGGTTTGAGAGGGCTAAGAACTCATTATGGTGGGAAGGCATGACAGCAGGCAGCAGGCATGATGGTGGGTACAGCATGCTGAGTGTTCACACCTTCACCACACGTTTGAAGCAAAGAGGGCAAACTGGAAATGGTGAAGGGCTTTTAATGTGCCGCCCCCTGCAACCCAAACAGTGCTACCAACTAGAAATCGAGTGTCTGAATCTCCCCACAGGGGACTTTTCTTGCACACTAGGCACTATTCACTTCACACACATACATGGATGTTCCCATAATTGTGGTGGGTCTTTCCACAGGCTCCTCTTAGCCTTGGCTCTGAGTTACGGTGGTAACGACTTCTGGGCATGGTCCAGCCTTAGTGCCTGGTGCTGTGGGTATCTGCAGCTTGGTTCTGGGAAAAGTCTGGGGCCCAGAACACAGCTTAGGGGTTGGGAAATGGGGCGTCTGTACCCCAATTCCTGGTGGTCACTCATAGAAAGCCTTTGGCACAGGTGCTTATTCCCTGTCGTCTGACCGTCCCATGGGAGATCAGCATCACCTAAAAGGCCCAGGATGGACGTTGCTTGCATCAGCTGCTACAGGCTTGACCTGTACTATGGTGGGGCTGGGCTGGGTTGATCAAAGTATCATGGTGCCTGCACAAGTAAAATAGGAAGTCAAGACAGTGCCCTGAAGGGCATATCTGGTAAGTGACTAGTAATGCACCAGTAAGCCATCCAGAAGGGAGCCAGCTCTGATAGAAATGTTCAATTTCCCAACCTGTGACTAATGAGGAGGCTCCATCTTGGTGTCCATCATGATGACAGAGGAGGCTCACGACAGGTGATGAGCTCAGCTCTGAACACACCGAGTTTGGGATGCACTGAGCGTGTCACACAGGCAGTGTGTCTAGGAAGAGACATGTGGTGGGAAAGGCAGAGGACAGATGGGACTAGCCTAGGGGTTGCAGAGGATGAGTCTCACCCTGCTGGCCTGTCTGCGAACCACAGCATGCTGACCAGCTTCTCTTGCCTTCTCTGTGCCCTTGTGCCATCCTCCTCTCCTGCACCGGGAACAAGCAGGAAGCAGTGAACTTATAAGGAAATGGTGTGTGCAGTCAAAATGTTTGGGGTTGTCTTGGGGCTCCTAACACAGCTCTACCTCCAATGAGCACCTGTAGAATGGACTAAAGACTTAGGGACAAAGCAACCAGGTGGAGAGAGCTCAGCAAGGGTGGGTCTGCAAGTTGGTTCTGAAGCAGTACATGGCCCTGACCCTCGTACCTGCTGTGGGTAGGCCCAGGGCTTTGCGTCATAAACTCTGATGCCAATGCTGGAGGGCACTGATAGTGAGCTTCTGCAGCTGACTGCCCAGGTATTAGCCCCAAAATCTTTGCCTTCCAGGAGCCCCTACTGAGACCTTCGAGAAGAGTGAGGTGCTCCTTGTAGTCTTGGGCCCAGCCAGCTGCTCCAGCTAAATGTCACCAATTATAAGGCCAAGATGATTGATCATCCCAAGGCACAACTCTGTGTTCCCTTTTGATCCTCCCAGGGAGTCAGTGAGTTTTGCAAATGACCCATGAAGGAGATGTCAGCTCTTCACAAGGACCTGCCCACACCCTGTGGAACCAGCCTCAGGCTCCTCCTCCTCAGCTTCAAGGACACAGGAGGACCTTCGCATACATAGATAACATGAATCCGGGGTCAGCATGTAAGCCTAGGCCTGGCATGTGGCGTCTGACAGGACCTGTCGTCTCTCTGAGCTTCGGATTCAGATGAGTGATGGTAACAGTTGTTTCCCAGGTCTTGAAAAGAATGAAGTGGAATAATGCTTGTGTATTAGACACCCAAGTACCTGACAAAAAGCAACTTAAGAAAGAGGGGAGGGTTGTTTTGGGTCTCAGTTTGAAAGTATATTCTATCACGGAGAGTTAGATGTGGTGGTGAGTGGCTCCGGCTGTGGTGGCAGGAATGTGAGGTGGTTGGTCACATCCTGTCCATCCTCAGGTCGCAGAGAGAGGGATGCCTGGTACTCAGCTGCCTCTCTCCTTTTCTCCTCTTTGTTCACCTTGGGGCCCCAGTTCACAGGATGGCGTTGCCCACACCCAGGCTGAGGCTTCCTTCCTCAGTGCATCCTCTTGACAAGTGTGTCTCCTAGGTGACTCTAACCTTATCAGACTGACGAGGTAGGACCAGCAATAAGGCTGAATGGGTAAGAACCTGACGGCCCTAGTTTGGCCCCTGAGATAGTAGGAGGGGAAACTGACTCCTGAAAGTTGTCTTCTGACATCCAGACACATGCAGTGGCACCCACCCACACATATACAAAAACAGATAAATAAATCTAATGCCATTCAAAGAGGTGAAAGGGACAAGTCTTACTTGTCCTAGAGGCCATGGTCACTGTCACTGTGGGGTGACAGGAGGGTGCTCGTTCTCATTTTGTTGTCATTGTTGTTTTTCAAGACAGGGTTTCTCTGTGTAGCTTTGGCTGTCCTGGACTTGCTCTGTAGACCAGGTTGGCCTTGAACTCACAGCGATCTGCCTGCCTCTGCCTCCTGAGTGCTGGGATTACAGGTGTGTGCCACCATGCTTGGCTCTCATTTCATTTCTTAAACTCATGACCTACTGAAGTTTGAAAGAGTTAACCTTCACCCATGTAGCATCTTCCAGCATCCCTGCCTCACCCACTGCTGCTTCCCAGCCCCCTGGGCTCTGCACCGCTTACCAAGAAGTGAATTCTTTGCCAGCTACAAGCACCAAGATCAAAGGCCAGCAGGCAGGAGACTGATCCCCACAGATGGAGGCTAATTTGCCCTGAGGACTCTTTGCTGTTTATTTTCTCCTTAGAATTACCTCCATGGCTTCAAAGCCTTATTTTAAAAAATCGGAAATGGCTTTCCATCTCCCTGGCTGGCTTTCTGTCCCTTCAATCAGCATAGTGTTACCAATCTGTCTCATAGACTCTCCAGTGAAGGTGTTAAAGGAGGAGGTTGATTTGAGAAAATTCAAGCTATTTAGATTTCCTCCTAACCTTTTGTATGTAGCTTTAGCCACTAAAAAGCTTTCAAAGGTTATCTTCCCCTTAAAAAGGTGTGTGTGTGTGTGTGTGTGTGTGTGTGTGTGTGGTGTGTGTGCGCGTGCGCGTGAAGCTCTGGCTGAGCCTGTGAAATGCTGGTGTTTCTGTCACTCATGTTAGCCTGCCCCATCCCTTCTTTCCCCAGTTCAGGCACTTCTTCAAGGAGGGGCTTCAGGGCTGATTTCTCCTTTCAGCCTCACCTTCCTTCTCTTCTTAGCTCTGGCCCCATAGCCCTGCACCCCCACCCCATCTGACTTTATAGCAAGCCAAACACACTCCCACACTATGGCTCCTGTGGCCACTCATGGCTCACAGCCTCTGTCCTGCAGGACCACCACCCTTAAATGACACACTCTACCCACCACCTGACCAGCCCCCTAGACCTTCTGACACTGCCCCTCTATCCTCTCTGCCATACTACTTACCAGTCCCCGATCGCCGGTATGCTTCATTTACTTTGTTGTTTAGCTGGGCGTGTGCAGTCTGAGTCTTTTTGTTCACTGCCAAATATCCAACACCGCTGTCACTAAGACACTAATACCTGTTTACCAACTGATGAAAGACTTATATCCTGCGTGAGGGGAGGATGAGAGACATTTAGACAAAAGCCAAGGCAACAGGCAAGCAATACAAGATCAAATAGTGTTGGGCATTGTGAAGAAAACCTGCAAACCTTTGTAATTAGCCTAGAGGAAGCCACCTAAAGGCTGTGTTTGACAAACCAGCCACAGGCACAGTGAAGGAGTGATCTTACTGAGTGCTGGCAGGAGGTGAGCTGTGGGCTGCGGCAGAGTCTTGACACTATGGAATGTGCCCCCACCTCTGGGAGATCTCCACAGCACCTGACATGAGGTGCCTCAAGCCTTTCTTTCCCACTGGGTTTGGCCCTTACTTCAGGTGGCTCCCTTCCCCAGGAGGTTGAGAGTTACTCAGGCTCCAAATGGAGCCACATTTCTTCATCCTGCCTGACACGGGGCCTGCTCCACAGCAGAGCCTCCTCAATGTTCTCTGAATGGTATGTTGTTCCCACATAGCAAGGGTGCACAGCAGCTGTGAACGAAGAGGGATGTCCATTGAAGAGAGCGCTGAAAATAACACAGTTACAACAAGAAGAAACTGAGGCCCAGAGAGGGCAGGGGCCTGCCTGGGGTCACCATATGAGTCATGACTGGACCTGGTGCTTGATCCCAGGGCCCGCTGGGAGTCTTTCCCAGGGGACTGATGCTGCTGGTGTAGGCTGGAGAGACCCCAGAAGCAGAAGCTGAGACTTCTGCTCCTGCTCCCAGGTCAGAGCCAAGACAAAGAAAGGAGTTGGGAACGAGTTTATAACTAGGCAAAGGTGTTGAACCGCAGATGCTAGAGCGGCCTCTGTCTCCCAGAAGCCAGGGCTCTCCTACCTGTAGTGTGCCTCTTAGGACAAAGAAGTGGCAGGCATCTGCAGTGACACCAACCTTGGGCAGGATAAGCAAGCCCAGCTTTGTCCTCCTAAGTTCATGGTCCTACCTCATATCTGCCTTGAGATGCCCCTTGGCTCGTTGGAAAGGCCAGGCTAGGTTTCACAGTCTGAAGCCTGCCCACCCCTTTGAAAAGTTATCAGAAAACCCTCTTGTCTAGGGAATTTGAAGGCTCTGTTCCTTTTCCTCCCCCTCTATCACATATCATGCTATACATGGTGGCTATCTCCCCTAATGAAGCTCTTCTCAGAACTGAGAACCTGCCTTCTCACTTCAGGGTCCCATCTAATAAAGCCCTTTTGAATGTGAATTTGTGTCAGGTCCTTTTTACAAGCTGGCTGCCCTTTATTTTAGTTAATTTCTAAGCCTAAGGGATGGTCTGGGGGTTTGAAAGAGAATAGGCCCAATAGGCTCATATGTTTGAATGTTTGTTTCCCAGTTGGTGGAACTGTTTGGGAAGGATTAGGAGGTGTGGCCTTGCTGGAGGAGGTTTGTCACTGGCGGGGGTGGGGGGGCTTTGAGGTTTCAAGAAAACTTGTGTGATTCCCAATCTCTGTCTCTCTCTGACTCATTGCTGTAAACTCTTTTTTTTTTAAATCCTATAAGTACATATTTATTTTATGAATTTTTTTTTAAATTTATTTATTTTTATCTCAATCACAGGTTATGCTGTAAACTCTTAGCTATTGCTCCAGCCCATGCTTGCCTGTTGCCATGCTCCGTCATGCTGGTCATGAACGCTAACTCTCTGAAATTGTAAGCTCCAAAGGAAATACCTTATTTTATAAATTTCCTTAGTCATAGTGTTTTATCCCAGCGATAGAAAAGATAGCTGCAACACTGGGCTTTTAGACAGCTTACTGGATGGAGTAGAGGATTACTCATGAGTAAGAAACGGGCTGGTTCTAGCCTCTCATGGGGTTATCGGATGTGAGGCTTTCTCAGGTACGTGAAGGGGGCAGGTGTTTCTGCAATGATGGCCATCCGGAATTCTGTCATCTAATGCACAGATATGGTCATTTCAGTCAGCCAGGTGGTACCTTTGCTCTTCCAGTGGAGTTGTGATTTGAATATGAGATGCCTCTATGGGCTCATGTATTTGCACACTTGGCCCCTGCCTTGTGGTGCTATTTGGGAAGGTTAAGTGAGGCTCACTCACTCTAGAAGGTGTTGGATCCCCTGAAATTTCAGCTACCAATAGTCACTGGACTTTTGCTATGGGTGATGGGACTGAACTCAAGTTCTCTTCAAAACCAAAATATGCTCTTAACCCCTGAGCTGTCTCTCCAGCCCAGTGTTGAGGTTTTGTATCTTGTCCTGTTCTCTCTAGCTTTCCTGAGCATGGATTCAATGAGATCAGGCAGAATTTTCTTCCTGCCTCCATCCGTACCTTCTCTGCATGTTACGTCTCTCCTGCCATGGTGGACTCTGTCTTTTGGAAGCTGTAAGCCAAAATAAGCCCTTTCTCCCTTTAGTTGTTTATGCCAGGGTATTTTACTACAGCAACGGAAGAGAACGGATACAAGCAGCCACATGCCCTAGCTGGTGCTCTATCAACTGCATCAGCCCAGAGCCAGCATCGCTTGTCTCTGCTTTCTCTCTGTTTATCCATCACATCGTAGGACTACCCTGCTAAAGAGGTTCCCTGGGGACCCTGGCTCTCTAATAGGAATTCATATGCTCTATAAAGCTAAGGAGTTTGGGAGTACTGATTACAAATAATATTTTTTATTAAAAAAATGAGGCTTTGAACTTAAATTCTTTCAGACTGAAAGACACATGCCACCCCTGAAGTGAAGACCCACAGAAATAACTTCCAATGCATGGCTTTTTATTCCAAGTCTATCACAGAGCTGCTAAGGTTGGCTCAGATGGCTAAGATGAGCTCTGAGAAGAGGCAGGGATGGGTAGAAGTATGGAGGCAGGAGGGATCCCTGCATGAGGTAGGTGCATTGATTGGCTGAGATGAGGAGAGCCTTGATTGAGTTAGAAGTCAGAGAAGGCCAAGGGCAGGCTGACCAGAGAGCACAAAGTCCACAGACACTGGTGTCTACACCAGCTTCCAGGTCCTCCCTGGAACTCAAGGGGATGTGCATAGGAAAGGGCAGAAAGAGCCTAGACTAGCCTGTACTTCAGACACAGAAGAGTAAAGACTGACCAAAGAAATCAAAGCCTACACCTCAGTGGAAGAGGGGAATGAGATCAGCATCCCTGAACCCACAAATCAAAGCCCATTTCAGCTGGAAAAAGGGGAGAGAAGAGGAGTGGGGGAGGGGGAGAAGCGCTTTCCTACCTGGCCTTGAACCACAGAAAAGGCAGGGCAGGGGAACAAAGAAGGCTTGTCCTTGGGACGTGGAGAAACAAGGCTTGTCTAGGATGGCATCATCCCAGCAGCAGAGACACGCCGAGGACACTCACAGCCCCTGCCCAGCCAACGGGTATTGCACAATGAGCCTATAAGAAGTGCTACAGGGAGAGGAACGGGTGAGGAGAGAGGGTTGAGACTCTCCCACAGACCCAGTGCCAAGGAAAGTCCTCAAACACTTCCCAACAGACAGTGCCCTGGCAGAACAGTGTCCATTCTGAGCATAAGGTAGCACCTGAGTATCAGAAACCTGTGGGACACTGAAGGGAATTAGGGCAATAAGAAATCGCAAAACTGGTTGGATTTTTGACTAGATTAACTCAGATACTATCATTTTCCTCCATCTCGAAGACATCTGACATTCCTCAGAGACTCAAGGAAGCCTGTGTGACATGTGGACATCCTGAGAGCCAAACTGTGTTCTCGTAGGTGCTGGGAGGGTCAAATCACTGCGGTTAATGGTTAAAAGTCAGCTCAAAAGAACTGGTGAGTTATCTCAGCAGATATAGAAACCAAGCGGAAGGTCCACTGGGCGTGCTTGCAATAGAAATGACGCATTAATAGAGGTGAGAGCTGCTGAGCCTGAAGCAGAGAAGGGAAGGGTTTGTAGACATGAGGATGGACGGATGAAAATCAACCACCCCAGGACAAGAAAGTCTTATACGTGTGGAATTAGCACAGCCCTGATGCAATCCAGTGTGGAAGTTCCTCAGTAAACTAAAAATGGGGCCTGGAAGATGGTGCTGCAGCCTTTGCTACACAAACCTGATAACCTGAATTTGGTCCCTGAAAACCAGGTCCCACAGGTTGCCCTCTGACCTCCATATGCGTACTGTGGCAGCTACTTCCTATCACACACATGCGTATCATACAAACACACAAAATAATAAGTAAAATTATCTTTGGAAATTAAAGGGAAATAACTGAATGTGGAATTAATATATGGCTCACAGACATGAGCCATATGTCACGCAGTAGAGAAGCCAATTAGCCATGCTTCTCTTACATACTAGTCACAAAAGACAGGGGGTCTACCTGGTGCCAATGAAGAGATGATGGGATAAAAGAATGTGGGTCTTTAGACCCAGGGGCTTGTCACTGAGCCGTGCAGCGTGAAATGTGGGGAGATGTTTGGGGCGCAGCCTTCTTATGACCTAATCACTCCCCAGAGATGCTTCTCTCAACACTCCCATGTCAACACATAGCTTTGAAGATGGCCCATGCCCAAAGATGATGAGGTCATGGTACAGTAGAGAAGCCACATACCCGCATTCATCTTGGGACCTATTGTGTGGGCCCTATTTCCTGGGTCTGTGGAGAAACAAAACAACCATGGAAGGTGTCATGGCAGAGTCTAGAACCTCAGAACATGGTCACAAGCAAGAGAGAAAGAGGAATGGGGCCAGAGTCTCGCAGTTCCCTTAGGGTTGCTTCCCACAGTGATCTGCATACCTCTATCTCTCAAATGCCACCACCTCCCGGCAGCAAGATCCTGGGACAAAGTCTTTACCACACCAGCCTCAGGAAAACAGGAGCTCTAAACCACAGCAAGGCGGACTGGACTTCCAGCTGAGTCAACGTGTTCTTGTGGTGTCTGTCATGGCAAGAAAGCGTTCCTTGTGGCTGGGCTCGCTGGCTACTCGATGGGGCCATTCTTTTCTCTGTTGCTACATGCTGATCCTTGGAGATTTCCTATCCTTGATCTTGGGGCCAGAGTGGGTGATAAATCACAGAGCTGTGGAGGAGCACCCTCCTGTTTCTCTGTCTAAGACGCAAGCAGCGTAACACAATTAACTGCAGCCCATATCTGATGATGGAATTAGCTGCATCGGTTTCCTTTATCAACGCTTTCAAGTCTGGCCCATTCATCTACTCTGAGACTGGGGGAGGCGGGAGCAAACATGCCTCTTTAGAAGATGCCTAAAGGGAAAAAAATTAAAAGAGCAGATAAGTTAAACACAGGAGCTTGTGAGCTCTCTTTGTGTTAGGCTGGCACACCAGTGTTGAATTTGACCATTCGGTGAGTCCTGCTGTCACATAGTGGGGCACACAGACCACTTCTGGTGTTAATCCCCAAGACGGGAGGAGAAAGAACACGGACCCAAGTCATCATGGCCAAATTAATTAAAGCAAGCAATTAATCAAAGCAAACCTTTTTATTCCTGTATCTAGGCCGTCTCCCCCTCACACAGGGTTTGGATATGAGGAAAACAAGGCTTTTATAGCTCAGGGGTAGGGGTGTTCCAAATGGAAGATTTTTGTGGGCAAAATAGACGTGGTTACAGGAGCAGAACATAAGCAGAATGTGTTCATCATAACAACTTCCTGAAACAAAGGTATGATTGCAAGGTGGATATAACAACAGGTAGTCATAAGATAACCATAACAACCCTTTTGAGACAAAGGTAGGGTTGCAAGGTGGTTGCTAACTTAATGAAACAAAGGCATGATTGCCATTCCTGGAACAGGCAGTCCTAAGCCATTCTCAGTAAAGTTACAGGAGGGACATAGCCCAATCCTTGAGGAAAAAAAGTTTAATCATAAAGAGGAATGAACCTGGTTTGTTTTTACTATAAGCTGGCTTTTAAGACTAAGATGGAGGCAGGCTTGTTCTTCATTAGGTTAAGATACTTAGGCGTGAGCCTCTGTGTTGGGCAGCTTTCAGTCACTATGACAAATACCCAAGATGATCGGCTTTTAAAGAGAAAGCTTTTATTTGGCTTACAGTTTAAAGGTTTTCTGGCCCATGGTAGGTTGGCCCCAATGTTCTGGATGAGGTGGTACATCATGGCAGAACAGTTGGAGAAGCTTAGCTCACGGCCAGGAAGCTGAAGGCTGTAAGAGAAGAGGCGGGGATGACACAATCCCTTTACGACATATGCCAGTGGCCTAAGATATCCAACAAGGCCCCACCTCTTAAAGGCTCTGCAACCTCCCTAGAGAGCCATGCTGGGGACCAAGCCTTCAACGCATAGTCCATTGGAAGGTGTGAAATACCTAAACTGCAGCATCTTCTATCCAGTGAACCATGGCATACCCTTTCCAGTAATGTCTGAACCTTAGTTTTGATCAGTGTGACCTTTCTCCACATTGCCTCCTCCTTGAGTTCTGTCTTGCTTAGAGCCTGAGAGGGGAGGAAGCAGCCACTCTGGCATCCTGTGTTTTCATATTCTTCAATGACTCTTTATGACTGACAAAATAACCAAAGAAAATGATTTGAAAGAATGAAATACTTATTTTGGTTCCTGTTTTCTAAAGCTTCCACCAGTGCTGGTGAGTGTTTTTGCCAACGTGACATAAGCTAGCATCATCTAGGAAGGGGAACCTTAACTGAGAAATGTCTTCATCAGATCAGCCTGAAGGCAATTCTGTGGGATATTTTGCCTGATTAATGACTGATGCTGGAGGGTTCAGCCGTGGGTGGCGCCACCCCTGGGCAATGGTCCTGCCTTGTATAAAAGAAGCAAGCTGACCAAGGCATGAGCAAGGAACAGGGCAGGAAACAGCATCCTCCATGATCTCTGCTTCAGTTCCTGCTTCCATGTTCTTCCTGCCCCGAGTTCCCGCCCTAACATCTTCTGGTGATCTACAATGATGGAGCAAGCCAAATAAACCCGTTCCTTCCCAGGTTGCTTCTGCTCAGAATGTTTTATCACAGAGAGAGAAAACAGGCTAGAATATAGAGCACAGTTAGCCGGCTTGATTTTGTGGGGGCCAGATGTGAGAGAGAAATGATATCGGAGACTTGTGGCTGAGACAGCTTACCTTGTGGAAGCCAAGAAGGGATGGCTGTGAGGACCATGAGGCAAAGGACACCCCTAAGAGACACCACCCCAGTGACTGGCAACTAGGCCCACCTCTTAGTACCCACCATATCTCAAGGCACCATCAGGTCTTGAATCCATCAGGAGATTTCTCCATTGATCGGATCCAAGCCTCATAGTCCAATCACACCCCCAAATCCTCACACCAAACACTGCACTAGGTACCCATCCTTCAGCACACAAGTGTGGGGATAAACTTCAAAATCAAACATCACCGCACATTCTATTTTATTCCCTTTAGGATTTGGTTGTTCATTAGCTATTATTAATCCTTCATATTAAAACTTCTCCGTGCAAATTACTTTCATGGTTTCTACATCCCAGGAAGAGCCTGGTTTGTGGGATCCTCTAATTCTTGCTTTATAAACACTCCCATCCAGATCAGTTTCAAGTTACCAAAGTGTCAGTCAGTGGGAGTTAGAAAGAGACAGAGTGCCATCCCCCACAAACACAGCCTGAGTAAATAACCCCGGAGGCACAACTAGCAGTAAAATACCACAAAGTAATTAGAAGCTGATGAGCTCCGAGGGCTCAGCGCCTTTGTTTTCAGTGCCAGTTATTTCACTGTATGTTAGCATAATTTAATTTTTAATAGTGTCTGCAATAAACAACAAGCTAAAGAGATCCCTGATCACTCACCCTGCAGCTCCATGGCTGGCCTGAGCGGCACCAGGCTGCCCACACACTTCTCATCCGGGTCACCCTGGTTCTTGACCTGGCAATTATAGCGGCAGAAGCTGGGCTCATTTCTCAGGCTTGCAATTTGCTGGCTGCGGAGGCCGGCAGTTGGCCCCCACCCCACTTGCTCACTCTCCTAATGTAGTGTTTGACACTTGCAATTTATTTTTCCACTCGTTTATCATAGAAATGATTCAATTTCCAGTGTAAATACTGCACGGCCAAGCTGAATCAATCACACGGCCGACGGGCAAGTGTGTTCCTAGGGATTTTGTAAGTCACTTAGCCCTCACAAGAGGCCACCACAGTGTAAACACTGGTCAGACCCTATTTGGGACCTCACAGGTGGTCACTCAAGCGCTGGACTCACTTCCAAGACTCAGGACCTCACTTCCCATTCCTTCTCTTTCTCCGGTAACCAACCCTCTCAGCAGAAATGAGGACACAAGCGGCTCTCAATCTGACTATCAGACTAGTAAAACAATGGGCCCGAAGAAATGGGAATTCCTTCAGGAAACCAATGCTGGGAGAAGGAAAAAGTGCCAGCTACAAGGATGACTTGTCTCTGGAGAAGATTTACAATATGTCAGACCACCTTGTAGGATGAAGCTGAATGAAGCCCAGACAATGATGGGTCGGTCAGTGGTGGGCTTAGATGTGTATACTGGTGGCCTTCTATTTAAACTTTAATCTTAATTCCCAGACTCGAGGGGCGGTGGGGAGGCCACCGGATCTCTTAGTTCGTCTTTCCAAAGGCCACATTGAATGCATCTCCTTTTCCTGCTTTTTTATTACTAATTTGGACACTTTGATTGGCTTCTCCAAGATGGATGGCTGAACTTGATTTCTTGGGGTATAGATTGTGAACCCAAGTTCAATAACACTGCCGCCCAGTCCCCAAGTTGCCTCCTGAAAGTCCTCCACTGACTCACAATCTCCCTCTCCTCCAGTGCCTGGCCCAATATGGAGAACAGTATGGGTGGAGGTTTGGTTTCTTCCCCACCAGAGCAGGTGTGGCATGACTAGTGTTCACACAGAAAGGCGACAAGGGGACAGCTGCTGTGCTTCCTGGCCTACTCACAGAAGTCCATGTTCAGGCGGGATTTGGTCACCCCACTCTATTGTGCTTGGCTGGTGTGTGGCTCTGGCAGGTTCTCAGGCATCTCTGGGTCTACATGAACTTTAATTTCAGAATCAAAGAATTCAAGACTGGTGTGATCGCCACCTCAGCCGCTTGCTGACTTGCTGGTCAGTTTCTGGCACTTGCCCTCCGTCTGAAGACCTCCCCTCTGGCCACACGCTGTCAGCACCGTTTATGATGCTGATGATGATCACCGAGATCATTTCTTGAAATTGGTCTTTCCATGTAGAATCTACTTTGGAGAAATGAAACAGCCATCAAAGGATCTTACTGCCTTCCTTTTGCTAGGAGACCCCCTAATCAAGCTCTAGAGAGGAACAGAGGCCAACGAGCACTGCCCAGGTAGGCTACTTGGTGGAGCCATTTTCTCTGGCATGGAGCATGTGTCTGTACTGTACTCCACGGCTCTATCCCCTACTGGGAAAGGGTGTCCTACCTTCTCTGAAGGGTGATATTTTGCCTTGGAGAATGGGAGTGGGGGGTGTTCCATGATTTCTTCTACCTCTTCACACCTTCATCTTGTGTTTCTCTCATTGACCCCATCAGAGACCAAAGATCCTGGAGCAAAACAGAAAGGGGACCTCCCAGGAAGGATGAATCTGGCCAGAGGGAGGTAGCAAGGCCTCTGGAAGGCAGGAAAGACTTCTGAAGGGATATATGCTTATCCACTATGAGGGGTGGATCCCCAAAGGGCCATGGATTCAGGCGGGAAACCTAGTGCCGTAATAGAGGCAGTGGGGCAGGGCTAGACCATTGAAGGAAACAGAACTCAGGTTGGCCTGACACTCCAGACACCAGAGGAGGCTGGGGAGGGTCCCTTAAGGGAGACCATGTAAGCAGTGCTTTCTACAGTCCCTTTGGGCCTATGTTGCCCAGGATGGGTCAGCCTGGATGCATAACCAGAGTTAAGACACATATGAGAACGAAACTGAACCTCTATAATGTCATTGCCTTTTGCTCAGACTGTGATGGTGACCACCCTTGCCTGACTCCAGTTCTGTCACTAGAATCTTCATCTCAAGCCTGCCAACCCCCATCCATCACTTATGATAACAAACCATCTTGTAACTGCCACAAAGCCCAAAGTAGAATGACCTCTGCAGACCCAGGGCACTGTGGCTATTGACAAAAGGGGCCCCTCAAGAAGCAAAGCTGGGGATCCATGTGTGGTGTGTTGGCCAAGCAGACACAGGCTCCAGTTCTAGGCGGCTATATGTGCTGTGTACTCAGCCTTATGGATTAGAGAACCGCCGACAAGGACCAGGAGAGTGGATAAGAGACTGTAGTGGAAACTCCTGGAGATCACGGCAAATCACATGTCAGCAAAGAGAGGTGAAACCAAAACAGGAGCCACACTGTTGTTAAGGAGCCATGTTGTTATATATTGTTATTAAGTCTCCATACCTTGTTCTGTTCCCCGAACCTGATGTATCCTTCAAACCATGTTTTGCCTTGTTAAAGTCCTGAACACCTATGATGACTCCCCTTCCATATGGTATATTCTCTTGCACTTAACTATCCCACAGGCAGCACTGAGCCCTGAGTCCCTGACTCTTCTGTCCAGGTGCTAACAGCCAGCTATCTAAACAGCTGTTTTCTATCAACCCAATCCATTCCCCATAAAAGGGATTTCCAAACCCAGAGAAGGGCTTCTCTCTGAAACCCTGACTTAGGGGAAGGCAGTTGTCTTGCCCTTGTGGATTTCTCAATTCTGCTTGCTTTAATCAGACAGTCATGGAAATGTTCTCCTCTACCCTCCAGGTCTAACATTTGGAGGTCCCAGCGAGATGAAAACCATTTCATCCAAATTCTGGAGCTGGTCTCTTCACTCTGGGACCCTCCAGAGCCAGGGCAAGCAACTCCAAGAAGTGTAAACCTCAGAAATGAAGAGAAGTGGGTTTTTCTTTTCTTGTCTTGTCTTTCCTTTTCTTTTCTTGTCCTTTCTTTCCTTCCTTTTTCTGTGGCCGTTTGTGACACCTGTCTGCCTGGTTTCTGGTTCTGGTTCTGGAGGACCCTAATTTGGGAATGGGGAGGCTCTGACAAGGTCTATACAGAACCCTAATCCTATCTGGGGCAAAGGGAGATGTCCCATGGCCCACTGGTTAATTCTGGTTAACTGGGAGTTCAGCCAGAGCTACTCATTTTTTCCTTCTGACCTGCCTTGGAGCCCTGGTGACACGAAGGACTAAGGTACTCAGAGAAGTCTGGCACCTGGGTGCCCACTGGCAGGACTCCAATGCCTAGGGTACAGAATAAGCTGAGGATGCAACAGGACACTGGGAGCCAAACCTAGAGTTTGGAGAGGCCCAGTGTGTGAATGCCAGGCAGTCCCATGGGCTGTGCAAGGAGACAACTGAAACAGCCTTCTATTTGTTAAATTCTCTTGGTCAGACTGGTGAATCTCTGAATGCCACCAGTTACTACTGTCATTGTCTCTGTTGTTTGCTCTGAGTTTTGTCTTGTTTGTCTTTGTATGTTCTAATGTGGGACTGATACAAGGGAAAGTTTTGTGTGTGGAAGGGTCTGTATTTTCTGATGTGTCTTGAAGTTTTGTTACAACCATGGGAGCCCAGAGCGATATGTGTCAGGCTCAACTGAATGTATGAATGTGTGGTGACCACTGTATGCTTTCTTTCCAACTGGTTTTTGAATGTATAAGCTCTTGGTTATATCTTCGCTATTTCCGTTGCTACCAAGGGAAGGCTTAGGAGCTCAGAATTGATCTTTGAGATTTCTAGCCACTGGATCGAATGTAGCAGGGATTCAAATGTCATTTGGGAATGTATACTATTAAAGTTATTTTATGCTGTTCTACTTTATTGGAAAGCTGGGCCTGGAATTGGGTTGTGACGCTCCCTTTTTCAGACCCAGGCATGCTTTTGAAAACTTTATGTCTAGGATCAGGGAGCCACCTGACACTGTAACAGAAGAGAGAAAAGCAGAACAACTGAAAAGGAGACTATTGGTTTTGTTTAATTACCTAAGACTATTATATGGAATTTCCAGAGATTTATAAATTTATTGGGTATGGTTAAAAATCTGTGAAAAAATGTTAATTTAAAACTTGTAATAGAGATCTCCAAGATATTTTACATTAGGGTAGATTTTTGTATGATGTTATCTGTCCTGAAAACAAGGTTTATGGAGATTATGATTTAAAACAATGCTTGTTTAATAAGGTATTAAAGCTTCTTGTTTCTCTACAAGAATGCGACTTGTGCTGGCTGCCAAACTTTACAATGTGGCGGTCACCCAGGTGGTATTGGTCTTAATGGCATGAAGGGGTCATGATGAGCAGCCGACACTTGGAACCACGTGGCAGGGCTGGCGTTCCTAAAGAGAGCCCAGTTACGGTGGGGACCCTAGCAGTGTTGGAGACGAAGGTGCCATGTGACAGCCACCAGAAACACCAGCTGCAATGAAATACAGCAGGCTGGGATCTAGAAGGCAGGGTGTATATGCTGCCGAGAGTGAGAGTGAAGCCAAGGAAGGGATCCCAGCCCCTCGGGAACGCCCAGAAGCTTGTGAATGAATCCCAGATACCAAATATTGACTTGTTTGCACTGTTGGAGCATGGTTTTGCCTTGTGCACATTGCAGGTGTACCCTGTATCTTCCCCCTTTGAAATAAAGAAGCACTTCATTTTTAATGTTGCAGGAGCACACTGTTGAGAGATTTTAAATTTCTTTAAGAGGAAAATTTGAAGTTCTACAGAAAATTTAAATGGAAAAAAAGAAAACCTGGAGGCTTTTAAGAAACCGCTTTTTAAAATATTTACACTTATAAGGCTATGGACCACTTGAATTTTATGACATATTTTATTAAAATGTCTTTATGAATATGTAATCTTGATATAGATAAATAAAAGGCTAAAAATTAGGGCTTACAGCTATGAGCACTAAACACTAAGTGCCGGAGACTGACATATCCCTGCCTTATGAGGCAGCAAGGCAGTGACCTAAACAGTCTGGAAAGGGGCCTCTCCTTACCCAAGGTCTATTCAGGCTAACAGAGACTGGTTTAAGAATATATGCCTGACCTCCTTGCTTTTGCTAGAATCGTTAAGCTGTAGCTATTTTAGTAAAATGAGCCATACAAGAAACAGTTGTGCCTTATAATGAGATGCCATGTAAGCATCAGGAAAGTTCCCAGTCTCTTATGAACTATATTGATGAATTTAAAGTCTTATCTTGATACTAAAAGCTTCATTTCAGAAATTGTTATTTTTTTAAAAGTGCTAAAGGTGAATAAACTCTGATATGTTCAGAGCTATGCTTACAGTCATGCTAAATACTAAGGTAATTAATTACAGAAAAAGGCCTTATTTAACTTTCTATATGTGTTTTCAAGGTATAGCCTAAAACAAGTAACTGAAAACAAGCAAGGGTTATTTAGCTCTTATATACTTAATAGATTAGGGTCCTCAGACCTGTCACAGGTCTCCTGAATATGGCATTTAAGATGTTTAAGTTTACCATGACAGACAGAGACTCCCAGATCATTGCAGTGACCCCCAAGGTCTCCAAGAAGATAATGGATACAGCAACAAA
The DNA here is from genome assembly GCA_028658305.1 of Pachyuromys duprasi. Classification (NCBI taxonomy): domain Eukaryota; kingdom Metazoa; phylum Chordata; class Mammalia; order Rodentia; family Muridae; genus Pachyuromys; species Pachyuromys duprasi. The sequence goes on from CM053763.1 coordinate 104,826,219, forward strand.
CAACCCCACCAGGCTTGTAGTAATGCTAACTACTGGGCAAGGCTGCCCCAATGCCTCGTCTGCTGCTAGGGTCCTTGCTTGCTGCCAGGGCTCATCCCAAACTGTGGACAAGCAGGACACAGCAGAGTTCATGCCCCCCTCTTTGCCTAGACAAAGTAAGGTCAGTATCTCCCGTGTTCCTCCTCCACAGGAAAGCCTCTCATTGTCTGGGCCTGGTGACCGAAGACAGATGCTGTCCTGGTACCTCTGCCCACAATGCCATGGAAAACAGAGGAGCCTGTCTAGATAAAGGACTATGGTCTAGTCTCTGTCATTTTAATTGACACATCGGCCATTTGAATTATATTTTCTATAATAATTTATAGTTCTTGGGTCTCTGATAACATTGATGGCTAAGCTAACTTTGTCAATTATGCAATAGCAGGCAACTGGCTCCTTCCATTTACATCCACTTTGTTAGTTCATTAGTCAGTTTATTAGTAAAGGTACTAGGTCTCTTATTTTAAAAAGGCAGGCAGGTTTGCTCACAGGCTTCATATTAAAGAATAAACAGGTTTCAGGTGTCACTTTTCACTAAAGAAACATGCTTTGCAATGACTGTTCTCAGAAATAACGGCTCGTGTTCCTGGTAAATGATTAGATGGAAAATGCTTCAGATTTCGTTCCCTTCTATGCCATTTTATACTAAAAGTTCAAGGGCTCAGAGTTTTAACATTGATCAATGGAGTTACGATAACGTAATAGAGCACAGACTACTTACTATTCAGCCACAAGCTCAAGATTTTGAATTTCCCTTGGTTAAGTGGAGACTTTAAGGTGCTTTTTATCAGGCTAAAAACATATATCCAGTCTTATGTTTATGCTTTTTAACCCAAAGCCATAGCTTTTGCTATGACTTCAAGGTATAAATTTGTTCCCGCTGTTTTACAGACACATTTTAGCTGCTTTTCTTACAATGTGGATTTCAATACGTTGGAAATGCTAATATATCTTCTTCTGTAAACTAAAACTTCATGTACGCTTCAGTGAGTCGAGGAAGCTGTAAGATCTGTCACAGGTCAAATGGACTCTGGGTAAGTGCAGCCTAAGTTTTCCCACCTGCCCATTCCTGAGGATGAGATCTCTCCCCTGGTCTTGAGACTCCCCGCCTTTTCCAATTACTAGGATCATGGGCCTGAAAGTTCCAAATTTAAGATTTTCCTTTAAGTTTCTAAACTTTAACTTCTGTCCTTAGTCTTTGTTCTTCTGAGGAGGTTTTCACTTGGCTCCAACTGCTGAGCTCTGGACTCGCTGAAGGCTGATGTAAACCAGTCCACCCAATGTGATTACTCTCTATCTTTTCAGCCAGGCAGCTAATCAAATGCTTCTAATAAATACCCAATTTCCCAGCCTTTGACTAGCCTTTCACCCTTCCTAGGCCACGACAATGATCCCCTAGTTTCAGTTGTAAGTAGTTACAGAAGAGAATATGTCATCCCTTGTCCCCTACAAGAAGGCACAATGCTAAATCAAAAGGAAACTTGCTGGCATGGAGGACAAAATGGCTGCCTATAATGACAATGGGCATAACCAGGAAAGATACCTGTTAAAGCCAAATAGACCCAGATCTGTCCACAGGTAGCTTCATTAGCCGAAATGATTCTAAAATATGATAGGGCACTTGACCTGATCTAGATAAAACTGAGAGGTTATTACATAATTTTGAGAGAAAATTGTTTCTTTTCAAACTGCTCAGAAATCACCATAGATGATCCAGTTCTACTCAAAGACACATCACAGAAAAGGAGACCTGAAATGAAATAAATGATTTATTTCCACGCTTCTCCTAGATAATAACTCTGATGTCAGCCACTGCAGGGCCTTTGACCCTTCTGCTTCTGCTAATTACCATTGTCCCTTGCCTCATTAAAGCCTTAGCTAGTTGCACACATTTCCATTAGAGTGCCATTAAACTGATGCTTCTCTCCCTTTATCAGCCCCCCTCCCTACAGTTTTCTTATTGATTATAATACGTGTGTTTTCAAGGCATTACCAACCTCATTACCCACTAGATGGTCAATGCCAGAATGGCATTCTCTTGACCTCACCCTTAGGTAGTACTTGAAAGGGTTATGCAGGCCAAGGGAGGAATGTCAAACCAACCACAGGAGCCACAATGTTACATATTGTTATTAAGTCTCTGTACCTTGTAAGAACAAGTTTCTGTTCCCTAAACCTGAGGTATCCTGCAAACCATGTTTTCAGCCTATGCTGAGCTTGTGACCCTACAAATCTAGCCCCACCCCTTTGCCCTGCTAAACTCCTGAGCACCTGTGATGCCTCCCTTCCACATGATGAATTCTTGGGCTTATCAACTCTGAGTCCCCAACTCTTTTGTCCAGATGCTAACAGCCAATTATCTCAACAGCTGCTTTCTATCAACCCTAACCCTTCTCCATAAGAGGGATCTTAAAGCCAGTAAGAGGGGCTACTCTCTGAAACCCTGACCTATGGGGAGGCAGTCGTCTGGCCCGTTCCTTGTGCACTTCTCAATACAGCTTGCTTTAAAATTTTCCCTCCTCTGGTCTAACAGTGATGGAGGAGGCATGGCTTTTCCCCTGTTCTTCCTGCATGGACCCCTCATATTTATTAATCATAAGGGCAAGTTTGCCTCTCAACTCCTGGGCTCCCCACCTGGAAGGCAGAGCTGTTGTACTTCAGTGACTGTGGAGGTCTAAGGATGGGTCCATAGGGATACTGGCAATAATTTTCAGGAGATGTTCATCAGTGGATGGTGACTTGGGATCCAGGCTGAGAAACTGCTGTATGAGTGGTGATTGGTGTGTGGCCATGGCTTCTAGTCTCCTTTGTCCCTTTGCTAATGGTCTCAGGATACCCAGAGGCCATTGGGCAGGTAGAGGATAGGTGAATGTTGGGGTGGATCAGAGCTAATACTTCGAGATGTGGACAGTTGGACTTTTTGGACCCAGTGGTCCAGGTGGCTATGGGGTAGCCTCAGCTGGAGACAACAGGAAACCAGACTCCATATTAGAGGCTGGGAGCAGGTGGGGGACATACAGAAGTTCCAGCAGTAAAACAGAAAAAGCAAAGTGTGTCCCACAAAAAAGAACAGAGACTTCAGTGTGATGAGCCCTATAGACACTTCAAGGCAAGTGCTAACTGGGGAATCTCTAAGATCCCTTCCAGTTCCAGAAGTCGGACTAGACTACGTAGCTTGGTGAAGTGATTCCTCCTAGCCCTGTGCCCTGCCCTGCCTTAAACCTAACTCTGATAAGCCCCACCCTCGCATCCTCCAGGGGAAGACTTGCGCAGTGAGTTGTCCACCCACTTCACTCCTCGTTCTTGCCACAGGCAGCTGTGCAGGGCTTCCTAAAGTAGCCGCCATGCCTGTGGCTGGAGACTGGATGAGCAGACTTGACCTCCAAAGTTTGGGGCTCCAGTACCTAATTCCATGTGGCTGTACAGATGGAGATGGAAGGTGGGCGGCCACCGTAGAGCCTCTGCCCCCCCTACTGCCAGCTCACGTTCACGTTCCTCTGTCTAAATAATACTCGAGGAAATTAAACTGCCCACACGTCGTTTTCCCTTCTGTTTTGTCCAGTTTTGGAGCCAGAGTTAAACGTCTAAGCTTTAAATGGATCCCAATGTTTGGAATTAAGCTCGTGTACACGGGGGTTTAGAAAATCAGTGTACAAATGTAGGGAAAGGTGAAGGTTTAGGAAAGACTTTTGCACATCTGAGGTTTCTGCCTGAGCTGATCACTGGCACAACCACAAACTACCACAAGTGAAAAAGAGAAAGAAAACACTGTAGACAATGGAAGGGTCTGATGTGCAGAGCTCCCACACTGTTGAGATTGAAAGGTCTGGCTTTCAAGCACAGGGGCAACACACCAACGAAGAAACAGAGGCCTGTGGCCCATCAAAGGGAAAATATACAAACCACCTTTGAGGAGGAGCAGACACACACTTATCAGACAAAGCCTTTAAGATAACTTGTTGTTATTGTTGTGGAAAACTCCGATGGCTTTGTCCAGATAACCCAGAAAGGGGTGCACTAGTTACTGCTTGGTTGGGTGGGTAGAATACTTGGATGACTCCTTCTTTTTTCAAATTTCTTCTGGGTAGCTTGAAGGTACAGTTGTGTTAATTTGAAGTTCCATCGTGGTGGGAAGACATGGTGGTAGGAACAGGAGGCCACTTGGTCACATTGCACAGACAGTCAGGAAGCAGAGAGCAATGGACCCAGTGTAAAGCTTTAAAAGATGATCAGAGAACTAAAAAACACTTGAGGAAAATCAAGAAGATGATAAACACACACATACACACACACACATCGCCTCAACCACCACTACCACCATCAAAAGGAGATATAAAACAGCAAGTTTGGAAACAAATTCTGGGGCTAGAAAGTGTAATATGTAAAAATAATATTAGAGAAATAAAAAAATGCCATCCCTTCAATTTTATGTGCTTTCCAACTTCATATTTTGAAGCCTAATCACCAATCTGGATGTATTTCCTAGTGACTTTCAGAGATGGTTAGATCATAATGGAGGCCCCAAAGAGACATTTCTCCTACTGTCATCGAGGACACAGTACAAAGAAGTCACAGATGAACTTGTCAGAGGCCTGCATCAGACACTGGGTCTGCTGTTCCCTCCACTGTGCATGACCACACCCTCATAAGAGTGAGAAAGAAATAGCCATTGTTTATAGATCAGGAAAACCATAATATTTTGTTATAGAAGCCTGGATGCTTCAGACAGCAGATGTGATAAAGCGGAGGAAATAATGACCAAACTTGATATGATGATTGAAATAGTCAAGTACGAGGGACAGAAAGAAGGAAGAGTGGAGAAAAGTGAAAGGTGAGTAGCACCCCGGCATCCATGGAACACCATTGAGACAGACGTCGCACACACCGCAAGAGTCTCAGAAAAAGAAAAGAAAGAAAGGAGCACAGAAATTAGTCGAAAGTCTAACCCCAAACTCCCCGAGTTTGATGTTAAAAAGTTGACTGAGTTTAGGGGAACCCAGACTAGTCTGCCTGCCAGAAGGAAAAGAGAATCTTGACGTAGCCAACATGGCAGTGATTTGTCACCTACAAGGATGTTTAATACAATTGTCAGCAGATTTCTCATCAGAAACCTTGAGGTCCAGAAGCCAGTAGGCTGATGAATTCAAAATATTGAAAGAAAATAAACCATCTGTCAAGAACCCTGCTTGTGGCATTTTTTTTTCTCTAACAGTGAAGGAGCAGTGATGATACTCTAAGGAAAACAAGAGCCCAGGGAGTGTGACCCCGATACCAAATAACCATGTGACAGGATCTAGAACCACCTAGGAGACAAGCCTGTAGGCACACCAGTGAGAAATTATCTTAACTAGGTTAACTGAGACAGGAAGACCCACTCTCAACGTGGGTTGTACTATTTCCTGGGCTGGAGTCCTGAGCCTCCCAAAGCATTTATTTCTGTTTACAGACAGTGGGGTGAGTGTGAAGCTGCCCCAAGCTCCTGTTGCAATTATTTCGCAGGGTGGTGGACTGCACCCTTGAACTGTGAGCCTGAATAATCGCTTCTTCCCTAGCCTGCTCTTTTCAGGATATTTTATCATAGTGACAGGAAAGTTACCAGGAGGGAGTTTGTTGCTATAGTACCTGTTCAGTAAGCAATGGGGCTGGAGAGACGGCTCAGTAGTTAAAAGCACTTGCTGTTCTCCCAGAGGATTCAGGTTTGGCTCCTAGCACCCACATAGTGGCTCACAACAACCTACAACTCCAGTCCCAGGGGCTCTGAACCCCTCAGGTACCAGGCATGCATATGGTGCACATATACATAATTAGGCAAAACACCCATACACATAAAAGAAATAGATTTTAAAAGGAGTTGTTCTACATATTTAAAAATAAAATAAAAAGACATTAGATCCTAATTTGAACACTCCCAAAAATTAGAATTATATGTGTGTGTTACAACGTGTGTGTGTGTGTGTTGTGTGTGGGCGTCTCAAATAGCTGAGGCTGGCCTTGAATTTGCTGTATAGTCAAGGATGATCTTGAACTTCTGATCCTCCTACATCTACCTCAGCTTTATGTGTCACTGGGGGATTGAACTCAGGGTTTCATGCTTGCTAGGCAAATATTTTACCAACCAAGCCTTTTAATTCCACTTTTTGTTTTCTGCATAATTTGAGAGATCAATCTAGTAACAGCCTTAGTCTATGTCTCTAGCCATGCAACATACACACACATATATTTTAAAAAGTGATTTGATGGTATTTATCACTGAAAGTGGGCTTGTCTTAGTTAGGTTTTTATTGCTGTGAAGAGACACCATGACCTCAGCAACTCTTATAACATTTAATTGGTGCTGGTAAACATTTAATTGATGCTGGCTTACAGTGTCAGAGGTTTCTTCCGTTATTGTCAGGTGGGAAACATGGTGTGGCACGCAGGCAGACATGGTGCTGGAGGAGGTGAGAGGTCTACATCTTGATCCAAAGGCAGAAGAAGGAGACTGTATGACACAGTGGGCATAGCTCAAGCATAGGAGACCTCAAAGCCCACCCCCACAGTGACACACTTACTCCAACAAAGCCACACCTCCTCACAGTGCTACTCCCTATGGGCAAGAATCCAAACACATGAGTCTATGGGGGCATTCCTATTCAATCCACCACAGGTATAGAGACAGAGATGTATAGGAACAGAATTCTATATATTGTTGAAGTTAAGTGGTAGAGATGGAAAATCAAACCACAGTTGCATCACCTTAGGATGCTAAATTTAACCTCCAAAATCCTCACAAGGAAACCAGCCCTAGAATTAGCACAAAGATGGCAACAAGAGAATTCAAATGTTTCCTTGCAAAAAACAAAACAGAAAGAAAGATATCATCAGAAGTGACTCCTGATTAAAATAGACAGTTGTCTAAGGACAGCAGAAGAGAAATAGCAACATAGCAACAGGATGGGAATGAAACCCTCTTTATCAATAATTAGTTTAAATGAGAATGGATGCAGCTCTCCAGTCAAAACATAAGACTGTCAGAATAGATTAGAAACCACGAATAAACTGTCTCCAAGAGACTCTCTTTAGGTACAAAGACAGGTCTTTATTGAAAGTGAAAGGATGGGAAAGACAGCCATGCAAATAGAAGCCCGAACAGGCAAGGGTTGCGTATGGTAAAACCGCGCAAAACTCACTTTAAATCATGATCACAAGGGCTCATTAGCAGGAAGCCAGGGTCTTCCCAATGAGAGCACATCTCAATATATGTCCATCTGCTCAGATTATACTGAGCTAAGCATGGCAGCCTTGCTTACAAACAAACTGCATAGCATAGCCTGCAGGGAGGGTCACAATCTACCTTGTTCTGAGCTAGTGAGTAATGGGTCCCTCATGACCTCCCTGGCTTCTTTTTCCTCACTGCTGCAGATAATGTTTCAGTGTATCCATCTAGGCTCAGCTAGAGACCACTCTCTGAGGAGCCTGTGGCTCTTGCCACTTCACACTTTTGATATGAGTCCAGTGTCCTTATCTCCTACCTCTCCCACCCACGTGGGTCTGCCAAGACATCCAAGCAAACTCCTGGAATATGAGAGCTAGGGAGGACCTTCCCAGCAGCCTGGGAAACCTTTGCATTTTTACAGAGAAGAAGACTGAGGCCCAAGAGGGACCCACTGAGGCAGACACAGCAGGTTGGGAGGGCTATTGATTCCTAGGCTAAGCTCCCCATCATAGGACTTGCTGCAGAGCGCTGGGCAGCCATCCCGAGGCTCTGGTGGGGACCATCAGCATTCTGACGCCTGGTGCTCACACAATGACCCTTCCCATCCTATCCATGATGAAGTCCTTCTTCTATTTAACCGTGAGGTGCCAGGAGGACAGGAAGTATTTGGAGGGGGCTCCTTCAAGGTCACATTGACCTGTCAGAGGTCAGGACAAGTGACCTGACTCTCAGCACCCAGGACAGAGGCTTTCAAAGGATTGGAGTCATGGCAGTCTACTTTGATCCCATCAAAGACGGTGACGCTGAGACTTGTTTCTCTTATAGTCTAGAGGAGGATCAGAGCCCCAGCCACAGTGGTGAGGAGGGTGTGTGCCAGGTTCCTGGGGTCCAGTGTTGTGTCCTAGGAGGCCCTCTCCACTACCACATGAACACCAACCCATGGCATTCTCCCCAGCACATCCATGCAGTGTGTCGAGGAGGGGTCTGTCTATCACATGCATTTCATGTGACAAAAGTCCCAGTGGGGTCTTGGCTTTCCCTCTGTGTCTTTGACATGTAGGGACTTGTAATGGAAGTTTTGGTTTCTTTAAAAAAAAAAACCTCAGTTATGTTATGTAAATATGTTTTTGTTTTAATCCCAAGTGTGGGATTTTAGTTCAAGCTCTAGTTTGTCCACAGCTGATACTTGCCTCATGCAAGTCATGGTCTTTGCCAGCTGGTAACGGCCTGCCTCGTGCGGCACGGAGAAGGGCGTAGTCTAGGACTCTGAGGGATATAAATACAAGAACTCAGAAAGAGAATGTGTGGCAGTTTGGAGAGACCAAAGAACAATGTGGCATCTTGGAGGAGACAGATGGAGAGAAACCTTTCAACACAGCAGGTTGGAAGAGACGACTTGCTGAATTTGTGGATGATGGAGATTGGTATAGCCCCGAAAGAACCCATTGACTGTAAACACTGGGAGAAGTAAAGGGGTCTGCGCCTCCTCTTCCCACTAACCTTCTCTCGCTTGCCTAGGCCTAAAGGTTTGGGGAAAGGGAGGTAGAAGCTTAAATTCCCCAAATAAAAATGAGCACAGCAGGGACTGCCCTGAGGTCATGACTTAGATTTTGTCCTGTAGGGCCTCATGCACCACACCAGAACCAACGGAGTCCAGCAGGCTGCAGACCTCGAGGGAGCTTTCCCAGAATGCCCCTGGAGCATCCCGTGCTGCTATTGGCTGGATAAGTATGTCACGTGACTACCTTTTGTTGTTTCCAACAGAACAGAGGCTGTGCCAACAAAGAAGATGGACCTTACACAGGAGCCTGCACTCTTCCAGAACATCTGTGATCTCGCCTTGGCATTTTCTTTGCTTGGTTGGCCCTACCCTAGGGCCAAGTTATTCTGTGGCAGTGAGAGGCTGAGCCCAGGTCCCGACAGAGAGAGGGCTGCCCAGCAGCTGCGGACATCTACTGCTTGTTCTGATACATCCAGAAGCTCTCTGTAAATTCATGCTCCTCCCCCTCGGCCTTCCTGCCCCTTCCTGACCTAAGGCCCTGCCTTTCCAGCTTCCCGGACATCTGTGCAGCGTGAGGAGGAGGGGCCTGTCCATCAAGTGCATTTCTGACATCACTTTAAAGCAAAATGCAACAGCACGTTTTCAAATGCCCAAAGTAGAAAATCTCCATCTGACCAAGGGTTCCTTAAATGCTGGCTGTGGAATGTTCATTCTTGTCACCTGAGTGGAGGGCATGCAGGCAATGCCTCCCAACATTGAAATGCATGGGCCTTTCACTCAGCCTTGTGAACTCTAGGTGTCGGTCAGCCCTACTCAGGCTTGGTAAGCTACGTGGGCAGCGATCTGCTTCAGTCACCGAAAGGTAACAGCAAAAACAAGATTGTCTGGCATCTACGAAGAGGAGAAGGATAACGTAAACGATGTCCTTTCTCCCTAGCAGCCATTGAAAGATAACAAGCCAAGCCCCTATGCGCCAGCTCGGAAGGCTGTCCATCATGTGTTTAGAGTGAAAACGTTTGGTAAATGCATGAGTGGTGTGCTGCTTCGATACCGTTCTCCATCATTTTGTAGGTGCTCAGATAAATATCTTGGCGGAGGGAGCTGGGGAGAAATCCTTCACGGAGTGGAGGCTGCCTTGCATGGTGCTCCATCCCAGTTGCTGCTCATGGATCTTGCCAGAGTCCCCAAACCCCTGCTCTGTCAATTTCACCTCTCCACAGGCCATCCCCTTCAGAGGCCCACTGCAGTATGATTCTCCAGTTTTTGGAAACCAGCATGGAATGCAAAGAAAAATGGAACAACCCCTTTTCTGCCCCCTTTGCTTTATTACAGACATTTTCCCCCTCTTTTGGCCCAGAGTTCATGCCCTCACCCTGTACTGGGATCAGACCACTCTCGTCAAGGTTTGTTGACTCCTGAGCTGTGTGGGCCTTCAGCCTGGTGGCTTATGAATGTGAAACACAGCCCCCTCCGCTCATGTGTTTAAACACTTTGGCTCTGGCTGTGGCACCTATGGGGAAGCCGGGCCTGGCTGATGGATGCCTGCTGCTGGAGTGAGGCCTTGGGAAATTATGTTGGCTTTTGCTCCTTGCCGTTGCTCTGGACTTCCCGGTATGTGTCAAGTGAAGACCTGTCACTTGCTGTGCTCTCTTCCAAGAGCCTGCTTTCTCCACTGTGAAACCCTTCTCTCTTAAGTTGCATCTGCCAGGGTTTCTGCTACAGCATGACAGTGTTCAGAGACGGCTCAGTCTCTGAAGCCGTCTCTCCTCCTCCAGCCTTTTGGCTGATGGTTTCCCTCTGAGTTCCCTGGCTTTTCCCCCTGTTACTCTTCTGGTCTCTCCTTGGCTGGCTTCCTGTCCTTCCACCAGTCCTATGTCTCTTTCTAGAATTCTCCCAGAAGCCTCCCAATGTCTTCCCTGCCTCTTCTTTCTTCCCCTGGAAATATGCTTCTCACAGACCAACAGCAGTCTTGGAGAAAGATCCAGATTGTCCCCATGAGCAAAGCCACACTCTGAACACCTGGACAACGCCCGTTCCCTCTGCTCCAGGCACTCTGGCCTCCAGCTTCTCTTTGGTTGTGTAGGTCTGCTCTCTCTACGGCCTTCGTGCCTGGGCTTCCCCCCTTCTGCTTTGCTTAGCCCTTCTGAAGACACTCTCCCAGTGGTGTTGGCATTGTCTTCTCCCCTGACAGCCTGTTCCACCCTGTCTCCCACCCCCGCCTCTGCCTCACAGTCCCCACCTCACTGTCAGTGTGGCCTTGATGACTGTGGGTGATTGATCCATCAATCCAGTCCTTTCACTCCTGTTTGCCCAGAGCACCTGACTCAGCTCCTGGCACAGAGGAGATGGTTGGGGGAGGCCACTGTCATGAAGCAGATGGTGACCAAGCTGTGGGGAGCAGACTGACCTTGCACTAAGTTCTGCAGGATCCTGAAACTCACCACACTCCAAAGAAAGGTGACAAACCTACACAGAGAAAGTAGGTAGATGCTATGGGGAAGGTGTCTTTTCTAAAATTTTCTGTCTTCAGAAATGTTATTGGACTGTTTGTGTATGTGTGTGTGTGTTTTCCTTTAAAATTAAAAAACGATCGAGGAGAATGATGTGTTCGCATTATAATCTCAAAATTAAAGAGATAATAAAAATAAGATAAGAAGTGTTTATCGATGTTGCCATGGGACATGAAAGCTGAGACTGGATATTATCTATCAATAGCTACGCATTCTTCCCTGAAGATGCCAGAGAACCACTTTCTAGCAACTCAACAATACATCCTATGGGCCCCTATCTTGCACATAAGGCTCAGTTAAAGAGGCTGCAAGAGTCATCCCAAGACCCCAAGATTCAGTGTCTTGTATCAGTTCTGAGACCTGCAAAAAAATGTCAGGCCTTGGGCTGGAGAGATAGCTCAGAGGCTAAGAGCACTGTCTGTTCTTCCAAAGGTCCGGAGTTCAATTCTCAGCAACCACATGGTGGCTTATACCATCTGTCATAAGATCTGGCACTCTCTTCTGTTGTGTAGGCACACATGCAGGCAGACTACTATATAAATAATAAATAAATCTTTAAAAATGTATCAGCCCTCCCTCCCTTTCAGGACAAGGGCATTAGAGTATACGTTTTCCACCAAATAGGAGGACTGAGACACACTTGGGCATTTGTCTCTGTGTCTTGGAGTTTTCTATTCATGATGATTTCCAGAAACTGGACCAAAGTCCTTTCTGAGGCTGACCTGGGGCATCTGGAACCTAAGCAGCTGTTGACACTCCAGATGCTATTGGTGAGGGTGTTGGAGAGCTTGGGGGGGGGGCAGAGTGGGAACAAGACCATCATGGAGCCTTAGAACTGTATGTTCTTTTCTGGTGTGGTTACCGTGCTTCTTCAAGCCTCTTCTTCCCCCAGTGTTATGTGTGACCTATGTGAGGTACACTTCATGAATGTGCTTGAGACCCAGCCTCAAGAGGAAAGATTGTCAGGAAGAAGAGACGCCATGGTCCAGAAGGACTTTCCACAGGCTTCCTGAAAAGCCGTGTTCTCTTGGTACCCACAGCAAGACCGCTGTAAAGAGCCCACAAGTGAACCCCACAGAGTGATGAGGATAGACTTTGAAACCCATGAAAGTCGTGGGAGACAGCAAATTCCGGTGACAGTCAGAGAAAGCTAGGTGGCTGCACGATGTCCTTTCAAGTTCTGCATTGCCCAGTGAAGCTCTGTTCCACAGAACCTTCTTCTCCTGAGTCTTGTGTAACTCCCTAAGTGTGACCTTGAGCCTGATCCTCTCACCTCCAGCTCCTGTGTGTAGGATTCTAGGCTATCTCCCCTGGTTTATGTGCTACTGAAGACCACACTTAGGGCCTCATGGGTACTCAGTGAGAATTCCATCCCCCTGGCTGTTCTTACTCTTCATATGGCCCCGCTCAGTTCCCATTCTGGGTCTGTCCAGCATAATGAACATCCTCTGTGTCAGGGCCCTTTGCGGCAGCAGTCTAGGCACAGCAGTGAGCAGGGATACAGATATACCTGTGTTGGAAGGGGAACTGGCCCATCCACTCTCTCCCAGGGGCTTCTAGAGAATTTTCCAGGAGCTGCTGCCAGGCAATCGGCATTGAGAACTGTCTGCCTGTTAATCCAGCCCAGATCTCAGACTGGAAGAGGCATCTCTGATATCTAGGTTGCAGAGGCAGCCCTGCTCACTGCAGTCATAGGGGACTGAGGGATGGTGGTGAAAGGGGTACAGAAACTGATTTTCCTGTCACCACCACCGGCACTGTGAGGAACCCACAGTGGGGCCCCCACAAAGGAATGGGGATAGACTTTGAAACCGATAAAATTTGTGGGAGGCAGCTTGTGACAGTGACACCCAGAAGAGGCAGGATCGAGGGTGTTCTTTCAAGTTCTGCATGCCCCAAGCTGCCTTGAAGCTTCAATTCTCTAGCAGATCCCTGGCAGCCACCTGCCTATGTCACTGATGAGAGCAGGAAGACAGCATGAACTACTAGGGCAGGACAGCAGTCATGTCTGATTTTTTTTTTTATCGTATTCTTTATAACCAAAATGAGTGCATTTATTAAAGAAACTGTTTAAAATGGGTTATATTTCCCATGGCACAACAACAAAAAGCAATTTAAAAACAACTAAAGGACAAGCCTCTCCTCCCCCCTTGGGCTGGGGTAAATGAAATGGAATAACATGCAATCTGTGGTACTGATGCTGAGCCTGGCGTGTGAGGACCAGCAGGGCTGCAGCATCGCCATGCTGGCTGTGTTTAAGGGCATGGCTCCTGGCCATTGTGGGTCCTCACACCTTTGTTGCTTAGTGACTCTCCCTCTCCATAGCTAGGCTGACTCATCCCTGAAGTCAGAACATGCCTCCCCCAACCTGAGAGCAGGACAAAACGCTGGGAAGATCCCGGAAACACGCCTCCCTTCCCCCCCTCGTCACCTGCTCCCGCTGAGCTGGTGGCTCTGTAGCCATGCCCGAGTCACTTGGGCACTCAGGGGCCCTTTGTGCCCATTCTATCCGAGAGATAACTGAGGAACGCAACTGTCCTTTGAGTATGCAGCCTTGCTATCTCTCAGTGGAGGGCTGCGGGCTCCCTGCTCACCTTGACTATAGCATCAGGAACTCCAGGGTTTGCAGAGGGAATCGGAACAATTGGCCTAGTTGAGCAGGGCGTCCTTTTCCGGATCGTTACCAGCAGATCCATATTGGATCGTACCACCCAGTGCGGCCTCGCCCCCCTCCCCCGCTCCAGACATGGCCGAGAGAGAGAGCATCAATAACCTTGACAAAATCTAAATAAAAGTGTCTCCAGTAACCGTAGGGGAGGGATGTGCGGGCGCCTCTTGAGAAGTCCATAAATCTGGGGCTGATGGATCACCTGGGCAGGTACTCACCGCCACCAGCGCTCTGGCTCAGGACCAGAAGTAGCATAATTACTGCTCCAGCTGCGGTTATCTGAACTAGCCAGTCCATTTTTCTCTTTTATTACCATTGCATTTCAGGAAAGTGTCCTCTGCAGACCCCTCTTATCTAAATGTTGGATTTATTTGATGGCTCCACTAAGACCAGGTGGTGAAGCCAGAGCTTGACCTGAAATACGAGGGACCCGGTCCCTGAGCCCACCCGTCCAGAGGGCTCTTTTGTGATGTGATGGGTAGGTGGCGGGATGGCCAACTATTCATAACTGTCAGCCCCATCAGTGGTACCATTCATTTGTCGTCCTTCCCTGCTCCCTTGCTCTGCGGGCCAGCTGTGCCCAACTCAACGCAGTAGGATAAGGCTACAGCTGAGGCTGAGCAGGAGCTTCCTGGGTGGATAGGAAGGGACAGGGACAGCAGCCAGGACAGTCACCTCTCTCTGTCCAGCCTCAGGATCCTTCTCATTGCATGTTCTGTGGCAGTCAACAAAAGTAACAGATTCCAAGGGACCTCTTCCTTCTCTCTCCTTCCCTGCCCAGTGTGTATGTATGTGTACACACGTGTGTGTGTGTGTGTGTGTGTGTGTGTGTAGATGCTCTCACACACATATGCTCATGCGGAAGCCAGAGGTTGACACTGAGTGTCTTCCTCTATTACTCTAAACATTCTCTGTGTGTGTGTGGTTTTGTTTTTTTGTTTTTGTCTTTGTTTTTGTTTTTGTTATTGTTTGTTTTTTGTTTTGAGACAGGAACTCTCAATGAACCTCTAGCTCACTGATTGGCTAGATTGAGTCCTAGGACCAGCCTCTCAGTGCTGGGATTACAGGTGCAAGGTACCATGTTTATATGGTGTGTGTGTGTGTGTGTGTGTGTGTGTGTGTGTGGTGTTGGGGGCTTGGATGGGTTCACCTGCCTGTTTGTACATGGACACCATAGGAGGATGGCAGGTGCCCTGCTCTATAACTCTGTCTTTTAAAACATGGCCTCTCACTGAACCTAAAGGTAGATTGGCAATGTCAGCCAATGTCTTGCTTCCCCCCCGCCCCCCCCCCGCCCAGCGCTGGGGTTACAGGCATGAGTGCTGCCATGCCTGGCTTTTCCTATGAGTGCTGGGATCTTAACTCATGTCCTCATGTTTGCACAGCAAGTACTCATACCCACTGAGCCATCCCTCCAACCCTCATTCTCAGCTAAGACCTCATGCTTAGGAGCAAGCATTTTATCCACTGAGGTACCTTTCCAGCCCCCAGGGAGCTCTTTGATATTCTGATCCCAAGCTGCTATTAGAATCAATAGGCTTTTCTGAGCAAGGTCAGCTTCCATGAGAAACAGGCAATGGCCCGACCTGCTATTGACAGCCATGACTCAACACAACAATGGCTTATGAAAGGTTGAGCTCCATTATCCTGTCACACCACAGCACCATCATTAACCAACAGAGCCTCACAGGACAAGTCTACAGTGTTGGGGACACAAGGCTTCCATTTTGTCCTTATTCATTTAGGAGCCTTGTTACCTCTCTAAAACACAGATAAATGCCATGGGCATTTTCCTTCCACTAGGAAGAAGCAGAGGATACAGTCTGGAAGCCATGCACTTGATAACTTGCTTGTCATTGGTAGACAGTAGTCATTTGCTGCACCTTGCAGCAGGGGAAGCTGGGAAATGTAGTTTTTATTCTATGCAGTTTAAATGTGAGGCTTTCCAACTAAAGGAAAAAATGGACTGAGACTGGTATGTTGGTCACAGTTGGATGTATGGATGAGAATAGTATTTGGAGGGACTGTTGTAGAGTTGACTTCTTACACGAGTATACTTGGTTCTTGTCTAATTTTCCTGATTTCCTTGGCTTTCCTCCTTGGGTGTCTTTTTTGTACTTGTCTCTGGTATGTGTTTATGTGATTCTTTTCTTACCTGCAGTTAAAAGTGCTTTCTCGGGGCTGGAGGGATGGCTCTGTGGTTAAGAGCACTTGCTGCTCCTGCAGAGGACCCGAGTTTGGTTCACAGCACCCATGTCAGGTAACTCTAGCTCCAGGGAATCTGACATTCTCTTCCAGACTCTGAAGGCATCTGCAGTCATTTGCACACACACACACACACACACACACACTTTGAAAAATAAATCTTTTTAAATAAGTGCTTTCTGGATCTTCTGATAGCTCTGTGAAAGTTTGGAGAGAGCCCAGTTCTATTCTGGGTGCCAAGGGCACAGCAGGAAGCCGAGACAGGAATGAGTTCTTTTGGCCATTCTCTTCAAACCATTTATGTCCTGAAAGAATAACCAGCAGATTTAGCTCTGTAAGAAATGTTTCAGTCTTTCAGACAGAAGAGAGATGATGATACTACATGCAAATTTGGATCTCTCCACGGAACACAGAGCACTGGAAATGGCAAATTATACACATTAATACCCTATAGTTCATCTGACTAATTAAATATCTTTAAAAAGTTATTGACTGTTTAAAGGCTGATAATAGCAGATTGTTGAGCTGGCAACACACACAGAAGTAAAATGAGAAGTAGCCAGAATACTCAGAAAGAAGGGACGAAAGGAACGCACCAAAGAGTTCTTATGTATGAAATGGTATGAGTCACTTGAGGGCATACGTTGGTCCTATAAGCACATGTAATGTAAGCCCCTAGGCAACCATTAAGATACCTACACAAAGAGCAGGTCAATAACCAAAAGGAAGACAAAATGGAATCTTGGTAATAGTCAAACTGAAGGCAGTAAAAGAAGGACCAGTGAACAGAAACAAATGTAACACAGAAAAGCAAGGCCTGAGGCTGCCATAGTTGATTCTTATCCTCGTTAGGGTCCGAAAGCCACCTGAGGAGGAAAGGGTTTATTTCCCTTTCCCTTCCACATCAGTCATCAACCAAGAAAAGGTACCGCAGGCTTGCCCACAAGCCAATCAGATGGAGCATTTTCTCAATGTGTTCCCTCTTCCAAAATGACTCTACCTTGTGTCAAATTGACAAAAAATGCAGCCAGGATGAGTATGAACTGTCTCCCACTGGTTCCTGAATTAATTCTCAGTCTTAGAGGTGGCTGGTGATTTGGGGGGGATTCTGAAATGACGAGGTGCAAGCCAGCTGGAAGAAGTCACTGGAGTGCATCCTGGGAGCATCTAGCCTTGGCCCCTTACTGTGTTCCTTTTCTCTGCTTCTTTGCTCTACAAAGTGAGAAAGTCTGTAACCTGGTGGTTCTAAGCCTTCCTAATTCGACCATTTAATACAGGTCCTCATGCTGTGGTGACCCCAACCGTAAAACTATTTTTGTTGCTCCTTCATAACTGCAATTTTGCTACTGTTATGAATCATAATGCAAATATAGTCTTAGGCTACCCTGTGAAAGGGTTGTTCCGCTCACCCAACAGGGTCATGACCCACAAGCTGAAGCCATTGCTGTGACTGGTCCTATCCCCAGGATGTTCTACTCAAGCACCTGGGACCAAATAACCAGGACAGACCCCTCAGAAACCATGAGCCAAATTAAAACTTTCTTTTTTCAAGTTGTTCTGTCAGGAATTTTTTTTTAAATCACAAAAGTGGCTAATACAAAGTTATATGTAAAATCTAACTGTGTCTGTAATCTTGTTAAATGTGAACAAAATAAAAACAAATATGGGATCACAGGGTTTGGAAAAACACAATTGTAAGATAATCACAGAAAGCCCTCTCTAATTAATAAGACTCGAATGGGCAGTGTTTAGAATGATTCACACACAGCAGGAATGGCTGTCTTCATATCAGGGTAGATTTCTGGCCAAAGAATTCCACCATCAGGAGTTTAGTGGGGGCCTTTCTAGTGACAAGAGCTGTCCCCTCGTCAACAGAACATTTAAAAAAAGAGTTTCAAAATGGGGAATCAAAGCTGGAAACTGCAAAGAGAAATAGACCGACCCACGGTGACCCACAGATGACTTCCATGTCCCCTTACAGTAATGAGATGAGCAAACGGTAGAGAAGGAGATGGAGAATTCCATCATCAAACAACTGCCTCTAATTGACATTGATAGAATTCTGTGCAGCACTGTAACACAGCGCATACTATATTCACAGGCATCTGATGCTTTTAATAAGCTGGAATATATAAACCAGAGCCTCCATAATTTTAAAAGGATCCCAGCCTTTAAAAAAATATGTTGCTTGTTGATAATAAAATAAATCAGAACTCAAAAGTAGAACTAGGGACAGAATTGTGAGCTGTTTGAACACGGAGCCAATACATTTACAAACAAGAAACTTTTAAAACAATGTGAATCAAAGAGTAATTAGGAAACTTTCTGAACTGAATTGAGAGCAGAAAAACTAACAAGTCAAACATACCACCTGCTGCTAGATCAAAACTTGGAAGATATTTGCATGTTGAATATTGAACATGCAAATGAGATCAGTCTTAACCAATGGTTTCTACTTTCACCTTAGGCTGCTGGAAGAGCAAACTCAGCCCAAAATAAACAAGGGAAAGGAGACAGTAAAGATTGGATCAGAAATTGGTGAGAAAGGAAATAAAAACCCTGTAGAGAGATGAAAATAAAAATCCAGCTACTTGAAAGGGCTCACAGAGTAATGTACATAGAGAGTGATTAGGGACAAAGAGAAGAGGGGGGTGTTTTGGGAAAGAGAAAAGATATCGCTGCCAATCAGTTCATAGATATTAAAATGGGTATGAAAGGAGCAAGGTGAACAGCTTTCTGCAAATAAACCTGACAGCCCCCAAATGGGGGCTTGTGGGCTGGGCATGCATATAAATGTATGCTATGGTATATATATGGGGAGGTCAAAGGATAATATTGATTTTTTCCTCCCATTATGTGGGTCCTGGAGATCAGACTCAGGTCATCAGGCATAGCAGCAAACCCCTTTACAGCCTGAGCTAGCTCACCAGCCCCAGAAATTAGTTTTTGACTCCACCCATGGGCTTGGCTGCAGTGTGAATATTTTCATCTCCAGTTGTGCCACATCTCAGTCCCTAGATGAGATGATGAGTGGACTGAAGATGATATCAACTTTCCCATGAACGGGGTTCATCCCTTTCCCCTCCCACCTGCCTCAGAAGGATGGAGCCTTTGTCCTCTTTGGAGGATGCACTCAAGATGACATCTTGGAAACCGAGAGATGAAGTCCTAACCTGCTGGCCCCTTACAATGAAGCAATTAAAAAAAAGAATGTAGCAATTAAAAAACAAAAACAAAAACAACTTCATGGTAGTGAGTCATGGTGCTCTTTCTGGGTCAGCAATTCCCCACAAGGCTCATACAGTGCCGACTTGTTTGGTAGCCTATGCAGCTACGGAGAGATGGGGGAACCTTTAAGGTGTAGGGTCTACTGTGAGGAGGTGAGGTCACTGGCGGAGTGTCCCTGAGGGGATCTTGTAACTCCACTCCCTGCCTGTGTCTGTTTATTACCTGGCCACTATGATGTGAGGCCGACTTGTGTCACTAGGCACTCCTGCCTTGATGTGCAGCCCAAGGTGACAGAGCCCAGGGATCACAGATTGAAACCCCCAAGCCAAAATAAGTTTCTCAGTGTTTTGCGTGGTTGACCTCATGTATTTTGCAGTAGTGACAACAGTCTAACACATGACCTGCTGGGCTGTCTCTGCCCAGTCCTTTTCCTCTGCCAAGCCAGGACACTCATCTTCTGTGTTTGCTGTGTGTGAGGTGTATGCCAGGCTGGGAGGCTGGGCAATAAAGAGCCTCAAAGAAAGATGAGCCACCTGCTTCACGCCCTCCACTGGGAAAGGGGCTCCACAGGTGGGTAAGCCTGTGCCCCCTTCACAGCCCCCTTGAGGTGGAAAGGGAAAGGTTGCCTTGGTCCTCGAACCTTAAATCCCCAAGCATAGGAAATTCACCTTGGGGCTGTCAGTGTGAAAGGCAAGCTCCCCTGAGGAGGTGACTGGAAATAACCATACGTTCTCACAGTGGACATCCTATAAGGTCCAGGGTTCAGCTGGAATCTTCCAGAAGTTGGAGTCACGGTTGACATGTTCCAGCACAGGAAATAAGCAGGTGGGATGTCCATGAAGCTTAGGTGGGGACCTCTGAGATGAGGGTGGTGGGCAGAGGGTCCATGGCACAGTGAGACACACCGGCTGGCTGCTGGGGCACGCAGAAGCCTCTGGGCCTGCCGGCTGGGAGAGAGTCCCCATGCTGCTAGACATTTGTATTTCTGTGCAAAATAGACCAAGTTGCAATCACTGGAAATCCATCCAGTTCAAGGAAATATTTCATGCAACAAAAACAACAGCAAGTCTGCAGAGAGATGCAGCCTAAAGCCTTCTGTTCAGGGCCTGGCTCAGCCTAACATCTGCACAGACACATGTGGCCTTTTTCTGTGTAGGACACTTATGGTAAAGCATTCAGGCTCCATGGCACCACCCCCTACCCCCTGTCTTCTCTCTGCCCCTCACTCTGGCCCCCATCTCCACCTCCACCTTCTCTCATGCTCCTGTTTATTTTCAGAGCCTCGGGATCTTCCCCAACCCTGTGACATTTACTCTTCAGAATGAGAATCTTTTCTATTTATGGTTGTCAGAGTGAGGCTGCTGGGGGAGATTTTCCCAGCCTCCTCCTGCCCCGATGAAGGGGATGCGCTAGGGCAGGGCATCCATTGTATCAACCAGCAACTATAAAGGACTTGCTACATGGCAGGCCTTCCTTGTGAGTTGAGTTCCTTCCATAGGAGAGGCCTGAGAGGGTGGATGTTTCCGGCTGTGAAGGCTCCGTTTTAACACAGAGCCTGTATGCCTCAGCAGGGTAGGGAGCCGTTACTGAAGAGGGTCAGAGCTTGTCTTCTCAGCTTCAAGGCTATTGCTGGCCTCCATGTAGCCCTTAGGACCTATGGCTATTAGTGAATTGATGGAGGAACAAAGTCTGGGGAGACTGGGAGTTTAGAGATGGCACACTCCGAGGGGCTGTCCCCAGGCTCCTTACAGGGCCAGCAGTGCCATGTGTGGGCATAATGGTGTACGTGCCAAGTTCTTTTCTGGGTCGCTGAGAGAGAGAAGAATGCATGCATAGGCACAGGCATGCAGGCTGCAGAGCACGGTTGTAGGAAGAGAAGGTCTCTTGGGAGCTAGAAGAACAGGTACCCAGCTACTGTGCAGGAACCCCCAACCACTCACTGGCGCAAGGATACCAGCTTCAGGGCATGCACCCCCATTCTGCAGAGTGCCGGGCAGCAGCAAGCTCAGATTGAACCCGTCTATTGACAGGCCAGCACCGGATCTGTCTCATCGGCCTTAGAGGTTGTTTTTAGCCACGGAGCCTGGGTAACATGGGGGTCCACCCCAAGGTGTCTGTCCTCAGGGGCGCAAGGTCTGATGGGAGAGGCAGGTGCACGGGCAGAGATGTCTGATGCAGACGAGTGAGCTCTGTGGAGGGGTGAGGGTGGGTTTGCACTTTACAGCACTGAAGTGAGTGGAGGCCTCAGTCCTGCCGCCACAGGACTCACCAGACCACAGGACTCTGCTAGTTCCCCTGCTTCAGGGCCCTCTGACTTCTCATCTGTAGAATGGGTCACCCTGGGATGTTGGGGAAATGGGTTCAGTCCTGCAGTCAAGTGTCTGGCCTGGTGACTGGGGTACAGCGGATGTTGACTAAGCACCGGTTCCTATTTCTGACTCAGGAGAAGAGCAGGTGTTTGGTGAGCACCTGCTGTGGGCCTGACCCTGTTCAGGGTTCTGAGAGTTTGGTATGGTAGGAAGCCAGGTGCTATGCCCTTGCCTAATCACAAGGGTTGAATGACAATGGTGAACAGAGGCCAGCTCTGAGGGGAGGGTGGGACCTGGCAGGAGCTTCTCTGAGCAGGTTGCAGGTCAGATGAGAAGGCGCAATAATTGGATACTTACTGTGTGGATAGGCAGATAAGAGATAGGATAGCCTCATCTCTTCCCTTTGAGGCTCCCTCAACCCAAGACTCTGGAATCCATGACAGATTCCACCAGGAAAGAGAGCATCAGACTCTTAGCTGTAATGTTAAATGTGTGTCTATAAAACAAACAAACAAACAAACAAAACCCCATCACCATCAACGACAAAAACCACTGGGGAATCAGGGAGGTTGAACTTGACCTTGTAGTCCTAGTTAACCTCCTGTGCACTTTGCAACAGGAGAAGCGAATAAGCCTAAAGAAACAGTGGCTGGAAATGGCATCATGGCTGTGCAGGAGCGTAATGGCAGAGGGGGCAGGGTGAGCTGAGCCAGCAGCTTCCAGGCTCCAGCAGGGCAGCAAGAGATCCACACAGGAAGAGGAGAAGCCTGGGGTCTGAGAAGGCCCCAGTGGTTAGAATGCAGAAGATAAGCATTGGAGAGGAAGGAGAGAGGGCGTTCAAAGGATATCAGAAGGGTCCTGCCAAGAAACTGGCAGAGGAATGGCCCCCACATGGAGGGAAGCAGAGTAGCTCAGGCCAGGGAAAGAACCACCAGGAGAGAGGGGGTCTGAGGAATTCTGGAAGCTCCTTCAGGGCTGGGAATTATGGGAAATGTATCCAGTGGAAGGATATCATAATCCGCACAGCATCACATTGAGAGACATGAGCAACACTAACCTTTGGTGAAGATGCCCTTAAAAATGCTCAGTGGAAAAATCCAAAATTATCTAAACGATCCAGAGTCACTTAAGTGCTTCTCAAAGCAAAAGCCGACCCTATTTAAAGAAATATAATACAACCCAGTAGGCTCCAACATGCAGCCATGATTGTCTAGTATCTAATAAAAATTACTAGATGTGCAAAGAAACATGAAAATATGACGATAGCCAGAAGAAAAAAAAAGTCAAAGAAATAGATTCAAGAATGTAAAAGATGTTGGAGCACATAGAAAAGAAATATGCTTGGAGCTTTAGGAAGAGATGGGAATTAAGGGATCTAAGTGGGCTGAGGATTACAGACTCCATTGAACACTAATAGCAGAAAAAAATATGCTTTAACAAAATGCAGTAGGAACAAGAACAGATTTGATCCTGTGAAGAAAAACATGCTTTACAAATCACTGATATCCAGAGTTTACAGAAGACACAATCAAGGGAAGAGTGAGCATGTGGATGGCTAAGGCACCCGTGAGAATATCTATCCTGGTTTCATTCTGTTGCTGTGATAAATAGCATGACCAAAAGCAACGTGGGAAAGGTTTTTCTTTTCATCTTCCCCACCATAGTCCATCACTGAGGGAAGTAAGGAAAGGAACTCAAGCAGGAACTTGAATAAATGCTATGGAGGGAAGCTGATTGCTGGCTCAATTCCTCACTCATTCTCAGCTCAGGACCCACCTGCCCAGGGAATGGAGCTGCCCACAGTGGGCTGGGCCTTCCTGCACCAATCAAAAATTAAGACAATCCCCCCACAGCCACATCCGCAGACCAATCGCATCTAGGCAATTTTTTAGTTGAGGCGTCCCTCTCAGGTGAGGCTACATTGTGTCAGGTTAGTAACTGGGGCCCTGTATTATGACAAACACATATTCAAAAGATACTTAATGGCATCAGTCACCAGGGGAAATACAAGTGAAGCTGCAGTCAGCTGGCTTTATAAAGTTACTAGAACAGCTAAAGCTGAAGAGCTTGACACCAAGTGTGGGAAAGGCTGCTGATCCGCTGAAACTGTCTCACACAGCTTGGCGGGAATGAAAACTGACATGGATACTTTTCAAATCCGTTTGGCTGTATCTTAAGATGTTAAACAGGCACCCAAGATATGATCTATCCATACCAACCCCCGGGATGTTTGTTTACCGGTGAGGGAAAAAAAAACATACCTAAAGACATGTGTGAAAGTGTCTGTAACCCTTCTTGTGTGATAGCCAAGAACTACAAAAAATGCCCATCAATGATTGAGGAGATGAACAAAATACAATATTTACACTCGCTGGAACACTATGCAGTAATAAAAATGTTACAAGCAGCTGACATACAGCGGCGCTGGTATAACTTCACGGTGTCATACCAGATTTGGAAAAGACAGAAAACGAAAATTGTACAAATTCATCTACCCGAGCTTTAGAAAAGGCAAAAATAAAGTTACAGAGGTCAGACAAGGGCGCAGGGAAGGATTTGACTGCAGAGACTTGAGGGACGATCTTGGGTTAATGGAAATGTCTGCACTGTAGCTGCGAGGGAGAGCAAACAGCTGTGGGCGCGCAGCGCTCATCCAGCTCAACACGGGCAGCTTCTATCACAGCCACGCTGCAACAGAGCTGATTCCGAGAATGCTCTCCTGGTGCTGGGGAGATAGCTCTGTGCAAGTGTGAGGCCTGGAGTTCAGATCCCTAGCTCCCACGAGCATGGGAGGCCGAGACAGGACTCTCCAGAGGAGGCCAGCTGGCCAGACTACCTGCATTGGCAAGCTTTGGGCTGAAATGAGAGACTCAGCATCGATATTTAAGATGGAAACTAATTAAGGAAGACTCTTGGTACCAACCTCTGGCTTCCACATGTTTGCACACACACACACACACCAATGCATGCATGCATGCACCACACACACACAAATGCATGCATGTATGCACCACACACATACACACACACATGGGGGGAGGGGAGAGGAAGAGGAGAGGAAGGAAAGGGAAAGGAAGAGGGAGGGAGAGAGGAAGGGGGTCCAGTAGCCTTGGTAGGAGGTCTCTGCTGTAAACATCCCAGAAGAGAAAGCTGTAGGGGCTAGTTTTGCACACACTGCTAACATTCCCACTCAAGGCATTGCCAGTTCTAAGCCTATCCCTTACGTCTGAGGCATTGGTTCTTGACATGGCTGTGGACAGGTTAATAATATACTCAGGACTTCATCTGCTCTTTATACACTCTCTCAAGACTTCCTCGGCTCCCAACACTTAAATGTCAGCCAATATGAGCTGCGACTCTGGCTACATGGATGGAGTCTGAAGGAACTTCCCATTTCTCAGTGTTTCAGGGTAAGCTGACTGGAGGGACCTCAGCCTCTCTCCTTCTGTTGACAGCTCATTGGGTGATGCTGGAGTCAATTTATCTTCTCCATGTCTCAGAGGTCTCCCACCTGGGAGCAGCTAGACATTAGAGGCTGCCAAAACTCATGTTCGCAGTCCCAGCCATGCCAGGAAAACAGGTCTTCTCCTACCGAAAGCACAGTGCCTCCCCTCCCTCCTTCTTCCCTCCCTCCATCCTTCCCTCTCTCCTTCCCTTTCTTCCTCCCTTCCTCCTTCCCTCCCTTTTTCTAGGCACTTCCAAGTTATATCTGCTCAGATGTAACTTCCAAGTTATATCTATCTCAGTAGATGTGAACCCACCAAGGGGTGAATCTGAACGCTGGGTCTGAGCCCTCAAGTCTTCAAATACTTGACTCAAGCAACTTAACAAGAGTCACTTATTTATTTTTTTTATTTTTAAGATTCTTTGTGCATAGTCATTGTACATGGTACTGTGTATGGATGAAGTATGCTGCTGTGTGCTTGGTATATTCCTCCTGTGCCCTCCCCTACCTGTAGCCTCCTCTCTCCTCCCCTTAAGTCCTGTTCTCTCCCTTGAAGATTTTATTTCTACTTTCATGTCATATATACACACACTTGGCTTTATGCATTTATATAAAACCAAGACACCAAAAACGAGTGAAAACGTATTAACATTTGTCTTTCTGAAACTGGCTTAATGTATTCAATAGTATTCTCTCCAGTTGTATCTGTCTTTCTGCAAACGATGTCACTCTATTATTTTTTTGCTGAAAAAAAATCCATTGTGTCTTTGTACCATTTTTTAATCCATTCTTCTGTTGGTGGACACCTGGGTTGGCTCTCTAATTTAGCTGTTGTGAATAGCACTGTAATTCACACTGATGTGCAAGTATCTCTTTAATGTTGGCTGTGAGCACATTGGATAACTCCCCATGAATAGTAGAACTGGGTTATATATGGTGGATCTATGTTTAATTTTTTTAAGATTTATTTTTATTTTGTTTTTTTCCAGCATACCTTTTATTGATTCTTTGACAATTTAACATTCTGCACCTCATTCACAGTCATTTCCCAGCACTTCCGTGCTTGCCCCCCACCCTTATGACCTCTCCCATCCCATGGGAAAAAAAAATCAAGTTTAACTTGTGTGTCTATATACTCACTGGAGCATGGTCAAATGCTCAGCGGCCTGCTCTGAAATAGAACTGAGTTGTTCCCCTCCCACACCCCCACCAGATGCCATCAATGATGGAGAGCTAACCTCAGCATCTTTATCACACTCCTATGGCTTCCTGATTAGGTTGCTACTTTTGAGGGTGTGGTAGGTCGGGGTGGATATGGGGGTTGTCTCAGAAGCCTCCCATATTCCTCCATCTCCTTGCTCTTTACAGTCAGCAAGAGCATGGATCATGAGCTTCCATATGGTTTCTGGTGTCAGCACAGACCACGAACATGGCCCCTTGATGCAGTAGGACCAAGGACCAAGACACGGCCCTTGGCGGCAGCATGGGCATGGAGGTCACCATGGCTTCAGGTGGCAGCACAGGCCACTTATATTATGTATGGCTCTTGGTGGCAGCAGCATGGCCCACTGACATCAGGGGCAGCCCAGACTATAGATATCCACATGGCATTTGGTGATGACATGGGCCATGGACATCAACACAGACCCTATCTGCAGTAGGACCTCTGCCCCAGACATGGCCCTCGGTGCCAGCATGGATCCCGACATCAGCACAACCTTAGTTGGCAGTGCAGGCCGCTCATATCACTCTAGTCCTCATCACAGTGGTGCTCAGTCTCATCTCCAGTTCCGCTTCTCTCCACAGTGCATGTACCACTCCATTTTGTGTCCTTCCCACCTCTCCATCATGTACTTGCTCATCGTAGTGGTGCCAGCCACCTGTGCTGTGAAGGCTTTTTTTTTTTTAATTTTGCATTATGTGTGTGTGTGTGTTTGTTGGAGGTGGGTATGTACACATGATTGCAGTGACCTTTGAGGCCAGAAGAGGGCAGCAGAGCCCATAGCTCTGGAGTTACAGGTGGTTGTGAACCACTATATGGATGCTGGGAACCAAACTTAGGTCCTTTGCAAGTGTGGTAAGAGCCCTGAACTGCTGAGCCATCTCTCCAGAGTCATCACTGTTGTTCTTGGTTGTCCTCAGTGAAACACCCACTGAGTGTCAGACATTAAAAAAAAAACAACAAAAAAAACAAACAGCCACATTCCTGTGTGCTAGGCTCCCAAATGGTTCCTGAGAGGCAAGGCCACATAGGCAGACAAGGACAGGAGGGGACAATGGTGGTAGGTAGGGTGATGGGCAGGACATGGGCTGCCCATAGCTCAGCAGTTTGGAGCAAAGATTAGGGAGGCTGCCTATGAATGTTAGCAGCTGGAGGAGTGACTTGTTTTTCTCTGTCTCAGTCCATGCCCACTTGGCCACACACACAGAGGTGGTAAAACATCACAGCAGCAGGAATGCACTCTCTCTTCATTATAAACAGGAAGTAGAAAGTGCAGGAAGGAAAGGACCAAGGTAAGCTCCAACCCCAAGGGCACCCCTATCCCCATGGCCTACCACCTTACCTAGTCCCTGTCTCCCACTCTTGACTGTTTCCAGTCAAAACTATCATATCACAAATCCATCAAGGGATTAATCAATTGATTAATCTGAGCCCTCAGGATCTAACCGTTTCTCCAAAGGCCATCAGCTCTTAGTATAGGAGACTGGGGCGCGTTCCATATCCAAACCACAATGTCAGGCTGTATATTGCATCCAGGCAGACCGGAGGCTGTGCAAGGCTGATCCCCCACCCGCACCCCCTGCTGTACCCTGCAGTCCCCTGAGCCACTTATGCGGCGCTGATCACTAAAGCTGAATGAAGCCCCCATGCAAATAAGCATTAATTCAATGCAAGAAGCCATGGGCCCCTGAACAACGTGCTGGTGCAAAACTAGAAATATCTTTAACATCCTATTGATGGCTTTCCCCCACTGCTCCATGGCAAAATGAAACAGTAACAGACATCGATTTTTCTCTGGCAGGGAAAGGGGGAGGAAGGCTGGGTCTTAAAATGAAATTATGGTTATTGTTCTCCTGGTAGCATTTCTTCTGTGCCACCATGACAGATGGCTCTTTAAGTGACAACAGATTTGTATTTCATTAGGACACTTTAGTCAAAAGATCAATGGTGCTTCTCGGAGCCTCTCGCCATCCACAGGGGCGGATGAGCAGGGCAAGAAGCCTGCAAAGATCCGGCTAAAATTAGGCAGCTGCTGACAGCTGCCGGGGCAGCGATCACAGGGTATCGATCTCTGGAGTGACGAGCAAGCCCAGGGAGCCTTCCTGACCGGCTTGCTCTGTCTTCAAGGTTCTGTCCAGTGAAGTGGATCTGCCTAAAGAATCCAACTTTTAACATCGGGATCAATGTGAGACAGATCGGGCAGAAGGAGGCAGAGGTGGTCATCTGGGTCTCAGCCTGGGCTTGGCTGTCCTCAGTAAAACACCTACCGTGTGTCAGGTAGAGGAAAGACAACCCCTTGGGGGACAGGCTCCCATTCAGGGCCCTAAGAGGCAATTCCACATCATCAGATAAGAGCAAGGAGGGGGAATGTGGGGGCACGGGGGTGACAGCAGGGCATGGACTGTAAGGCTTCCTGTAAGTCAGCAGCTTGGAGCAGAGCTTTGGGAAGCCGTGGGGAACTAGGGAGCAGTAACACATGTCTGTGCCTCCATTCGGCCAAGTGAGAAAGGAGGGTGACACTGGCTATCATCGAGCATGTGAGCTCTAAGCAATAAAAAAGACTCAGCGATCTGGGCTCAAAGTGAGCCTGGTGTGTGCGTGCGTGCGTGCGTGTGTGTGTGTGTATGTGTGTGTTTAGGTCAAAGCTTAGAGTATCTGTTTCACCTTCCACCTTGTTTGGGACAGAGTCTTCACCATGTCTTACCGTCCAAATGTTGAGATGCAGACCACCATATCTGGCTTTCCATGGGTTCTGGGGATTTGAACTCAGATCCTCACACTTGTCCTGGATGAGCTTTACTCGACGAGCCATTTCCCCCAGCTCTGTTGTGCTTTCTTAGCTAAGTGACTCAGTCTTCCTGATGGTCCACCCAACAGAGGTACTCTAGGGAGGGACGACACCATCCTGAGTGCAGTGCACGGCCCAGCCTTCAGTCCAGCTAGAGAGCCAACGGACAAGATCCTGACGCCCACCCTGGGAGCGGAGCCTGCCAGTCACCTACGTCTGCAAAGCAGGAGGGATGGCTGGTGACTCAGGAAGTGCACGGGGAAGGGAGAAAAATAACTCACTGCCTCTCCTGCCCAGCTTGGTAAACAGCATTGATCGGAAGCAGGAGCCACTCTGGGACTGCAGACATATTGACAGACGGAGGTTTTCGGGGGGGGGGGCGGTCTGCGCTGCATGCAAGATTGGAGGGGCTGAACCCAAATGCCTGACAGCGCTGAGATGAGGCACATGCGGGGCAGGGGAGGCAGGAGAGGAAACTGCAGTTGGAACACTCTAGGCTCGGCCCCAGAAGGGGCGTCCTTGCGGCTGCGTTTCATCACCTGTCCATGCCGAAGGGTTATCTTCAGACTGAGTAGCATCCACGGAGGCATTTGTGGGGCCTGGGCCTGGTCCACACAGAATGGGAACCTTCTCCAAAGCAGGTGCCCCTCAGTTGCACATGGCCCACAGCTGTGGGAGGCCTACCTACCCATCTCATCTCCAGACTACATGTCACAGTGCTCCGTCCTGCGCAGGGTCCCCGCCTGGTGTCATCTTGACACACTTAACCTCTCCTATGGCGACCCTTTTTCCAGAGATCCTCACATCCCGAGACAGGGTGGGTGGATGGGTGTCTGATCACCTGGCCCGAGGAGACAGCCTGGCTCTGTTTTCTTGACTTCTGTCGAATCTGCCAGAAGGAGATGAGATAGGAAACATGTTTAAAGATTCATTTCCCACCTCTGCTCATCAGCCTCTGTGGTGATGGGCAGCTTGACCTTTGGGACTCTGGTCACAGCATCTCCTTAGTGCTTCATTGTCCTGACATATGAGGAGATGACAGTGAACCAGAAGGTGATGGTCCTCGTCCTGACCATCTTTCGTGCTGAGGAGGGAGGGGAGTCTGCCTTTCTGCGAATGACCCCTGTGACTGTAAAGACGCCCGACGCCCCTGAGGGCTTGCACGTCCTGGTCTGAAAAGTGAAAACTGCAATAGTGAATGAGTTCTAATAATTAGTTGGTGGTTGGGGGGACACCTGTGGATGATTTGGTGCCGTTCCCAGCATGTCATATGAAGCGCCGGAGAGTGAGGCAGACATCTTGGCCACCTCCTGTGACAGTGGAGGAGTCTGGCCTGAGAGGTCGCACAGCAAACTCATTCAGTTCACAGCAGACTTGACCCCAAGATCCAAGCAGCCTAGCGTCTGGCATCATAAAGTATGGATTTCATGTCTGTCCCTCAGACTCTCTACATAGGTCCGATAGAAGGAGGGGCTGCAGTGTACTGGACCCCACCCACACCCCCTTTCCTGAGTGTAACCGAGTCGGAGGAGGGGGCACTGAAGATATTCCTGACTTGGGAGCCATTTAACAGATCCTGGGCCCTTCCGTTGCTTGGCCTGCCAGTGAGCAGGGCTGGGAGCCCAGCAATACTTCAATTTAGAGACCCAGAGAGCATCACCCACCACAGAGCCCAACTGGGCTGGGTCTTGGACACCTGCCACTCCTCCCCCATACTTCTACT
The DNA here is from genome assembly GCA_028658305.1 of Pachyuromys duprasi. NCBI lineage: Eukaryota > Metazoa > Chordata > Mammalia > Rodentia > Muridae > Pachyuromys > Pachyuromys duprasi. Next base: position 104,857,052 of record CM053763.1, read on the forward strand.
CTTCCCCCCTTCCCCCTTTCCCTTTCATTTCCCTTCTTCCTCATGATGTGGTCTCTGTGTCTTCTCTCCTTTCCCTGTCTTATCTTCTGTCACTCTTGCTCTCCCCTCCTCCCTCGCCCTCCTGCATCTCCACTCTCTCCTCCCTTTGCTCTGTCATCTCTCCCTCATTCTTTCCGATCAAATCTCTTTTCCTTTCCTCCCTTGTCTCTAATTCCCCTCCTCCATCATTCTCTTATTCCTCTCTTTCTTTTCGCCCTTCGCCCCATGGCCTCCTCTCTGTCCCTTTTCCATTCTTCCCCTCTGGTAATCAAGCTCCTTGACAGCCTGCCAAGCAACCCCTCAAGATCCTTGGTAAAACATTGGCTGCCACCAGGATTGCTGCCAATACAAACAACACCCTCTCCCTCCCTGCTCATTAGCCACCGCCCTTGGCTGTTTGGCTGGGTCTGTGTAACTCTTTGTTTCCAAGGGGACTCCCTGTACCTTATGGCATCCATCTGTGAGGCACCGCAGTGTCTGTCTCCCTCCACAGCTCTGTGCTTTCACACATGGTCCTAGTTACTTTTCTATTGCTGTGAAAAGACACCGTGCCCAAGGCATCTCATAAAGGAGAGCATTTCACTGGGAACTTGCTTACAGTTTCAGAAGGTGAGCCCATGACCATCACGGTGGGGAGCATAGCAGCAGCCAGGCAGGCCTGATGTTGGAGCAGCAGCCGAAAGCTTGCCTCTTCTCTGAAGGCTGGCAGCAGGGAGAGAGAAAGAGACACTTGACCTTGAGTGGGCTTTTGAAGCCTCAAAGCCTACCCACAGTGACACACCTCATCCAACAAGGCCACACCTCCTAATACTTTCCAAACAGCTCTTCAAACTGGGAGGCAAACATTTAAATGTATGAGTATATCGGGGCCATTCTCATTCAAGCTAACACACACGCATTATATCTAGGACCCACAGGAGCCTGAGGAAGGAGAGGACAGCCGCTGCGCTGGCCATCATGCTCATCAAGTAGCTCCTGCTGCCCCTGCCTCTTCCTCCCAAGTGTTAGGACTAAAAGTGTGCACCACCACACGCAGCCAATATACATATTTTAAAGTGTGAAGTTTAAAAAAATGTTGGTGAGTTGACGGTTGTGCATTGTGCTAGTTTGAATGGGAATGTCCCCCACAGGCATGAATTTGAATGCTTTGTCCCTACCCGATGGAACTATTTGGGGAAGGACTGGGAGGTGTGGTCTTATGGGAGAAAGCGAGTCACTTGGGGCAGGCAGGCTTTGAGGTTTCAAGAACTGCTACCAATCCCAGTGTGTCTCTCTGCTTCCTGCTTACCAGTCAAGATGTGAGATCTCACCTGTTTCTGCCACCATGCTCCATCATCATGGACTCTAGCCCTCTGAAACAACGAGACCAATTAAACACTTTCTTTCATGAGTTGCTTTGGCCCTGGTGTCTTATCAGAGCAATAGAAAGTAACGGAGTCACGCACCTTGACAACTCACACAGAGAAAGGACACCCATCACCCCACCAAGAATGGGCAGTCCGCATTTACGGTTCTCATCTCCAGGCTAGTGGAGCACTCACCTTTCATCACCATAGACCTGCCTTGACGTTGTGTAGGATGGAGTCCTACTGTGAGGTGTCTGCACCTGGCTTCTCTGCTGAGCCTGGCTGTTTGGACCCATCCACACCGTGGCATTTTCCAGGAGCCACTGCTTTCTCTGGCATCGTATATTCAACTGTGTGGGTTGGGTTTCTGGTTAGCGGGCTATCTGCAGATGCTGCGAGCACCACCCTCCCTGCTTCCCTGCACCTGGCGTCTTCTCAGGATGTGTGTCCTGTGGGATCTGAGCACACCCTTCTGACGATACATGGCAGGCTCCAATTGCTGGCCATGTCCTGGGTTCAAATGCAAACCCTACAGCTGGTACTCAAGTTCTCTCCTTTGCCTGCTCTCTGCCCTGTATATTTGTTCACACAGCAGCCTAAGGAGAGAGGCCACTATTCTCTCCCCATCCCTTCTGCATCCTACTGCCCATGTCACAAGTCAGAAACTTCAGTGCAAGGGTCACCCTGTAGCACCTTCCCTCCTCTTCACCGTTCATCTTGTCTCTGCAGTCTGCCATGGGGGCTCTTTTCAGCATAAGCCACCTCCTCTAAGTGGGTTCTGCACAGCCAGGAATTAGACACACACTAAGTGTCTAATTATTGCACCTTCTCATCTGACCTGCAACCTGCTCAGAGAAGCTCCTGCCAGGTCCCACCCTCCTCTCAGAGCTGGCCTCTGTTCACCATTGTCATTCAACCCTTGTGATTAGGCAAGGGCATAGCACCTGGCTTCCTACCATACCAAACTCTCAGTTCCCTGAACAGGGTCAGGCCCACAGCAGGTGCTCACCAAACACCTGCTCTCTTGAGTCAGAAATAGGAACCGGTGCTTAGTCAACATCTGCTGTACCCCAGTCACCAGGCCAGACACTTGACTGCAGAACTGAACCCGTTTCTCCAACATCCCAGGGTGACCCATTCTACAGATGAGAAGTCAGAGGGCTCTGAAGCAGGGGAACTAGCAGAGTCCTGTGGTCTGGTGAGTCCTGTGGCGGCAGGACTGAGGCCTCCACTCACTTCAGTGCTGTAAAGTGCAAACCCACCCTCACCCCTCCACAGAGCTCACTCGTCTGCATCAGACATCTCTGCCCGTGCACCTGCCTCTCCCATCAGACCTTGCACCCCTGAGGACAGACACCTTGGGGTGGACCCCCATGTTACTCAGGCTCCGTGGCTAAGAACAACCTCTGAGGCTGATGAGACAGATCCGGTGCTGAATCCTGGCCTGTCAACAGACGGGTTCAGCCTGAGCTCGCTGCTGCCTGGCACTCTGCAGGACCAGCGGTTCTCAGCCTTCCTGATGCTGCGAACCTTTAATACAGTTCCTCACGCTGTGGTGACCCCAGCCATAAAACTATTTCTGGTCTTACCTTACACCTAAATATTTTTTTTCTACTGTTGTGAATCGTAATGTAAATATTTTTGGAGACAGAGGCTTGCCAAGGGGGTCACGGGCCACAGGTTGAGAACCACAGCTTCAGGGGGAGCGCCACTCTGAGAGTTGGGGACCAGAGGGCAACACCTTCCCTTTCTTAGCACTCACCTTCCCCAAAGCCCTGCTCAGAGCCTGCCATCGGTGTCTGGTGACATTATAGTGCCTGTGACCCAGAAAGCCAAGAGAGGTCACCAATGTTGCCACACACAGCTACTGCCACCAACCATGCCAAAGCGAGGAGCCTTCCCAACAGTGGGAGCTCTTAGCCAACAGCTCAGCTGAGGCCAGGTCCAGGCTGCATCTGGTCTTTCTTCATCCTATTTCCAGGCGTGATGTCTTCGCTGGGCTTTGCAGGGCAGACAGCAGGAAAAACCGGCCTCAGAAGGTCTGTTTGCTTGCTCTAGCTCCAGGTCCCCCCTTAAACGAGGTGAAATTACCTCCTAATCTCTGTTATTTCTACTCAATGCTTCTGGAAAAGCCCCACTTGATATTTTTAGGAGGAAAAATATGGGAGAGTTAAGAGCACATGATTCTGTATAGAAAGCAGAGGGTGGAGAAAGCCTGTCAGCTTGTTGTTTTATGCTCTGGGCCTCCTTTATGGAAATGGAGCCAGGCAGGCTAATGCCTGCTCCCCAGAAAACTGAGGGAGCTTCTCTGAGACTCTCATTGTGAGGTGTGGGGGGACAGCCTTTTTGTCCCCTCCCCCCTGGGGCATGGGGTTCACTTTCTCACTTCTGGGGCAGTCTCGGCTCCTTCTGACCCAGGCTGTGCTTAGACTGCCTACAGAGCAGAGCCCTTCAGCCTGAATAACATCTTCTCCCTTTCCTACCCACCCCTGTCTCCCTGCACCCTCAAAGCATCTCCATCTTCACTGAGGCCAGAGCTACGGGTACATGATACTGAGCCTCTGAGTTAAGCAGTGTATGCCATCCCCAAATTTGCTTTCTGCAAGCTGGAAACCCAGGGTAGCCAGAGTGTGACTAGAAAGCAAGGGCCTGGGGCAAAGGGGGGTCCAGATGAAGAGTGCTGAAGGCCCTCAGACTGGAAACATCAGTTTCCAAGGACTGGACCTAGGGTGCCTCAGAGCAAACAGAGGTGTGTTTGTTCTACCTTTGTGGCATTTAGGCCCCAGAGAACTTGTGTGTGACCCCCAACCATAAAATTATTTTTGTTTCTACTTAATAACTGTAATTTTGCTACTGTCCTGGATTGTAACATAAATACCTGTGTTTCCTGATGGTCTTAAGTGACCCCCTCCCCCTTTGAAAGCGTTGTTCAAGCCTCCCAATGGGACGGTGACCCACAGGTTGAGAAACTCTGCTCTCTACTCGTGTGGCTCCAGCATTGATCTCTAGAACGACAAGACAGGCTCTCATAAGTAACACTCCACCCGCCCGCCACCTGCAGCATCTCGGCACAGGCCATGGAACACACGCTACTCAGTTGAGAGAAGTGATGAACTCGTACTGTGACCATCCCTGAAACGGCATCTCCCAGGAGTCAGCTCACCTAACCAAACGCCCCCGTGTTTATATGGCCCACACTGCACTGCACCTGTCAGCTCCGATCACATGAACAGATGAACTCTCCGGAGGAACTACGGCTTCCAGTACAGAGAGACTGACAACGTAAGGACAGGAGAAGCTGGAGTCCATCCTCTGATAAGACTCAGTCCCGTCTCTGGCAGTTGGGATGGTGATATGGTTGGCTCTGGTTAGTCTCCAGGGAGGGGAACATCTTTCCTGGGAAAACTTGCTACCGTTTTCTCCAAATACGCTTTTTGCTTGGATAAGGTTGTTATTCTCCTATATGCCTTAGCTATTCCTTTACACATTGGATAAAGCATCCTAATTTAAAAGCACCTGCCGAGCCATCTTGCTGGCCCTTTATTGACCGCACGATAGCAAATACCTCCTTTCACTATGTCTTGCTTTTGTTCTTTTCTTCTCACTGGTGCTGGGGTAGAACTCAGGGCCTCACATGTCTAGGATAGTACTTTACCGCCAGGAAACTACGTGTCCAATACTGAAGATTCAATCAGTTGCTATATCCAGGCCTATTGATGTTTTGTGCATTTTTGTTTGAGTAAGAAATTTCTACTGCAAGGTCATGAACAGTACTCACTCTTTCCTAATTTAAAAAATCATTCTTTAATCATTATGTGTGTGGACATGTGTGTGCAGATGTATGTGTATGTGGAGATCAGAGGTCTGTTTGCCCACCAAGGGTGCCATGCCTTTCATCACCTCTAGCCCCTCTTCTGCCCCAGACTCAGTTTCCACCTACAGCCTACGTGAGCTCCATGGAGCTCTTTACTTTGTGCTAAGAGTGTGATCCCCATAAAAGAGGCTTACTCATAAGTCTCACTTGTCCTTCAGAGTGATTTTCCGGGAGAACATCAGACTAGCCTATCACACCCCAGGAGCCTCTCGTGGGATTCTGGGAAACTGTAACGGCATTGTGTTTAGAGGCTGACATTTTTAGGATGTCGGTTCTTCCTGTCTATAAGCACACTCCGCCACCACCACCACCCCAATTCGGTTTTCCTTTTATGTCCTTCAGTAAAGCATTATAATTTTCTCTTTAAAGGTCTTCCACATAGTTTACTGGATTTATTCCCTGTGCGTTGAGCATTTATTGGAGCTTTGGAAGGGGAAAGAGCTCTGCAGCTCCATCACTTAGGAACAGACCCCCACCATCCTAGGCAGGTCTTAAACGGCTCTGCCCTCTGTTCCCTTGTAAACCATTACACCCTCAGCACAGAGAGGCCACGAGGGTGGAAGGAAATGAGGAATGTGACACTTTTACAACACTGGAAACATCTGATAAATGCTGGCTTGTCCTAGAACCCTCATGGGCTCGGAGTTATGCATCTGAATGTGTGTGTGGTTGCCTCAAGGTGTGAACCAAGGATTCACGATTGCTTTGGACTCAGTGAGAGATTATGTCTCAAAAAGCAAGGTGGAGGACCATTGACCGAGACATCTCATGCTGACCTCTGGCCTCTACACACACATGCGTGCACATCAGCACACTCCTACACTCAAAGAAAACAATCAGGAGCAAAGCTGATGCACTAGATGCCTGCCACACCCATGACCAAGAGGGATACACAAAAACACTGCACATAATGCTATTCACAGCACTGAGACGCAGCAATGCCAACATGCCAAGCTCCCTGCCAGCGCAAGGATTCACATGCTAAACACAGAGGGGGCCGAATGGCAAGGCGCACAGGCAGTGGGCACGTGAAAGGATGTTTCATTCCCCTCCTAACCAGGGAAATGTGTCCGCAGAGAGAGGCTGGGTTTTCACGTAGCCCGCAGCTAAAGCTGGAGAGGATTGACAGGCCCTGAAGCTTCTGGGATGCCAGGCACCCTGGTGCCCGAGGGTGTTGGTGCTAATGGACTGGCCTTGGCAGGAAGGCAGCTCAGCAACAGGTGTCCAGATGTGAAATGAGCGCCCCCTTTCATCCTGATTGGCTCCGTCCCTGGGGTGCAGTGATGGAAGCAGTCACAGGAGTTAACAAGAGAGCACGCAGCGGGGGTTCCTCGGAGCCAGGCTTACTTCATAGATCAAAGACGCACAAATAGGGGGCTGGTGGTTCCTCCCTGTGCGGAGTGTAAGGCGATGGTGTAAAGTGAGGCAATCCTACAGCCATTAAAGGGGAAAGGCCCCCAGAGTGCCCTGCTGCAGGGAAATGAAAATGGGGTGCTAGTCAAGAGCCCATTTACTGGCATGGAGAGAAAAAAAGCCATTGCCAAGAATATTATCAATGGCTGTATTTGAATGGTATGATTCGTGTTTCATACGTGTTTGAGGTGTGTGCATGTGTGTGTAAAAGCCCTTACATGTGTGTGCACCTCATGTGTGTTCAGGTACACGTGCCTGAGGAGTGGAGGTCAGAGGTCAACACTGAGTGCTGTCCTCAAATGCTCTTCGCCTATTTTGTGAGACAGGGGCTCTAACGGAACCTGGAGCTCGCTGATTGGCTAATCTGGCTGGCCAGTGAGGTCCATGGATCTGTCTGTCTCCTTCCATCCTAGGGTTGTAAGTGCAGACTGCCATGCCCATTTGTTGCTGTTGCTGTTTGTTTTGTTTTGTTTTGATTTTACACTGGGAATGTCCAATTGGAACTCAGGAACTGGAACTTGGTTCTTCATGCTTGCACGGCAAGCATTTTTGCTGACTGAAATTGTGTCCATTTTTACCCACCCTGATTTCTGCAGAGGTGCAGCCCACTTCTCCTTTTTTGCCCATCAGGTGGAAGCTTCTGACAGTATGACTCATCCCTTTATAATCTGGCATGGGTACGAAACCTCTTGGATTTTCTAGGCAGAAATAGATGAACATTTGTCCAGGGCCACACGTTAAATCCAAGGGGCCCAACTTATGGATTGGGGCCTGTGAGGTCACGCATGGATTTTTTTTTCTTTGAGTTATTGGAGAACATGAGGAATATTCTGGTCCATGGGATAAATAACCCTGAAGGGCTCACAACCGGTTTAGAAATGTGCATCCTGTTCCACAGTGAGTAAGAATGGGTTAATAGGAAGCTCTCTTATACCAGAAGTTTCCATTCTGTGTTTCAAAGAGCCTGCCCCATTGTCGTGACTGAACTCACTGAAGGACTCCTGTTTCCCTGTGGTGCTTCATCCACGGGCAGGTTGCACAGTCCCATGCACACTCAGCACAGGAGCACACGAGCTCCCTGCTTTGATGCTGGCTCTTGGTTCTGAAGCCACTTTCATGGCTGCATCTTTCATCTGTCGCATTGATTAGCTTTTCAATTACTGCAGGCCTCTGGAATCAGTATCTAACAGTATCAGCTAGGATTCAGTTTCCCCTCGGGGGGCTGTTCCTACCCCGCCTTCCGTGTCCCTCCTCCATGTGATCTGAGGTGACTGGTGGGGAATTTTTCATCCTGCGAGTGAACTCCCTGCTGTTGGGGGAACTCTTTCCCTGGGGCACTGATGACAAAGTAAAGCAGGATTGATTTCGCCAAAGTATAACCTGGGAAATGAATGGGTTTATTGGGCCTGCTTACAGAGCATGAATAAGGAAGGTGTTACTTACAAAAGTGTGGGTGCTCCCAAAGCAGCTTCACCACCAGAAAGTTTCACCCCAGCATGGATGTCAACAGCCCCATAGATTCATAGATGGAGCCCCCGCCCAGTTAGCACCTTTCCACACTCTGTATATCTGGTATCTCTGATACCATGACGTCACAGGCAATGTCAGGCAGAATTACATACAGCTATCTGGGAGGTGCAGGAGGAAGAGACTGTTCCCCCCTCTCTCCATGAGGGGACATCAACAGACAACAGGCCCAATCTTTTTGTTTGGTGAAATGTGTGTGTGCGCCTGCATGTCTGTGCGTGGGTATGTGCACATACACCAGTGGAGGGGCCCTTGGAGGCCCCTGAATGCCCTGGAACTGGAGTAACAGGCATTTGCGAACTGCTGGACGTGGGTACTGGAATCAAACTCAGGTCCTCTGCAAGAGCCGTGCACACTCTTAATTGCCGCATCGCCTCTCCTGTAAATAGCCACAGCCACTCTGATGAAGACAGTAGAATGGGGCTCAGAGCCCAGCGCTCCGAAACAGCTGCCTGCCACCACGCCCGCCCCCTCAGTCGGCGTGTGGAGAGTGTGGGAGCTGCTTCCGGAATTGGGTGGGCTTTACTTGTAAAGTACAACTTGCTACGTGAGCAACTAAACAATCTAAAAAGGCAAAGACAGAGGCCTGAAGAGATGATGGCCCAGAGCTCCAGGGTACCTTGCTGCTCTTGCAGAGGACCCGGGTCAGTGCACTCACATCAGGCAGTGCGCAACTGCCTGTAACTCCAACTCCAGGGGATCCAGCACCCTCTTCTGGCCTCCTCGGGCACTACACTGACAGGTACAGAGGCACACGTGCACCAATGGTAATAATAATAAAATAGCCATATTTCTTTACTGCTAAACAAAGGGTTGCTTGGATTCCTAATATATGGATTTTTTCAATGATAAAATCCCACCCCCTTAAATAGCCTTTCCTCTAGATATGTAACTGGCCAAAGGACACTTCGGAAGTTTCCACAGACAGTTTGTTTCAGTCGGGCTTTTCTTTGCATCTGTTGCAGTTTCTACTTCATATATTTGAATGCTGCGCAATTGGTTCGTATTGATCAAGGTCCGTTGTATCTTTATGGTTATTACATTGTTAATCTTTTAAAAATGACCTCCTCTGTCCCACTAGGTCTCTTTTGTTACCAGAGTTAATGGAACAGGCCTACAATCGCAACTACAAGAGCAAGGGCTGGCTGGGGTACAAGAGGGGTTCAAGGCCATCTGGCAACCTAGTGAGACCCAGACTTAAAACAAGGATGGCTGGGGACACAGTTCTGTGGTGTGGTGTTGGCTTAGCACATTGAGGCCCTGGGCTCCAATCCCTGTACCAAATTTTTTCTCTTCTCTTTTGGCCCCATCTTCTTTTATTGAACTCTGCCCTTATTTGGTGTTGTTATCCACTCTCTGTGGTATGTGTGCTGTGATACGTGTGTGTGTGCGTGTGTGTGGTGTGGTGTGTGTGCGTGTGTATGTATGGTGTGATGTGGTGTTTGTGTGTGTATGAGATGTATGTGTGTGTGTTGTGATACGTGTGTGTGTGTGTGTGGTGTGGTGTGGTGTGGTGTGTGTGTGTGTGTGTGTGTGGTATGATGTGGTGTTTGTGTGTGTGTGAGATGTATGTGTGTGTGTTTGTGTTGTGATACGTGTGTGTGTGGTGTGGTGTGTGTGTGTATGGTGTGATGTGGTGTTTGTGTGTGTGTGAGATGTATGTGTGTGTTGTAATACGTGTGTGTGTGGTGTGGTGTGCGTGTATGATGTGATGTGGTGTGTGTGTGTGAGATGTATGTGTGTGTGTGGTGTATGTGCAGCTGCAGTACATGTGTACAGGTGTAGTCACCCAAGGAGGCCACGTATGTAGTCACACAGGTGTACTGCACGCAGGTGTAGTCACACGTGGAGGCCAGAGATGGATGTCCAGTGTTTCTGTCCATCACTCCTGTACTTTTTATATACTTTTATTGGATTTATTCATTTTATTCCATGTGTAAGTGTTTTCTCTGCACGTGTATATGTGTATCACCTGGGTGCTCCTTGTTTGTGGAGTTCAGAAGAGGGCATCGGATCCCCCTAGAACTGGAGTTACAGGTGGTTGTGAGCCACCCTGTGGGGGCTGGGAATCGAACCTGGCTTCCCTGCAAGAGCAACCACAGTGCTCAGAACCATTGCTCTACCTCCAGCATCTTATTTTCTGGGACACGGTCTCCCCATGAGCCTGGATCTCATGGACTTGGGGCCAAAGATCCCTCTGTCTCTGCCCTTCGGCGCCAGGTTGCAGGTGCCAGCCTCATGCCTGGCTTTTCTCAGCTGGGTGCTGGGGATCGGAGCTTAGGTCCTCAAGCTGGCCCAGTTAGCCCCTCGCTGAGCCATCTCTCCAGCCCTGATTTTGTTTTGAAGTGCCTACTGGACACCTGTTGTGGTGAATTAAAGGAGAAATACCCCAGAGACATATATTTGCATGCTTACTCCCCAGATCATGAACTCTTTAGAAAAAAAAAAACTGGGAGGCGTGGCCTCATTGGAGGAGGTGTTTCACTGGGGGTGGGCTTTGAGGTTTCAAAGGTCCATGCCACGCCCAGTGCCACTCTCTCTCCCTGCTGCTCACACTGTGCTCCCTGCCACGATGATCGTGGACTAACCCTCTGAAGCTGTAAGCAAGCCCCCAATTAAATGCTTTCTTTTGTAAGAGTTGCCTCGGTCATGGTGTCTCTTCACAGCAATGGAACAGCAACTAAGATCCCCGTTCTCCCCGGGTGTTTCTGGTAGAGTAACCATTGCTCCTGCTCACAGGAGAGATCCCTTTACCAGCTGCATTTCTCTTACAATAGCTATTTTCTGGTAGTTTCACCCGTTTCTATATGTCTGTCCTATTTTTGTGACACCCACTGCTGTCTTTATGCTTTGTGGCTTTTATTCCCACCTTGTTTTGATACTGTGTTGACAGGCGCTCTGGTTTACATTTCATTTTTGTACTTTTGAGTGGTGTGGATCGCAGGCATTTCTCAATTGACCAACTTTTTAATCTTTCTTATTACATTTGCTCTCTCTTTCTCTTTCTCTCTCTCTCTCTCTCTCTCTCTCTCTCTCTGTGTGTGTGTGTGTATGTGTGTGTGTGTGTGTGTGTGCATGAGTGGTGCTGTGTTGTGTTGTAGGGAAAGGTAATGGCATTAGGCTAGAGGTCAGAGGTCAACTTGTAAGCGTCTTTCATCTCCGACCATGTGGATCCCAAGGATTGAGCCCAAGTCATCAGGCTTGGTGGCAAGCACCTTTAGCCACTGAGCCATCTCATTGGCCCTTAGTTAGCCAACTACCTTCTCCCTGCCCAGATCCATGACCCACCATGAAGAAGAGAAAACTAACAGCATGCCGCCATCTTACTCTACTTCCTGCCCCACCCCAACTTTCACCAGTGGGATTTCCCCTCTAGTCTCTTATCTCCGAATCCATCTTTCACATTGTATAGCTTTTCTTTCGAGACCCAGACGACTCGTATCCTGTTCCGTAACCATTATGACAGCATTTGGTCCGATGTCATTCTTAAGATTATTCTGGATGCCCAGGCTTGCCACCCTGTAGGCCTGCTGCTGTGAGTTGTTTGAATTATCTTCTGGTTGGTTGGATTAAGTCTTCAAGTAGATTCTTCTGGAGGCTTAGAGGGAGCTGAGTTTCCTGAGCCCTTGCATATTTGAGAATGCATTTCTCTTATAGAAAGCTGTCAGCTTGGCTATACACATAATTCTCAAGTAAAATCATTTCCCGGGACACAGCTTTGCAGCTCATGTTCTGCGAGGCTCTCTATTGAAACCAGGCAGATAGAAATTAATTCTCTCTTTATCTTCCCCCTTGCCATGTCACTTACCTTCCAGCGCCCTTCCTCTGAACTCGGCCTGTGCTTTGCTGGAACTGACAGACTGTTAGCAGATAGGATTCCAGCACAGGTTTTAGACATGTATGGCCTGGATTTGCTGCTGCTTCCATGTGTCCCTTGGAGTGTGGTGCCTTGCTGGACTGCTGCTTCTAAGCAGCAAGAGACTCGGGAGTAGATCTTATCCAAAGGCAATGGTCTGGAAACTGCTCTACCCATGATGAACAGAGTCTCTGTTGCTGTCTGCAGGCCTGGACTGAAAGCCTTGCTGAGCTGCTAACTCAACCGTAAGCAGTAGAGTCTGGACATCAGTGGTCTGCCATACCCTGTCCCTCTCTTGCTATGTAACCTTGTCCATATCTTTTCCCCTTCTCTGGACTTAAGCTAATTGATTTTTTTGTTTTGTTTTGTTTTTGAGAGAGGTCTTGTGTGTCCCAGGCTGGCCTCACATTGGGTATGTAGCCCAAGATGACCTTGAACTTCGAATTCCCTGGGGTTTACAGGTGTGCACCATCTTTCCCAGTCTTATTTATTCAGCACTGGGTGTGAACTTGGGGTCTCATGCATATTAGACACACATCCTACCAACTGAGCCGAATCTCAGTCCTAGATTACCATTAATGAAACATGTAAGTGTTGGTTGCTAAGTGACTCCCAGGGCCACTTCTAATAGTAGGATCTGGATTCTGATAGGGGGTTGGGTAGTGAGAGGGAAGGACAGTCTTCTAGAATCCCAGAGGGATGAAGACGCTGCAGAGGAGGAAAGGGCATGAGGGACCGGCTTAGTGTCTGAGATACAGGCATAGAGGCTGATCAAGGGTTGGAAAACTGCTGCAGGCACGTGCTTGCCCCACACCAGAAGGCAAGCTAGCTCATCCCCACCTGCTCCTTAACCTCTTGTCAATCACTTTCTGACCACCCCGCTGCCCACTCGGCCTTCTCCCTCCTGACATCTCAATGCCAAGTTGTCACCTTGAGCTTGAGGTCCCCCCCAAACCTACTTCCCTGTCTGTGCCCAGCAGGTCCCTGGCTGTCTCCATGCCCCGTCCCCTGTCTCCATCTCCACTGAGACAGATGTCTAACATACAGATGTCATTCTTCTCTGTCCCCTCCTCGGAGCTTCTCAAACTACTTAGTCTTAGACATGGGATTTAGGGGTACAGACCCAAGGCCGGGGTCCTGGGTACCACAGAGCAGAGCTTCAGGCAAAACAGGTGCAGGGCATAAGGAGCAGGCTCCGTCCCCGGTTCTGGTGGAAATGAAGTTATTTTTATGCTTCCATTTTAAATAATGGGAAACTGTAGAAACTTCTGGGGACTTAGGTCGAGCCTCCAGCTCACTGGGATGCTCTGTTCCCACAGTCACCCAGCACGTCAGTACGGCTGTTCTTTCTGTGGGCTGCGCTGATGGCTGGTGGTGCTGATGGCTGCCACAGCAGCTCTCTGGGCAGGGCGGCAAGCCTCCAGGCCAGCTGGAGCCTCAGGCAGCGGTTTCGGTTCCTCACAGAATGCCCTCCCAGTGTTCCTGCCTCAGCCACCCCGTTCTTCACCCTTGGCCACTTGTTCTCTCTGCTCCTGGCCTCCTGGTAGTCCTGTGCTCTTGAATCCTCAGTACACCCGGGACAAAAGCCTGCGGCCCAAAGGCTTCTCCGATATTCACCTTGCAGATAGCCCTGGCCTCAGAACCAGGCTTTCTTTAAAGAATGTGTTTGTTATTCTTGAGAGCCCCTTGGCCCACCCAAGACACCTTCCTGTCAGGGTCTTCACACCTGTGCTGGTGCTTTTTTTTTGTCAGCACAAACCTAAATGCATCTGGGAGGAGGGAATGCAATATTCATGGAGAAAACACGGCCACAAGATTGGCCTACAGGCAAGTCAAGATTACTATCTTGAATAATGATCAATGTGGGAGGGCCCAGCTCACTCTGGGAAGTGCCACGCCTGACAGGTTGTCTAAGATGATCCCACAAGGGAGACCAACCTGCTCTTGTCAGCTCTGCTCCCACTGAAAAGGTGGGAAGTGGCACTGTGGATGGTCAGCTCTGGGCGAGCCATTGCTTGTGGTATGTTGAGGCTTTGGCTCCGTGTGAGGGATAGCAGGTAGAGCCGGGCATGTGGCCGGGCCTCAGTCCCATGAGAACGTGGGGAAAGAAAGCCAAAGGCAGCAGGCCTGACCTTAGTCCACCAGGATGGCCTCCTTTCTTTTACCAGGTCTGTACAAGCCACACTCTGTCACCCTGTTCCTCTGTCATCTTCTGAATGCTCTCCTCGAGCCCACACTAAGCACAGCTCCCTGCGGCTCGCAGCTTGCTTTCTTCCCCTAACCTGCACTTCTCTGCCCAGTAGCCCAAGTGTAGACCACCTCCCCATCCCACGAGCCCCTTCCAGACACAGGTGGCCTTCCTAAACCTAAGGAAGCTTATATTTGAGGCTCTCCAGAGCCTCTTCCAGGGCCCGGAGTACTATAGCTAATGAGCGTTGTCGATCCGTAAGATTAATGAGGATTAGAAGGAGCAAAGGAAACCTGCTGGGCTCTCAGATCTTGCGGCACACATAAAAAGGATCCTTGACAGAGCATTTCCCAAATTTGACAGCAGCTCTGAGCGTTCCCATGACGTCATCTGCAATGCATTTTGAAGGTGAAAGACACTTGGAAGGATGGATGACAGCACCGGTTCTGATGAGCTGTCTGGAGGAGAGCCCAGCCCCGTTTTCTATTCTTCTGAGAATCTTGAGGCAGTGAGGTGGGGGTTGGGAGATATGGCCCAAAAGACCTTAGAAGACAAAGCCAGAAGACATTGGGTCACAGTGGGATTTGCCTCAACCCCACACTGCTGTTGACAATTGTTGGTTTCTGAAAATCCAGTTGGGTATAGCTTGGTTGCTCAGTTTAAGTAAATATTAGTTTGCATGTTTAATTTTGAATCTGAATGTTTCATGTTTTTTGTGTGTGCGCGCGGTATTTGTGTATGTATGTACTTGTTTGTATGTGTGCATGCATGTGTGTATGTGTGTGCTAAGAGGCCAGAGGTCAATGTCAGTGGTTTCCTCAATTGCTTTCTCCTTTGTTCTCTTGCTGAATCTCACTTGCTCCGCTAGACTGCTTGTCAGTAGAGTCCGGGGATCTCCCTATCTCTGACTAGCCCCCAACTACTCCCTACCCTGGTGCTGGATTACAGATATGTGTTGCTGTGTCCAGGTTTTACGTGGATGCTGAGGGTATGAATGTGGGTCCTTGGGCTTGGGTGGCAAATGTGTTCCTAACTGAATCAGCTCCCTGGCCCTACATACTTTTCTTAGAAGAGGATGGCACGAGGCTAAGAAGGATGACTCAGCAGGTAAAGCTGAACAGATGAGTATATGTCTCAAGCACGGAGGAAGTCAGAGGACCAGCACTTCTGCACTCTACAACCTGAGGTGTCTGTGTTTGGGGGAAGGGATTATACATGTGAGGGAATGGGTTAAGCATGCACACACAAACCCACAGACATGATGCCCCCGGGTAATCTGATCTTCATAACACTTGGATGTGCTGCCTCCAGGTCTTACTAGACTTGGAGTCATAGTCCATGACCCCAATAAGCCAGAGAACCAAGTGCCTCTTACCTTAGCTCTTAGCCAGGTCTTTTACCTGAGAGCTTTTTCTCTTCCCCTGATCCTTCCTGTCAGCTCTCAACCCACTATCCACTCCTTCCTTCTTCTCTCTTCCTGCAGCTTTTCGAGACATTGCTCAGCTCTGTCTCCTGTGCTCAGCCTCATGTTGGTGTCCATGCTTTCCTTATCCCCCCTGCCTGGAACCTCTCCTGCAACTCACCCTCTTGTTCTTCAGGCTTGAGCTCATGTCTGAAGCGTACTAGGCTCTGATTGACAAAATGAGCCCACAGGGAGGCTGAGTAGTGTGTCTTCTGGACTCTCCCTGAACAGCAGGACAGGCTGCATCTCAGAGCTGTTGGCTCCTGCCCAACCCTCACCCTAATGAGCTCTAGGCCAGCAGCATCAGTGGGGTTAGGGACGGAAGATGTGCCCTGGTGTCAGGAGAGCACGTGGAGAAAGAGGTCCCGATCACTTGGGCCGTTGCTTTTCTCTTCTCCCCGTGCCCTGCCCTCACCTGTTAGCAGAGCTGTCCACATGGCAGCATCTTCAGCATCTTTGAGTGAACACTCGGATGCTCATAGTTTAGATGGGCTTCTTTCTGGAGCTTGTGCTGCACACATGTCTTGGGTACCTTAAAGCAGGAAGGACCCCTGATCCCCTGATCCCTGGTCCCTAGAAATGAGTCACAAAGGAGTGGTGGTGGGGGCACACAGAAAGGGCTTGCCTAAAGGCTAAAATGTGGGGCTTCATAATTGTTAGACCTCAGTGAAGGGTTTTAGGCTTGGGGTTTGAGAGGGAACATTGTGAAAGGTTTCCTTTTCTATAAGATGTCAATTAGAAGAGAAAAATGCCATTAGCCGACAGGCAGAAAGCAGTAATTGGGCACTATGAAGAACAGTCTAGCCTACTAGGTAGAATGAGGGTTCCTTCAGAGGAGGGAGGAGGGGGAGTAGGTTGAGGGTTTTTGTTTGTTTATATTGGCTCACAGGCGGCTGTTGATGGGGGTAACCAGTAAGCACCCAGTTGCAGGACATCAGATGGTCCATAGGGACCTTTCCGGGTCTGCTGTTCCTGTGGTGGAAGGGACAATGAAGAAGAGGATCTAGAGACATATGCTACCATAGTTCCGGAAATCAAATTATTGCAGTTACTAGAATTGTCACAGTTCACTCAAAATGGAGATTTTCAAAATGGTGTGTCCCTGACCGACACTTGCATCCTATGGATGACACGGTGAAACTAGCTTATCAGAAGGATATTTTCTTTCTCCTCAGAAAAGTGTAGGTATCGCTAAAGAGGAAAAGCAAGCAGACAAAAAGAAAAGGAGAAAACCCGCCTGCCAGCACCATCTGCGGTGGTTTGAACGAGAATGAGTCCCTAGGCTTATATTTTAATATTTGGTTCCCAGATGGTGGACTGTTGAGGAAGGATTAAGAGGCGTGGCCTTGATGGAGGAGGCGTGGCTTTGAGGTTTCAAAAGTCCCCCACCAGGACAGGCCTAGTCTCACTTTCTGCCTACAACCTGCCTTCAGATCAGGTTGTAAACTCTCAGCCAGTGCTCCAGGCTCTGTCTCCCATACTCCCCACCATGATCATGGGCTAACCTGCTGAAGCTGTAAGCAAACCCCATATTAAATGCTTTAAAAAAAAAAAAGCTGCCTCGGTTCCAGTGACTTTTCATGGTGTCAGAACGGTTAACTAAGACACCATTTCTTTGAGTAACTTCCACCTAACATTGGTTATAAAATTGGTTATATTTTCTCTGGGATCTTGATAGTCTGCAGAGCAATTCAGGTCTCCTGTGACATTTTCCATGTATACCATCATTCTGAACTGTGGAATTGGTGTGCTATCTAAAATTCTCCCTGGCCCCCGGGGTAACATGTAGACATTCATTCCAGTTTGAGGCTGTGATAAGCAGCACCCAACACGTTAGATCTTAGCACACATCTCTGACGCGCTTCTAGATTGGGTTTTCAGACTGATGTTATGCAGATTTAGGGAGTGTCCCCTTTCCATCTTTGAACATGATCATGCTCATGTGTGTGACAGGAGAGACTTGACATCTGTGATCTGTGTGATCCTCCAGCTGCCTGCTGAGCTCACAAAACCCAGGCAGGAGGGACCCATTGAGCCAACATCCTCCCAAGCCATGGACACGAATCAGCGGGAGCTGTTCATCAGCAGGGCACACCCCAGAGAGAACTGAGGGTGAGCCAGGTGGATGTCCAGGATCCTGTCCCTTCCCCTTGTTCGTCTAGGTGACACAGATGCATAAGGACCATCTGGAGTCTCTTGCGCCTTTCTCAAGGAGCATTGTGGCTCTGGCTTCACTGGCCACCATCAGATTTCTGAGGCATGCTGGCATGACAGGCATTGCATGAAGAGCAAAGACCCGGGGCCCAGTGGCAGGAGCCTAGCTTCTGTGGGCTCTGCTGTGGACTTCTATGACAAGGCTCCACCTGTGCAGGGGTGGCACGAACTATCCAGCTGTGGGCCAGCTGTGTTTTCGCTCCTTCATCTAGATGCACAGCAGAACTACACTTCCCAGCCTTCTCTGCAGCAGCTGGAACCAGGTGACTGTGTTCCAGCCAATAGAATGTGAGTAGAAGTGAGGCAGCTGTCTGCTCCAGGCTTGAGGACTTCTCTTGTACTCCTTACCCTTTGCCTGCCTGATGCGACAGTGTGACCCTCCATGCCTTGCAAAGGGACTGCCTCCCACATAGCAGCCTACAATGTCCAAGAATGCAAAGAAGGCAAAAAGAGAGCAGTCTGGCAGGATGGGGAGCATGTGCTCATTGTGGCTTCCTCCACAAGGGCCTGACTCAGACCTAACCTGGTCTCTTTCCATCTTGTGGTACCATCCAGCTGAGACATGTTCTGCAGGTTACCACACGAAAGCTGCTGCATGTGGAAGGTGAGTTGTTAGAGCTGTTGGTGAAGTCACACTTGGTCAGAACTCAAGGCAGCTTCATGTGGTCCCTCATCCTCCGTACGATACACATGGCTGCCTTTCCGATCCCCGTGACTGGACTGTGGCCTTAGGGAAAGAAGTGTCCCTGTTTTTCCAGAGCAGTGACAGAGTGGAGATTCAAGCTCAGGCTTTCTGGACCCTGATCCTGAGACAGGCACAGTCTGGAGAGGCTACATTCTAGGATGATCCTAATTCCTTCCAGATGAGGAGGAGCAGTAAACAGTGTGTAGGCTAGAGAGGTGCAGGCTGGGATTGAGGTTCTCAGGAGAGGGCGTAGCTTCCTTCTGCTGCGGTTTCCTCCTGTGTCCAAAGCAACTGATAGAAGAAAGTCTAAGTATGGCCAGAGTCATAGGTTCAAAGCCCTGCAATCCAGCAGCCCCCAAAGGCTGGGCTCAACGTGTCCCGATATACAACTAAAGAGGACAGTGAGAAGAAGCAGGTGGGACTTCAACCGCATGTGCAGAAGACAAACACAGCAGGGTCCTGGGACCTCACCTCCACCTGTGAGCTACCAAAACCAGCTTGAGGTTTAAATAGAGGCGTCAGTACTGGGGCAGGAGGCAAGAGGCACGCACAGCTCTTCAGTCCTGCCCCACAGGTGTTCTGGTTGTCCCTTGTCTAAGTTCTGGCCCAGCAAGATGGCATGAGGAAGCCCTTGTAGCTTGAGGGGACAGCTGGCCACCTATCGGTACAGATTTCTCCTGCCGGGGTACGGACCTGCCATCAGGGATAATCGCCCTCCTGTGAGTGTGATCCTGTGAGACTTTGCTCTTCCTAGCATCCAGGGTGACTGCAGGTTTAGAGCTATGATGGGTCTCTGTCCCTCCTGCCCTGAAGGGGGTCATGTAGGCAGACACTCCTTGAGTGATTTAGTTGCCTGAATGGAGTCTAGCAGGAGTCTGACCCAAAAGCAAAGGGGAAAGACAAATGGAGGCAGAGATGCCAGGCATTTGAACCCTGCCTTGTGGGCATCAAACGGGGAGTCTGCTTTTGAGCAAGAGCAGCTTCGAAATGCTGGTTCCGTGTCTACCATCTGCGATGGGATTATATTCCAAAGGGCCGTAGAGGTCCAGCCCTGTGGTGTAGTACTGACTGTGGCCCTTCCCAGCTCCCAGGAAGCCCAGGCAATGGCCCAGTTCTGTATCAAGCAAAGAGCCTGACAGTCCCAAACACTTTTCCAGACGCTGTCTGCTGGGAGCTACCAGGTCCTGATGATTTAATAATGGAGCAAATGAGAACCCCAGTTCCCTGGGGAGGAGGCTGAGCTAATCTGAAATAAGAGTTGAGGAAGTTGGCCTGGTTTGGGCTGGTTATGTGGGGCTGGCCTTCAGGGACTGCTCCTTCAAGGGAGAGGAGCAGTAAGATTTGGAGCAGTTAATTAGGAGAGGTCTAGGTGTTGCCTTCTCTTTCAGGCTGGGCAGGAATGAGGAGAAAGGTTGGCAGAGTTGGGCAGGGAAGCCCTGGTCCTTAGATGTGCCCATGTAAGGTCCCCCGGGAAGGGGTCTGGGTAACTGAAGCTCTGTCTTCCCCAGCCTGTTCTCAATTCCCCCAGGACGCAGCGGGCATGACCAGAGGTTTGTTTGTGCTTAGCATTTTAAACATTTTAAACATTTGTTGATTTACTCAGGGGAGGACAAAGACAGACAAACTAAATGCTCACCTTTCACTCCCTGGAATCAGAATTGGTTGGGCTGGTTGCACCTGCTCCCGTATCCACGGGGCCAAACACCTGCAAGAGTTGAGGTCCTCTTGCCTTAGGATACAGCCCACCCTCCTCAGGGACAGTTGGGAATGGTCGCACAGAGCACCCCAGGACATTGGCGACCTCCCTGTGTTCACTTTTGCATGGGGCACTCATTGCCCCAGCAAGCTTTGTGCCTACTGGGGCTTAGGCCTTTTTGTGAAGTGCTAATTGGAGAAGCAAACTTTCATTCTGTCCACCTGGAGGGATTCTCAAGGGCCGCTTCCTGCCAGTGTCTCCCCTGGTCACATCCTGGGGCTCACAGCCTGGACCTCAGCATTCCCAGGATTAAGTTATTACAGTTGGGGCTGGGAGCGAGTGCCAGAGCATGTAGTTGGCAATCAGAGGGCAACTCCATAGTGCTCTCTCTCTCTCCTCCCACCTTCATGTGGGTCCCAGGGATTGAACTCAGGCTGCCAGGTTTGCATAGCAGGTGCCTTTACAGGATGAGCCATTTCACTGGCACCCTTCTGGCATCCTTCTTGTTTTTCATGTCTCAGAGAGAACCCCATCTGCCTTCACAGCACACAATGGGCATTGTCCATGCCTGCCTCAAGAGAGTCCTAATGATGTCACCCTGCACGGCTTTCTCCCAGCACCATTCCTCCTGTGATGGCCTTGATTGCTCTGATGATCTATCTCCTCTTCCCTCTCAGCCCAGCACA
This sequence comes from Pachyuromys duprasi, assembly GCA_028658305.1. NCBI lineage: Eukaryota > Metazoa > Chordata > Mammalia > Rodentia > Muridae > Pachyuromys > Pachyuromys duprasi. The sequence continues at coordinate 104,878,038 of CM053763.1, forward strand.
CTGGCTCCTGGAGACTGAGACCTATTTGTCCCTAGCTGCATCACCAGGTAGGCACATAGTAGGGGTCAGTGGGACTTGCTGGAATGAATGAGGGTGAGGGCAGATGCTTTCACCATCCCAAGCTCTTCCCTCAGAATGTTCTGAAATTATTTTCTGCCCCTGGGCACACTCACCTCCTGCCCTCTGGTTATTCAGGAGGCCTTCTCCACAGCAGGAGAAGACCAGAGACAGCTGTTCCCTAGGTGACATTTTCTGGCTCCTTCCTGAGCTCCTAATAAGAGCCACGTTTTAGGGGTTGGAGAAGACTAGACAACTGGGTAAATCACGGTTTTTTAAAAATGGGCCAAACATGGATTTACACAATAGCCTGTGACAAACGTGTCTTCGGGGGATGAGCTGGCAGCAAACATCCATTTTTCCAAAGGGCGTCACAGCCCTGGGAGAAATAATGAGGCCTGTTTAAGAGTCTAATCACTCTCCAGTGCTGACAGGCTGGAGAGGGAGCACTGCCTGTCTGTGTTCATGTGTGCCCTGCAGTTCTATTCTTGGTCCCAGATAAGCATCCTGATCCCAGGGGTGGCCTGGCTTGTCCAGCTTTTCTCCTCCTGCTCTCTGCCTCCCTCCTGCCCACACATTATTTCAGGGAGTGCAGGTATCAGAACCTCATGGGAGCCTGAGGCCCAGGTGTTCTAAATAACCAATGAGCCTTTTCCCCCTGCCCTGGTACTGAAGCCAGCAGTAGAGGGTCAGTGGCAGTTCCTAACCATCACCTTTGAATCTTTGTGCACATTTTTTTGGTTCCTTCTCCCATCTGATCGTGGGTCCATCTTCTCTGCCTCGATTGTGGACCAACCACCAGGAGAGTATGTGGACCCTGCAACTGAGTCCAAGTGTTCATCATCTCATCTCCATGCCATGATGGTTCATCCCCACTGTCAAATTGGCTGTATTAGGAGTCACCTAGGAGACACACCTCCACCTGTATCTCTGAGGGCTTTTCCAGAGAGATTAATTGAGGAGAGAAGACTTACCCTGAAGGTGAGGTGAGCTACGCCATCCTGTGGGGTGGCATCCTAGAGTGAATAAAGAAATGAAAAGCCAGAGGAGGAGAGGAGCATTCTGGGCTAGAATGGGCTCCCTTGAGGAAGCCTGGTTGGGTCTGAATGACAAGCTGGAAGGGCAGAACACCTAGGAGGGAAGAGCAGCCACAGCAGCCACAGTTCACTGCTTTCAGATCTTCAGGCCTCTGGTTTAGAATATTCCAGAAGAAGGTTTTCAAGGTGTTCCTGGGTCAGCCCTATCTGCCTTCAGGAATGGGGGGGGTTGGCTTCTTGGTAGGGGTGGTGAATGGGAAAAAGAAGAAGGAGGAGAAGAAGGACAAGAAGAAGAAAAAAAGAAGAACAAGAAGGACTAGAAGGAGGAGGAGAAGAAGAAGAAGGACAAGAAGAGAATGGTGATGAAGAAGAAGATGATCCTGGGGGCCCCTGCTCACTTGATTTTGAGGTCTAGGTAAACCTGATGCACATCTGCAATGAGGGGACTGAGGCCTCACAGGCAGTTCTTATAAATTCATCAGACTACATCCTACTCAGGAGTTAACCCTGCCAGCCACAGTAACACAATACTTCATCTGCCCAGAACTGTGTGAAGCCAAGCCTGGGAGTCCTCTGCTGAGTAGCATTCTAGGAAAGAAAGATCCTCCTCCTTTATCTGCTCTGACACCCATTTCATATAACGAGGCCTCAGAAACTTCATAGCAGAGCAAATGCCACCATTAGCTCAGTGCTGTGATGGCAGGGTGATTTGGGGAGTACCTAGCTCAGCTCCGATAAAACGATATCTGGTGTTGGGAAGAGGGTGTTTCTGAAAATTGAGGAGAGTTGGAGACTGAGGGACCAGCCTGGGTTTGCAGGCACAGTGAACTGTCAGTGATTCACCCCGCCACACGCCCCGCATGTGCCATCTCTTTCCTCTGCAATAGGAACCACAGACACTTCAGTAGGTTCCTACTCCAGTGAGCTTGCCCTGGCAGAAGACAGCTGCTGGGAAAGGTGTCTCCTGCTGAGCTAGTGAAGAAGGGGTGCCTCTTGCATGCTGCGGCATGCGCCCCTCTGTGTGGAGAGCTCCAAGGAAGATAAGAAAGGCTTATCGGTCTTTCCCCTGTCAGCGGCCCCCAGGAAGCGTGACTCACACTCCACACTAACACTCCCTGTTTATCTCAAGAAAGGGCCCTGGTTTCATGTCCCCTTTTTCTTCCAGTTCTCGTTGCTCTGCTATATCACCTGCATACAGAATAGCACAGTGCAGAGTGGGAATAAGGGCTGAGCGGGGAGACACATCGTTCTTAAAGGGCTCGGCGAAGCTCCATTGCTTCTCTTAGAGCCTGGCTTGTGATGAAGAAGGCAGGAGGCGGCAGGATCTTGCTGAGCTGGAGGAGGCATGGATGAGGTGGGGCTGTCAGATCTGGTGAAGGGCACTGGCCAGGTGGCGGTTCAGGGTAGAGATTGGAAAGGGGGTGCCAAGTACTCAGAGAGATTTGCCCGCATACTGAGCAAGAAAAGCCACTGTAAAGAGGCTCTGCCCGGGCTCTGTCATACACTTGACCCTATAGGCGAGATTCTACAGGGCCAGAGAGGATAACTTGACCGGTCTGTGGCCGCCTAGACCTCACTCTGGGACCCAATGGCTCTGAATTGCCTGTTGGGGCTGTTTGGCTCTCCTGGACAGGACTGGGTAGCTGACAAGACCTGAAGTGGGATGCTCTCTTCAGTTCCTGTGCCTCCGGCCAGGGAAACACTGGGGAGCAGCGTTTGAGCCCACCTGCCAAATGGACCACTGTGTCATCTCAGTTTCTGTCTTTCTGTCTGTCTGTGTGTATGTTTTTTCTCCTCTTCCTCTGTCTGTATGTGTGTTTCTCTTTGTCACTGTCTCTGTCCCTCTCTCTCCTCTAAAAGCACATGCATTTGTCTCCAGCTTGGGACCCAGCTTAGGGGTCACTCAGAGAGGCCCAGTGGCTCCCCCAAGGGCATATAACAATGTCAAAGCCACAGCCCCTGTATTCAAGCTCTGAGCCCAGGTGGCCTCAGAGATTTGTTTTGTCTGAGCTAACTTCATTTCTGGACAGTACCCACCTACCCCACCTCCGCTGACCACCAGTGAGGCTGGTTTTGTATCCTCACAGCTTCCATAAGGGAAAGGAGTCTTTAAGACAGAGGTCAGAGGGAAGCTCTGGACCAACCTGCTCATCCCAGAGTCAGCCAATCATTTGCTGTGTCCAGAGCTGCCTGCACATGGCTGACATTCCATGATGAAACCTGCTAAGTTGCTGGAACCTGACCTGCCAGAGTGCAAAGGGGACACTGGGTGATCACTGTCCAGAAAACACCTGGCCCTGAACACATTCATAGCATCTGGTCACAGGGCACCTGTCTCCTCGGGATAGATTTCCCCGCGCAGAGGGAGTCTCCTGATCAAGCAGCTGGATCTCAATGGGAACACAACAGTTATCACCCACGGAGGACAGTGTAGGACCGATCTAGGCTTTTCACGCACTTTGTTTACACCAGGCTCAGGGCACAAAGAAGCCACTGGCCTCGGGAGTATGCAGAGGCAGAGGCCGGCCTTCCCTCCCAACAACATTCTGCAGAGGAGACTCAGGCAGCTGAAACCACTCTTCATTTAGTCTCACTCTTGGAAATTCAAAAAGAGCTGGGTTGTGAGTTGCAGGCCTCACTGTGAAGAGACCCTTTCAGTAAGAGGGAAAAGTAGGTGGCGGCGGCAGCCACAGCAGCCGCAGCAGCAGCAGCAGCACCATCACGACCACCGCTGTTGCCAGCAGCAGCCAGTGGGTGCACCAGCCCAGCAGGCATGCCACCTGCAGGGAGCTCAGCCTCAGTGTGGCCCAGCCTCCTCACTAAACCCGCCATCAGACTCAAGCCGTGGGGACCTCCCCATCTCAACAGGGGGAGGGTTCTACCTCCAAACTCACACCTTCCAAAACTCAAAGGCACCACAGCAACTGTGCCCATCACATGCAATGAGGCTGTGTCGCTGAGCAGCTGGAGTCATGGCTCGCAGGAGGACAGCACTGACTGCTCTTGCAGACGACCTGGGTTCGATTCCCAGCACCCGCACTAAGGTTTACAACAGTCTCTAAGCCTAGTTCCAGGTTATCCAATGTCATCTCAGGCCTCCACGGGCACTGCATGTACATGGTACGCAAACATATATGCAGGCAAAACACCATACACACGCAACATGAAACCATATAAAATCTCCAGAAGTTTTTAAAGAAAAGAAAGCTGTCCCTGTAATCTCGGCACTTGAAAACAGAGGAAGGGGCATCAGGAATTACAGGTCAACCTATGCTATATAGTGAATTTGAAGCCAGCTTGAGCACATATATGATCATATCTCAACAAAACATGAAAGGGAGAGAGGGAGGGAAAAAGAGAGAGAGGACAGAGAGAGACAGAGAAAGAGAATGAATATCAAAATGAGCAAGGGCAAACAAAAGCCCCACAGATGGGCAGAACACAGCTTCCCCCACCTGCTTGCAGCCTTCAGCAAGTCTCGAGGAGCCAGCGGTGAGCAATACTTCGGTCCTGACTGGAGCCATGACCCCAGGATCCCAGGAAGAAAACTGCGCTAGGCCCCAGGTGAAATGAGAACGGGAAAGGCATTGTGTCTGTCAGCGTGACGTTGTGATGGCTGCTGGAAAGGCCTTTCACCGTGGAATCGAAGCATTCTTTCTGTTGGCTCAGTTTGCCTTTCCCTGCTGGAAGGATTGTGCCAGCAGTGTGGCATGGCCACCTTGGTGCTCCTGGCCATGATTAGAGCTGTCATAACTTCAGGGCTTCTCGGGCACACATTCTGTGGTGTAGAAAGCCATGTGCAGGGGTTCTCGGCCGCAGTTACATAAGAAACCTTTGTTCTGGAGCCATCTGTTCCCACAGCCCAGAATGTGTGTCCCCCTGAATCTTATTTAGAAAATGTTGGTCTTTAAAACTCCATGCCATTTGTCAGGGAATTGTCACCACACAGTCTGGGCACTTCTGTACCAGCCTCACGAGCTAGCAGCCATGTGCCCACCATACCGCCCCTCCGTCATGTGGGGAGGTCAAGCTCCCTGCTGACGTGAGTGATGCTGGAGCCTTGTGCTTCTGACCAAAGACCGCTCAGCAGGGCAGGGGACATCATGTCCCAGGTCCCCAGGCCGTCTCCTTCTGTCCTTACTCTCAGATACTGTCATTTCTTTCTTTCTTTTTTTTTTGTCAGCAAATTTCTTTCTTTTCTGATACTGTCATTTCTTAAGAAAGCTGTGGTCCTCTGAGACCATGCAACAGGTGAAGGCGCTTGCTACTGAGCCTGAGAACCAAAGTTTTATCCCCAGGACACACATGGTAGAAGAGGAGACCTCACCCCTGCACATTATCCTCTGACCTCCACACACGCACCATGGAGCATACATGTGCCCCCCTCAGCCCGAAATAAATATATTTAAATTTGTGTCTTTAAAAGAAAGCCTCTCACGCTGGAGAGATGACTCAGTGGTTAGGAGCACTTGCTGCTCTTGCATTGGGCTCGATTTCCAGCATCTGAATGGAAGCACATAACTGCCTATTACTCCGGTCTGATGGCTGGGATTTCAGGGTGAGTCTGTGTGGTGTGTCTGCAGCCTGTGTCCGGGTGGGAGGTGATGGTCTCCCCTGAATCCTTAGATTGGCAGTGTATGCATGCAGTGGCCATGTGATTCCTGGGGAGGCCAAGGGCAGCCAGTCTCTTCGTCACTTCCCCAGCACATATCTACTCTTTGGGTGAAGACTAGGCACCTGACGGGTCTTTCAAGGCCCCGTGTGACCCAACCATATCCACTGTTTCTGGCTTTGCCCTGGGTTTCAGCACCCTTTAGTTCACACTGCTCTCTCTGAGGGCCATGGTTCCTCTCCCCTCCAGGTTTCTACCTGTGCTGGTCTCCGGGCCTGATGTCCATTCTTCTCATGAGAACCCTTGTTTTATCTAGAGGACTTATCTTTTGTAGCCTCTTTGAGAGGCTGCCTCCCTCTTCTCCGGCCTCCGGTGCCATGAGGATAGATGTCCCCAACCAATTCATTAAATACTTACTTGTTTAGTGTTGGTCTTGAGCCTAGACTTCAGGTTCCATGAAGGCAGAAACTGCTTCTGGCTCAACTGCCACTATGTCCCCAATGTGAGCCCAGAGCCCAGCCCCGAGTTGCTGCTCAGTTAAATGTGTTTTGGCTGCCCAAAGGAAAGAGTGTTCTCTCCCTCGTTGCAGAGTTCCAGAGTCTTACAGCTCATGGAGACTCAAGTCCCAGCCTGTGGACTCTACTGCTCCACATTTGTCTCTTCGATGAAGCTGAGGGCTCAGCCCACCAGGGACCACCTCCATGCCACACCCCAGAAGCTGCTGCAAAGAGACCCTCCCCAGTGGCAACTGGAACTTTCTAGACAGATGTTTCCTGCCTGCCATTCCTTCCCACCTGTGCCATTCGCTGGGAGGGAAAGGGGGCTGAGCTTGAATTGGACAGAGTAAAGTCAGGGGAAAGTGGATGGAGTGGTAGAGAATTCACCACGCACCTAACAAGCAAGGTGCTGTCCTAAGCCCTTGAGAAAGCCCACACCAATCGCAGCACCTTCTCAAAATCTATGTGAAGAATAAGCTTCCATTCCCCCTCTCATAAATGAGGGAACTAAGGCACAGAAGAGTTAAGGCACTTGCTCAAGGTCTGCAGGAACTGGCTGGTTCGGGACAGAGCTCAGCCCAGCTGAGCTCCTGAGCCACAGGGATCACAGCTGTCTAACGTACTTACATTTGGGCACAGAAGGCCAGGGTGGAGGTCTGGGGGGTGGGGGTGTGCATGAAGCTGTTTCCTGGTGTCAGGCATGTACTGAGGTGAACACAGATGTGGTGGTGAGCTGTAGGTCATGGGGGCGCCCCCAAACAGCCCTGTAAGTGGGATGGACTCTGATGTTTAAGATATGCTAGAGGGATCTGGGGAGAGCATGGTCAACTCCCAGCAGCAAGCAGGGGGACCAACTGAGGAGGAGGACAGACAGGGGATACCCGTAGTCTGGCCAGGGGCATCTGCCAGCCCCACGCTGTGATTCCTACACCACTCCCTCACTTCTGGAAGGCGAGGAGCAGGTGAGTGTCCCGCTTTGTGGTTCTGCAGGAGGTTAAGGGGGCTAGCTGAGCTTCCAAGTTTGGGTGACAGTCACAGAAGTACAGGGCTGCAGATGGCCAGGCAGGAGTGGCTTTGGCATGTGCAGGTCAGCATCCCACTGAAGAACAAGCGCCAAGCGCGGGAGGTCAGCTACCTGGTAATCCCAAGCATCCAGATGAGAAGCTGTACAGATGCCCAGGGTTTCAGGCTGAGCCCTGCTGCTGGCACGCTGCAGGATGGAGCCCACGGTGCTGCTGCGAGAGCCTGTCGCTGCAACGGCTGCATCTGGGGGAGCGCATGTATGAGGAGCGCAGCGGTCTCTCCTGGAACTGCTCTGCTTCAGTCCATCTCCACGGAGGGGTTTTATCGGAGAAGGAAACACGATCAGCCTTTGAAAGTTTGGAGCTAAAGTGGACACTGCCATTTCTTTCTCCTCAAGCGCCTGGTGGAGCCCAGAGGGAACGAGAGCTGAGGCTGGCTGGGGAATGCAGCCAGTAGAGGGCGACATCGGACCAGCAAAGCCCTGTCTGTGGGGGCAGTGTGGCGTGCTGGAGTTTCAGGACCTATTTTTCCCTTCCTACCTGCCACTCACACCCCCATTATGACTTTGATTCCTAGAAAACTCTCTAAAATCAGGGTCAGCCGCGACAGGGAGATGGAGTCACTCAGTGTGGCTTTCCAGGTAGTCTGTCTTGTTATTTTTGGCCTTTTCTTTGTTCTTATGGATCAGCCTCTGACCTTTTCTGTCCACAGTGTCCACTCAGAGACTCTCTGGATAACTACCGATAGGGGTTGGGGGGGGGGTTATCACCTAGGACAAGCCTCAACCTAGGAGAAAAGAATCACACATTTAATACATTATACACATTAAATATCCAAAATATATAAAGAGCCCTCTAAAGACAATAATAATAAAAAAGCTTGCTGTAACGGTTATTTCTTTTTGAATACACACTTCACCAAAGAGGAAAGACAGTGACAAGGAGAGACATTCAACATCTTTAGTCATTTCCTAAAATGCAAACTAAAGCCACAGTACATGGCACTTTACCCCTCAGAAAGCAAACTGCCCACAGCCTGGGGCACAGAAGGAAGGGCAGTGGGGGAAAGAGTTGCAGAGACAGAACGAGAGCAGAAGGAAGCACCGGGTGTGGGAACGTTTATTATCCAAGTATCTATGATGATTTCATGGCTGTATACATTTGTGGAACTCAACAGGCTGGTGTGTTAAATGCGTACGGTTTGTTGTATGCCCACAACAAGGCAGCAAACCTGCCTAAAATGTCACTACCTCCAGGAATATTGAACACACCTGGCTGTGTGCCACAAGGATTGTCCTCATCTCTCTCTACCTCAGGACTCTTTTCTGTAGTCCCTCGGCCCTGAGAGAGGAGGGCTGGCTTCACCCTTGGCTGAGTTCATGGGGCTCCTCACACGGCTTGAGCTGAGAGCAGATGTGATACCACAGTGGGGCATGCGGGCTGGCTGGCTTGTGCATCTCTGCTTCTACTGAGAGAACACGCCCAGCCCAGACTTCTGCAGGGCAAGAGACACTAGGAATAGAGCCAAGTACTGCTGTCACCTCTGCTGAGGTCAGCCACTGTAGCCAAAGTCACTCATTGCTGCCAGGGTCGGCCAGAAGCCACAGGAGGCTCAGGACATGTGTGTCCAGCCAAGATCGGTAGAGCTGCCCAGCCAACCTACAGAGGACCCCAGAGAGGCAAGCAACACGTGTCTTGAATTCAGTCAGCAGACTTCTCTGAGATTGGCCAGGCAGTCTGATCACAGTAAAACACACACACACAAAACAACAAAATGGGATGAGCAATGTAGAAAGGCTTGCTGGAGGAGGTGAAGCCCAGTGCTTTTGGGTTTTGAAACCGGGTGTATTATAGCTCAAGCTGGCCTTGAACTCACACTCCATCCATAACCGGGTACCGGGTTGGCCTAGATCGATACTCTTGCCTCTGCAACTCCTGGGAACACCAGCCTGAGCCACCACACCATACTCCCGCTGGGTTTAATGGTAAAAGTGAGCCAGCCAGAAGACTTCAGAGGAGTGTGAAGAGACCACGCCTGCAGACCTGGTTCAGTCCCAGAGCTCAGCCCACCCTCCAGGGTGGACAGGAGGGAACGTCCCGCCCACAGCCGAAGGCCGTTGGATGCCATGAGATGACAGTTCAAGGATGCAGGGGACCAGCACAGGCTCCGGGGAGGCTCACCTTTCTCGGTGAGCCGGTGGTGGTAGCAGCCACGTGGAAGTTGGGCCCCCAAGGATCTGAGTGAGCTTTGTGTTCTGGGTTCCGCCCACATACAAACCCCGGGAGAGCTATTTGAAGGATGACCCCAGAGGAACCAATGTTGCCTGTTCATTCCAGAAATTTCCTCTACATAAGAGGCTGCCTCAGCTCTGCCAGAATCCTTGACTGGGGGCCGACTTTACCCTTCACTGTGGCCCAGTGAATTAATTTAAAGTTTTCATTCATTTTTGACGGTTTGCAAGTCCACACTCACGTGACGACACCTTCTCATTCTCCGAGCGCAGGGGGTGAGAAGTTCGTGGGAAGCACGCAAGGTTATTGTACTCACAGGCAGCCCAGGCGTCCTCCTGCGTTATTGTGAGTTGATTACAAGATGCCTAATGCATTTCTTTATAATAGAACCATCTTTAATTAACATTATGGCCTGATTCAGGATGAATGATGTGTGTGCATGACATCAGGGAGGAGAGACAGCGAGAAGGTGCAATTGACACCAGAGAACAGTGGGGCCTTTTACAGCCACGCCTGCCGCTGGGATTCTCTGTCTGCACCTGTGAGTCAGAAGACCTCATTGTCACCTACTAGCTGTGTTCTTGTTGCCACTGACTAAAAGTCTGGGGGCGCGATTTCCTTTTCCCCAAAGTGCAGGTGATTGTGTGGACGGCAGGTCTCTCCTTTCAGACTTACTTGCATACCTGCTTCCTCTTTCCTTTTTTCCTGCCCTGACCCCCCCTTCAAAGCCTCAGCAGACACAGCCTTTCTAAGCCCCTCCCCCACCTTTCCAGGCCCACTGCATCCCAACCATAAGTCCCTCGGAGCAATAAGTGTGGGGGCTGCTCCCACCTGGAAGTAGAGGCTCCTGTGTGAAAAATCTCTGGAGATGGTCCTCTCCTCCTCTCAGCCCTCTCCATATTCACATTTCTCCTCCGTTCTGGTTGCGATGGCTGTGATGAAACATCATCACTGAAAGCAAGTTGGGGAGGAAAGGGTTTATTTGGCTTATACTTCCACATATCTGTTCATCACTGAAGGAAGTCAGGACAGGAACTCAAACAGGGCAGGAACCTGGAGGCAGGAGCTGAGGCCATGGAGGAGGCTTTGTTCCTCATAGCTTGCACAACCCAATTTCTTACATAACCCAAGACCACTAGTCCAGGGATGGACCCACCCCCACAATGCAATGGGCTGAGACTCTCACATCAATCACTACTTAAGAAAATGCCTTATAGGCTTTGGCTGCAGCCCAGTCTTACGGAGACAGTTTATTAATTGTGATCCTCTCCTCTCAGATGACTCCAGCCTGAGTCAAGTTGACATAAAATTAGTCAGCACAACATCTTAAACCATAAAGCATACAGTTGGGCATCGCAATCATGGGGCTGGGATTTAGGGGACCTCGGCCATCACTTTGCCCAGTCAGTATCCTAGTCATTCAAGTATGCAAAGCTTCCAGATGGAGGAAACAGCAGGCACACAGGCCCTGAGGCAGGGATTGCTGGTGAGCTTGAGGAACAATAAAACCTTTCGCTTTCTGTGATACCCTAGAGACTTTAAGGTCGTGATGGGGAATAAGGAAAGGCTTGCCCTCCTCAGGGGCAGACAATCAAGAGTAGGTGCTACATACAGTGAGTGCTTATTTAAGCATGGATGCCTTGAGTTCAGCACCCCATGTGGCCAGAGGGACCCAGGATTTGGAAGAGATGGCCAACGTATGGACAGACTGACACAAAGCCAGACAGCAGAGGCAGATAGAGGTCCTGGAGTGCTTCTCTGGGTAACAGGCACTTTCCTTTTCCAAAGGCTGTCAACAGTAAGGACTTCTTTGGGCATAGAGGTCCTGGCTGTGGGTGTCATTCAGGAGTGTGAACTTGGCCCATGGAAGGTGTCAAGATGATCCTGAAAGGGGCCATGACTTGGTCAAGACTTGTTCTGGCTCCTAGGAATGAGCATAGAAGACATTGCCTGAAAGCCAGGCAGCACCAGGCTCGGATGCTGCTGAGCACAGAGCTGCACAGTTAGCAGAAACACTCAGGGCAGAGCAGAACGCTGAGGGTGTAGAGGGCAGGAGAAGGGCCGAGGGCTACCGAGGGCCTGTGTAGAGCTCGAGGGGCTTCTGAGAATCCTTCCTTGTAAGGAGCCACTGCTCACCAAGCACCTACTATGTGTACCCAACCCACATAGTCATTCGTTCACTGAGCTACCACTGTGTGTAGCCAACTCACACAGCCATTCATTCACTGAGCATTTGCTGTGTGCTGTCTGCTTACACAGGCATTCGTTTTCTGAGTGCCTACTGTGTGCGGATGGTTTACAGCCATCTTAAACACAGTCCCTTACTCATCGAGCAAGAGGACAGCTGTAGCCAGGGACAAGTGTGGTCTCTCCCCGCCCCCCAGTTTATGGCCTGTTAGGTAAAAAAGATCCTTGGCAGTGACTAATAAAATAGATCATGATGTCTCGATACAGTGAGGTTTGTGACATGAAGAAAACCAACCAGAAGGCTGGTGGGGTTGCTCAGTGGGTAAGGCACTTCCCATGTAATGCTGGAGACCTGAACTCAGTCCCTAGAGTCCACGTAAAGATGGAAGGCGAGAACAGACACCACAAGGTTGACCTCTGACCTCCATGTATGTGCCCACGTGCACCACATTGTATCTGACACTCTCTCCTGTGGGGAGGAGCCCACTTGGAAATGAACTCAGGTTCAGGTGAGGACTCAGCTACGTCATCTCCCGACGCATTTCTGCAAATTAATTGCAACAGCTGTTCTCGCATCTTTTAATTGCCAAACGGGTTAAGCTTACCGTGCTCAGCTGCGGCTGAGGCACGAGAAGCACGGGCCCTGCCTTTTGCTGGGGTGCCACACTCCTGCGTCAGCCCCAGCGGTCCCCATCTATTGTTTGTGGGACTGGGACGTGGGTGGTGTGTCAGGGAGGTGGGTGTGTCTCCAAGGCAAGTGGGATCCAGAATCCCAACTGCAGCTTTCTAGTACAAGCGTGCAGGGCCTGTGAGCCGGCAGAGGAGTAAAGATTCTCCCGGGGATGCCCAGAGTAACCCAGGATCAGCACCCTACACATACTGGGTCCTCACTACCTGGTATTTTACTGTAATCTTTTTGCTTACTAATCCCTCAAGAAATCATGGATTCCACAAAGGCATCCCACTCTGGCTACTACTATGTGCCCAGGGCTTAAAAGGGCACCTAGTATTTGGCAGATACTCAGTAGGAATGAATGAATGAATGGATGAATGAATGAATGAGAAAACAAGGGAGTAATTATAATAACGTTTTTGACTCCCCGGAGGAGGGATTCGCAAAGCCAAAGCCACTGTGATGTGACATGAGCAGCCCCGGGGCAGGCATGAGCGCTCCACAGCTCTTCCTGGGTGGTCCTGGGATGGGCGAGACTCTGGCAGGATGCTCCCGAGACTCTTACATGAACGGATTTGTTCAGGCACTGGCCACGTGCATTTGTTCTTAGGAGCATTGGCCCAACCATTTATATATGCCCGCTTTTGTCCCCTCTACCGGAGATGCTGAGAAGTTGAGATCTTGGGGCATGGCAGCCATGCTGTCCCTTACACAGATGCAGGGCACAGCCCATGGTCCAGACCAGCTGGGAGACGTCACACCCATCTGTGAATTGATTTCCTCATTTCCTGAGGCTCTCGGAGTGTGGAGCTGGAGTGGACATGGCTCTGTCTCTGAACATGGCGTCCTGCACAGTGTCCATGCACTGTGCTATCTGGCTCAGGAGCCTAGGAGTCCATCAGGGCAAGTGGACAGTCATGAGGAGGAGGGAATTATGCCTCTGTCCCTGCTGAGATGGAGGTGGCAGCCGGACTACCCCAGAACCCGATGCCAGCATGGCCAGGAAGAAATCAGTAGCTCTGAGGATCTCTGGGAGGAAGGCTGTGGAAGAAGATGGCAGAGGTAGAGGGCCGAGAGGAACATGGATTCTTCCTCCTCTTTCCAGACGCCTCATCCTTCCACCTTGTGGTTGCTTGGCCTTTGAGAGAACAAGCTGACCCTGTCACACAGGCGGCTGGGGGAGATGTCCACACATTCGCAGCAGGAGGTGACATTCAGGTGGCCTGTGCAATTGAGATTCCAAGGTGTGAAGGAGGGAGCTGGCCTGGTGTGGAGCCTACCCACCTGTCACTGCTGAGTTTCCTGGGAGGTAATGCTACATTTGGCACACAAAATGCAGCTCCGATGGCGGGAGGGTGTGAGTGTGAGTGTGTGTGTGTGTGTGTGTGTGTGTGTGTGTGAAGAGGGTGTGCAGTAGAAATCCTCACTTTGCCAACGCTTCCACAATCCCTCAGAATACTGTGGGGAGGCAGCGTAAAGCCCACCTTCTATGGTTGCTTGGGTGAGGGGCCTGGATTCTGCACTGTGTCTGCTGTTCTCTGAAGGTGATGGATGGATGAGCAGGCATCTCTAAGGAGCCTGGAGTCAGTAACAAGACAGCCATGAGCTGCCTGCTTCTCCCAGCCTCCAGAGAAAGGGCACATATTTATCTAGGACTCTGAAGGGACAGGGAAAGAACCTCCCAACTGAGCTCTCCAGGAGACTGAGTGGGCCCGGGTAGATGGCTCCCTGTGATACCCACGCATCCCACACATGCCCCTGGAAGTGGACAGGAGACCTCAGCATGGAGCCTAAGGCCTGGCTTTCCCTCTAAGTCCCATCCAGCCATCTCCTGTCTATGGTGACTCAGTCCCAGATCTAATCCAACCCTGTTCTGAGTTACTGTCTCTAAAGTGAGATGGTACAGACAGCGAGCCAAGAAAGCGGGCATGATCTAGAGCTGTGCTTCTAGATCCTGTGCTGAGCCTCTGGGCCACCTTTCAAGGCACACCACACCCTGCCTGCAGCCTGGCAGACACAGGAAGTGACAGAGAACCTTGGGAGTGTGTTGGTGACTGACAGACTGGACTCAAGTCCTCTCTCAGCCAGAGGCAAATCATTTCCCCTCTCCGTGCCCCATTTTACCTGTCTGTAGAGAGAGGCCCGTAAGGCTTCCTGCTGTGGGGTCATTTCAAAGTGAACTGACGATAACCCCGGGCACACAGGAAGTGCTCAGGATAGCAAATGTACCATCACCATCCTCATGTGCCATGATGTTAGCACCACCATCCTCAACATCATCATTGTCGCCATCATCTGGTCCTTCCCTCCGCACACGCTGAAATAGATAACTGGGACCTACCCGTGCTCATTGCTCCATACAAACCGTTATATCATCAGCATTTTCCCACGCCATTGAAAATTCCTCAAAAGCCTGGTGTTAATAGCTCGGTAATTGCACCTCATTTAGATGCACCATCCTTTACCCATGTCCATCCGCTGCTGTCAGATCCTCGGAGGATAGTGGAGTCTTCCCCACAAACACCATCAGAGGTGAACGTCTGTGCTCAACTAGCTTGAGGCCCCATCCACACCCACAGTGGGGTCAGGACAGTGCGGGTTAGGTGCCTTTCTAAGCACAGGGCCTTTATTCAACTAATTCATTTTCCAAAGTTGTCTCCTCTCAATCAGCACCTGAGAGGAAGCCGGCTCCCACTAGAACCCCCTGCTTCCCACGGACAGGAAACCCAATCAGATCCTTGGTGCCCTTCCCAGAATTCTGTCCATTAGGATCGTAGGACAGAGTCAGAGGTGCTGGTTGGTCTCGGGGCTGCATACTGGGTAAGGGATGCTCCAGTGGGTTAGAGACCAGAGATAGGCAGGCAAGGACCACCGGAGGCAGGAGCCTCCCTTGGCCAAGCCTCCTTGGCCTGCTGTTTATGATCCCATAGACTTGCCCAGCAGTGGGGAAAGGTTAGGGCATGGTGCTCCTGAGGCCTGGACAGGTGCCCCAGGGTCACATAAAGCCAGTCCCCAGGGATCCTTGAGAAACTGTTAGTGGCTAAAGCAAGGGAGGCTATATGGGGTTTCAAACAGAAGAGGCAAGGGAGGAGAGGGCAAAGGTCAGCAGCCTAAGACCAATGGCTGGCAGCACAGAGCCAACTTCATGCAGCCCTGTATGAGTGGGACCATTCAGGTGGGGGATCCTAGGGCAGTGAATTCATCGTTTATTTTCATTTGTTTTGATTTTTTTTTAATTCACTTAATTCAAGTTTTGAGATAGTTTCTCATTCTGTAGCCCGGGCTGACCTGGAACTCACTATGTAGCTCAGGTTAAGCACAAGTCCTGATTCCCTGCCTGCTTTCACTTCTAGAAGCCTGGGATTCCTATAACGGACACACCCAGGGACTGCAGTTTGTGAGGTGAATCCATCCCAGAGCCCTTGGGACTCCTTGGGAAGCTGGCAGGCAGTTCTCTCTCCACAAATCCAGACCCCAGAGCTGGGTGGGCTCAGCACAGACCACCACAGACCTCAGCATTCCTGTCATCTCTTCGAGAAACCCAGCTTGCCTGCTCCGAGGCCCCAGGGTGCCAAGCTCAGCTCTTGGCACAGACTTCTCTCACCCTCGGATGCTCACCTGCACCTGCCTCGTCCTTCTAACCCAGTGAGCTTCTGCATCTCAAAGACCTTGGCTGTGTTCTGGAACAGGGTAGAAATGCAGAATGCAGTGGATACAGTTCAAAAAGGAACCTGGGAGTAATGCCGTCATTCATGTGATTTAAAAAAAAAAAAAGAGGTTTCTCAGGGCTTCTCAGCCCGGGATCCAAGAGGCCCATGGGCAGTGCCAACAGAAGGGAAGTTGCCAGCCTCCCCTTCTCACTCTGCGCTGAGAACATCAGGCCTGGCTTCTCAAAGGCTTTACTCCCCCCAGCTTAGAAATGAACAGACACCCCTTCCCGCCCCACCTCAGCTCCTTTGGAGAGGCAGGGCCTCCACCTGTAAGTGTTCACACATGCCTGCCCTTTCAAGCCTAATCCACCCTGGGAGACATTTCCACAGGAGTTATTCCCACCCATGACACGGTGTAACTTGGGTGAACATAGTCCAGGGCAGAAAGTGGGCCCTGGAGAAGGAGCTAATACTGTTTCCAGCTGGGCAAGATGTGGTCCCCAGCTCTCTCCTCTCCAAGTGCCTCTTTCCCTTCTGCATCACTCACTAAAAGGCTGCTGAGCCGCCAGCACAGGGCAGAGGCACTGTCTACAGCCAAGAGCCATCACAGCCCTCCTAGCCTGGCTCCAGAGAAGAGTGGGCTGTGCTGAGGAAGGGCAGGAACAAAAAAAACGAGGAGGTGCTGAGAGGGGCGGAGTCACCCGAGGCTTCACCTCTGACCTGCATGACTCCTGCTCACCTCCACCTCCGGTCCAAAGCTTCAAGAATCCTGCAATCAGTAGAGTTGGGGTGTCTCTGGCCAGTCAGCTTGTATTGTGACTCTGGAAAGTCCTCCCTCCCTCTCCAACCTCTCCTCCTGGCCGCTGTTTCTCCACCTGCAGAAGATGACGGCAGGGGAAGCCCAGAGCTCCCTGCCTCCATGTTAAGTAAAGTGGGTCATTCAAAAGTAGAAGTAGATCCAACCCAGAGGTTCTGATTTGTTGAGAGACAGCTGATTGATTTACTCAGACAGCTGACCTATAGTGAGTGTCCTGATACTCTTATGAAAACAAACAAAACGGAGCTCTAAAATCAAAATGGAAAAACGAAAAGAAAAGAAAAGAAAAGAAAAGCCAGGTCTCTAGATCTTGACAGACCTGGGTTCCAGTCCCCAGACAGCATCCCTCTTGCTGTGAAACCTTGGACAAGTGCCTGCACCTCTCTGAGCTTCTCCTCTAATTACCTAGGACAGTGACAGAATCTATCGCACAGGGAGGGTATGTTCAACCAGTGACTCCAACACCCTGACCCAGTGCTGGCTATGCCGTGGGGTCCTGGGACTGTCACATGGTGTCCATTGTCACTGGGCTTTGTTTGTGTTCTCTGTCTTTCCAAGGCCCAACGGGCCACCCATCTGACCCCTCCTGTTCTGTGGTATCAGCCTCCCTTTTCTTTCCCCTAAACTGAGAAGTTGAGTCCACTCACTGTGCATGGCACTGGACAGGAGGAGAGCTGTGTTTCTGTGCTGCTTCTTTTTGGCTCTCCATGGGTCCCATGTGCCCTTCTGACAGCCCACCTCATCTGTCTCCCAGGGCCCTGCCCTGTGTCTCCCTCAGGACCCATCTCTCTCTTGTACCTGGGGCCTTCCTGCCCTTACTCTCCTCTCTAGAGCCATGGCTGCTCACAAGGTTGGTAGCTCCCTCTCCCTATCAGGGCTCTAAAGAAGGCTGTCTTCTGAGGTGTCTCCTGAGGCAGGCATGGGGCCAGTGGATTGAGGCTTTGAGAAGAAATGTGTCTGAAGTTTGGGCAGCTTTGAGGAGGGTCCAGAGAACAGTCCAGTGCTCAGCAGATGGGTCTGAGGGGAGGCGGCGATGAAGAAGCTGGGACCTAGGTGGCATCCTGACCATGGGGGCTACAAGGTATCTAACTATCTAGCCTTCAGCCTGGTTTTATTTCCTCCCAATCTGGAAATCAGGCAGAATAACAGTCTCTATTTCCCATGGTTGTCATGGAAACAAAAGGACATGCTGTGTACATAGCCCCAAGTGCAGAACGCGCATCACCACTCGCAGCAGGAGGAGGCGGCCAAGATTTTTGACACTCAGGCAATTTGAGATCCAAAATATCTGTGATTTTTCAAAGCTCAAGTTTCAGATGCAAGATGATGAGACTTTATTGGGGACACAGATCTCTTCCTTCCAGTCTGCTCCTTCGCCGAGGATCTGCAGGGGGAGAGGGGATTGGGGAGACACAGAGCCACGGGTCCTCACGCCCCCTTCACCTCCACACCCTCATGCAGCAGTCCAGTCTCAGGGCCAGGCTGTCCATGTATCCACCGTACACTTGGCTCATTCCTCCTCTGTTCCCATCATCCTGACCACTCCCATCCCTGGACCATTTGGAGCCTATCTGGTTGGATAAACTCTTTGCCAGATCCTCAGAGCCCTCAGAGTCCCAGCATCACCTCACACTTCCCATGCCGGGCTAGCGCAGCCTGGCGGCTTCCGGCTTCCGACTGCCAGTGGAGACTTCTGCTCCCTCCATGCCAGAGCCACCTGTGGAGTCATTCCGCCTCCTCCCTTCCCTTCTCTCTCCTGACACATCGGTGCCTGCTGTGTTCTGAGTGGGGTCCCACCGTTCATAGCTGACACTCCCTCCTGCTCCCACAATGGCGTTAGTAGATGGGTTTACTCTGGCTTGAATGTCCATGTCCCTTCTTGACAGTCCCCCCCCTTGGGTGGGGGTCTTGTATATGACACAATGGACAGCATCTTAGAAAAGGGATGTAGCCTGGCCCCCAGTCCTGGCCCTATTTCTACTGTCCCAGTACCTGCTTACCCAAACAGACACAGGACACTGGGACTCACCAATCTCTCCTTAACCTCACACTCTCTCTCCACATACAACCCCTTCCCCCACTGAGACCTCTAATTATCTCTGACTCAATTGCCACCACTCAGCACTCATCTACTCTGTGTGGTTAGGCTCTGCTCAGGGACCTTCTGGGGCTCTAAGTCTTTCTACCTCAACCTCATACCTCCTGACTTCCAACCTTGTTTCAGGGCCTCAGACCCGTTCTGAGCTTGCATGAGCCTCCTAGATCCCATATGTGCAGCTGTGCATGGGAAAGTGTAGACAGAGCTTGGGCCTGAAGACTCAGAGACTGACCATTGTAGGACTCTGTGGTGTGTGCTGAACCATTAAAGGGAGCGCAAGAAAGCTGACCTTGATTAGTCAGGCAGGGGCCAGAGGTCAGGGCCTTCAGCTATGTCCGCAGTGCAAAGCTGAATAGGACCAGCTGGGAGAATCTCTCTCCTTTTTATTTTGTTTCGCATTTTTATTTTATCTGAGTGTAAGAATCTCAAGTTCAAAGCCTGATTTTCAGGCTCCTTCGAAAATGTGCCTTGCCATGTTGAAGACTGGTGCCTGTGAAGGGAGAGAGGTTCTCAGACAGGAAGCACTGACTGAACCCTCGGCACCCTGAGTAGAACATTCTAGAGAGAGGGAACAGCCAGCCCAAAGGCCCTGAGGTGAGAACAACTCTGCTGTGTTAGGTCCAGCAGACGCCCTCCTATCAGCAGGGCCAGGCCACCCATCCCACCATCCTCATCCTGGGGCTGGGGCTCTGTCACTCCTACATCCCGCCATCCCAAGCCTCTGTGGTTGGTGCTGTTCCCACCGCAAGGACAATTTCCCAGGTACTCTCAGGCAGTGCCCCCGCCCTGACCCCTCTAGCACTCTCAGTACCTGCACCCTGACCCTCGAGAGCTGCTTCTGTGTCCCCACCCCCAACCCTGTCTCCTTGTGCCTCCTCCATGGGAGCCATGAGGTTTCCCAGCTGGCCACTGCTGTTCCTTAATCAGGCGGGCTACCGCGGTGGCCTCTGCACATGCGGAGTCCTAGCCCCTCGAGCCCTCAGACATCCCCCAAGCCTCACTTTCCTGTCTCTGTCCCAGCGTCTCCTCTCCTCATAGATGTCCCCATTCCACCTCACCTCCGCCCACCCCTTCCCTCATCTTCTTTCCCTCCCAGACATAAGGGGTTGTTTGTGGCTGGCCTGTCTCCCCGTGGGCTCCCCACACTGCACGGTGATTTATTTTGCTTCTATGTTCACAGCTGAAGCCTCAGAGCCCAGAACACAGCAGTGCTCAGGCTGAATGAATGAACGATGCAGGGATGAATGGGGAGGGTCATACTGTGCTGCCATTACCTTGCTCCCTGACTCCTCCCTACTGCCATGGCGGCAGCTGAAGAGAGACATGGCCTTCCTGGGACAGCTGTTTGCATGCCCATGCCAGTGCAGTCCAAGCACGTCATAGGTGCCAGCCTGTGTTTCTACCAGGAGGGTAGAACTGATGGATGGAGGTTTGGGGTATCTCTGAGAGTCAGGGATTAAAAATAAACCTTCTTTCCCCTTCCCATTGGGGCACCTGAAGCTTCCCATCTGAGAGCCAGGGGTGACCGTCTAAGTTGCCAGAGGGATCTATAGGCTGAGGGACTAGAAGGTTATGAAGAAATGCACCAAAGCAAAAGAGACCACCAGGCAGCTGTTTTGACTGTGGAGAGTCTGGGAGTTTGCAAAATGGGCAATTCAGTAGAGGCAGGGGATCGGCTGCCTTGCCTTCAACCTGCCTCCTGCCAGGGCCACCACAGCACCTCAGAGGTCTGAGAACAGTCTTCTTTCCCTAGCCTGTGCCTCCTTCCCCCAGGAATCACAATTAACTGACATGTCACCCAGGCAGCATTGCCATGGACCCAGATAACTTTAGGCCTTCAGCATCTTCCCTGGGATGGACTAGGAGTCTCCCACTCCACTCCCCGTGATTCTGAAACTTGAGCCCTGAGCACCCCCTCCAGCCAATCACACCCTCACTTCTCTGCCAGAGACAGCAGCTTCCTGCCCTGCCCCGTCATCTGCTGATCCGATAGAACCTGGGTGTATGTAAGACTCTAGATCCAATCTTTCAGCATCACTCAGGGAGTCTTAGACCCAGACCCACTGCCGCGCCTATTGACTCTTCTCCTCCTTTGTGGTCCTCCTTCCCACCCACCCCAGAATTCTTGAGTCCTCCACACACTTTCTGCCCCAGGGCCTTTGCATATGTTACTTCTCCCTGGATCTCTCTGCTGTCCTGTTCTATTTTTCAGGCCTCAGCTTACTACCAGTTCCTAAGACCCCTTTCCGAGTTATCCCTCTTCATTATCTGCCCCACCCCCCACCCCCATGTAGCTTCCCAAACATAGCAAGCCTGCCTCCATCCTGAAGTGCATTGGTGAGATTTTTTTTTCCTTCCAGGACCTTGTTTCTTTTCTTTCTTCTTCCTTTTTTTCTTTCTTTTTTAAAAAATTGTAACTGGGTGCCCCAATAGCATGGATATGTTGTTACAAGTATTTATGTCTCCACACAGGGCACACATTTGTCACATGGTAGGTGCTTAATAGTGACCTGGATGTACAGGTGAAACATGAAAATAGAAGGAAGACAAAAACAAAAAACAAAAAAAATCAGTAACAGCTTGTACACCCATAAATAGAACAGAAACAGCTCAGGGTGAAACTGACTCACGGGGGGGGGGGGTATTTTGTTTTATGTTTTATGATACAGTGTTTAATCAGAACCAGTAATTACAGATCCTGGTTCTGGTTTGTGCCTCTTTGGCATGGCCCCCAGGGCAGGAAGCTTTTCCTATTGAACTGAGTTAGTGCTGGGTGCCCTGGGGAGCAGGAGTTGCTGAGTGCGGGGTTTAATTCTCAGCGATGCTAATTAGAGCTGCTCGCAGCATGGCCAGCAGGCGGGGCTGCAGGAGGGAGTATGGGGACCTACCTCCCTTTAGCAAGCCACTGGCTTTCTCCTCCCCAACTTCAGGTAGCCCAGGGAGCAGAGCCCTTCCAAAGCTTGGAGGCAGGTAGTGGCCAAGGCCACTCCCACTCCATGTCAGAGAGTAGCTTTAAGCCCAGGGTCCCCGCACCTTTTGGAGCTTTAGTCTCCTCACCCATAAAAGGGGAAGTTGGTACCTTCCTACCTCAGAGCTCCACAAAGCTCACAACAGTGAGCTAGGCTGGGCACATGGCACGTGCTCAGGATGTTCTTCCCAAGACCTTTCCCTGAGCCTGGGCTCCTCCCCTAAAACCTTCAGCTGAGCACTGAAGGACAGACTGGGGGTGCCTTCAGAAGGAAGGCTAAGGGACACCTTCCAAAGAGGACACTTGCTCAGAGATTTGGTGAAGTGCGGGAGTGATACACAGAGACACCTGAGGGAGGCGACTTCTGGGCAAACAGCTTGTGCAAAGGCCCTGAAGTCAGTCGGTGTGTGCTTGGCGCATTCAAGGGTGTGAAGAAGCCGGGGTTGAGAGGGGAATTAACAGGAAGTAGATGGTGCCACGCCCTCCCTCGCCACCCCTAGCTTTCCTCTGCTTTCCTTTCCCTCCCTCCCTCCTCCTCCTTACTCTGCTCCTGCCCCTTCCCCTCTCTCTCCCCTCCCCACTTCCTGCTCTTCAAAGGTGACCTGAGCTATAAGTATTTTTTTTTCTCTTTAACCCTGGGTTACAAAGGCAGCCTAGAAGATGGAGTGGGGAGGAGAGACCCACCTCAAGATGCACGCTCCACACAGCACCACAGACTAACAGGGCTTGTGGCTCTGACCCTGCCTGGGCGGGAAGAGAAGGCTTTCTACAGGCAGCCACTGGGGCCTCAATTCTGGGCATGGTGCCAGGGCCTCGGTGCTCTAATGGGCCTCAGACAATGTTCAAGGCATGAGAAAACAATTTATTTGGCTTCAAAATACAAAGGGAAACCGTGAAGTTGAAACTGATAAATGTTTAATCCAATGTCTACAAAGTAGAGCGACATCAGGCGGTCACTTTGCTCTCCAAGTCAGCTTCCGGAGACTTACGTATAATTGGAGTTTAATGTGGGCTCTGGGGCATCTTTATGTGTTTGAGTTGGTGGGGAGGAGCATCTGAAAGCTGAGTCTCTAAGGCTGGCGGGGGGGGGGGGCGCTGCAGCTTAAAGAGTGCTTAGTGATGAGGGGGGAATGAGAGGGGAACAGCTCCCAGGAGGCCTCAGCCAGCCAGGCTTTCAGCAAGAGGATGAGGACGTTTGGATGGGACAGACGACACCTGTCACTTAGAGTCATCAAGGGCAGACTGGAAGAGTCGCTGCACCTGCGGCTTAAGTGGACAGGGAGAGAGAGGGTGTCTGCGTCACCAGCCTCCCCCCCTCCTGAGTCCCCTCCACCTGTGTTCCCTCCTGGTCTTGTGAGTCTCCCCCCCCCCCCCGTGCTCATGTGTCCTGTCACACACTGCTCTGATAATTCTAGAAGCAATCATGGGTCAAACTGCTCCCCCCCGCCACCTCAGGATGGGCTGCATGTATTCCTCTGAACTGTCCTCAAAAAAAAAAAAAAAAAAAAAAAAACATAGCCTTATTCAGGTGGGCAGGGAGTGTAGAGGGGTGGGGGGCAGAAAGTAGAGAGAGCGGACAACAGACAAGGCACATAACCTTGGTCTTAACTGCACCTACCTCCTGAGGCATTATGAAAGTTAGCTTTTCCAGTATATCCCAGGGCTCGAGATTCCGTGTCCCCTAGAAGTGCTAGTGGCCGTGATGGTAATGGTGAGGATGACAATAATACTTACTTGGCATGAGTGGGTGTCCCTGAGAACACTGGTGGCCAGGCAGGAGCGAGGTGTTGGGCTCCTGGAACCTGATCTGGCCTGGAACCTGATCTGGCTCAAGGCTTATCCCAAATGCAGGACAGAGTCATGACCCCCGAGCTCTAGTGGGTGCCCTCTTAGGACATCAGAAGCTTGGCATCCTTGAGGGGTTTGGGAGCCGGGCTGAGAAAAGATTGTCTATTAAATTCCTCAGTGCTGGGTCTGGCCTCAGTAAGTAGCAGATGAGGCTGGGGATGAAGTTTTCAGAATAGCGGAGTTGGCTGGTATATGAGCCATGGCAGCTGGGAGCAGCACCTAGTTTTGAGGCAAAACCTGGAACAAGTCTGGGCTGAGCCTCATCCTCAGGATGGGCTACACCCCAGGCCGTGCCACCTCCCGCCTGTAGGTGGCGCTACAGGCTCTCGTAAGAGCAGTGTGCGGGGCAGGCCGAGTCTGGAGGTGGGAGGGGTTCAGGGAGACCCAGGGTGAGCTCAGGAAAGGGAAGGAGATAAAATACTACCAAAGGAGGGAGAAATTGTCTTTTCACTCACGACTGGAGGAGCAGGTCCAACAACACAGAACAGGCCTCCCCCTCCTTCCCTTATCCACCTATCTGTGGCTCCCCAAGACTCTACAAGCCGGCTCCCAAGACTGTGAGCCGGCAGCTCTAGCTGTCTATCAACGCCTCTCATTTCTTCCTCCAGCCCTGTGCTCTTCAGCCAAGCAAAACTGCCCGCGGGCCACTGGCGAGGACCCAGCTCCCACTTTCTGCCCCCCCCCCAAGAAAGTGCTGGTTGCTAACGTGTGCTGACTCCTTCTCCCGCCACCACCACCCCCACCACCCCGCCCCAGGCCTTCACTGGCTCATCACATCTCCTCCAAGTCTCAACCCGGACACTCAGTTCTGAAAGGTGTGGTCCCCATCCCAACCCCAAGTCCCCATGCTCAGGAGCTGACAGACCTAGGCTCCTCAGATCTGGACACAGTAGCCTGGGTGGCCCCAGGTTGGGACAGGAAACTTGCCCTCTGTTGCCCTTGCTAGGGCAGTTTGGTGAATGATAGGCAGCAGTGACAAAGGAAGGAGGAAGGAAGCGTTCCTACCAGGAGGGGAAGCTTCAGGGGAGATGTGAGGAGAACAGAGATGGGCCTTGGAAGGTTCTAATTCAGTCAAGAAGGTGCTTGCCTCACAAGCCTGTGGATGCCATTTCCCCACTGAGAAATCAGACCACTGTGGGAAGCCTTTGTAGACTCAGCGCTGGAGAAGCAGAGACCAGCAAGACCTGTCTCAAATGCCAACAAAAATGGAGGGAGTAGCAGGCAGGTGTGCAGCTGCCCTCTGGGGTGCCTGCCCTCTGTGCTATGTGTACGACTCTGACCCCCCAAGGCCACCAGGAAGCTTCTTCTGAGATTGGGGTTCCCTGAGTAGCGAGTTCCTGAACCTGCTCCGCCTGGAGGAGCTGCACTGCTCTCCAGATTGTCAACAGACTTCAGTCTAAATCTGAGAGGGCTGACATCCTTCCCTGGCCCCACAGGACCTCTCTTCTCTGCCCTCTCTTATCTCACAGACAGAGCAGAGCAGGAGCCCCATTGTCTCCAATGAGCAGTGGACCCTGCTGGCCTCTCAGGTGGAGGTTTTGAGCCAATCAGTGGTGGGAGGCACAGGGTGCAGGGCAGAGGAACACGGGGCTTCCCATTCAAAGCACATCAGGCCAGGACACACAGTGGCACTCTGCCAACCCCACCCTTGCTGGGTATAGGCAGTGCCAGCTCATGGCAGGGAATGTCTCCAACAAAGTATTTTTGTGTCCCCATTGTGCCAATGAGAGAGCTCCCAGCCCTAGCAGGTTTCCTTCTTCACTCCTAGGTCCTGTTCCCTGCACCGCCACTCTGCAGACGGGATTCTTTGGTCTGTTCTCTCTAGCAGTTTCCTTCTCTGTAAAATTAGCAGGGGCAGAGCGGCACCCAGTCTCCACTCTGTTTAGAGACAGCCAGTTGCACTCTTAAAGCGTCTCCTTCCTGCCCCGTTCTTCTGATCCCTTTGTTGTTGGTTCTTCCGAACAGGCTCCAGGGGTTGGGAGCCTGAATTCAGCCTGAAAGGCCGAATCACTTCCTGCCCCCACCCAGGCTCAGACTGTGGCTAAGAATAGGCAAAATCCTGTGAGCAGCCAGCAGGAGACCTGGGTCGATGGGGTCTCAGTGCTGCCCCTGGTCACCTTGGGGCTGTGCCCCACTATCGCAGACAAACCTGAGCCTCAGTGTCCTGTCCTGGCCACCTCTGTTGTGTGTGGCAGGCTTTGCCCCTCAAGGAGGAGTCGCCTGTCTTCCCGGCAGGGTTGACAGAGGCCACCCCTGGTACTTGTTCAGCCATTCAGATTCTCCTCCCGACTCCTCTCTGTGCAAGGGAATGATGCCACAGACGCCTGGCTGTCTCCATGCCCTGCTGCAGACTGTTCAAGGGCAGGGCCTGGGCCAGGTTGTGTCTGGCATCCCCTAATCTCTCAGGGCATGGCACTTTTAGAACATTTGTTCCACCCATAATGAGTCCTTCTAGCTCTCTTTACCTACAGTGTGTGTGTGTGTGTGTGTGTGTGTGTGTGTGCCATTGTGTTGTTTGATGCACCCCCAGAAAGCAGGTGAAACCAGAGCAGCAAAACCAGAAAATGAAGGTTTTCAAAGGAGCTGGCAAGATGGCTCAGTGTGTAAAGGTGCTAGCTCCAAAGCCTGACCACTTGAGTGCGATCCACAGGGTAGAAGGAGAGAGCCCCTTCTCAAGCACACACACACATACACACACACACACACACACACAGAGAGAGAGAGAGAGAGAGAGAGAGAGAGAGAGAGAGAGAGAGAGAGAGAGAGAGAGAGAGAGAGAGAGAGAGAGTATAAATGTAAAAATGAAAATAAAAAAGGTACCCAGGTTGACCCAGATAGATTCTCTTTGCCAGGAACCTGAGCCACCGCATCTGCCTTTGTTTGGATGACCTCTCAGATGGCGATCTATACGGAGCTGCTATCTCCCATTAGGGAAGGGCCAGCCCTGCCCATTTCATTCCCCAGCCTTCCTCCTTCTGAGGCTAGGCTGCCTGTCATCCTTGAGTTGTCTGTGTCACCATGAAAGCCCCAGTTGCCGCTCTGCAGAATCCAGAGTTGCCTCCACTTATCAATCTGCTCCCTCAAGGTCTGGTTCAGGCCACTAAAGCTGTTGGATGCCATTAGGTATTGTGTTCATTCTCTCTGCACATGGGCCAGGCGGGCCCTGTCATTCTCCCACATTACCTGCAGGGTAGAGCATGCACAAGCTCAGACCATCTACACAGGGTCACTGGAGCAGAAGTGCATTCTCCCTACAGCTCCTACAGTCTGGCCTGCCAGACTCTCTGCAGTAAGGATGGGCTGAGCCAGGCATCTAGCTGGATGTGCCGGGTTTCCCTCCCCAGTAATCCCAATAGGGAGCACTCATCATGCCCATGAGGGATGGGAGCTCAGGGACCCTCCAGACTCTCCAGACCAGCCCTGCAGTGGCCAGTGTGAGCCTGGAGGAACACTCCACCATGCTTACCCAATCCTATTCTAAGCCATTGGACCCAGGCTAAGTGAACTCTCGGAGCCAGCTGTGAGTACCCATGATGGGAAGCAGGGCCCCTGCCTGCTGGGGTGACTTTCCATCTCTCTCTCAGATGACCAGTGGCTTATTGCCAGGGCCAGGTTTCCCTCTCAGATATGAAGCCCCTCTGGGTCCTTGAGCCTCTAAGTGCTGAGTATCAGTGGCTACCTGTGGCTGAGCTCAAGGCTTCACGATAGAGCCACTTAAGCAAGGTGGATGGTGGCGAGGGTGTCCCAAGCCTGTACCACATTGTCACACTGTAGGATTAGCCATCTCCACACATCCAGGAGATGCCTATGAATAGAGGACCCATAGACTCACGGGCTCCTTCATCTAACTACCTGGGGAACATCATTCTAGAGAGGTTTAGACACTGCCCTGGGCCACACAGCAAAGCCAAAAAAACATGGTCAGTGTTGTTAGAGACCATAGAAATAGCTTGTGCAAAGTTCTAGGTCCCACAGGCAAGCTAGACAGACATCCCCCACCAGCCAAGATCTAAGTCAAAGATCAGAAAGAAACTGCTAACTTGTGAGTTATGTGGGGTGGATCACAGGAATGGATTGGTCTTGGGGTCACTGGGGCCAAGGGAGACTTCCTTGAGAGGGACGGTGTCATGGCTAGCAGGAGCTCCAGGCAGAGAGTCACATGTGGAGGAAGCCCTGTGCACAGGAGTCATGTGCAAAGGGTACTGTGTGCTGTGCAAAGGGAGCTGTGTGCAGAGGGTACTGTGTTCAAAGGATACTGTGTGCAAAAAGAGCCATGTACAGAGGAACTGGCAGGCTGGGCCTGTATTTGAGCAGTGTCACTAGACAGTGGGGCAGTCAGGAGGCCAGGGATCTGTGGGAAGAGGACCCGGGACAGGCTACTAGAGGAGTGGCTGCCACTCGGGACATCTCTCTAGATTTCAGGCTGGATGGGACGATGATTCAAACCACAAAAAGCAGAGGCCAGTGGGGCATGGAGACAAGAAGGACACCGCTGGTTGATGCTCACCATTTTCCACTTCCAGATCTCCATGCTCATCTGCTGTTCTGTTGGGTGCACCATTCCCATCATGCAGACAAGGAACCCAGGGCCTTTAAGGAACCTGCTAGAGGCCCCCCAGACCATGAGGGAGAAGCAGATTCTCGTTCAAGTACTCCCCAAATGGCATTTCCACAGTCTTTGCCAGACTGCCAGGAAAGGTTTTAAACAGGATGAAGGAATGAATTTCCAATGTTAGCTTTCTGCTACAATGACAAGATGCCTGAGGCAAGCAACTGTAGAAAGGGGGTTTGGAGACGCTAGCTCGTGACAGACGGACTGCGTTGCTTTAGGCCTGTGATGAAGCAGCCCAGCCCAGCAGGAACATGTAGTAGAGCCTCAGGGAACAAGGAAGAAGTAGGAAAAAATGAGATCCTGCATCCCCTTCAAGGGTATGTCTCCAAAGACCTAAAGACCTCCCGTGAGGTCCTGTCTCTTATAGGTCCCACCACTTGCCTATAGTGTCACCCTGTGGAGCAAGCTTTTACCACAAGGCCTTTGGGACCTTTCAAGATGCAACTATGTCTCCCTTAGAATGTGAGTGCAGAGCTGGCATAGACGGTATTCTTTTGTATGGATATACCACAGTCTGCTTGTTTCCGATATTACCATAAAGCTATTATGCACATACAAATCCTGGAGCTCCCATTCCTCTTACAGGAGAATGAGGACAATTACAGTTACATGTTATGTGAAATCCCAGCACACTGTTTCCCTGGAGTGTCTGTGACATTCCTAGCAACAGTGCAGGAACTGTTCAGTGGCTCTGTGCCCTCACCAACGCTCCATGTCCTTAGCCTTCAAGTTTTAGGTAAAGCAATGGTGGAATTTCCTTATGGTTTTAGTCTCTATCTCCCTCACCTCTAGCCATATCAAAGCTTTTTAGGGGGTTTATTTGTCGTTCATTGGGGTTGGGTGGGGAAGCATATCATTCAAGTCTTTGGCCTGTGGTTTTCTCTCTCACTCTTGAGTTCTCAGAGCTGTGTTTACACTCCAGAGGCAATTCCTTTATCACCTTTCAAGCGCTTCCTCTCAGTCTTCGATTGTCCTCACCTCTCAAGGCCATCGCAAACACAGAGATTTTTACTTTTTGTGAAAACCAGTTTATCGGTTTGTTCTTTCATGGCTTGTGCCTTTGGTGTCTCAGAAGCTCTTGCCCAACCTAAGAAGGCAAACATTTTCTTCAGTGGTTTTTCCTTTAAAATATTTATTTATAATTGTGTAGATTTATTTCTTCATTCCGTCATTTGCGTCAGAGGGCAACTTGCAGGAGTCTGCGTGTCTTCTCCTTCCACTGTGGGTTCTGGGGATCAGAGTCAGGTCATCAGGCTTGCTCAGCAAATACTTTTACCCATGGAGCCATCTCTCTGGCCAGAGACTTTCGTGTTTACATTTGTGTTTATAACTCACTTGACGTCAGGTTTTTGGTTTACAGCGGGGTATAGATCAAAATTCAAACCCAAACTTTTTACCCGTGGCCTCTCAACTGTTCCAGCATCAGTCGCTCTGTAACTGCATGGACTCGGTGTGCTGGAGCCTCGGGGCTGTGCAGGTTGTCCACCTCTTCTGGTGGGAGCTTTGTTAGTTGTTTTTCTCTTGCTTGTGGCTGATGAGAGCCAGCTGTGCTTTCTCTAATCTCTGGTTCACTCAATACCGTTCCATCTGACCACAGAACGTCAGCTCTTGCTTTCCTGGCTAGATCCCAGCACCTTCTGTTGTCTTTATTCCTTCCTTCTTACTATTGGGATTTAATTTGTTGTTGCTTTCACCTTTGTAGTTTATTTGTTTGCTTTCATTTCTTCTGCAGGAACCTGAGGTCATGGTGAGACATTGATTTCTCTTTTCCTAGCTCAGGTGTCCAGCATTTCTTTGTCCCCCTAAGCAGGGCTTTGCTTTATTCCATGAATGCTCACATGCTACCTTTCCTTTTTCACTTAGTTCAAAATATTTTCCAGAATCCCTTCCAGTTCCCAAGGGTCTCCATGTTTCCTGTGTGTAGCTGAGATAGTGGCCCCTCCCTTTCCAGAGAGCCGCATCTCTGTGCCTCAGTCTCCCTGTCTGTTACATGAGCAACTCCCCAGCCTTCCAGATCAGTTCTCTGATGGTGCTCAGGTGCATCTTCTTTTACCATGAGTGAAAAAACACTCAAAGTCCCAAGGTCCAAGTACTGAACTCAAAGTCAAGGCCATGTTAGACCCAGAACCCCCACCTCCAGGTTCTATCAGGAACCTTTCAACAGCCCAAGCAGACAGGGATGCCAGAGCATTTGCCTTTCAGTTCCCACATGCCAGCTGAGAACATTTAGTCTCTAGTCTCTCCTTTACCTTTTTCACCACCCCTGGGGCACACACAGTTCAGTGACCAACTTACTGATATTTAAATCCAGGCATGGAGGAGATGCGCTGTAGCCTCAGGTTTTGTCTGGAGGAATCTGTTCCATCTGGCTTCAGCTAGATCTACCTCATCTAAACCTGGGTCCTGCCCTCCCTTCCCCCTTGCCATGAACAACTCTGTTCCTTTCTTGGAGGATTTAAGAGTGAGGAGGGGGCAGGAGAGAGAGAGAGAGAGAGAGAGAGAGAGAGAGAGAGAGAGAGAGAGAGAGAGAGAGAGAGAGAGAGAGAGAGAGAGAGACCTGGAAGAATGGGAGGAAGGCTGGGAGGAGGGAGAGAGGGAAGAGGGCTTTCTAATTATGAAAACACTTCTGACCTTTGCGTGCTCATTCAACTGAGTCAAAAGGGGCCGGACTTCCGTGACTGTCTTTAAGTCTAAATGCAGATTAATGAGGAAAAATCTGCTCAGCTAAGCTTGGAAAACATGAAATGAAATGGAGCTTATTAGGGCTGATAATGCCAGGGAGTAGGGCTGGGGTCAGCAGAGCCACAGGGCCTGCCTGGCCAGGCAGTGTTCTCAGATCCTGCTTAGAAATCTGCAGGGGCCTCCACTCAAGACAGACAAACACTCAGGGCAGGAGCTTAAAGACAGACCCCGGGACTGGGAATGGGGCTTCATCAGGAAGGTACTTGACTTGCAATCTTGGGCAGGCAAGCTCAAGCCCCAGCACCCACACACACACACAAAGGCAGATGTGAGGCATGCTCATAGCCCTAGCACCGGAGAGGCAGAGGCAGGGGGACCCTTGGGGGTCACTCGCCAGCCAGTGAGAGACTGTCTCAAAAACATGGCGGATACTTCCTGAGGGACAACACACAAGGTTGTCCTGTGGCTTACACACACACACACACACACACACACACACATGAACATCTCCACAGACAGACATATACAGGAGAGAGAGAGAGAGCGCGCATGCTCATAGCCTCATGGCTGTGAGAGTTCCAGCCAGGCTTGTACTACAGGTTTGCAGTATTGGTTCCTGTCAGGTCAGGTCATTAGGCCACTCTCAGATACCACAGAGAATAACTCAAGATCTGATATATGAGTGTGTGACTAGCTAGGACACTCCCACGTCCCCCACCCCCCCCCAAAAAAAAAAACAGGAGAAAGACACCCATCCCTCAGCACTGCAGCCTTTTGACCATTCCCAGTCTGAAAGTTCAGCCCAGGTCTCCTCTTTCTGAGCCTCCATTTCTGTACTTACCTAACCTGGGGGTACAGTGAGCAGTGAGGAGTGGGCACACAGAAGTTGGCGTCTTCTCCATCTCTCCAGCTGGTTGATGTGTGCTGATGGATTTTGACTGTGGTCCTGTCGCTGAGGAGCATGAGATACTGCATGACCTTCCCAGTGTCGTCTGGCCTGGCTTCCAACCAGGTTTGTCTCACAGGACCCACAAGGCTGCCCAGCCTGGCAGGTTTGGATTTGTCTCTCCTATGGAATTCAGGCCCTTCCCTGCAGGGAACTGTCAGTAGAGGAACCACTAAGGGTTTCTAGGCCACTGGGCCTTGTGCCTTCCACCCAGCACTCACATGTAGCCATGACTGTGGCTCTTGCTTCAGCCTATTAGAAGCTAGGGGAGTGAGAACTAACAGCGGAAAGACTTGAGTGCATGAGCCTCACTACTTCTGACTTGCTGTGCAACCTCAAGGAGCTCATGTGGCCTCTCTGAGCCTCTCTGAGGTTCCTTATCTGTATAGAGATTGCAGGGAAACATGTGAGGAGGCTGGTCTGGGCTGATGAGAAGTTTCAGCCTGAACCCTGGTGTCCTCTTTTCTGTCTACAGTTCTAGAAACTTCCGCATCATGGGTCTCCCACTGCACTGCAGGGTTGTTGAGGAGTTCGAGGGGTGACATAAATCATATCTGATATGCAGGGCTGCAGAGATGGCTCAGTGAACAAGGGAGCTGGCTCTGGAAGCACTAAGGACCTGACTTTGAGTGTCCAGGACCCACATAAAATGTTTGAGTGGTAAGGAGTACTGAATGGTGCCGGCCACCCAAGTCACCACAGGGGCACACCCTGTCTGGAAGTTTTTATAGAGTAGTGGCTGGAACTGGACCAACCCTGCGAGACTGGCTAATCCTCCGGACTCACATGGGCTGAACCAATGGAAAGTACGCATGTTCTATGCATGTCCCCTTGGCCCAACTAGGGAGACCATCCTGTTCTGTTCATCCAGTTAGGGCTGGTAAAACACTCTGCTCACTTCCCCAGTGTCCATCGCTGAGTCTCACTTGTTGTTGCCAGTGCTGGCTTCTGAGCCTTGAGGGAAGGTTCTCAAGAAGGGTGGGTGCCCTGTGCTCCTCTGGAAGCCTGTGCCTCTTGGTTCTGTCACAATCTGTAGGAAGCAGGTACCCGCCCCCTGTGTCACCTGAAACCTGAAACCTCTCATTCTTCTGCACAAGTTTCCTTAAACTTAGGCCCATCTGTTAAAAAGGCCAGTTCAGCCTCTTCAGGACCTGCACCATCTCAGCAGCCTTCCTCGTTCCTCCTGTG
Organism: Pachyuromys duprasi; assembly: GCA_028658305.1. Classification (NCBI taxonomy): domain Eukaryota; kingdom Metazoa; phylum Chordata; class Mammalia; order Rodentia; family Muridae; genus Pachyuromys; species Pachyuromys duprasi. The sequence goes on from CM053763.1 coordinate 104,911,164, forward strand.
GGTTCTCTGCTTGTTTGCTGGGTTTGCAGAAGTGACTGCAGACTGGGGGCGGGGTGGAGGAAGAGGGCACATCACCCAGTGCTCCACCATATGTAGGACCAAATCTCCAGGCTCATCAAACATCAGGTCACTGGGGCACCTACCCTCCCACCCAGCTTCTCTCCTGCCCACCCCCACCCCTGGGCTCTGATGATAGTGGAGGTGAGTGCAAAGGAGAAGCAATGCCACAGGCCAGCATAGCTCAGGCTGAGGTATGAATCTAGGCAGGCATGCCCACCTCTCATCTCGTGCCCCAGTCTGCCCTGGTGTCCCTCAGCCCCACCCCCTGCTGGCACTGAGGTGGTCCAGGCAGCATCTCACAGGGTGACTATGGGTGCATCTCGCATCTAGGTGTGACTTAGATGACTAACAAGGGGAGGTGGTAATTGTACCCTTCCTCCACCTACAGTCATCCCGGCTGTCTCTTAACAGCGACGTGAAGTAATTACATTTTACAAACCTTTCTTTTTTTAAATACTTCAATAAATACTGCCTAGGAAAATCCATTGACATTTTCGGTACTTAAGGCATAATAACTGGCCTTATAAATCTAAAGCAGCCCTATAAATCTAAAATTAAATGTCCACGTTCCAATGTATTTAGGACACTTAATTAATGAAGTACAGGGACATAAACACTCCTAATCTGTTTACTCTGAGCTTAAGTCCGTCTCTAAGGCATGTTACTCTTCACAACTGTGTGCTAGAGTGACAGGGTGAAGGAACCCGGAATGCTGGGCAGTTTGCTGAGCGCCGTGGGCCCTGTCCACCTTTGCGCCACTCCACAAAGTAGCTTGAGAGTCCCTGTGTCTGTCCCCCTTCTGTCCTGTGGGGTCACCTCACAGCCAGAGCCCAAAGAGAAGATGATCCAAATAGCCTACAGGTAGAAGATTCCTGAGTGACGATCTTCAGGTTGGACTCAGCCACGGCATGGCACGGGCATCCATTGCAGCAGCCACAGGACATTGACACAGCCAGTGATGGAGGCTGCTGCTGCAGGCCAGGTGTGTGGAGGCTGCTGCTGCAGGCCGGGTGTGTGGAGGCTGCTGCTGCAGGCCTGGTGTGTGGGCTAAGGAAACGATGGCAGGGCAACTGGTGAGTGAGGTAAGAGGCTTGCCACCTGCCTGTGAAGTGTCCTCACCCCTGGGAAGTGGTGTACAAATGACTGTGAACTGACTGTTCCCCTGTGTAACCGTAATGACTTATTTGCCTATTGTGCCACATAGCATCAGGTCAAGATGAGCCAAACAGGCTTCATGGTCGATCTCCTAGGGCCTACCATCAGGCTGTCCTCACAGGGTTCAGCGACACACCTGGGGATGCTTCATGGTGGAGTTGGTGGTAGTGGAAGAGGTGGTGCTCTCTGTGTGGCTGTGTGCTGAAGCTGAGCCTCCTGCTAGAGAGAGCTCGGTAGCTACGGATGAATTCAATGCTCAGCACGTACTCCAGGTTGCTCACAAGTGCCTGCAATTCCAGCTCCAGGGGATCTAGCCCCCTCTTCTGCTTTCCACTGGTGCTGCACTCACGTGCATACACTCTGCCTCCCATCACACACATCCATGTACACAAACACAAATAATAAAAATACATCTTAAAAAAAAAAGCCAGGCTTCTGCCCCTTCTCTCCCAAACCTCGGTATCTTCACTGAATGGAGAGATGGCTTCTGCTAGCCAGACTGCACTGGAAGGCTCAGGCTCCAGCACCACCTGGGCTATGGCCTTCTGTGGCCTGGAACCCGATCAGCTTTATAAGCTACTCAGAAGGTGGCTTTGGGCCATGCACTCTGGGCACACCTCTTTCCTTAAGGACCAACTGAGGCCTTCAAGGTCACATGAGGAGCACCCAAATGCAGCTTCTGTGCACCCCTCCCTCAGGAGGTCAGCTAAGATGTTATCTCTGGAGCTGGGGAACATCAATGTTTCCTGTAGATGTCTGGACCTCGGACTCCCATCTTCCCCTGGACAGAGTCTACACAGTGATGGTGATTTTTCTCTTTGAAACTCTCCATGCCGCTCTAAGCAGCCATGGCTGAAAGCCTGGCCCTTACCAGGAGGCTTGTGCCAGAAGACACTGTTGCTGTTTGTGGCTTAATGCCCCTGTCTGCACAGAGGGTCCCAGGCCATTTGCCCTTGGCCATGAGATCCTGGCTGGGTTCCAGGTTTATTGAGTCAGACATCAACCCCATCCCTACCCCGACCCTGTGCCTATCACCAAGATCCTGTTTTCTGGCAGCCGTGCCCATTTGCAGTGCAGAGAGCAGCTGTCTTAGAAGTTGCCAAAAGAATGGCGTTAAAGAGGAGCCACGGTAGACGTGTTGAAAAGGCCGAAAGAGTGAAAGAAAAAAAGAGGAGGGAGCACCCAGGGTCTGGAGGAGGTGCCATGGGCTCTGGCTGCCTCCCTGCAGGCCCTAGAGGCCTGTTCTATTGCTGCAACTGCAGGCCCATGATCCTGAGCAGCTGCAGTTAGCTCCTCAGCAGCTAACAAAGGCTCCAGTGGGCAATGGGGCCAGTAGCTACTCAGTCCAGCCAGAAGCTCCGTTATCAGCAGAGATGGGACTACAAGGCACTTCTCTTTGTGTGAGAAATTTGGGTAATGCCTCACCCCACTCTGCTGCTATGCACGATTAGACAGGGTTTGAAAGTGCCGGCCAGAGCCTGGCATCCAAGGTGCTCTCCCTCATGGCAGACTGGTGGAATCAAGTTCAGCCTCACCTCTGACCTTGACCCATTGTCTACACTTTTTCAGGTTCTGTTTTCTGCTGGATGGCAGGAACTGAGGTGGGCTTCAGGCTCCCTGAGTCCCCTCCGGTCCTGATAGCTGTGTGGCTGAGTTGAGGCCTAAATGAAACAGACATATCACCACTGGCAAAGAAGGTGTGGAGGTTCAGCAGACTTGGGGAGTGCAGTGGAGGTGCTTGGAGTCTGTGATTTGTGGGGACTTGCAGATTACTGGTCCAACAGCATTGGCCTTGTTTCGTTAGTGTTCCTGGAATCTCCTGGCTGATGTATCATGAGGCATAATAGTCTCTACCCTTTTCCATGTGTGCATCCTTGACTGCACAGAAGACAGGTGTGGTAGCTGTTTTCCATTGTCAACTTGACTGTGTCTGGTATGAACCAAGCCACTGGGCACACCTGTGAGGGATTTTCCTTGATTGGATCATTTGCGGTGGGAAGACAAACCCTAAATCTGGGACACACCTTCTGACGGAAGACTATATAAAGGCCACAGAAGAGGAAAGTAACTGCGCGTTGGCTGCTTGCCCTTGATATCCCTAGAAAAATCCATTCCTTCACTGGCATTAGAGCCTACTTTCTTTGGGATTCTGATGTGTTCTGAAAGCCAGCTGAGAGGCCCAGCCTTGGGCTAAACAACTACTGGATTCTTAGATTTTCTGTCAGGAGAGAACCATTGTAAGACTAGCCAGACCACAGCATATAAGATACTCTAAAAAATATATTATATATACATACACACATATCTATCTATCTGTCTGTCTGTCTGTCTATCTATCTATCTATCTATCTATCTATCTATCTATCTATCTATCTATCTCTATCATCTCTATCTTTACATCTCTATCTATCTGGCTGTAGAGTCCTGTTGTCCAAGTGTAATACCTGTCATTTTCATCAGAACAGCTGTGACCGTCCACAAAAGACCCTGAAGATTGGGCCTGTTGACTGTTGACACTCTCTCATTGAATGAGGGGTGGGGACAGTCATTATCTCCGCTTGAGATGACAGCCTCTCTCTCCCTCCTGTGTCTCCCAGCTAGCTATCTGTAATCCTGCCCTAGTTGTGTGTAGCCTCGTGATATTGGAAAGTGCCCAAGTGCAGGCTGTGGAAACTCGGTGAAAGGGAGAGATCTATCTGACTTTGGAAATGCCATCATCCATGCTGGAGTAGACTTTCCAGTGGTGTTGCTTGTTTAGGGGGTCATCCATGTTTCTGTAAAACCTCCCCACCGTGCCCTGTAACTACCTTGATAAACCCACTGGGTCCCCAGGCTGGACTCTGGTGGGTTGGGTTTTGTTTTGTCGTCGGTGCTTTACAAGAAGGGCCAGATGTTGTTTATAACTGCCCAGGGGAAGAAGCCCCACAAGAAGTCTCCGTTTACTCTGTCATAAAGACGGATTTGTGAGCTGTGGTTTTCTGAGGGCATGAATGCCTGAGCCTCCAACCTCCCCTTTGAGTGAGAACGATGAGTCTAAACCAGTGGAATTTCAGGGTTATCCATCTGTAGGAAACACCATCGCCCAGTGCCAAGAGCATGAGGCATTCTTGCCTAGCAAAATGCAAGTCTGTTCTGCCACCTGCTGCTTTATGCCAATTAGTGGTTAACTTCCCTGCACCTCAATGTTGCTTCTACAAAGAATATCACCACCTTTATGTCACGCATGTGTTTGTTATATTTAGATCATATCTCTCTCCAATCACCCTCTCTTGTCCTTTTGCAAGCTAGTCCCCTTCCACTGTCAAGACATTTTTTTTTTCCTTTTGTGACCCAATGAGTCTAATTAGCATTGCTTACAGGAGCATTCGTAAGGGGTTATTTACAGGAACATGGGCAATTGATGTATAATTAACAAATGTTAGTAAAAACACAAGGGCCATAAGGGCTGAGGAAATGGTTTAGCAAGTAAAAGCACTTGCTCTTCGAGACCGAGGAGGATCTGAGTTTGGGTCTGTAGGACCCATGTGAAAGCCCAGCTTGGCTACAGGAAGATGGAAGGAAGAACCAGGAGAATCTCCCAGGAGCCCGTGGGCCAGCCAGCCTGTCAGAGACTGCATAGTACAAGAAAGAAGAGAGACCCTGCCTCAAAGGGTAGGAAGAGAAAACACTCCTGAAAGTTGTGTTCTCACTGCCGCTTGCATTTGGTGGCACATGAGAATAGTCACACACAAGCACACATACATACACACAGAAATAAATACAAATTATAAGATTAAAAAACTAGAAGCAAAGAAAAAAAGCCAAAGAAAAAGATATTAGAAAATAAAAGAACATCAGCATCTATTGTTGTGGACTCTGGCACTTTCTGCCCACCCTGAGTCCTCACTCTCAGTTTTTGGCATCAACTCCTTGTACCACCCCTCCTTCAGGAAACCTAAACTCTGGTTCTATCAGGCCCTGATACTATCCTCAGATGCCATTTGGGTACTCGGTCCCACCTCAGCCTTAGAAACTGGTACCTTGAAGAACCAATCAACTGTAGTCACGCCCCTGCTCCAGGAAATACTGTGTACTTAGGTAGAGCACATGACCAAACTTAGGCCCATCACCATTCTCCCTGGCCTTTTCCAAGTTGCTGTTTCTCTGTGTAGCTCCTTGTCTCCCTGGAGTCACTGGTTTGGATGATGGAAGCCTGAAGCTTTGATGGGTCCTCTTTGTCCCTCTCCTGTGCTGCCTGATGAAGAAAACCAAGAGCCCAAAGAGGAGTGGCTGACACTCCACAGGCAAAATAAAGAAAACAGGAGTTGTGGGGGTTCAGTTGGAGCCCCTGAATCCAGCTGTGTCAGAAGCTGGCTTCTTCTCTGGAAGACACTACCCTCCCGTCTGGGCCCCCATTATTGTTCTTTCCTTCCATGGTAGACTGTGAACCCTCAAACTGTGAGCACACATAATTCTCTCTTTTCTTAAGTTGCTTTTATCAAGAATGAAAAAGGTAACAGAGGAGGTGACAGAACCACCAGAGAGCGGGGTGTAGTGAAAGGTAGCACTCTTGGGGGGCATATTGAGATCTTAGCTGCTTCCTGTCTCTGTGCTTCTGGGTCACAAGGGTATCTCTGTCATGAAGGACTGAAGCAACAGAGCCATGTGACCATAGACTGAAATCTCTGCAAACAGGAACCTAGACAAACCTTTCTTCTTTATAAGTTATGTATCTCAGGTATTTTGTTATAGGGACCGGATACAAACCAGCCCTATAATCAAATAAATCCAGCTGAGGCTCAGCAGGTACCAGCAGGCTTCTGGAACACACAGGATCCCCAGAAGCCAAGAACTGGCTCTGGGTTCTGCTGGGTCTCATGCATGTGGAACAGCCAGAAGAAGCCCCTCCCCTTCCAAGCTTCAGGATATTCAGGCTTCACCAGTGGTTCTCAGAGGTCCCCAGCTCCAGATACTGAGCTAGGAACAGAAGAAACCAGAAGGCATCAGGAGTCAGAGCCGGAAAACTCCTGCTTCCAGGAGATAGATGGCTGTGAACTGCATCATATGAAGGGGGAAAATGCAAACCACTGTCTCCTGGAAGCGTGGAAGAGCGTTCACTGGGTGATTAAACACCATGATGAGCAGGTGTGAGCACAGCTGCCAGGACTCCGGGGAAATGCTGAGCCAGGTGCAGACGCAGCAGGCTGGGGCAGCAGGGAGGAGACGAAGTCAGGTCAGATGTGCGCCCTCTTTAGAGAGTAATTTAAGATGGTCTTGGCCTCTCAGGCCCACTGTCTTCCCTGGAGGAAGGGCAGCCTGCCCAGTGTCCATTTGAACAACCTGGGAAGAGGCAACATACAAAGGGGTTGAGTCATCCGGTCTTTGGGTCTTTGGGCTGGTGACACCCTCCTGAGAGGCAAGAGTGGAGGCTGGGTCGAACTGGGGGTTCCTGGCCTGCCCAGCTCCATCCCCTAAAACTCTTTCCTGCCACCTCTGCCTTCTGCAGGAGGCCAGAGGTCAACCTCCAGCCTTGTTCCTCAGGAACTGTCCCCCTGGGCCTTGAATTTTGACAGAAGCTCTTCTTCTGTCTTCAGTGATGTTTCGTGGGAGCTTCCGGGTGCTGCCTGCTCTGGACACTGAAGACTCAGGTTCACAGTGAGGAAGGCTCGTAGCTCCTGTAGAAATCCTTTGTCCTCAATAAAGAGCCAGCTGAGGAAGTGTCTACTGGCTGCCAAGACACAGGCAGCGTGGAGTGAACAATGACCCATCTGAGGTCAGAGACCACTCACTTGGAACAGCCGTCACGAAACCTTCAGCCCCTTCCCCGCCCTTGCACCCCTCTCTCCTCTCCTGCTCAGAGATCCCCATGGAGTCTCCTGAGACAGGGAGCAGTGGGGATCCCTGGGCCTCCTGGGCCTCCCTCCTCTTCCCTCCCCTCCCCCAGTGCATTTCTCCTTGCCAACGATAAAAGTATTTTTAATTATAATTCTGATCTGGAACCAGGTCTCTCCAACAGATAATGAAAATGACATTCTACTCTCACTGTCCCTCCCCTCCCCCTGGTAATGTCACGGGGGTTGGGGGTGGGGGACGACAAAAGTTAGGAGGAAGCCCAACTCCAGGGTTCGCAGGGTGTGAATGTGGCTGCTGGGTCTTTGGGGGAAGGGAGCTGCTGTGAGGAGCTGAGCAGCTAGGTGTCAGGAGCTATCAGGGAGCAGAATGCCAGTCCCTGGGAATGGGGGCCGAGGGGTATTGGCAGGTCTGCCGCAGGGATCATAGCTGGAGCCTGGAGCATGTGTCCTCACTTCCTGGCTAGATTCTCCTTACCTAGCCCCTTCACTCGCCTGCAGTCTGAGGATCGAGGGATGAGAAGTTGGTGTGTTGGTGGTCTGTGGGCCATCCACAGGTAAGGTTAGTGTCTGTGCATCAAGACAGGTACTGGGCAGGTGGGCCCAGATCTCAGGGGCTTCCTGGCATGTGCTCTGAAGGCTGGCATCCCAGCAGGGATCTTGTGATAACCTCCCAGATGACAGGGTGATGGGGGTCCAGACTGGGGTTCGGGCGGGATCCTGCTTGGAGGGTGCTTCTGCTTAATACTCTGCCTTGTCACCTCTCATGTGGCTGCTAATAGCGACCCCCACAGGGGTTTTAACTAGTGGGTCACACGGCCCAGGGCTAGGCTGGACGCTTCATGAATGCTGCCAATCTCCTCAATTTTTTCCTGCCTGCAGATCCTCTCCCGACTCTCCTCTAGCAAAGACTTACAGGCTCTCTGAGGAAAAAAATATTCCACAATGGGGGTGTTTGCTCACGTACCTAGTAAAACTTTCCACCATAGACAGTTTCAAGCTGTCAATGAGTTGTCACTGGGCAGGGAGTCTGGAGGAGGGTCCCATCCGTGATTTGTGGGACCAAGGAGTTGTGCAGCTGGGAGAGCCAGCCTGGAGTCCAAGTGAGGTCAAGGTGTGTCCGAACCCCGAAAATCTCTCCTTGAGAAGTAGGACCGCTTCCTCCCCGCCCTGGGCCTGCATGTCCTGGTGCACAGTCTTACAGCCCCCACCTCTGTCACCTTTGATCTGGTTACTTAGGCTGGTGGCCAGGTTATAGGTTAAACTTTCCCTTGCCTTATAAGGTCATGTCTAGCAAGCACCTGGAATCCCTCTTCATGCAAATAAGGTATTCCCAGCCCCTTAGCCCAGGCCAATAATGTACAATTATCTGAAAGCCTCTACCCACTCCCCAAAGGTTTAAATAGGCTTTGTTCCCCTCAATTAAGTGAACTGCCTCACTGAAGCTGTCTCCTGAGAGTCTGTTCTCATTGTGCTCACGGCCTGAGGTCTCCATCCCCTGGCCTTTCCTGTCTTGCTCCCCCTCCCAGAATCCGCTGGTTGTGATCATGAGTGGGAAAGTGTGACCAGGAAAGGCAGAGATGGAATTCTCCCACCACCCAGGGTAAAAACGGCGAGAGTCGACGGGACAGCATGCTAAAGGAGTTAGGAGCCATGGATTCTGAGCGTGCGTGTTACTTCTGATTTTTATTGTTGCTTTTGAGACAGGGTCTCACGTACCCCGGGATGACTTCAGTCTTACTACGTAGCCAAGGATGACCTTGAACGCCTGCTTCTCTTGCTGGGATCATGTATAGATATGTCCCACCAGGCCTGGCTCATCCCAAGTTAGAATAACATCACTTTTAATAGTCTCTGTGTTTGACAACTGGCTGAGAAAGTCCCCAGCATTTGCATGCAGCTTCTGTGGCTGGCGGGAGCCCACTTCAGCATGCTGCTGCCCCTAGCCTCTCACCCCATCACCCTTTGTTCTTGATCCCTCAATTATGGAAATAAAAATGTGCCTAATTCTTCAGGCCCGTGAAATGGCTGGGTTGGGAGCCAGCGGTGGCCCTATATCGCTCCACCAACACTCTTAATGTGGCACTTGACACTCAATTTAGTTTTCAATTCCTTTCTCGCCAGAAATGATGATTTCGTTTCCGACTTAAGTATCAGGTCTGCAGTGGGACTTACTCTCTCAGGGTGGGTGAATGGGGAGCCCCTGAGGCATTGTCTGAGTTTTCCCAGTCCTTGGTGAGAGGGCTGCTAGGGACCCTGGGCAACTGGGACCTTCTGAAAGGCCCCTTTGAACTCATCTGACATCACCTCACTTCAGGCTCTTTGATCTTCCAAAGCCACAGTCTCTGGGAATCTGAGGAGAACAAACTGGTTCTATGGAGTGGAAGGGGCTTATTCATTGTACAGATGGGGAAACTGAGTTCCGAAGAGGACCAGGTCATCTTTTCTACTAGGGAGGCACATGGTCACCAGCCTGGTCTCCTACCAGGACAGAGTGATGAGCAAGGACACAAGGACATCCAAGGGACAATTGAACCAGACAGCAAGTGTGTGAATTACACCTCTCCTGGCCCTTGAAGAGTAGGTGTGTGAATGGACAGTGACAGTTATGGGAGTTTAGCGAGGGAGGAACTGGGGGGTGGGGGTGGGGACATAGAAGGCAGATCATCAGCTCAGGGGCTGTTAGAGGATGTAATACATGAACTATATTCGAAGGGATAAATAGGAGTGTACCCAGCACTGAAGGCCAAAAAAGGGCACCGGTGTGCACATAGCCAACTGTTAGTGCTACAGGTGGACCATCAGTGAAGGTTTCGGCCTCCACTAAGATGCCATCAGGAACAGTGAGAAGAGCCTGGGTGCTAGACATGCAGGTGACCTGATGAGATGTCTGAGGGAGGTGGAGGTAGGCGATGATCTGAGGTGACTGAGTCCTGGACACAGGCAGGGAGGTGACATGAGGCAGATCCCTCATGTTGTGGTTCTGGGTACGGGCTCTCATTGGTGCTTTTATGGGAAGATGCCCACATCTCCAAGTGTGCCCCAGTGGCCCTCTGTGGGTATCACGGTGCAGTAACATAGCCCAACCTCACAGAGTCAGGCAGACCAGGGCTTGAAGCCTGACCGTGTCTCACCCACTGTGTCACCTGGGTTGCCTACCCAGCCTCTGCTCAGCCTGGCCCAGTCTGACAGATACTACCATCCACTCGAGGCCAGATAGCTTCCTCAGTGCCCAGACTAACAATCATCAGCACTTAGTGTGCTGAGCCCTGCTCCAAAACCTAATGACTACCTGGGCCCAACCTTACCTGTAGCCTGCAGACAGGGAAACTGAGGCCTAAAAGACAATGCAATGCTGCTGACAGGCAGCATAGGAGCTCTTGAGGTACTGGCCAACTCCCCTCACACACTCCCAGCATTAACCCCGATCTCTCTGTCCATCTCTCTGTGTGCTCACCCCAGGCGTGGCCCCATGGGGTGGTGTACTCTCCTCTCTTGCTCTCTTGCTGGGAGAGTGATATATGTGGCATAGGAAACCATCACAGGCTCCCAGAGCGGACTCCCAGGTTCTACCAGATGCTGAGGGCTGGGCAGGGTCTTTCTCTTCCGGAAACACAATGTCCCAGTGATTCTGACAGATAGGGTGTGAAGGACAACATGGGAAGGACAACAGGGACCAGAGAAGCAGTGGAGTCCTAGTAGGGTGACCAACAGGAGGCTTTGAGGCAGACAAGGTTAAACTGGCCCCGCCTGGCCTGTGTCCCACCTAACAAATGCTTCATACAGAGATCACTGAAGAGCACTCTCCCAGCCATGAAGACTGCATGGTGGAAGTGTCAGGAGACCAGAGAGTAGGAGCAACGCATCCCTAGTCACACAGAAAAAAGAAAAAAAAATCCATCCACGCTCACTCAGCAAGAACCTGTGTCCTTAGGAAGCCACAGGAACTCCCAGAATTCTCTGCCCCCTCCCAGACCTGAAGGGAACCCTGAGGTGGAGCCAGTTTGTTTCCTAACACACTCAGCTGGCACATCTGATGAATAAAGCAGCAAGGCTGCAGACTCAGCATGGCCAGCCCAGATTCCTTTGGTCCTCCCACACAAGATCCCAGAAGTTACATTCAAATCTCTGCTGCAAACGGAAGAACAAAGGCAGTCTTTTCTGCTGGCGCTGCTGCAGCCACTCTGGAAGCCAGAGAGCAGTTAGCGCTGCTTTTTTCTCTTGGTGTCTCCTTTCAAGGTTTGGTACAGCTGTCCACGCACAGCTGCCTCCAGCTCAGGACTCTTACCCAGAGCCTTCCCTGATGCTCCGATCAGGACAGATCCTGAGCCCTGGTGAGAACTGGAGCATTAGAAGCAGGCAGGGACGTTTCTTCGCCTGTTCTGAGGGAGACTGCTGAAGCCTTTACTCCTTCTGGGGGATTTGCCTCCAGAGAAAAGGCAGCAGGGAAGGAAGAGCTGCCTGATGAACCACAGAGAATGGGAGGCTCACTCCTGGAGTGTTCTCACCTCTCCAGTTTGTAAAATACTTTAATCTCTCCACGGTAGCTGGCAAGGAGCGAAATCTGGGAGGAAAAGGCAGCCCAGAGAGCTTAAAGGTCTCACTGAAGGTCACACAGCCATTATGAGGCTAAGCCAGTGCTTGAACCCATCTCTACACCTTCCCTGAGAGCTCTGCTGCCTTGACTCCTCGGCAGAGAGTTGCATCTGACTCAGCCTACAGCGCACACCTCTAGAAGGCCACAACTGGCTACAGAGTACCTTTTCTTGTTTTCCTGTTTCAATAGGATGGGGGAGGGTAGGGGGTGGGTGTCTGTTTCACACAGCAGAGTGGTAGCACTGTGGCTGAGGATAGAGAGGCAGGGCCACACCTGCCTGACTCCATCATTCAGGATTCTGGGGTCCATGCCTTGACCTCTCTGTGCCGTGGTCCACTCACTCTAAGATGGGGGTAAATAGGAGCCTCTGTCTCTGAGAGCTGTCAAATATTAACTGCATTAGTGTGTGCTCCCAAAATGCCTGGTTCATCTGCCGTTATGCTAATGTCACAGGAGAGAGTGTTCCAGAGGATCTAGGGAGCTGAGTCCATCAGCACAGTGCTTGCCAGACCAAGCATGAAGACCCACTTAGAGCCCTAGAACCCAAACAAAAGAGCTGCTGTCATCCCAGCACTGGGGAGGCAGAGACAGGTTGATCACTGCAGCTTGCTGGTCAGCCAGCCAGGCCACTCAATACTTGTCTTAAATACACAAACAAACAGATGAACGAGCAAATAAACAAAGGAACAAGAAACAGGCAGGGCTGGTGAGGGGGCTGTGGCAGAGGTGCCTGCTGCCCAGCCCTCCAAACCGAGTTCAGAGCCCGGGATTCGCATGATGTAAGGAGGGAATCAACTCCTGTAAGTTGTTCTCTGGCCACCACATGCACCGTGGCCCATGTCCCACCCTAAAACACAAACAGAGAAAATTCTAAACTGTGAAAGAAAGAAAGAGAGAGAGAGAGAGAGAGAGAGAGAGAGAGAGAGAGAGAGAGAGAGAGAGAAAGGAAGGAAGGAAGGAAAGAAGGAAGAAAGGAAGGAAGGAAGGAAGGAAGAAAGAAAGAAAGAAAGAAAGAAAGAAAGAAAGAAAGAAAGAAAGAAAGAAAGAAAGAAAGAACATCAACAAGCTAGATAGTTCCTGAGGAACAACTTCAAGGATGAGCTTTGACCACCCCTACACTCATACCCACACACAATGCACATGCACACACACCCATGAGCACACACTTTTGTGTGTGTGTGTGAACACACATACACTCACACATACATGTGCACTGACATACACATGTGCCAACACAAACACACACACTGCCACCCACCATGTGTCCACAAAGAGAATGCTCTGGGCTAGGTAAGCTCCCAAGAACCTTGCTCTCATCTGAAAACAGACTTCCAGTGAGCTGAGACCCAGCTCAGGGCTGGAGAGCTTGCCAGCATTCATAAAGTCCTGAGTTTGATTCTCAGTTCCTCAACAGTCCTAAGACGCTACAACCCCAACTCCAGGGCTGTTCCTCAGCCTCCGCTCTGGGCTCTGCAGCTGGACACATCTGCAAGGGGCTCTGCGGTCCTCTCCTACCATGCCTGAGCTCTGATGGGCTCACACGGCAACTTCTCAGGTTTTGGAAGCCCTCCGTGACACATGTGGGAACCCGTGACCCCCTCTTTTCTATGCTCTTGAGCCCTGAGTGGTTAGACAGGGGCTGCCGTGACATGCAGGGACACCTGTGAGGACAGCATTGTAGAAGCACAGTGACAGTGTTTCTGGTCATGATTCTGAACCAGCCATGTCCAAGAAGGAGGGACAGAGTGTGGATCCTCCTCATCACTGGTAGAGCTGACTCTGATGGATGGACTCAGGACTATGGATCCCACAGACCCAAGACTAGACTAGGAGATCCTTTCTCAAAGGGGTACTGAGCCCTCATCCTCCCCAATGGTGGACAGCGCATCTTGTTCATCGGACTTGACTCTCCATGGGGAAGATCTGGGGATCTAGTAGTGGGAGAGACTCTCCCATTTTAAATGACTAAACAACAGTGTGACCCAGTGATGAACATTGCTCTGTTGGTCACCATCTCCCTGAGGGGGAAACTGAGGCTTGCCTAAAGTGAACTCAGTTGCCTGAGTGCCTAGATAAGTGGAGAGTCAGGAAGATGAACCCAGGTCTGACCGAAAGCCCTGTGACCTCACTCTGATCCTCAGGAGATTCATCTCCCCTTTGGCCTTGGGAACTGCCACACCCCAGTGGCCCAAGGACTCCAGCAGCTGTTTTTTGTTTAGCCCTATGGGGCCTGGAAGTGATTCCACTTGCCTTGGAATTTTGGAGATCAAGTTTATAGCCTCCGTGAAGGAGTGTAATCCCACACGCAGGATGCAAAGTTTCTCTGCCTCAGACATCTTTCTTAATGACTAGCACCATGGCAATGACAGGGATTACAGGCTCAGCTGAACAGCAGGGTAGATTATGTTACCAAGAAAGTTCAAATGAACCAGAACTCCGGGCAGGAGACATGCTGGGGTCTGCAGTAAACCAAGAAGTAGGTTCAGACCATTAACTGTGTGAGTGCCAAAAGCAACCTTTGAGACCTGCTTAGAGGCAAAGAGAGTAGAGGAATTTCTGCTTAAAAAAAGATCACACACTCAGTACTGGAAATACAGGGGCTTAGTCAATAAAGTCTTTTCCTCACAAGTGTGAGGACCTGAGTTCAATCCCCAGCATCCATGTGGAAAAGCCAGGTGTAGCAGCACACACTTATGATGACAGTCCTGGGGAGATGGGGACAAAGGGGTCCCTGAGGTCTTGATGTGCCAGCCAGTCTAGCCAACTGGTGAGTTCCAGGTTCAGTGAGAGACTCTCCCAAAAACTAAGGTGGACAGTGATTGAGAAAGACATCTCTGATGTTGACCTCTGGCCTCTCCATATATGTGCTCACATATGGACACACCACACACTCATACATGGGCACACACATGTACTCACATGTGGACATACACATGCGCATCTCTTCTTTTAAGATCAGGAAGAAGGAAAGGCTGCCCTGACTCCATCACTTTTGCCAGAGGAGAAACAGAAGACAGACACCTGAACAGTAAAAGGAGAGAGGAAATGGTTTCTGTTCGCAAATGACAAGATCCACATGAAGAGCATCTTAACAGTTCCACACGGGGATATGGAAACCTGTCAGAGCTAATTAAGGACTCATTAAGTTACGGAATACAACATTAAAACACAGACGTCGCTTGCATTTCTGCCGTAACAATGAAGAAGCCTAAAAGACTTTGAGAACGCAATTCATTTGCAATATAGTGAACAAAAATTAGATGCCTAGAATGACTAGCTAAGCGAGGCTGGTGAGGCACGCACACAGACAAACTCTAAAATACCACTCAGAGAATTCAAAGAAGAGGCGGGACTTGGAGTCAGGAGGATAAGAAATTCAAGGTCATTTTCAAGGTCATTTTGCCTACATGGCAAGTTCTAAGCCAGCCTGGGCAGCGTGAGACCCTATCCCTCCCCCCCCAAAAAAAGCAAGGATGCAAAAACAGAAAGGTGCCCCATGCTCATGGACTAGAAGACCTTCATTGTTAAGATGGCGACAGAGTCAATGCAACCTCATCCTAAATTCCAGTGATGTATCATCTTTGTTTGTTTTTCCAGAAACAAAGGAATCTTCCCTAAAATTACTGAATTCCAAGAGAGAATCCTAAAAGCCAAAACAATATAAAAAACAAAGTTGAATGTCTCATACTTCTTGAGAAAACATACTTCAAAGGTCCAATATAAAACAATGTGGTGTATGAAGACAGATGTAGAGGTGAACAGACAACAGAGAATAGAACAGAAAGCCCAGAAACATGTTCCCGAATATGAGATCAAATGCTTTGAGGGAAGTAGTCTTTTTTTGTAATGATGTTGAAAAAATTGGATATCCATGTGCAAAATAGTGAAATTCAGACACCTTAATTCTTCATGTGGCTGTGATAAAGCACCCCAAGAAACCCACCTTAAGGAAGAAAAGGTTTATTCTATGTCTTAGGGTTTCATTGCTGTGAGGAGATACCACATCCAAGGCAACTCCTTTAAAAGGACAACATTTAATTGGGGCTGGCTTACAGTTTCAGAGGTTGAGTCCTTTTTCATCATGGTGGAAAGCCTGGCAGCCTGCAGGCAGATGTGGTGCTGGAGGAGCCAAGAGTTCTACATCTTGATCTGAAGGCAGCCAGGAGGAGACTCTGATTTCACACTGGGTAAAGCTTGAGCATAGGAGACCTCAAAGCCCACCCCCACAGTGACACACTTCTTCCAACAAGGCCATATTTACTCCAACAAGGCCACACCCCCTAATAGTGCCACTTCCTGTGGGTCAAGCATTCAAACACGTGAGTCTGAGGGGGCCATACCTATTCAGACCACCATATTCCACTCCCTGACCCCCATAGGCTTATAGCCATGACATAATGCAAAATGCATTTAGTCTAACTTCAAAAGTCCCCATAGCCCATCAGTCTCAACAATGTTTAAAAGTTCAGACTCTTCAGAGATTCATGCAAATCTTTTAATTGTAATCCCCTTTAAAATCAAAATTAAAAGCAGATCACATACTTCCAACATCACAGGATATATGTTACCATTTGAACACATCACGGTGAGGAAATACTGGACCAAAGCAAGACCAAAACCCAGCTGGAAAAACTCCAAACTCTGCTTCTCCATGTCTGATGTCTGACTCCTTTCAGCAACACCATTCCTTCCCCTGGGCTGGCTTCACTCCCCGTTAGCAGCTTTTCTCAACAGGTCTCCCAGGTCTCTGGCATCTCTAACATCTTGGGGTCTCCAAGGCCACTTCAGCTTCACAGCTTCTTGCTCCAGTGTCTGAGATTCACACCTAGTCTTCTGGACTCCTCCAAAGGGCTTGGGTCACTTCTCCAGCTCTGCTCCCCGAAGCTCTCTGGGCTGGGGCTGATCCCACTCCACCGCTGCTGCTGTTCTTGGTGGTCATCCCATGGCTCTGGCATCCCCGGTGGGTCTTCTGCTGTAACTAGGCTGCACCTTCACCAGGAGCCTCTCACAGGCTCTCTTCATAGTGCCAAGCCTCAACTTCTTCGCATGACCCCTTCAATCCTGGGCTTTCGGCTGCCACTGAGGCTGCACCCTTACCAATGGCCTCCCATACTGCCAGGCATCAGCTGCTTTCCATGTCCCCTTCGTGCCTTCAAAGCTAGTACCACCGGGGTGATTCTTAACAATACCAGGTCCTGCAGCCAGAGTGAGGTCTAGCTCTGGAACACAGCTTCTTTGTGCTCTCAGAAAACACTGAAGGTTTAACCTCAGAGATGCTGGTCTCTTCTTAATCACAGCTCATTTCTTAGCTCCAGTTAACCAGAATCAATTAATTTTCCCAGTAATCCCTTCTATTCTTGACTCTAAAGCCAGAGCAATGTGGCCAAAGCTACCAAGTTCTGCTGTTTGTTGGGGCTGGAATATGGTCCCTTTTTTCAATTACATCTTTACCAGATTTCTGTTTTCAGTGGTTTCCTTCACTGTGTAAGCTTGCCATAACTTGCTCTGTAGACCAGGCTGACCTTAAACTCAGTGATCTGCATGTCTCTGTCTCCTGAGTGCTGGGATTAAAGGTGTCTACTACCACACTTGGACCTAAACTGTTCTTTAGTTCCTTCGCAAGATGGAAGCTTGCTTGGGTGGGATCTTGCTCTGAGGTCACCACTCTCTTTATTCCGGTCAATATTTTTAATATGTTTATTTCCTTGAACACAGAGTTGAGCTCTATCCTGTCTCTTGGTGCCTCTTTCTCCTTGAAACATACATTTGGCATTTTTCCTTGCTCAGATTGCTCCTTTTCATCAAAATGCTCTTCATAAGAGTGAACAGTAGTCTCCATACAATAGAGTCTATACTAGACTGTTCTGAGGTTTTTCGTTGCTAATGCAATGAATTTAAATCTCTTCACTTTAGCCTCGAGTAAACTCTTTGAACAAGGGTAAAAATCAGTCACATTCTTCACCAAAATATCA
Source organism: Pachyuromys duprasi (assembly GCA_028658305.1). Classification (NCBI taxonomy): domain Eukaryota; kingdom Metazoa; phylum Chordata; class Mammalia; order Rodentia; family Muridae; genus Pachyuromys; species Pachyuromys duprasi. The sequence goes on from CM053763.1 coordinate 104,928,776, forward strand.
TAAGAAAAATTTCTAGGCAACACACTAAAATTCTTCTCCTCTGAAACTTCTTGAGCCAGGCCTCCAGAATTCAAATTACCCTCAGCACCAACATCTTCCATATTCCTACTAGGATGGCCCTTTAAACCCCCACTTAAAGCATTCCACTACTTTTCAAATACAACATCCCAAAATCCACATTCTTCTGAACAAAAACATTGTCAGGCCTGTCATAGCAATACCCCACTCCTGGTAGCAATATTTGTCTTAGTTAGGGTTTTCATTGCTGTGAAGAGACACCATGACCAAGGCAACTCTTAAAAAGGACAACATTTAATTGGTGCTGCCTTACAGTTTCAGAGGTTTGGCTCATTATAGTCATGGTGGGAAGCCTGGCAGCCTGCAGGCAGACATGGTGCTCGAAGAGCCAAGAGTTCTACATCTTGATCTGAAAGCAGCCAAGACGAGACTGTCTTCTGCAGGCAGAAGCTACAGAGGAAGCTCTGATTCCACATTGGGCCAAGCTTGAGGATAGGAAATCTCAAAGCCCACCCCCACAGTGCCACACTTCTTCCAACAAGGCCGCACTTCCTAATAGTGCCACTCCCTGTGGACCAAGCTTTCAAACCCATGACTCTATGGGGGCCATTCCTATTCAAACCACCATTCTAGCTCACAGGTTGAGGTTATAACACACCAAGCTGAGGCAGCTCAGCCCCCTCTCTCCACTTACACAGTCCATTAAGTATCCCAGCCAGGGAATGGTGCTGCCCGCAGTTGGTGGGTCTTTCCAAATCAATTAATACAGTAAAATAATCCCCTAGACATTCTAGATTCTATTATATTAACAGTTAATTCCAACTATCACAGATACTTATTACAAAGACTAGTGTGAAATGAATAGAAAAACCTCAATGTAAACCTAAAACAAATGAAAAACTATCTTCAAAGAAAATAATGGAAAGTTTCCATCCATTGGGTTTGATAATGACTTCTTTGTGAGAACAATAAAGACGCAATCCACAGAAAAAGAAGACCAGAAAGTGAGCCTTTTTTTTTTCTACTCAAAGAAACCTTTGCACATCAATGAACTCTGTCTGTGGAATCCAAAGGTAGCCAGTAAAACAGAATCAAGTTTTGCATATCAGTACTGGAGAAGAAATGAATGTTCAGATTATCTGACAAACACAAACTCAGCCATAACAGCAGAATTTAAATGAGCAGAAGACCTAGACAGACATTTATCCAGAAAAGACATATGCATAAGCCCACTAGAAGTTGTTGCTGTCATGAAAGATCAAGGAAATGCAAATCAAAACTAGAGAATTAGCATGCCACTCCATCCCCATCAGTGGACCCAGGGTTCTCTGTCTGGATGGGGTTTCTGGATTCTTGGCTAATTGCTCTGTGAACTGAGGAAGCACATAACAACAACAAAGCAGTAGGGGCAGGTTCTCCAGAGGCAAAGCAAAAGTACAGAACAGATGCAGGGCAAGAGGGCAGTCAGCTCTGAGTGAGATTACCATGACTGTTGCTGTTCAGCACCTGGGGTCCAGGAGGAGGAGAAGTTTGGTTGCTAGGAGGTGCAACATCGGTGCTTTGATTGGCAGGCTTGGTTTCTACAAGCATGTCTTTTCCTGTGATACATCTGGTTTTAATAACACTTATGCCCAATCCTGCATTGGCATAGGCAAATAGTAATTTTTCCCTAAGAGTTTATTTTGAGGACACAGTTTGCCTCACTGTACACACATGTACTCCAAACCAGTCTAGGCCAGATTGACCCACCATCCCATATTTCAATATATATTTCAGGATGGGCTTGGCCACAGAAGGGAAGTTTCTAAGAGTTGCTAGGATACAATAAACCAGAGGGACCTGATTGTCTTTGCTTGGAGAAGGGTTTGCATACAGGTGGCATGGATGAGATCCTCGTAGATAGGTGCCTTGTTAGGAAAGGTGTGTGTGTGTGTGTGTGTGTGTGTGTCGCTCAAGCTGAGTGGGTTCCAGGTTGCTTAGTGATCGCTACACTTAACTACCCAGTAAAGATGTCTATGTTTAACACATCCTCACTCACACTTACTCAGAATACACACTCACTCTGTCTCTCTCTCACACACACAAAGGCTGGGAAGAAACAGTTGTCAGAAAGTCATGGGCAGCCAGGGTGAAATGTAGACTCCATAGCCACAGAGTATAATGGAGCCTCAAAAATTAAACACAGTGTCTACCAAAAAAAAAAAGTAGAGAAAAGACCAGAAAGAACGTCTAGATGGTGGATGAAAACACTCGCAAGCTGATGAAAACCAGCTTGTACGTCCAAGGGGGATGGACTCCAAGAGACACAGACTGGACATTCAGGTCAGACCCTAGAGTGGCCAAGAAGGAGCAAAGTCCCTCAAGAGCAGCAGTGGGACAAGGGTCCCTCCTCGTGCTGGAGAAAGGCTTGCCGAGGCTAACTGCTGACTTCTTGTTAGAACCAGAGGCTAGTTAAAGCCGGTGGTTCTTTAAAGTGTTCCTGAAAGGGGTCGGGGAAGAGTCATCTAAAATGCTATACCCAGGAAAACTCCTTCAAAGCCAAAGGAGACATGAGGACAACCCTGGCTAAGCCAAACCTGTCACCGACAAAGTGACTCTACAAGGAGCACCAGGAGATGGCTTCCGGCTTAACCAAGAGACTTTGGGTAATAATGGGAATTGATATGGAAAGTGCAAATGACAGTGTCCGCATAAGTCAGGAGAAAGCCAGTATAAGTACATGCTCCTTTTCTCGAGTTTGACTTGGAGACAACCTCTAAATCGGTAATTACATACACGTGCTGATCGACTTGCAATGCATCCTGGGAATTTGTGTGACAGCAACAACACAAAAGGCAAAGGGGGTAGGGGTATTCAAAATGAAAAATGAAAAAAAAATGTTGGTGGCCCTGTGTTCCATCCTAGTAATGACCCCCAAGATATGTGTGTGTGGGGGGGGGAATGTGTGTGTAGTGTGCATGATGTGTGTGTTGTATGTGTATATGTGTGTGTGGTATGTGTGGTGTGTGTGTGTGTGTGTGTGTGTATGTGTGTGAAGTCTGTACAAGCTCAGGACAGAAGCAGTTTCTTCCTCTGTATAATTTTGATGGGAGCTGTTGAGTTTGTGGGTGTGGAACCAGGATATGCAGAGGGGCCAGCTGTACATCTCTTTCACGTTGGCACGGCTGTTCCATCTAGGTCCAAGAGCACTTGCCTTGCAGTCTGGCTCCAGCTTCCGCTGACTCAGTTGGAAGCTCAGGTGCCTGGCACTACAGACTGTTTCCTATTATCTCCTCCTGCTGTCCTTGTCTCTTTTAATTGTTGAAGCCACTCTCAGGCACAGACAGCAGCCGAACATCACAGGTGGGGGGAGGTCGCACAGAGGGGTGAGGCAACTTGTCAAAGGACACACAACTTGTGAACCCCAAAACCAGGGCTCCTCCATGCCAGTGCTCCTAAAAGGCTGCCTGGCCCATGGTGCACATCTGTGTCCATGGGCAAAGTCAACGGATGCCACTCAGGTTCTGGGCAAAACTGCTTCCCATTTACAAACAAAGGCAGGGTTCCCAAGAGAAAGAGAGAGGAGGGGTGAGTGGTAGGCACTGGCCTCCTCCTGCCCTCCTGAACCTGCCTCAGCCATCCTTAGGACTCAGGGGCTCCCAGACAGCAGCATCTCTCTCATCTGACCTCTGCACCTGGTGAGGAAGCAGACTAACAAGCTCCAGACGCCATGTCATCTCTTCCAAGCCCCAGGTTTGAGACCTTGAACAAGACTCACTCTCTTCAGCTGTTAAATGGGTAGAGCCTTTCCAGGGGTGGGAGGCTGTCTTGGCAGGACAGGACAGCCTGTGTGTTGAGTAGTGCTGCTGGACATGGACGGGCTTCATCAGAGACACACAGCCTCCTGTCTACCCAGGAAATCACATGGGCTCTCCTTCCCGTGGCATCTCCCTTCAGGCACTGAGGGTCTTCCTATAGTCTTGCTGCAGAAGCCTGCTTCTATTATCCTGCTGAGCCTCAGGGACATAAAGATACATGTTAGAGTATGTGTGCATGGTTTTTGTTTGTTTTGTGTGTGTGCGTGCGTGTGTGTGTGTGTGTGTGAAAGAGAGAGTATCTAGAATGACCCTATATACCCTAAGAGGCATATCTGCACACACCACACATACATGCACACTCACATACACACACAGAGAGAGAATCCTAAAAACCGCAATAAGTCCTCAAATGTACTATTTTAGACTCACAGGACCCAGACATGGGTCTGTAGAAGGAACCACCATCCTGAGATCACGAAACAGATGAAATGAATGGACTGGGTGTTGGGTCCTCATGCCTGTGATACCAGCACGAGGGAGGTGATGAGAGGTGAACTCACACAGGTTTCGGGCTACTCTGGGCTACAGAGTAAGTTTCCAAACCAGCTAGCTTTCAAGACCTTCCCTTAAACTGTCAAACAAGTGAGTAATGAAGTACAGGAAATACAAACAAATGTAAACAACAGGACATCCAGTGAGCGGGAGCCCTCTGCAGCTGGGGCCCTGTCTTGCAGGGGAGCCTCAGGTGCCCCCCTGGACAGTGGCTCTGATCTCTGCCTGTGCTGGCGCCTCCGTCTGGGCATTTCTCCTTCCCTGCCGCACCAGGTCTCTAGTTCAAGCCTGAATGCCACCATCCCTAGCTCTGGCTACGAATCCCCCTCCTCTTATTAACCACGCTCCTGTTTCCACGTACCGTCCACCCTCCACGGTCCCCCAAATAGGCAAAAGGACATATCCAGTTAGGGCCTCCCTTGGGACACTGGACGAGTCTTATTTGTCATTTGCTCCCTGTCTCTGGTCACTGCCAGTTGAGAAGGAGGCTCAGTTAATTGTGCAGAAGGAAGGGATAAAGTAGTGTTTGCTAAAAGTGCGGCTGGCTATGTGTTTTCACTTTTATGAAGCTCAGAAACACAGTGCTATATCCACGGCTCTAGAGGAGGTGAGGGGTGGCAGTCATAGGTGGAGAGGGACCCACCAGCAGAGGAAGCCAGGCCTTAGCTGGTAGAGCCTTTTTCTCTGCGGTCAGTGCCGGGAAGACTGTCGTGCTGTCCCCGAAAGCATCCAAAATGTGCTGTGGAAACAAATGTGCTTCTTTTCAGGTGTCTTCAGGGAGGAAATTGTCCCAACTTTCCCAGGGATTCCTGCCTCTGCTCATGGACAGATAGCCTCTCCTTTCTGAGCTTCGTGTGTGTGTGTGTGTGTGTGTGTGTGTGTGTGTGTGTGTGTGTGTGTGTGTGTGTGTGTGTGTAGGGCACACCATCTTGGCTCTCTGAGCCCCATCTGCCATCCCAAATGTATGGGAAAGCACAGTCCGTGTTTGCTTGGGGGTATTGAGTCACCAGCTTAAACATCTCAGCATCGTGCCGACTGGCACCTCTGGGCAGGTGGGCCTGGACTAGATAAGAAAACAGGCTGAGCAGAAGGCAATGAGCAAGCCGGGGTACAAGCTGGCAAACAGCACCCCTCATGGTTTCTGCTTCAGTTCCTTCTTGACTTCCTGCGCTGACTTCCCTCTGTGAAGGACTGTGATCTGGCAGAGTGGAGCCAAGTAAACTGTCTTCTCCCCAAGTTGCTCTTGGTCATGGTGTTTACCACAGCAACAAAAGGGTTAATTAGAACACTCACCTGCACTGCAACAAATGCATGTGACAATCAGCTTATAAAGACAAAAGGTCTGCTAGGATTCAGCTTTCAGAGGTTCGTCTCTGATCTCTGATGAGCGTGGTACAGCAAAGCCACAAATCTCCCCCGGGGAGAAGCAAAAGAAAGCAGCACACAGCCTTTGGTCCCACCAATAACCTGAAGGTCTTCCCCCAGGCCCGACCTCTTAAGGGTGCCCCTCCTCCCAGCACCCCCACTTTGGGAACCAAGACTTTAACACACAGCCTGGTCATCCTGGACTCAGCACACATGGCGAGGAGCAAGCCCCCACATGCACTGTTTGCTGGGACAATTGAATGGAATGAATAATTCATTCTTTGCTTACGTTTTCTTATTATGCTTTTTTTTTTCCCTGTAAGGGACCCAACTGTACACTAACAAGTGGCTGAATGGAGACTCATCGAGGTTGTCTGCTTATGGACTGTTATGCAGCGTGAAAAGGGGCAACTGCTGCTCCCAACATGGCGGATTCCAAGCCGGGGTGTTGACTCTGCTCATACTTTTAACACACAGCCAGTTGCATACAGAGACAGGGAGCCGCTTGGGGTATGGAGGCTGACAGAGCTGGCCGCCAGGAAATCCTGGAAGGGAGCTGAGTGTACCTGTTGATTAGAAGGATGGAATCCTGGGAGTCAACACAGGTCAAACCCATCAAAACTGTAATTAAAATCCACGCAGGTTTGTGAACACCTATTTCTACTACCGTTAAGGTTGGTTTTGTTCCTGTGTTTATTTTCGTCTCGTTGTAGTTTTGTCTGAGTGAGAGTGACTGCAGGGGACAGGGTCCCCGCTTCTTTTCCTAGCCTGTGGATGACCCTGCAGGGAAGGCAGGCATGTCTCCATGGCGACACAGCCAGGATGCTGTGAAATATGTAATTCTACCTCACTCTGCTGTCACTTCTCCCAGGGAGATCATAATGTTTTGACACCTGTGACAGTCTGCATGACTCATGACAGCCCCAGCGTGCCGTTAAAATGTCCTTCAGGCCTCACCTGTGTGCCTTGAGCTGAGGGGACCCATGGCATAGGGGGGTCACTGTGTTTGCTTGTTATAGAGGCCCTTCCCAAAAGGGGGAGGTGGGTAGATGCTGGAGGCACATCACCGGGAACCTGGGGTCACCCCATGTCTGCCCATCTGTCTCCTGACAACTGTGTCTCTTCCCACTGAAGGTGTGAGAGCCGCAATCACCCCACTGGTGCCTCATCCTGAAGGCAGCAGCCTCGGGACCCTTCTGTCACCTGCCTGTCGCATACACAGGGATGTTTGATTGGCAGGTAAGGATAAACAACTTCACCTACCCCTGGTGAAGTTTGACAGCACCTGCTCCTATGAGATCTTCCTGTCTGCAGCTTCATAAACCATCCAGATGGGTTCAAACAGCAAAGAGGCATTTCCTGTGCTGGGGCTTTGGGGCTGGCAGGGATGGTATCCAGGCTTCTGGTTCCCAAACCTCACCTATGCCCCTAGCCTTCCTTCTCTTCCAACAGCCACTCCTGGCTGACGAGCACTGCAATTCTCTTGCCTTCCTTACGAGGCCCAGGCCTATCTTGAAGACCTGTATAGTCGACTATGACAGACTTTACAGTTGTGTTGTCCATGTGCTTGGGTCAAGGTAGGTGGGGCCAGCGACTCTGTGAACATGAGACTGTAGGCCCACAGCTGCCTCCCAGCACCACCAGGCAGGAGAACACATTTGTGCTAAAAACAACAATGACAAGAACAACAAAACAATGCCATGGGGGCTAGAGAGATGGCTCAGAGGTTAGGAGCACTGGTTGCTCTTCCAGAGGTCTTGAGTTCAATTCCCAGCAACCACATGGAAGCACATAACCATCTATAATGAGATCTGGTGCCCCATTCTGGCCTGCAGGCAGAACACTGTACATGACCAGCCTTAATCAGTCTTCCCTGAGAGTGGCTGTGTGGGCACTTGGTAGGATTTGACAGGATAAGGACAACATATCCTGGAGCTCTTCCACACAGTCAGGTGGTGGTGGTGGGGCTTCCTGGGGGAGGAGGCAGAGCTGAAGGAGGGGAAGAAGGGGACACATCCAGTACCTGCTGGTAGGTAGGAGGGGCAGGTGATACTGTGGTTGCAGCCTGGATCTGCAGGCTCGAAAGCAGAAGCCCTAGCTGCTGTCTAGGGTACCCATGTACATTTGCTTGAGTCTATCACTGGGGGTTCTCTGCAGGGTCCTGTGAGCCTTTGGGGTTGAGATCCTCAGTAACAACTTAAAATGTAAAATTTGAGACTCACAAAGGCAGCAAATCGGGGGACTCTTATCTAGCACAGCTTCTTCCAGTAGACTTATCTAACTGTCTCGGACCCTGCACTATGCTGGGTGCTAAGGACACGAGACTGAACAGAGCCGCTACAGTCTGTACGCTCATAGATGGCATCTTCTAGTTGAAGGGTCTAGGAAGGGTCCCCCTTTTGTTCCAGAGAGGTCAGGCTGTGGAAGGCTGGCTGGAAGCAAATGAGAGTAGACTAGGAAGGTTATTCTGAGTTGGGGAAGTTGGGAAGACAGCGTGGTCCCTCACCAAGCTGTGGCCCTTGCCTCTGGAGGGGAGTATCCTCGCTACACTAACGTGGCTGCCATTGCCGTGGCAGATCTGCACCCGTAGAGTGATGCACAGATGGCAGCTAATGAGGCAGGGGCAGTGGGTGACCCCTACAGGACCTGAATGAGTTCTTTGAGAGGAGGTCAGAGAAGCACAGAAGGACCTGACCACCTCCAATTCCCACCACTGCTGCGAATGTCCAGCTGCTGCTCACGACCGGCAGCCCCAGGGCACTGACAACCTCTCAGAAGGGGCCCCCAGGAAGCAGAATCATGGATGACCCCTGTTCACTGGCCCCGCCTCTGGCACCTGCCCCCTGCCCTGCTGCTCCATGGGAGCCCCTGGGAAGGCCTGTTGGCCGAGGTCATCTCTTTCCAAGATGTTCTTTCTTTAAACTCCAGAGAGCAGTCTCCATTTTAAAGCTCTAGAGATGTAATCCTTTCAGTAAGAGAAAAGTTATGTGGCTTTTAAATGTTTAGCATTCTTAGTTATGGGTGTGAAGTATTATTTTTATAAAACAAAAAGTAAATGGGCTCTTTCAGCCAAGTCGATTTCAGGAACTTAAATTGTGTTATGCGTCTGACTTATGTGGCTGCAGATTTGATTATGCAAAGTGGCTCATGCATATGGCGTTAAAAACAACAGGACAGAGGGACTGATAATGAGAAATAGTGGCCCCTTGAACCTTTTTGTGCCCCGAGCCTTTCTCCTCAGAGGTGATCAATTGTGCTTTGGGCAACTGTCTCCTCTGTCTTTCCTCCATCGCTTTCCTCATAAACACTAAATCATGTTTGCATCATTGCCTCCTAGCTGCCCGCCATGACGGGTGAGCCCGTGGTTTACTTCTGCCAGCCGTCTCCCTTTCTGCCAATGTTATTGTATTTTTAGTTCTTCTTTTGGTTACCTTGGAAACGTGAAGGGATGGACTCCGATATTTATTCCTGGGGAAGTTAATGTTATAAGTTTGAAGGCAGAGGGAGTTAACACTGACAGTGGAAATATAGGAGGGGCGCACGCTTCATTTCTGGAGGGCCGAGGTCCCAACTACTTGCATCCATCTCTTCTCTCTCCCTTCTTCTGTGCTGACCCCATCCTCAGGCAGGCTTTCTCTGGGTTACTGAAAGAATACAGACGGGATTTGGGTTCTGTTCCTTTCAATGAGTGGTTCTGTCTAAAACAAACCACCCCCAAGGGGCTAGGCCACACGCCTACAGGGACGCTTGCCAATGACTGCAACATAGGGCGTGTTCATGGAGGCCAGGCCCGCGATTGCTCAGCTTCTCAGGAAGAACTGAGTGAGGCCTTGCTTTGTGACAGAATCAGGGATTGTCTCGTGACCCGAGAGTAACAAGGAAGGCAATCAAGTTGGTCAGATGAAAACCGTGGGAAGTGACCAGAGAGCTTCATCCAGGTTAACTTGTGCAAAGGAGGGTGGCGAGATTCCAGGAAGACTCCATATAGACAGGGACATAACTTTGTTACTGTAGGTTGGAAGGGACCTACGTCCGAGGACGTGATGTTCCACTGAGGTTAAAGGGTCAGAGATGGACTGTGGGAGATGGCCGAGAGAAGCACCACACAACGGTGCTGTGGTGAGAAGGAGGAAGTCACCCACCGAAGGCTAGAGATTTGGAGAGATGGGAGAGAGGTGAGTATGTCAGGGCCTGCCAGGCCGGGAAGAAAGAAGCCCCTCCCCCTGTACACTGCTGACTACCAACAAGACCGGTTTATTCTATATCCAGGAGAAAGGGAGGCACAGGGCCTGGCATACCAGGCCAGGAAAAAGGAAGAGATGAGCAGTTCTGTGCTCTGGGGGAGATTCCTCAGCTGCCTCACTGGGAGAAGGTGGCAATAGGAAAGTACCAGAACCCAAGAGGCCAGCTAGGAAGCGGTCACTAGCAGGAGGGCACTGCAGCTTGAAAGCGTCCTAGTCTGCCCTGGCTGTGGCTATGCCCCCTGAGCCTGTTGACCGGGCTCTTCCTCTGGCAGGTAGAATCTTTCCCTTCCACTTCTAAAAAGAAAAACAACTCTTACAAATATGTCCAGCATAACATTCGAAACTACCGGAAAGACAGAGAATACGAAAATGTGAGCCAAAATCATGGAAAGGGTAGTCACTAGCAAACAGCCTTAGAGTGATCCCGATCAAAGTGCCTCAGAGGCACACATTGAAACTAGACTGTGGCTGGTGAAGTATGCTTCCAAAAAGAAAGGAAGAGAGGGGAAAAGAAAGAGTGAGATTAAAAACCGTAAAAACAAATCAACACAGGCCAAGCATTTCTAACAGGAAAACACAAACGATGAGATTTCTCAAACTCAGAAACTTTCTGAGCATGTGTGTGAGACTATGAGCGGAAAATTCCAAACCGTGAACTTTGCTGGATGCATAATATTGTTTTAAAAATATGTGTAAAGTTACCTTCAGGCTAAGTACAGTTAGGTATGTATGAAAAATAAGTAGATTTTGTGTTTAAACTTGAGTCTTATCCCCACATAATCTCACTATGCATATGCAAATATTTCAAAATCTGAAACCACAAACACTTATGTTCTTAACATTTTGAATGAGTGGCAATCAACCTGTAATTTTAAGGCGCTCAATGGCTTAATCAAAATTTGAAGACAAAAGGAAAAATCAGTTTAGAAGAAAAATTCTAGCTGAAGACTTTGCGAATAAAAGCTGAAGAATGGAAACAAGTCTCAAAGCCATGTAGATTTTCAAAAGAAAAGGGTAGCTCATGTAAAACCACAGTCTCAGAAGGGTGTGCGTGTGTGTTAAAAAGAGAGAAAGAGAGAGAGACACACACACAGAGACAGAGGGGGGGGGAGAGATGAGGGGAGAGGGAAGAAATGTACAGGGGAGGAAAGAGGGAGAGAGACAGAAAGAGAAAAACAGAAATAAAATATTGGCTGAACTTTGGGGGATTTACAGGCTGAAGCAACGCGGCAGAGCTGAAGCAGGATTGCAGTTTCTGGTTTCTTTGAAGACTCAGTTGTGTCATGTGATGTGCTGTGAGCTGTCTGGTACTAGAGGAGTGACTTCGGCCAGCTGAGAAGTCCATGGATAACTTTGGGGAGAGGAGATACGTGGACGCCCACAGACGGTGAGACAATGCTTTTTGGATGGGCGTCACTGCGCTGGTCTTAGTTTTTTGACACTTTTACTTTGCAGAGAGAAACGTTAGAGAGGACTTCTCGGGGCAATCCAACTGAGTCTTGCAGCTTTCACTGACTTGCCCTCATCTGCTGAACATCGTGCTGATTCGGGTTGCTGTTTGGTGTTGGCCTTTGGACTGGACTGCTGGTATCCAGACAATGAAGAGTGGACCCACCCTAAGAAACTCCTTGTGAAAAGGTCTACAACCCCGTTTTCTTAATAACCTTCTTTCTCCCCTACCTCTGGTCAGTGGGTTGGAAGGGAGGTAGAAGCATGTAAGAATCCTAAATAAAGTAGTTTTGTTGAAAACTCTAAGCCTATACAGGATATATATATCGCTGCTGTGCTTCTGTGGGCTCCTTGGGTCTTATTGTGTGACCCGGAGCATCTGCCTTGGGGCATGAGTTTACTATGCTAATGACATGACAACTGTCACAGGAAACTGTGGTGACTATTTCACACCTGCCTGTCACCATCAGGAATGTGCCTCTGATATTATTTTAGAGTGTGCTGAGTTATAGTCTGATGCATTTTATTGATAACGAATCCTGCTTGTTGACTATGTTGTGCTTAAAAGGATAATTTAATTTTTATACTTTCTTTGCTTCCCAGGGAAAAATATAAGTATATATGTATACACACATACACACACACACACACACATATATATATATATGTATGTGTGTATATATATATATATATGTATATATATCACATTCATATCCATCCTCCTATTATGCCCTACTGCCTTTTCTCACTGGTCCCCTTTACAGCTCTCCTTCCATATCTATATCTATCTCTATCTATGTGTGTGAAGGGAGGGAGAGAGAGAGAGACTCAATGTGTTTAATTCAGGTCATGTATAGCAACATGGGTGAAGGGTTCTTTACAGGACTATGGGCACCTCACCTGTGGCTACACCAATGAAGAAAATCTCTCTCTTCCCCCAGCAACCATTAATTGCTTACAAACCCACTAACTACTATTAACTGCCTATAAATCCTCAGGGAGGAATAGGGGCTCCATGAACCCTTCTCTGCTCTGTGACAGGGACCAATAGTGTGTCATTTCAAGACTACCTCGGCCATGATGTATCTGGAAGACAGCTATGGAAACAGGACTCTAATCTATCTATCCCCTGGCTCTGACACCCTTCCTGTGGCTTCTTCCACAGTTCTGAACCTTGCAGGGGATGCTTTGATGCCCTGTTCATGGCTGAGTAGTCAATGGTCACTTATTCTCGGCACTTTGACCAATCAATGTAGTCACTGCTGCCCACTGGGAAAAGAACCTTCTATGACCAAAGCCGACAGCAACACCAATCAATGGGCATAAGCATATTTATATTGAGGGCAATTTGCTGGACCCATGATGTTCATTTAGCAAAGTGTCAGCAGGGGCTTCCACACCAGGGCTTATGACCTCCCAGCTACAGGCTTTTGATCACGTTTACCAGGACCAGATGTGAATTCCCTCCTGTGAAAAAGGGCTTCAAATCCAACCAGCAAGGGATGGGCAGTCACCGCAACAAAATTTCCACTGTTACGCCAGGGGAAACATATTGCCTGGCTGGTTGGTAGTGTAGCTTGCAGGGTCCACAGCTAAGTGACAGTGGTGATGAGAATTTTGCCCCAGCAGCCCGTACAGCCTGTTTTGGCATTGTGAAGGCTGGCCAGCAGGAAAGAGACTCCCATCTCAGTTCTAGCATGCTGTCTCTATGTTCTATAGTCAGAGAACGTAGTATCTTCAGACATGGGGCCTTGAAACCTAATTCTCATGAGCAACCAACAGTAGTGGCAATTCCCTATATTGTTCTGGGGACCATGGGGGCTTCCTGAACAAACACCTCAGAAAGAGGCAGCCCAGACCTAGCACTTGGATTTTCCTTCAGTAACTTGTGGCTTCTGGTTTTCCAGAATTTTCTGACTCCTTAGTTCTGACCTATACTGTCTCATTTTCCCCCTCAAAGATTTCATTTTCTTGAATCACATAAAAAAATAAAGATACATAGATCTTCTGTAACTGCCCACTAGACAAGGCTTGGAAGACATGAAAAATCTCTCTCTGATCCAAAGAAGCACAAAGGCGAGAGATTTCAGGACCCGAGGGAAGGGCTGGGGGTCAGAGTACTGTGACCTTCTGTTCTGGCCTTTTGTATGATGTGAATTTTGCCTACAGAAAGTACATGATGGATGAGTGTTTTCTGCCCTTTGCTAGCACCTCTACTTTGCCATGGGCGAAGTTTCCCTCCAGAGGAATAATGGACAAAATGTCCAACACTAATATGAAATCAGAAAGAGGGCATGCGTTCATTACTAGATACCTTCCACTTTGAAGGCACTCATTGGGCTATCAACAATACTTTAAACCAACCCAGATATGGGTGAAATTTTTCTTGAGGATAGACCAATTCCCAAACATGGTCCAAGGCCCAGCATCAATTGGCTGACTGTGTCCCACAAATCTACCAAATGATTATTAATGTAAGAGACAGCATTTCTAAATTAGTATTTCTAAATATATCACTAAGAGAGCTTCAATTTGTTGGGAACAAAGTCACTATTTGTATGAAAAGTGGACAAATGCTATCTGGGATCTGGAGGGGGTTCCTGATCACCAGTGTCATCACATGCTGGTTGTCACAAACCTGTGACATGTTTGAAATTAATTAAGTATTCAAAGCAGGCATTGCACGGTTGGCACTGAATGGGTCATGGTGGCTCTGCAGAGCCAACCTACATACGACGTTGGCTTTCCTCAGCTGGCTAGAAATGGGCAAAGATCATTGAATGACCCACAATTCTCCCAATCCGGCAACAGGTTTCGCCCAAGTCTAGCTAGATGTATCCAGTCAGGAGCACCCCTACTTTTAGTCACTGTAGACCTTGCTATTAGCACATCGAAAGATTCTTTCTATTTTAAAGATAACAGAGCTTGTAGTGCTCCCTCCTTCCATACCCTAAATAACGGCTGTTCTCTTTCCTGGTTAGGCGACAACAAATGTTTTGCTGTCCGAGAAGAGGGTTTTGGTCTTTCCATGCTCCCACATTGCCTACTGGACCTATCAAATATCTAAAAGCTATTCCCATAAGCTGGATCTTGAGTAAGAAAAGGCCTCCATTTTACTGGTAGTACCCTGTGGTTCCATCTAAATGCAGAACAAAGCAAATGACAGCATCTTTACCAGAGGTTTTCTGAGTTGTTGACAAACCTTGGCAAGGGAATTTGTAGGTCTTGAGTCATTCCCTCCACTTTCCCTGGATGACCAGGGATGTCAACCAACATGCAAATGGTACTTTACCTCCAGAGCACGAGCTTGTTATTTTTGTGATTAAGGAAGGGCCATTGCCCCTCTGCATGATCCAGGTAACACAAACCGAGGCATAACTTCCTTTAACGATTGTTTGTGTAAGTCTGATTTCGTGTTCTGCATAGGCGAGGAATAGTTTTGTTCAGCCAATAAAAATGTCATCAAAGCTAAAGACAATATACACACTGTGGTGGAGGACCCTGGGGACAAGTCCATTTGCCAATCTTGATCAGAGAAACTTCTGACCAAGAAAGACAGTTAAGAAGTGGCAGCATGGGATGAGCTTGAGCATTATTTTTATAATAACTCAAAGGATGAACCCCCCTGCTGGACCATTTCTGTTGAGCCCCTGCCTGGGAAAACTCCCTACGAAGTTCTGTAAGCCTCGCAACCAGAGTGAGAGCTTTCATGTAACCTCTTCATAACTCTCCATCAAATGGCCTCTGGGGAGACAGACTCATCCCTTCTTATTGACCCCAGGGCCTTCTGAGTCCGCAGGATAGCATCTCAGCAATGCCTCTTCAACTCCTTTCTCAGTGAGTTGTGATTCCTCCCACCAGGAAGGCTGTTCAATCATTCACCGTAAAGTTGAGGCAGGATTTGGGTCTTGAGTTCAAGCCACGGCCACCGCAGCTCACTCTGAGGAGTCACTTCCTACAGTTTGGCATTATGGGATGTTTTTCTATCATCAGCTCACACTCCAATTCCTGTGGTAAATGTAAAACCTAGGCAGTGGACCAGCTGCTTAAAGATTTGCACCTTTAAGGGAGAGAATTTACATCCTTTATTACCCAGAACCATCAAAACAAATAGTTTTTTGCCGGAGTTGTATGTGTCATTACTGGCAACTAACAGATCATTTCCATTGTCAATTTGACTAGACTGAAAATCATGTAGGGGACAGACCTTTGGGTATGTATGTGAAGTTTCCAGAGCTTTCACTGAAAGGGAAAAGCTTCCCGAGTATGAGTGGACACTATCCAAGGGGCTAGGGTCCCAGAATGAAAAAATGAAGAAAGAGGAAAGCCAGCCGGGTACCGTATTTCCGGCTGCCAAGTTCACTGTGGCAGCTGCCTCCATCTGCCACAAATGTGACCCTTCCCATCCACTGTGCCACTTGACTCTATAATGGACTGTGCTCTCCTGAACTGGAGCAAAAATAAACATCAACTGCCTTAAATTGCTTTTTTTTGGCAGGATGGGGTGGGGGGGAGTGGTTGGGGAGATCTGGACGAATTTAGACTGATGTGCTACAAAAGCCTAAAGTGCTATAAGCTGCACTTAATGGGTCATTCTGGCCGGAGTGTTGAAGAGCAGAGGACCAGTAGACATTTGGACAGTAAAGTCCCAGATCACAAGGTTTCAGAAGGAAGTGAAGACTCTAGAGGAACCGTACTAGAGGGCATTTGCATTGCATACTGTTAAAAAGAAAGAAGACTTAAGATTGCCTGCTTTGTTGATTTGAATGAAGATGAATTATAAAGAAATAAATGAAAAACAACAGCAGCAACAACATCACACACACACATGCATATACACACATGCACACACACATGCACATACACATGCACACACACATGCACACATGCACACACACATACACACATGCACACACACATACACACATGCACACACACACACATACATGCACACACACGCAGCACACAATGCAATGATCTGGCTAGTGGAGGCGGGGCACTGAGGCAGCCTAGCATCCAGGCTGTGCATTCATCTAGATTTACAGTTTGAGGAAGTAATGGTGGACCAGAAAGGTGTTTAAAATGTGTGGTTTGGTGAGGAAAAGTTTGGACAGGCTTAATGTTGAAGACAAGACGGGTTTGGACCAAGTGGCTGTCATTGTTAAAGAGCATGAGTGGGATTAAGGAGAAATGTCACACTCTGACTCAGGACAGGAGGAAAGACACTATCAGGGCAAGGCCTGGAGGTGTGAAACCAAGCAGACATTAAACAACAACAACAAGGAAAGGAAAGTGGCTGGGAAGTTACAGCCCCCAGGTTGCCTTGCTGGGAAGAGAAATCCTTTTCCACATTCAACCTGAAGGGCACACAGAGGTTGCTGCAGCCAGGATCCCAGAAGACTAACCAAACTTGGTGCCATCTGCACCTCTGCTTCTGTAGATACACAAGTTCATGGGCGGGAAAGTGACAGGGGCTCTCATCAAGGTTCCAGAAGGCTCTGAGGCCAGGGGCTGTGCAGCAGGGCTGGATTCCCCCCAAGGGGCTCTCTGGAGACCACTGTGTGAAGCAGTGAAGGAGAAGCTGAAGTTGCAGTGGATCCCTCAGGGTGTTGGACACGTAGGACATTCACTGAGAAAAGGCATACACACACAGGAGGTGGAGACTCCCAGCAGGAGAGCGTCAGGGAAGAACTACCCACACCTTTTGGAATCCAGGTGATGCTGCCAAGGGCCCCTGGTGTCTGCCAACACGCTTCAGGGTTTAGTGCTTGTTCTGTTGGATTTCAGCCTTGTCCTGTCTAGCTCTTTTGTCTCCATGGCTTCATTCTTCTCCTGGAAAGGGAATGTCTGTTATTGTATCCTGGAAGCCAGCTGATCACTAGCATTCATCTCTTCTGACTTTCTCCTGGCGTCCATCTCCATGTAACCAGCCACCTCATTCCCACAGCCTCAAGCCTGTCCTGATCACATGTGTTCCCCATACATGCTCACATGCATTCCTCTGAACCAAGGTTGACAGGCGAGCCAGAAGACATCTTTTTATAATTCATTTCAAATACTGGGAGCTGCCTGGGTATGAAAATGTGTAGCGGATAGGACCCTCCCTTTCGCTCATTTGGGGTTTGTGTGGGAAAGCTGATTTAATAGCAAAGGTCCTTCTGTCCTCCTGACTTACTTCCTTAATTTGTCATAGTTTACGCACTTAACCAGACAACTCCTCATTCCTGCTGCCGCATAGGTCACCAAATGGAGCATCCTCTGTCTGAGTTTCTCACTGTCAGGGGTTCCAGGCAGGGTCACTCAGGTTTGCCAAGTACCACTGCTGGGAGCATCGGTTACCATTTCATTAGTTACCTCTCTAGTCTTTTAAAGAATGTTCTCCGTTTCTTCTCTGCCATGGCGACAGTGATGGATCAATACTGCTATTACAGTCCCCGGGTTAAAAAGAAAGAGGCTGAGCTTAGCTTCAGGAATTCATCTCTGAGTCTATCAGGGCTTCCAGGAAAACATCCAACTCTCTCTGCTTCATGCCAGGTCAGTGAGAGAGAGGATGCCTGCCTGTGGGGGATTTCTCTGGCCCTTGACACCTCTCCCGCTGGGGGCAATTCAGCCTCTGCAGTTGTTTAACTTCTGGACTGAGGTTTATAGGGATGAGCCAGGAGGTGTAGGTGAGGGCTGGGGGAAAAGAACCCCGAGAAGCCTAGACCCCTCCCCTCCCAGGGAAGCAGAAGAAGGTGTCAGCAGTACATAGCGAGGGGTGCCGAAAGGACCATCTGAAATATTTTGTTCCACAAGTTTGGGCTACTTGTTGAAAAAAAAGAGGCATAAAAGCCTGAATGTCTTGTGCTTCTTTTCAATATTTTGGAGTAATGTCCCATTCAAAGCTCATTGCGTTTGATCCCCCTCACTTATATTAGGGCCGAGGGACATTACTCCAAAATATTTTGTTAAGCCATCAACTAGAACGGTCTCCATTTTGCCAATAACCACCCCAGGCGCTCCTTGGTTTCCATTTTGTATCAATCACACTGCAGGGCGGGTGGGACCAGAGTAGAATGTGTTCCTAACCCCACCACATTAACAATTTCAGGCCTGGGAACTGCCGGAGCCAAATCTGTAACAAAGGAAAAAGGAAACAAACGTAACATTGATTCTACAAACTTATTGGAAGAGTAACAGAAATCTCTTAGCAACACATTAAAACGACTGAGGTTTCCTATTCCAAAGTACCTACTAGGGTGGTTAATAAGGTGACAAAGGAGATCCTTGGCTCCCTTGGGTGTCTGATTCTGTAAAGAGTCAGTGATATTGCTTGGCACAAATAGATAGATAGATTAGATAGATAGATAGATAGATAGATAGATAGATAGATAGATAGATAGATAGATAGATAGATAGATAGATGATAAAATAAAGCCCAGGAAAGCACAGGTGGTGCCAAATGGGCCACAAACTCTCAGAGCCTGGAAGAGAAATACACATTGTTTAGTAAAAACTTAAACCATCAGCAAGGTAGGCAACACTTTGTATCTGATGGCTGGTTTACAAGCGAGAGCCCTGGAGAGGGGCTAGATCATTGTACTGCCCTTTCCAGGATAGCTCGCCAGTGGTGGGCAGGCACAAGGGGAGCAGATGGAGGTTTATTCTTTCAATTCCAATTCTGTGTGAAGGCTTGATCTATAATTACAAATGAGTCTTCCAGAACTTGCCTTAGAACTAAGAAGGAAAGGCCGGTGGGGCGAGGATATAGACCCAGAGAACCATGGGTACACAAGCATCGAACATGCTCCTTATGTAGAAACAAACAAAGAAAGGGAGCGAAGTCTTTCACTGAAGGCTTTCCATAGGTTAGAAGGTGCTGGAGGAGGGTTCCTGAGGCCGCAGGAAGGAAGAATCGAGATACAGGATTAGCCAATAACCGAGACAGGAATTTTGTCAGAGGAGGCGCATCTGAGGTCTCCCTGAGCTAATAAGGTTAGTAAAAATGTAGGTGACCCCTTGTTTAGGGAATTTAGCACAGAGATGGTAACAGAGATCTGAAAAGGGAAGTCGTGGGAAACACAGACTCAGGCAGGAAGTGTAAAGCCCCTACTGCCTACCATGGAGGGAACTTTCCAACCTTCTTTATATACAAGGAGGTTTTTGCTTGATATGCTGGTGGTGTTACTCCCGCTGCCCCATAGACCAAGCCCGGCTGCTTGCACCTCAAGTTTCCCTATCAGAGTGAAGCTTGTCTTTTGCCCTCAGAAAATGAGTTCACCACAAGAGTTCTAACAGTCAGTTAAAGAGGCAGGACCACTGGGAAAGCAAGAAGAGCACAGAGCTGAGACAGCAGGACTCAAAGACTCCAACACCAATCCTCCAGGCGATAGCTCAGCTCAGTCAGTCCCCAGGCAGATCCAGGTGGCCTCTTTCCGGGTGCTCACCTACAAACACTTCTTAGGGGTAGGCCACATCCGGGTCACCAGATCCCTAGAGAGAAGCCAGACAGAGGTGCACTCCTCAGAATCAGGACCTTCATTTTTTTTAAATCTTTAAAAAGATTTGCTTATTTTTATTTTATGTGTATAGACATTTTGTATGCATGGATGCAGTGTAGCAGGACAAGGCATTGGATCCCCTGAGACTAGAGCAACAGACAGTTGTGAGCTGCCATGTGGGTGCTGAGTTTTGAACCTGGGTCCTCTGGAAGAACATCCAGTGCTCTTAACTACTGAGACGTCTCTCCAGCCTAAGACATCGTTTGCATGCCCCAGCATAAGGGAGGGCATATGACAGGAAAAACCACCTGCAGTTCTCTCAAAGAAGAGAGGTAAAAACAAAGGTTCTCCAAGTAGCCCCTTCCTCCCACTTCAGAAAGATATGAGGCGCTAGCCGAGTCAGCTGTACATTTTCTCAGACTTGTTCCTGCATCAGTCACGCGTCCCATTTCAGTCTTGTGTTGCCCTAAGGTGAAATGAAGCTTACACCATTGAACCCCTGGGGCTATTGTACACATGCCTGTCGTCCCCGAGTAGGGGACACTTAACATTACGTTAGAGCCAGCTCAGTTAATTAGTTGTCTTAGATATTTTATCAACAACTTAGGACATCATCACAGGGCGGTTGAAATACTTTCAAGCCTTTGCCAGATTCAAGATCTGTTTCACTGCTCCATCTTCTCCTTTCCCCCAAGTTTCTTGCTCTCCTGTTTCTGGGTAAGCTTGTTGACCACACACTTAATTTCTTAATTAATCGATTTTTAATTAATTAAGTGTGAGTGTGTGTGCATTTGTGTGTTATTTGTACAAATGTGGGCTCAGAGGACAACTTGAAGGACACTCTCTTTCTGCTTGGTTGGTCCCAGGGATCAAACTCAGGTTGTCAGGCTTGGCAGCAGGCACGTTCATCCACTGAGCTATCTTGCCAGCCTAGACGCTCGGTTCTTTCCTTTGAGATTAAAACTTGTAAATGTGCACAGGTATTTTGTCTGCATGTGTGTAGTGTGTAACCTGAATGTGTCTGGCACCATCAGAGGGCAAAAGAGGTCATCATGCTCCTCCTGGAACTGGAGTTACTGGCTGTTGTGTGCCACCCAGTATGGGTGCAGAGAACCAAACCCCCAAACCCCGGTCCTCTGCAAGAACAGTGAGTGCTCTGAACTGATGAACCATCTCCCCGGCCCTGACCACATGCTTCTTAAAAGCTAATTTGATTATTAGGTTGTATCTGCTTCCCATTACTTGCTGACCCTCTTTGGTACTGAAGCTATCGATTGTGCCAGCAACTTCCTAATTTGTCCAGCAATCTGCAAGCGTGGCTTTCCTCCTCTGCCTCCCGAATCCTGCACCCACACTCTTCCTTATACAGATAAATTTATTCTGCTGGGTCCTCTCTTGTCTTTTCTTATTACCAGTCCCCCTAACAACTTTGCATCCACAATGCTGTGGACAATCCTATGAAGTCTGTGTTCTCTTTAGAGTGGGAAGCTGAGGAGACACAGACAACCATCTTCTTTAGGGAGAAGGAGAAGAAAGATGGCTGTGAAGGCATGAGTGACAACATTCATCTCTGCCGTGGCAGATCCGGAGTTTCCTGAACATTTTCTCGAGGCGGGAACTGGATAGCACTGAAGCAGGACAGCCCTTATAGGATGCTATAGGCAAGATAGGAGGGTTGGGTAAGGTTGCCCTGCCAATTCCACTGCATTCAAAATTCTAAAAGTGAGGTCTTCCTCCAGACAGCACTCCCTCTTCCTAGTCCCAGACTGGCACTTGGAGAATATGGCTGGCATCCTGGATGTCAGAAATCCCGGATCCTGTCACAGCCCCGCCCCACAGCAGGGCTGTGGACATTGGGGTGAGCCACACCCAACCTTGAAGCCTTGATCTGTGCCTCATCTACCAGCCTATAGGATGTGAGCTTTCCAGAGACAGAGACCATGTCCAACCCTTTTCTGTGACCCTAATGACTAGGGCAGTCCTGACACAAAGAAGATGTCACCAGGTTGTTTGGTGAACCATTGCTGTGGGGACTCCGTGGTTCTACTCTCACCGCTGGATCAGGATCTGTGACAAGGACAGACTTGGGTCTTCCTGCCGACCCACCCTGGGGCTGCAGCTGCAGGAGAGGTTGTGCAAAGAGGTTCTCACACTGGCTGTTCCACAAAGATCTCAGCTTGTGCATAGCCCATCTCTGCTGAAGGTCCACAGCCACAGTCAGTCTATCCACTGGGGTCAAGCATATTCTCTGAGTGCAATGGAACTGAACCAGAAGTTAATCATGGAACAAACTCTGAAAAAAAAATCACTAATCAGTCAAAAGCAAAATAGCATATTTTTCAATAACCCTCAGCCCACAGGGGAAATCAAAAGGGGCATTAGGAAGCACAGATTTGAAGTTAAAAAGAAAGTATCAAAAGTCAGGAGAGTCTACCACATCAGAACTCAGATTCTTTACTGCAATACTAATGGCATATAATAGAAAAGAAGAGAGGTCTCAGATCAATGGCCTCAGATTCAGTCTCGTGAACCAGAATGAGGAAGGTAAATGAAACACTGAACACAGGAAGGAAGGAAATAATAAAGACCAGAGCGGAAATCGATGGGGTGAAAACATGGGGAAATCATAGAGAGAAGCAATAAAGTCCAAAACTAGCTCTAGGAGAGAATCAATAAAATTGATAAACCTTGAGCCAGACCGATCAGGGGAAGATACAAATTACACATAACAGAAATGAGAGGGGTGGTGGCGTGGAGTATTCTCATATTAAAAGGATAAGGAAGGAACACATAGAACAACTTTATGTCGATGTGTTTGACAAGTCAGAAAAAACGGACTCATTCCTTGGAAAACCTAAACTCCTCGTGCTTCCTCGGGAAGAAATGTAGAAGGTGGACAGTGTGAATCTGTCAAATGAATCTTTCAGTTAAAGGTGTTCCTTCCATGCTAGGCTAACATGACTTCACTACAGAATTCTAACAGCCAGTTAAGGTAGGAACGATACCATCTCAGCCTTTCCTCTGTGTAGGCAGAAGAAGCACTTCCCAGCTCTGCCCTCATGGCTACCACTTCTCTGCCATCCCAGGTCACCAGAAAAGATGCAAAGTTCTAAATCAGAACAGCATGAAGATGTCATGGCTAAATGGGGCTTACCTCAGGACTAGGGACAACTTTACACAGGACAATCCCCCAGTGAAGTTTATTGTACTGACAAACAAAAAGGAAAAATGGTTAAGATGATTTAATGGATGAAAAAAATGTTATTACAAGTCCAACTTTTCCAGACAAACACCTCTGAAAATTATGAATGGAAAAAAAGTTCCTCGGTGCACTAAAGACATCTACCAGAGCAATGTCGCCACCATAGTACCATGATAAAAGTTAGTTCTTTACCCCTAAAATCATGAAGAAGCCTGGTCTCATTAGGGTTTCATTTCTGTGAAGAGACACCATGACCACAGCAATTTGGGGAAAAACATTTAATTGGGGCTGGCTTACATTTTCAGAGGTTTAGTCCATTATCATCGAGTCAGGAAGCTTGGCAGAATGCAGGCAGATATGGTGCTGGAGGAGCCGAGAGCTCTACATCTTGATCCTCAGGCAGCAGAAGGAGACTGTGTGCCACACTGGGTGGAGCTTGAGCACAGGAGACCTTAAAGCCCGCCCCACAGTGACACACTTCCTCCAACAAGGCCACACCTCCTAACAGTGCCATTCTCTATGGACTAAACATTCATACACAGGAGTCTATAAGGGCCATTCCTATTCAAACCACCACATCCTGGGTGTGGTCTTTCCACGCTTCTATTCAGTATGGTACTGGGAAGCTCTAATGAGTGTAATATGACAAAGGAACCATTAAAGCTAGGACAGGGAGAGAGAGAGCTGTATGCATTTGCTCACAGCAAGGTCATTCGTGTGAAAAATCTGATGGACTCCATAACACAAATGAAGGAATATATAAACTATATGAGAGTCTCCAGGCACAGAATATGGAGAATCGTATGCAAATGGCATTAAAATGTAAGATTCTTAGGAAAGATGCTCAGGTCTCATGTATGGCATAGCACTGATTGTTCTGCAGATTTGCTGCAATCCTAATAACAATTCAGTTTGTTTGGTAATTAGCACACTCATTCTAATTCATGTGTAAATGTAAACGACCCAGAGAAACCAAGCCAGCTTTTAAGCAGAGGGATGAGGTGGGAGACAGCAGTGATTCTAAGATTCAAACAGGAACCTCAAGAATTATGAGGTGTGAGGTCTGTCTGTATCAGAAAGAGACACACCCCTCTACGGGGATTGGATTGTTTATTTTTCTTTCTATCTATCTATCACCTATGTGTTTATCTGTCTATCACCTGTCTGTCTATATATCTATTGTCTATTGATTTGTGAGAGAGAGAGGAGAGAGACAAAAAGAGAAGAGAAGAGGAGAGGAGAGGAGAGGAGAGGAGAGGAGAGGAGAGGAGAGGAGAGGAGAGGAGAGGAGAGGAGAGGAGAGGAGAGGAGAGGAGAGAAGGAGAATATGGATATGTACCATTTAGTCTGCATGTGGAGGTCTGAAAGACAGACAATCTCCTTCATTCTATTCTAGGGATTGAACCCAGGTCTTCAGGCTTAGTAGGCAAGCACCTTTTCTTACTGAATTCTCTCCCTGGGCCCACAGGTATCACATTTCTTGCAAGGAACTATAAGATTTGAGTTGAAAGAGAATAGATTTTTGCAAAAGATGATTCTGGGACAATTGAAAGTTCCTATACAAACAAAGATGGACTTTGTATCACATCAGATCCAAATCCTAAAATAATAAACCTTAGAAGAATGCATAGGGTCTGAGTCTGGTAAAAGAAACAGGCTAGCTTTACAGATTTCTTTACGAATTTCATACCCCATATTAAACTAAATTCTTGCAGTACTTTTCCAGAAAGCAGGACACAGAAGAAAGGAGAAGCCGGGGGAATCGAGACAAGACCCACTCCGCTGCAGAGCAATGACCAGGCCTGCAGTAGGAGATAGGGTTGCCTGGGACAGTTCCCTAACCCAGGACATTCTGGGCATAACTTGAAGATCAGATATCCTCCAGATGTCTGGAACAGGACTGACTGGACTTGGGTGCCTAAAATGAACCAATCATTCTAAAAGTCAACCATCCTATAGCCCTTCACCCAATCCTAAGCTGCCAAGCCTGCAACCCCTGAGCTTCCCCGCACTTTTTCCTTTAAATCCAAGGCTTTCGTCTCTCGGGGCTGTTCCTCGCTGGTTTGTAGTGCAGCCCCATCGCATGATGGCTTGAATAAACCTCTTGCAATTGCATCAATTCAGTCTCTGAGTTCCCTTCATCTGTCTCCCTGGAAGTTGGGCTCCTGCTGGGCCTAACACTGATAATTTCAGACTGGGATCTCAGCATTTGTCAGGTTGAGGGAGGAGAACTGCTACAAAGCTGAAACCAGTCCGGCTACATAGTGAGTTCTAGGGCTAGAATGAGATCTTGTCTTAAACTAACAAACAAAGAACATGACCAAGAGCACATGGCTGAGGAGGTCACAGACCTTGAGACAACCTATTGCTGTTTTTCTGATAAATGGCAGTGCTGCCAAACTACATTCTGCTTATGTTTGTACCTGCAGGTTAGTGCTGTAGGCAAGTGCTGCCCTCAACTTTGGCTAGAGAAGCTTGCTCGGCACTGGGCAACAACTAATACTTCCTCCCCACAAAGAGCTAAGAATCAGTGTCTGATGAGGTCTTAGCCCTGAATGGAGCAGGAACTGATAAAGAGAGTGTAGGAAAAATGTAAGCAAGCAGAGGAAGGAAAGGAGCTTTGTGAGACACTGTCTTCTAGTCAGTACACAGTAGCTGCATGCACGAGCTAGCTCACTGCTGTGGTGAGAATTCTGGATTCTTGGTTTCTTTAAAAAAACACAGAAATATCATAAAAATGTGTTTTCATTTTAATCCCAGGTATGGAGATATGGGACTGCTTCAGACTCTCTGTAGGAGCAGACTGTGATTCGCCTCGTGCTCTAGCAGAGGGGTGATTTTGCCAGCGGTGGATGGTTTTCTGTTCTGACACTTGGAATGCTGGGAACTTTTCAGAGGATATGTAAATGCTAGAGCCCCAATAGGTGGGTTTGGTGGTTGGTGGTTGTTCAGGAAGGTTGGTTGTGGTTTTTCAGTAGACAGCTCAAAGAAGAAACAAGAAGAAAGAAATTAGATTCAAAGACCCTTCTCTCTCTTCTCTCTACCCTTCTTTCTCCCCCCTCCTATCTAGCGATAGAGAGTGAAACCAGGGGGTGGAGATAAAGGGTGGGAAAAAGAAGAACCCACAAAGTAGAAAAGACCAGCTACCCACTGCAGCTGTGATCACCCACACAGGATCAGGGCAACAAGGTCAGATAATATTGCAGCAGACGCCACTAACAAGACTCAGTGGTCTACCACAAAACTAAAACTAGTTAACAAACAACTAACTAAATAAGAGAGCATGAAGGTGGAAGGAAATGTGTTGGAGAGTGTCCTTGAAAAGTCAGACAGGGAGTTGGAGGTGGATATGATCAAGATATACTGTATAAATGTATAAAAATGTCAAAGAATAAATAAAAGATATTTTTAATGCAAGAGTGCATGGGGAAAATCTCTGATGTTGATGAGGCAAACTTCCTTAGACACAATATCAAAAGTGCAATTCACAAGGCAACAGACTGAGAAATTGGTCTGCATCAAAATAAAACCTTTGCTTTAGAAAGATGCTTTTAATCAGAAAGCAAAGATAAGACAGAGTTTGAAAAAATATTTGCAAATTGTGTCTTTTTAAATTGTATGTCTTCTAAAAATGTGTATTTACTATGCACACACACTAAGAGAGAGAGAGAGATGCGCACACACAAACACACAGATAGGTACACACAGAGAGATATGCATGCACACACACAAACACACAAACATATACACACATACACACTCACATACACACATGAAGCTTTTATTAGGAAACAATTTAAACATTTGAAGGTAATTCAATTTAAAAATTGAGTAATAGGGTTGGAGACTTAGCTTAGCAGTAAAGAGCACATCTACTCTTAGAGAGGGCCTGCATTCTGTTCCCAACACCCACATGGAGCCTCACAACTGTGCAACCTCAGTTCCAGCTGATCCAACTCCTTCTTCTGGCCTCCTTGGGCACCAAACACACATATGGTGTATATACCTACATGCAGAAAAACACTCATACACATAAAATAAAGATAAATATATTCTGGAACAACTCCATCAAAGCAGATATGCAAATAGCAAATAAGAAATAAGCACACACTAAAGAAGAGAGACATCAAAGCCACAGGTGCCTGGCATGGCACATGCCTGAAATCCTAGCTGCGTAGGAGGTAGAGACACTAGGAGGGTAAATTTAAGGCCAGCGTAGGCTACAAAGTAAGTTTCAAGTGAGTCTGGGCTACAAAAGTGATACCCTGTCTCAGACAACAGGAAGGAAGGAAGGAAGAGAGAGAAAGAAAGGAAGAGTGAGCAAAAATAGTGACATACTAAAATGTCACTTATCTCATTAAAATTAAAAAGCTACATTATACTAAGTGTTGCTGAAGGTATGAAAATAAAACCAGAATTCTCACATATTTCTGAGGAAGATATAAAATGACACCACCATTTTGAGGTTAAACATTCATGGGTCAAGTTATTGAGTGATTCCACCCTATTACCCACAGACAGTTAGAAGTGATGTCACCAGAAAGGGCCATGCATGTGTGGTAGTAGCAGCCTTGTTTGCAGTAATAAAAATAAACAAAAATATCTAGAGGAGTCCAAGCATCCATCAAGACATCATACCAATAGCCATACTGATGGCATGAAATGCTCTCCAAGGTAAAATACATGAAGGATCATATGAGTAAAACATGAATAAAGCCCAAGACTATTGTAGTGAGTGAATGAGGCCAGGTAGGGCATATTGCACGGGATTTCAGCTTTAGAAAGTACAAACTCATTTCTTGAGACTTTCTAGTGCATTGTTGTTGCTCAGGGATGATGGTGGGTAAGATAACAGATGGGATAGAAGAAAGAAATGAATACGAGGCAACTTTGGGCATGATAGATGGTTCACTACTCTGTCTAGGGGGTTCTTTTTATTATTGATTTATACTGGAATATGCACAGTTGATCGTATGACAGCTAGTCTTCAACAGAGTTGTTGAGGGACAAAAATATGTCTGGAGAGTTGCAGGGTTTCTATGACAACAACCTATAATTGGCTGCCTTGGGAGTATTCACTGATGCTCCTGGCAGGGCACTGGCCAAGGCTCATCAGGGAAGGGTGCTTGTTGCCAGCATGCATGCTGGAAGCCTTGGGTGGTGCTGTGAAGGATACTACAAAATTGAGGAGGAAGGGGAGAGAGATGAGACCCATGTGAAGACTTAACAGCAGAGGCTGAGCCTAGAGTCCAAAAGCTATGTGAATGAGAAAGGCCATCTGTCATTCACACCATGCCTGTCTTATAGATGGGTGTGCTGGCAAGTTTTATGCCAACTTGACATAAGCTAGACTCCCTTGGAAGTTGGAACCTCTACTGAGAAAGTATCCCCACCAGGTTGGCCTGTGGAGAAGTCTGTGTTGCGTTTTCTTGGTTGACGATTGATATGGGAGGGCCCAGATCACTGCAGGTAGTGTCACCCCTGAACTGGTGACACCCGGGGTTTTATAAGAACATGTCATGAGGAACAAGCCAGTCAGCAGTGTTCTTCCATGGCCTCTGTGTCAGTTCCTGCCTCCAGGTTCCTGACTTGAGTTTTCTCAGTGATGGACTGTTACCAGGAGGTATAAGCTGATTAAAAACCCTCTGCTCCCCAAGTTGCTTTTGGCCATAGTATTTTATGACCACAGAACATTGAGAGTTGTTGGCCCAGCAGCTCAGCCTGCGCTTGTCTCCTTCCTTCTGAATGGCAGAACAGCCTCTCCCACAGCAAGAGGCTTCTTGGTTGATGCCTGCATGGGGCATCTCACGTCTAGGAAGCACGCCTAGGAAGATGCTGTCCTGGCCTCTTCTTACCGGTGCGGCCAGCCCCGCCCAAGATGGTTAGCATGAACTGTCGACTTGATCGGAGACAAACCTGTTGGCACACCTAGAAGGGATTACCTAGATCAGGTTAATGGATGTGTGGAGGTCCATCCTGAATGTGGCCAGTACCATTCCGTGGACTTGAGTTCCAGGCGGCACAAAAAATGGAAAGCCCAGCTGGCCACCAGCATTCATCCCTCTCTGCTTCCTTACTGTGGAGTAGATGCAATGTGAAGAGCTGCCTCAAGCTCCTGCCACCATGGCTTCATCATAACGGGCTGTAACCCCAAACCATGGGCCCAATAAGCCCATCCTTCCTTAAGCTGCTCTTGGCAGACATTTTGTTTCAACCACACAGAAAAGAACGAATACAGCCCATCCTGTAATGTAAGACCTGGAAATTAACCAAGCCTGCCCTTATTTTCATCTGTCCTCAGTCTTATGCTACAGGTGAGGAACCCGAGAGACTAGAGCAAATGCGACTCCGCTGAGCCCCTGCGCTTATTTGTGCCTTGGTTTAATGGTTTAAAGTTAGAGAGCTGGCTCGCATTGTAAAGTGTCCCATCTGTTCACAGCCTTGGAGTAATGTGGGGTTCTGTGGATAAGGCTGAAGTCGGTTGTCTCCTGGTAGTGTTTGGTCTATGATGATAGACTCCCTTTTCTCAGCAGGGTTTAAAAAGTCTCCCCTGATCTGGGTGACCCCAGGCCTTGTAAGGAGCTAAGGAGTGTCACAAAGCCCTTGGGGCAGTTTACAGGCCAGACCCTTCCCCATAAGGAAACTGTTCTAGCAAGCATTTAGAAATTCCTAGAAGTGCCCCACCCTGCTAAGGTTCTTCAACTGTAGAAGCAATGACCTTCAACTGTATTTGGAGCTCCCCATCCCATAGGACAATTAAGTACACTATTTTCTTTTCTTTCTTGTGATAGGACTATTAAGTATCCCTGACCCCATGGCCCCAGTGAATTAAACACATTCACCCTCAAAATCCCTCCCTTTGCCCAGGGATTATATTGCCCTCGATATTATGTGAATAAAGCTTTGCACTTGCTTTCTCACTTCAAGACCAGCTGAGATTTGTCATTTATCCTCCACTACATCTCACAGCGTCTGCCCTACTGCCCGCTGGGCCTGGGCCTCACCAGGCCAGTGTCTTGGCTGCAAGCCAACCAAGCATGGGCTGTGGCCCCCACCTCTGCCACACTTAGCACAGCAGCTTAACCAAGAGCTGTAACATTTTGGTATCACCAAGGCTTTGGACCTCCCAAATTTCCATTGCCACAAGTGATCTCATGTTAAAAGAGCCAACCTGCAACACTCTGTGGAAAACCTTTTACAAACCCCTGCTTAGGAGAACTTGGGTCTCACCCTAAAGTGTTCTAGCTGCTCCTAACAGAAATGCAACCCCATTCTCCTTCAGGAAGCCAAGTTTCAGGCTCCAGTGAAGCTCCTGGCCCCTGCCGAAGGGAGCAACAGAGTAAGATGAGGCACACACAGACACATGCCTGAACATGTTTGGGGGAAGGTGTCACATTGCATATGTTCAATTGTGTCTGCATATGATAACCATGTCAAGAGGTAGCTGTGCATACACTCTAGAGTTTGCAGCTTTGTATACGATCTGGAGTTAGCTGCTATTCGGATGCTCTGGAGTACACAGGTGTGAGCTTATCTATCAACCATTCTCCTTGGTTTATCAGAAAGGCCCTTTAAGTCTTTTCTTGAAGAACCATCTTAGACTCTTTGATGACACATGTGGCTTTCTCTGTTTTCCATCAGACTAGCTCAAAACCCTCTGTCCTCAAGTGGAGGGTGAGGCTGTTTGAGGCCCTCTCTTCACAAGTTGGAAGAAAGGTTAACTGGTATTTCCTGGTGCACCTATGAGTCCAGGTGGCTTGAAGACAAAGGCACCTCAGAGAGGTGTAGCAGGTAGGCGGTTGCTTTCCCTCCAAAGCCACAAAGCTAATAAGGGCGGGCACCTAAGTAGCCTACCCTAGACTGTGTTCTCCACCTCTGCCTGATGAACATCTGCTCCTCATAGGTCTCTGCTTGAAGCTCACTACCTGCTCCTATGGTTCCACTGTCATCTATGTCCATTCTGTTGCCATCGTGTGTGTGTGTGTGTGTGTGTGTATGCTAATGTGAAGGCCAGAAGTCAACCTTGAATATCATTCCTTAGAAGCCATATATCTTGTTTTTTGAGACTGGGTCTCTCATTGGCCTATAGCTGGTCAACATACCCCAGAAAGGCAGGCAGGAAGGACATTTGTTCTGTTCTGTTTTGTTTGAGGCAGTGTCTTATGACTCTCTGAGCTAGCCTCAAACTTAAACTGGCTACAGAGCTAAGAATGACTTTGAACACACAATCCTCTTGCCATCACCTTCCTGGTGCTGTGAGAGTTGGTGTGTACTGCTGTACTTGGTTTTATGTGGTGTTGGGGATCAATCATAGGGCTTCATGAAGTTGGGCAACTGAGCAGCATCCTTAGCCCAGGACATTTGTCTTAAAGTAGGGAACCTGGTGCAGCTCCAGAACAAGAACCTGAGCTGACTTGGGGGAGCTGGTTCCAGGAAGATGGAGTGATTAAGTACAGGGAAGGGAGGAGAAAAGGCAGAGAGTGGGATCCCTACTGAGGGTCATGTCTATGGGCAGCTGAGCTTTATGGTACTGTGCACGCCTCAGGAACCAGTGACTTGTGGCTCAGACCTTAGAGTTTGAAGGCTGTTCCTAGTCCTCCTTCACAGTTAAATGCTGTGAGAGAATCCCACGAGGAGGGGAAGGAGAAGAGAAGAATGAATATTTGAAAAAGGAGGGCTTCCATGTGTCAGAAACTGCTAGCCCAGGGGACAGGGAGGTAGCAGCAGTGGCTGCAGCAATGCTTTGAAAGGACAGGTCCCTGACTGGATTTGAGGGATAAGCAGAGTTGGGGGTAGGGGATGCTCAGCTGAGGGAACTCCTCCCTCATGGCCCCCATTTCCTCATGACAACTGGCAGCAAGCAAGAGGTCATGGGGCAGGGGCTAGGGTGTTGTTGGGGAGAGGTAGAGATCTGTGATGATCCAGAGGGTAGAGAAATTGTGTGCAGTAGTCAGAGGAGGGACAGGTCGTGTTGGTACCCACCAAGGCTGCTCAGTTGACACATAAGCAGGCACCTCTTTCCTCTCAGCACAGAAGAGAAAGGGAAGGTGGGAGGACATTTGCATGGAGAGACTTTCAGGCCATCCAGCCCTGTCCCCCTCAGAAACTGACTCACATGTCAGTGCTCCCCCATTTCTCTTTCAACTCCTCCTCCTCTTTCTCCTCCTTCTGGTATTGGGGATGAAACCTAGGGACTCTCAGATGCTAGGCAAGCACCCTACCCAGCCATCTCAAGCCTTGGCTGTACTTTTTCGCACACATGGGGTGGTGTTTTTGGCAGCTGCTCCAAGCTCACTCAGATCAGTTCTGAAGATAGCAATCACAGTGACCAGGGACGGAAGACACCTCCTGACTGGGGGCCAACTGTAGCTCTCTTCCGTCTCTCTGTCCACCAGATCAGAGCAATGAAGATGATGGGGGTGACAGCTGGGTCCTGGTCAGAACCCACCTCACATTCTGCATCAACCCCTTTGTGCTTCCCCTGCTTGGAATGATAAGACGTATCCAGTCACCCCACAGACATGAAATGTAGTGTTGTGGGGCAGCTGAAGGAAAAGCTAAGATATGAGTGGTTCTCATCATCCCATTTATCCATTGGTGACCCCTAGAACCTGAGGCAGCCAGGCTTCTACCAGGAAAGATGTCATTTTCACAGCTTTTAGGAGGTGTTGGTCGATCCAAGGCAGGATCTCCAGTGTGTCTTTCCAGCAAGTGCTCAGAAATCCTCAGCTGGGCATGGTAGCCAGATGGTTCTCAGGATAGAGCAGAGAGGGCTGGAGGGACTGAAATGAAAGGAGCCAGAGGGAGTGGGAGGGGTCAGGAGGCTGTGGGGAGGGTAAGGCAGACCACCTAGGTGTCCTGGATACTGCTGCAGGAGATTGCAGCAGCGGAGATGGGTGAGTTGCCTTGGGAAGCAGATCCACCCAGCCAATTCTCTTCCAACAGAGTTCATTAAAGGGGTAAACACAGCCCAAGAAGCACCCTCCTCACTCTGAGATGAGAAGAAAGCATTTCCCAGAAGGTGTCTGTGCCTGGCCCAGGGAAGACCAAAGATGAGTTTAGACTCCCATTGTCCTTGAGGAAGAGCCTCAGCAACCTGTGCTCTCACAAAACCAGGGCAGGCCAGCCTCCTCTGTGAAGCAGAGTCAGGCAAAGACAGCCCTTGAATGACCCCTTGCAAGTCTACCAAGGCCTCTGCTTGGAGAGCCTGTTGATAGCAGATTCAGGGTGGCAGTGGAGCAGACCTGAGTAGCCAGGCAAGACCAGAGAGTGTTTAGGCTCAGACGGCACTGAGGAGTTGACATGGGTCCCGGCTCAGCAGCGTGTGCACCCTGCTTGCGTCCGCCCTGGAGCAAGAAGATAAGCCAGCAGACCTGCAGCAGGGAATGAACATATTCTGCCACGCTCGGCTTAAAGCAGCTGACCTCCCGCCCAGCTGCCATCCAACAATGAGAGTAAGTTGTTCCAGTTGAAAACACAGCTGTGTTGTTACATAGCATCAACTGACTGATAGGAATGCCTACAATACGCCAGGCATGGAGGGCACACCGTCCTCATAGCTCCTAACCTCCTGGTGCTCAGGGTCTGGATGGGGAAGGCAGACAATGACCAAATCAACACTGAATAAGCATGGCACCTAAGATGAGCGGCAGACACTGGGCAGCGACTAGACAGTGGGCAGTGGGAAGAAGATCAGTTAGGGAGTCCCTGGAAGGAGGAGACATGTGTGCTAAAAGTAGAATGACACTGAGTTTGAGGCCAGCTTGGTCTACAGAGTGAATTCCAGGGCTACGCAGAGATATCCTGTCTCAAAAATAAATAGGATGATAGGTGTTATGGGGACAGAGATAGATGAGACAACAAAATGTAACAATGGTAGCTTGGGGTTTGTCCCTCCTCCCAAGACTTTGCTGAAGGCTTGTTGCTACCCAACCATGACCGTGGCCTCCTGTCCTGCTGAGCCACAGGCCCAGAATAGTGACATTATGACAACAATGAACTGTGGACCGAGCTCTCCAAAACCCAGAGCCAAAATGAGCCCTCCCTCTTCCAGACTGCTTCCCTCGGGTGTTTGTTGCTGCGGTGAGAAAGCTGACTCACACAAAGAAGAGAGCGAGCCAATGTTCACGAGCCAATGTTCACGAGCCATTTAAAGCCTGTCTCCTTAATGATCTCCTTTGGTCTTGACAACACGCAGCTGAGTTTGAAATGTGTGTGTTTGGTATCTTTGGAGTTAAAAAATGACAGAGACTCAACCCACACTAGCTTCACCAAGTAGGAAACAGATGATGTCTCAACAGATGACGTCATCGGGTCTCCTCTCTCCCCGTCCTGGAACCCCACACTTCCCCTCTGGCTTTCCAGAATTTCTCCTAGGAGCCCTTCTCCCCCTGGTGTTCTTCAGGAAGAAGCAGGGGAGGGGTGAGGCTCACAGCCATTCTCAGCACGTTCACACCCTCCCACTAGGCTCTAGGAAAAGAGTGTTGCTCTCTGCAAGTGACATCCTGGGAAGAAATCAGATCTATCAGGGGCCAACACCAGGATCCTGTGCCATGTATGGGCACTGGGCACAGTAACTTCCTAGCCCTTCACTCCATCTTAGGAGGCAAAGTGGGCTGCGGGAACCAGGTGACAAAGAGTTCTCACTTGCACCCATATCTTTTAGGACTCCTTGTCATCTGCCATCTGGTTCTGTCTGGCCACTGGAAGGTTGAAGAGGAGGCTGGGAGGAGGGGATAGTTGTAGACTGTTCTTTTTCTCTTCTTTTTGGCAGGTCCAAAAGAAGGCAAACTGATTCCATTTTGGTTCTGGCAGCAGATAGGGGACGAGCAGAAGCTGCCCAGAGCAGTAGAGCTCTGGCTGTAGTGGACTGTGATTGCATCAGCTGCAGGGACAGAAGAAGGTAGCCCCTCTTTCCTGAGTATTCGAAGTGGCTGGGTGGCAGCAATGTCCCAAGCTACCTTCTCTGGGGTCTCAGCTACTTCACTTATTTAGCCTCATGAAGACAAGGGGAACCAGCAAAACTCAAGAATGAAATCTGCCAGCTCATAGTGTGTTTATGGCTTTCTGCGTGACCCCTGCATATCACAACATGGCTGCCGGGGACAGTCCTGGGCTGTGTAACCCCAGAAATGGAGAGTGGACCAGGTATGGCAGCTAGTGACACTGAGACATGGGAAACCAGCATCTCCCACAATATGCCCTGGGGTCTGGGTTGACCCTAATGGAATAAAGGGTAGTAATTGCCATTGCAGGAGCAGGGGGATGCTTTTCTGGAGGCCCGGGGTGAATATGGAGAGTGGATTATGTCTCTGTGTCTGGAAAGGAAAGGGAAGCCAGGCTGGGAAGAGCTGTGAACCCCCAAATGGCACATTGGACTCATTCTGGGGCTTGAGGGGAGACCACTGTCTGGGGCTACAGTTTGAGCTCAAGGTCAGCCTACTGGCCAGAACAGAGAAATGGCTGAAGGGAGATGCAGCAATCAGAAGAGAAGTCATTCAGAATGGCAGCCTGGGGCTAGAGAAAGAGCTTGGGGACAGGGCAAGAGGCCAGCTCTGCCTGTCCAGCCATGTGACTTGGACAGGCCTATAGTCCCCATGGGACTTTGTCAGCAGTCAGGTGGGTTCCCAGTTCTACTCTGGAAGCCAGAGAGTTCAGGGCCTGCTTCCTGGTGAGCATGACAAAAAGTCATCTCTCATCCTTGTCACTGAGGAAGTTCTCCCTGGACCACATCCTGCTGAGGGCTGGCCCTGGTTATGAATCCTTGGAAATAGGTAGGATAGCAGAGGGCCAAGGCAAGCTGGTTTATGTCCCTCTCCTGGACCCCAGAAGTCCCTGGAAAAAAGGTGTGTGTAGAGGTGAACCTCCACACTGATTACGTTCCTCTGATCATGACTGGCAGCAGAAGCACAGGAAAGCCAGGCTTGTTCCGCTGAGAGCCCACGGACCCCTCACAGGAATGGAGGAGTTAGAGTGGACGACAGCAGCTCCCTTCACACCCTTCCAGACTCCCCTAGAAAGTGGTTTCTGGGAGGTGAGCCTTACCCTGATTTCATCAACTTGCCCATGAGCACTCAGCCCAGACCTGGCCTTTGCGTCCTTGCCCAGACCCCCGGATCATGGGTGCTGTGATTCCGGGGGTCTTGGCTGGGTGTGAAGAGAGAGATGCTCAGAGTTCTAATTGTAGCACCCACAGCTGGTGAGAAGAGAGTGGCCCCCACACCCATGGGAAAGCCCACCGACCTCCCCAGGTTATCCAGCTTTAGAGTAAGAAAGGACATTAGGCCGTCCACCCCACCACCTCCTAGCTCAGAGAGCTGGTGATGCAGATCAGTGACTCATGCCGAGGCCTCTGGAGTCCCACCTGCTGCTGACGCCACAGCCTCTTCCACCCCTCGCTTGTCCTTTCACTCCAAGCTGGCGCGGCTGCATCCACCGCGTGGCTAGGTGTGTGTCTCCTTTGTGGTGTGATGTCTGGTTTTTATTTAAATGACTTGTGAGGGGAGGACAGAATTATGGTCCTCAAGGGAAGGAGAACATCTCAGGAGGCTAGGTGTGGCCACTCCGCCTCCATCCTTCCCACCGACTGGAGCAAACAATTGGGGGCAATTAGATTTTCTTATTTCCCATTTTCTACTTCAACAAATATCTCCTATAGAAGAAGCTGATTGGCACTTTCTGCACTTGACAAGCAATAGCTTAGCCTTATTTCTAAGTGATCCCTATAAATCTAAATTGCAGGCCGACACGTAATTAATGAGCAGTTCATCCCATCCCTGATCTGTTTACTTTAAGCCCACGTTCCTCCTCAAAGGAGTCTTTGTAAAAATCTCATTTTATTCATTCATTGTGTGCACATGGACCAGAGTGCCACAGTGCCTCTGTGTATGTGTATGGTCAGAGAGCAATTTGCAGGAGTCAGTTCTCTCTCCTTCCACCACGTGGAGTCCCGGGGATTGAACTCAGATCATCAGGTTTAGTGACTGTGGGCTCTTTAACCCACTGAGCCACTCACCAACCCTTCAACGGTGTTTTATTTTATCATGGGTGGATGGGAGTATGGAATCTATCAGATAGCCCTGGCCAGCTTCCAGGCCACCAGGGGACTCCTTCTGAGACCTAACATGCCCACCTGACCTTAGTTGTCTCCGCTTCCCTGGCGCCTAGAGCATCCTTTTAGGAAATGAATGCTGTGATGGCAGAGGCCTCCATGTGGCTCTGTTGGTGGTCTTCCTGTCTCTCCATCCTGAAGATGTGATCCTCACATCCCTGCTACCCTCCTTCTAACATCACGGCTAAAGTCTTCTCATCTCTCCATCAGGGTGTGTCTCTCCATCCTACCCTTCCTGCTCGGTGGGTCCAGGGTTTCCCAGCGTCAACCTGCATTAACTCATCAGGCCACTGTACAGCTCCCTTATGCCAGAAACAGCAACAGTACTGTGTGGCATTTCCTGGAGCGATGTGAACAAGTCTCTGTTCAACCCAACGGCAGATCAAAGAAAGCCTTCCTACCTAATTTGAATTAGTGAACCCATGAGTTTTCTGGGGTTATTTATGGAAGTGTGGTCCAGTTTTTTGTTCATTTGGTTGGCTGGTTGGTTTTCCAGTTGCATAAATGGGTGAAGAGAAGACAGAGAGAAGTGTCACAGAAAAGCCCACCACAGCATGGGTGACCAACTCATGATAGCTGCACCCCCAGAGCTTCCTAACCTGCCTGCCTGCCTTTGTTCTGAAACTCCCCTCCACCCTAGCATTTTAAGGTACACGAGCTTCCAGAATTTTGTGAACCCCCCTCCTCCCTCAAGGACAGAAGAAATAGTGATACTGCACTTTGTTTTTTCCTCTGGCTCTTACCTTCCTCCCTGCCCCCCCCCCGATGGTCCTTTGAGCCTTAGAGAGGGTTTCACAGATGTCTGGCTGTTTTTCTCTATCAATGGCTGAGCATTAGGCCACGGTGACACAGCAATAGTCAGTTGTACTCAGGAACTGGAGCACTTATGAGTCTCCAAAGCACAGTGCTCATTGCACTGTCTCTCCATGACTGACCAAGGAATAAACACAAACATTTAAATGGCAATTTGAGAGCTATGGAGGTAGCTCAGTAGAGTCCTTGCCCAACACATGCAAAGCTCTGTGTTCAATGCCCCCAGCACAGCATGAAACACCATGTGCTAGCTCCTGTTTGTAATCCCGGCACCTACCTGTAATCCTAACACATAAGAAATACAGGCAGAAGGAACATTGGTTCAAGGTTACCCTCAGCTACATAGAGTCTGATGCTGTGTGAGACCTGTCCCAATATAAATAAGTAAATTAATGAATGAGTAACAACAGGGAAATTTAACAGGCACAAAACAGGAAAAGTGACCTCCCAATTGAAGCCTATGACCTACCAAGCCACAGGTCCTTGTTCTGGCTTACAGTGCCAAGCCTCAGCAAGAAGGACTCCCCACTTAGTTCTGGCATGCAACCAACAGCAGTGAGGTCCGGGTTTGCTTCTCTTTTGTTGTGATAAACACTGACAAAAGCCAACTTGGGAGAGGAAATGGTTTATTTCCTCTTACAAGTGATAGTCCCCCATCGAGGGAAACTGTGGTTGAAGCGGGAGCTGACAAGGCCATAGAGAAGTGCTGTTGGCTGATTTACTCCCTCTGTACCTGAGCTGCCTTTTTGACTCAGCTTGTCCACCTGCCGGGGGATGGCAGCACCTACCATGGGCTGGGTCCTCCTTCATCAATTAGCAGCTAGGAGAATGCCTCATAGACATGGCCATAGGCCAACCCAATGGAGACAATTCCTCAGTTGAGGTTCCTGCTTCCTGGGTATGCCAAGGTCACAAGTGGCAGTAGCCTTTACGGTTTTGTGGAGGGGCCTCAAGAGTTTCCGTGGCCCAAATATCACAGAAAGCTAGCTTGCCCAGGCGCTGGCTGTTTTGCTCAATAAGCTTATGGCTCCCGAGAGCTCCTTTCCCATCTCACAGTATGCCTTTACTCCAGCTCCTTAGCTATTGTTTTTCCTCTTCTTCTGGCTATTTCTTCAAAACGCTTGAAGGTTCACATTACAGAAAGAAGCCTTCAGAGAGTAGGTAGGTTCTCTAAAGGCTACGACTTTGTGCTCCAAGAGAGTGCCAGTGGGTCTTGGGCAGTTACGGAGACATTAAAATAAGAGACACTGGTTCGGGCCAATAGAGCATGAAAAGATTCCATCCCTCACATCAACTATTTGGTCAGGAGAACAACGCAGGGTCCTGCGGCAGCATGGATGGAACACACGACTTCATCTAGCCATCCATCATGCAATCATTTCTCACAAGCTGCCAACATCCTCGTCCCGGGGATGTGTCCACTGCTGCAGGGTTGCTGGGCTTCTTCACACCCCAAGTGGGCTCTGTGTGTCTGATGTACCCCAACTCAGCATGCACAGAGCCACACTCCTACCTACTATGACTGCCTGTCACTGGAACCAGCTTGGCAGAACCAACAGCTCTGAGACAGCACTCTAGCCATACCTGGCTGTTGAAAGATCCTGGGCCGAGTAAACAATTGTCCCAGCAGACGATTATCCACAGGAGAAAAACGTGCACCATCTACTCTGGGGAATAACTGCCTCCCTCTAGGACAAGCTTATTTTTTCTCCTGCACTGCTTTATTTTTTACGTCTTCCATAAACTGTTGCTGAGGTTTTAAAGCCTTCCAGAAGCTCACTAGGAAGCATTTGTCTTCCTGTTAATTTCCCCCTTCGGAACTCAGACTAGCACAAATCTTGACACATTTGCTTTCCAGTCACCCAGACAGGACCTGCTGTCTGTTTCTCTTTTTTTTTCTTTTTTCTTTCTCTTTTTATCTCCTTTGGGGTGCTTTGGTGTCTTATATATCTGATTCACATGCAAGTCTAAATCATTCGTGGTTTTCAAGGCCCCTCCCATCTCATAAAATTGCCCCCCCCTCTGTTGACCAGCAAAACCACTAAAGCCCCATGCTGGTTCTGAGGTTCCTGCTGAACCAAACTCTCTCTTTCTCAAGACTCATTTATTTTTATTGTATGTACATGAATTTTTGTCTGCATCTATGTCCGTGTACCATGTACATGCCTTGTGCCCCTAGAGGGTAGAAGAAGGCATCCCTCTGTGAGAACAACAAGTACTCTGAGCCATCCCCCGAGCCCCTCAACCTCCTTCTTAACTTTTCTGTGGAGTTGGAGAGATGATGGCTCAGTAGTTAAGAGCACTGGCTGTTCTTCGAAAGGACCCCAGTTCAATTCCCAACATCCAGATGGCGGCTCACTGTCAACTCCAGTTCCAGGGAGTACATGTGGGCAAAACACCAATGCACATAAAATAAAACTGGATAAATTACATAAGAAACAAAACTCTTCTGTGAACACAGTCCCACCCAGCCCAATGATCTGGGCACCAGACACTGACTCTCATGCCAGGTTGCCTCAGCAATGTCTGTTCTTCCTGTCTTGTCCTCCAGCCCTAGACATTCATGCTGGGTAATCAAGTGTCTCTAATGGTATATACAAGCCAGTCCACGAGGGATCAGTTTCCCCATATCTTGCCTTCAGTTTGCAGCCTTTGTCTCTGGAGGGATGGGTAGTTGCATTGCTCATTTTTTTTTTCCGTTTGCACCGCAAACTCCCATGCTCCAGAGCCTCACCATCCAGGCTGAGAGAAGCCTTTCCATTCCTTGTTTACAAGTCTTTCCCAGTTGAGGTGCAGGCTTCATCCTAATCATCCTGTGGCTCCTGTACAGGGCTGTGCTAAGAATGGCTTCTTCATGCTGAGTCGTAGACTGTCCCTTTTTCTGTATTAAAGGATGAAGCCATAGGTAATATTTGGTATCATTTTTACCGTTTTCTACCTCTTTCTAAGCCTTTGGGGCCTAGAAAGGGCTCTTCAGCATTGGCCTAGGAGATCTAATTGGTGCTCTCTTTCTCTTGCTCCTAGTCAGCTCTAATAAGCGGCAAGCCAACACCTCCTCCTCCCCCACCTCCCCTGCCAAATTTGAGGCTGATAGAGATGATAGTATCTGTCTGTCTTTCCCTGGTTGGAATTCCCCTTTTGTGGGGAAGTCCCTTGGCACATCTCTGATGTCCACAGAGGAGACTATGCCACAGCTGCTCACCTTCCTGTCCCATAAGCACCACCTTTAGTGACTGTAACATATTCCTTAGTCCAGACAATCATCTGGGGGTAGCCCCATACTTATAAGGCAGATATCATTTACTATACTACCCCATAATATGTAACGGAAGACAACTACCCTGGAAGTCCCCTTTCCCCCAAGGATACTCTACTCTTAGATAGATGGTGACTCAACAGCAGCTGTATTAATGAAACTTCTACCCCATCATGATGACAATGCACAAAAGCTGCATCCCTGGAGCTTCCTGTACAACTTTCAGGTAGCTCTGCTGCTCAGTCTCCTCTCTCCAGCAGTGATTACTGCCTTTATAACCTCTTGTTGTTGTGGAAGCTTGTAAGTCTCCTAAGCTTCAGGAACTTCCTGAGAGCTGCATGTTTCCTTAGCTCCCTGTGTCTTACAAGACTCCTTTTTCCCCCAACAAAGGGTGTGTTTCAGTTGAGAAAAAAAATGCTACACAAAAGGCTTTCCTTTCAGCATTCTAAAATGCATGGGCATGGTGATAGCATCAGTTGACTAACCAATAGGGGTGG
The DNA here is from genome assembly GCA_028658305.1 of Pachyuromys duprasi. Classification (NCBI taxonomy): domain Eukaryota; kingdom Metazoa; phylum Chordata; class Mammalia; order Rodentia; family Muridae; genus Pachyuromys; species Pachyuromys duprasi. Next base: position 104,970,559 of record CM053763.1, read on the forward strand.
GAGACATGAAGAATTACAAGCAGTCAGTGCCTACAGAGGGAAGAAGAATCAGTTTTCTCTAGGGGGAAGACAAGCTCTCCCTGAAAAGGTTAGCTAATCCCAAGTGGTCAGTCCTAAACACTTGTACATATAGAAAACACTAAACAGACTCAGTAGGTTCATATATATAAATCTGACTCGTGTATGTGTGTATATGTATTATTATGTTGTATGTATGTATGTATCATGAATCTGAGAGAGAATGGGGAATAAGGAGGAGTTGGAGAAAAAGTTGTGGGAGGGGAGGGATGTAAATGATATAAATATAGCTTACTCACATATGAAATTCTTTAAAAAAATATTAAGCCAAGTGTATCATGGTATGTGGATACCTTTGATCTTAGCATTTGGAAGGCAGAGGCAGGTAGATCTCTGTGACTTCAAGGCCAACCTGGTCTACAAAATAAGACCCTGCCTCATAAGATAAAATAAAAGTAAAAGTAAATAAAATTTAATTAATTAATCAATGCCCCAACCAGTCTCCCTAAAACTTCCTGTCCCCAACCCTTAGGATCAGACCTTGACTCCTACATGTGGCTTCTGAGATTCCTCAAGAGACACCGCTTTCCCAAGTCACCCATTTCACACAGCTTAGTTCAGGAGAGGAGCCCTGCCCCTGGCCTGGCTACAGAGACCACTGTTGAGCTCAGATCCACTCCCCAACACCCATGCATGGAAGGCCCTTTGTTATAGGGAGGAGGGGGAGCCATTTTCACTAAAGGACAGAAGAACCCTGGTCTCTCACAGTTCACTCCTCCATCCCAGGCCACTCCTCCCTGAGACAATCTGTTCTCCTCCCAGGACACTGTGAGGGCCGTTGCTTCGGAGCTCCCCCTACATAACTCTAAACTGCATATTCCAAGGACAGTGTACCCCTTGTGTTGAGGGCAGAGATCGGGGCTCTTCTGTCCACTAACGAACATGGCTCCCCTCTGTCCGATAGCAAAGGGAATCTGAGCTCAATGTTTGGTCTCTGAAACCTGACCAAGGGGGCAGGGCTCCTCTCCAGGACTAAGCTATATGAAGACAGACCCAGGCAGCTATGACAGGATGACTAAAGGTGTCTGCTCCTGATGGAGCTGACTAGTTAGTAACATCCTTTCTTTCTCTCTCTCCATCCCCTGCTCACTACCTACAGGGTTCAGAAAGCCCCAAGGCAGAATAGTTAAGTGAGATTAGTTAAGTCACCTTCAGCTGGTGGTGGCTGTCTAGCATCCTTGCCCATGGGCAGAGCATTCTAGGTGAGGGAGGGCCAGCCTTTTGCCCCAGTTTCAGGGCAGGATTGAGGGCTACCTGGGAAATAGGCATACACGGGTATGATGCGGGTTGTGGGAGAGGCGTGCAGGCGGGGTCTCCGCTCTAGTCACTGGGGGCCTAGCGGCCCTGCTTGGAGCTCGGATGTTTTTCTGTTCTAATTAACATCCCTGAGAATTAAACCTCACACCCCACAAGAGCTTGCTCCTTTGGGAACACTCCTGCTCAAAGGCGGATTAAATATGAACCAGTTCCCACCCTCCCCCCCCCCAGCACAGCCAGGGAGGCACAATCCAGAGGCGGAAGCTGTAATTACCAGCTGATTATGCGGCGAGAGTTATTAAAAGATAAAACAAAACATCTCCCAAATAAAAACAATCAGTGCCGCTCTGTTATTCCTGTTGTGCTTAAAGAGCCCAGCCCTTTATCTCTCTCTCTCTCTCTCTCTCTCATTCTCTCTCTCTCTTTCTCTCAGCCGCTGTTCATAGACATTCACACACTGCTCCAAGCCATAACTGTGTGGCCAGTGGTGGGCACGGATCAAGGTGAGAAATAAAATCTCGGGCAGAATCAGGAGATTCTTGGGCCTGACCTGACCTGTCCAAGAAGAGTCACACAAACATGTGTCACCACCTCTGCAGTGGGGACAAGCAGTGTGTTAAGAGACATGGAGGAGGGTAACTCGGGGAACTAACAGCTAGGGAGGGGTATTAAGAACTAGTACTCAACTTGAGCCTCAAAGGAGGGGTGGGGGTGCATGAAGAAGGGCAGAGTGGTCTAGGGAGCAGGAACAGAATGTGCTAAAAGCTTGAGGTGAGAAAGAGCGGTTTCGGGATGAACAAAGGACATGGGAGGTGTGATGTGTTCTCGGTAATGAGGAGAGAGTAGAAGTAGGGAGGAGAGAGAGAGCAGCAGACAGACACAGTGGGCTCTTGCACCACCTCTGTGAGATTTGGTGACTCAAGGTTTCCAAAGTAGCACTGAATTGTAAGTGACCCCGTGTGACCTGGTTTACAAGATGACCCCCAAAGCCTCCATGGAAGTTAGCATAGAAGTTGGGGTCCCCGAGAGGAAGCAGAAGGAATTTCAGACCAGATTTCATATGGCTGGAACATGGAGGAGATTCAGAATAGAAACGCCTCTTTGGAGATGGGTAGGCATGGAGTTGGGGTTTGCTCACACCTCTCCTGAGGCCATTCTGAAGGAGGGTACAGTTCCTTTCTAGGTGGAGAGGAGACAGGCTAGACCAGAAACCAGCACCTTTTAAGCACAAGGACTCCAAGTCTGAATCCTATCCCACACAGCAGGAGCAAGCCCTCAGGACCCCTCTTCTCCTGGCTTGCTTATCTCAGGGTTAAAAACTTTGTTTATGACCGTCTGAATCTGGGCTCTGAACATCCCTCAAATGGCTAGGTGCTGTCCATCATACAACTTCTACCAGAACCCACAGAAAAGCTATGAGGACGTGAATGCCCTTTCATCCATCTATCTGTTGGCCCCTTTGGTGGGTGTGAGTTGCATGCTGCGTCAGTCTTCTTCCTGTTGCCAATAATCTGATTCTTCAGACTGAATGAGCATTAAGAGGTTATTTGAGCTTGTAGTTAAGGAAAGGGGAGAGGAGGGGAGGGGAGGGGAGAGGAGAGAAGGGGAGGGGAGGAGGGAGAATAGAGAAAAGAGAAGAAAGGGGAAGGTAAAGAGGCAAGAGGAATGGGAGAGAGAGAAGAAAGAGAAGTGGGGAGGGTAAGGGAACGGAAGAAGTGGAAAGCAGGGAGGCCAGTGACATACTTCTACCCCACCTACTAAGCTTGCACCATCTCCCTATTGAGCTGTGGATCAGTTGATGGATTGATCCTCTCATGATATCAGAGCCCACATGGTCTAGTTACCTCTGAATACTGTCTTACTGGGAACCAAGACTCAGCATGTGGCCTTTGGGAAATACATCCAATCAAGTTCCAGTGTGCTGCATCTCCCAGTCCATCCTGAGGAGTTTCCTTCTACCAGGAGCCAGAGCAGTTAGTCGGCAGGGTGACTGTCCCGAGGCTGGGGTCCTCCTGTCTCCTCAGGAGCGGTAAGGTGGGCTAGAAACCCACCAGATGGGCTATGTGCTGACTCCTCCAAGATGGGCATTAAATGTCACCTTGAGAGGACCTGACCAACTCCCTTTTTGAGACTTGTCCCAAAGCTGGGCCAAAGTTCTCGCCACCCTTCTCCCTTTCCTGCTTGACAAGTTCCTGGAGACCACAGAATACAAGCAACCAATCAGCGACTGCCCAATATCTAACCAGAAACCAAGTCAGTAAAACAAAGAAAAGTCCTTATAAGGTAATTCCCCCTCTCCCCAAAGTGAAGACCAGTGAAAATTGCACAAATATATCTTCTCCACGGGCACTGGCCAATCCCAATTGAAGTCAAATAGCCATGGTTGAAATTCTCCTTAACGAGGCTGGGAATTCGCTTTGTGGTCGCCATTTTGTACGAATGGTCAACCTCGACATGCTGGTTGTTTCTGCAGAATCAACACTCTTTGCTTTTACATACTATTTGAGTCTGGGCTCTTTCTTCAGTGATTCTTGGAACCTTACAACCTCCTTCTGTCCCCATCCTAGTAGTCAGACATGTGTGTTTCCTGAGACATATACCCTGCCACCTCACTAAGCAAGACAGCACTCTGGTGGCCTCACTGTCCCCAGGCCCTAAGTCCTGTCACTGCCCTGAGCCATCTCACCCAGAAGCAGCAGCAATAAATGGCTTCAGCCACAGAGACTGGCCTCAGAGCCTGTGCCTGTACCACACAACTCTCCAGCTCCCATGATGCTATTCGAATACCCCGTGTCACCCGCTCCTCTCATCCCACCCAGGTCCCGATCATCAGTCACCTGGCCACAACTCAACGCTGCTCCTTATTGTTGTTCTTTACATGGCCACGCTGAGAATTCTCCATTTTATGTTCCACTGCCCTTTTCATTAAAATCTCACCTCTCTTCCCAAACTTCACGGCTCCCCGCCAAGAAGCCAGGCGGCATCGGAGCGCTTGGCTGCCTGCAGAATGCCACCACAAATAGCCTCGCCTCGCTCAGCACCCTCATGCACTGCCTCCTGGAAAGCCCAAGGACGCGGAAGCCATTTTGTTACAAGGCTCTACTTCCCAGAAAGTCCTTGCACATCCCAGGCCTTAGGAAAGGCCTCTCCATCCTCATGTCTGCCAAATCTTTTCTGTCTGGTGAACACTGCTGACAGAGGCTGCAACCCTCTGCCTCCTCCATCCCAGAACTAGGTTTACTGGCATGCATCCTCTATGCCCAGTTTGTGTGGTGCTGGATTAAACCCGGAGCAAGCTACTCAAGCCACACCCCCCCCCCCGCTCCCTTCTCTTGCTACAGTCCCACGTGGGTGGGGTCCCACCTGTACGGCCTTGCTGGACTCTTATGGTCTTCCAAAGGTCCTAAGCTTTGGTCTATAAGACCATCATGAATATGGTTTGCACCTTCTTCATATCTTACAACGGAGAATCAACAGGGGAGTTGGTTTTGAATGAGGAACCCTGGATATCAGGACCAGGCCTCTGAAAGACAAATGAGAACAAGCCCACACTGTCATGCCTGAGGGTGGGAGCAGTCATCTAACTCAGAAATACAATCCCCACAGTCAGAGTTACGGGGCCTAATGAGACTAGAGCCCTGAGTGCTGCGCCTTTAATTTCTTGGCTCTTGTCCCCGAAAACGTATTCCACAAAATTCGCCTGGGCCATCCATCCTCCCAGATGGCTTTTTAAGTGAAGCTGTTTGTTACAGGGAAGAAGAAAGGGGGAAGGAGGAGAAACTTATGGGGCCTGTGCAGCCTCCAGGGACAAGATGGCGGCAGCAGTGCTTTGCTGGCTGGAGAGTGGGTCTTCTAGGATGGAAAGCCCAAGGCTGACCCAGGAGAGAGAAAAAACGACTTCCAATCCTAGCTCTGCCTCCCCTGATATCTTTGTCTTCCTGCCTCTTCCTTTTTCAGGCCACTCAGGATAACTCTGGGTAAGCACTCAGTCATGCTCTTGCTACTTGAGGTGAGAGGTGTGGTTTCATGATTATGATGTCTGCCTTGGGGGTCCCCTTCCCCATCTTTTGGAGACACGATGGTTTGGAAGTCTTGGGCTTGTTGGGAGATATTGCTTTTAGGGGGTGGGAACTTCTAGAAGGTCTTCAGGTCACTGGGAGTGAAGAGTCAGGGGCAACCATGGGACCTCAGCCCTCTCCTCTTTCCCTCTGCCCAGCTCCTCTACACACTCCCACCATGTGGTAAGCCCAAAGGGATGGAGCCAGCCAACCACGGAACCTCCTACACTACAGCCCAACCAAACCTTTGTGCTCATACCCCAATTATCTCAGCTCACATGGCATCTGGTTGTTTCCCGTTTGAAGATTTAGTAGGAAGCCATCAAGATGTTCACTTGCCATACTGTGGGGGGCCCTCCTGGCCCCCTGCTCAGGGGTCACAGCTCTGAAGTCGGCGCAGATCAGACACCAGGTTCTGACAGCTGGTCAGCTTCCTGTTGTGTCACACTGCAGTGGCTTTTGTAAGCAACATCTCCGTGCTTGCTTCCCCCCCCCCCGCCCTACATTTTTGCATGTGAGTTTTGCATGTGACTTTTAAAACAGTTGAGAGATCTCATGTACCCTTCACTCAGCTTCCCCTTAGGGGTTGCAACACATCCGGCTGTAGTGCTGGATATTGACATCAGTACTGTTTGTAACTCCGACTCTGCCATTTTGTCACTTACGTTGATGCTTATAACCACACAACCAAGATCAAACCCATCCAGCACCACAGGGCACCACAAAGACTCCTTCATGCTATCCCCTGGAGCCATGTCCACCCTCCTCCCCAACCCCATCCACTCCTGATCCATGGAAACCATTGATGTGTCCGCCACATACAAAACATTGACATTTAAAGACTATTGTATAAGCTGGGCACGGTGCACACTTGGAATTCCAGCACTCAGGGTGTTGAGGCAGGAGGATCACAAGTTTGAGGCCAGCCTGGATTACATAGGGAGAAGCTGTCCAGAAAGAGTGTAGGAGGAAATAAGAAGGAAGAAGAGGAATAATTAGAACCATATACTGTGTGACCTTTCAAGATTGGCTTTTTTTTTTCTACAAATAGTAAACAATGTCCTATTGGCTGACTCTCTCTACATTTCCCCACAGACCCGGACCCTTGATTTGCTCTCTAATCTCACTGGTCATCCTATCTCTAATCTCACTGGTCGTCCTAAACATTGGGGTGTCATTGCTTCTGGTGCTAAGTGATGCCCCTTCTGTTACTTTGTGACTGGAGAGCCACCACCCCTCTTCTTAGTTGCCCACGTGTCCATCTTAACCCTGCACTCCTGATAACAAATTGTGTCCAACTGGCACTTGGCCCTTGTTGGCACATGAGACACCCCAGCCTGTCCATGGCATTTCACTTCTTGTTCCTCTGGCTTTCCCTTGCCAAGGCAATCCTATTATTTTCTCATCATTGAGGACTGGCCATCATTTTTCCAGGGTTTCTTGGTAGATTGTTACATCCTGTGTTCTTTTCATGCGTTTATCAAGTTCAGGATGATGGCACATGTCTGTCCTGTCGGCCCTGGAGAAGCAGAGGCAGGAGACTCAAAACATTGGGGCCAAGCTAGTCTTCACAGTACATTCGAGGACTGCCAGGTCTGCAAAGCCAAGCCCTGTCACAGAGAAACAAAATGCAACAGACAAACAAACAAACAAACAAACAATGCTTTTACAACAGAGCTGACAGTTACACTGAGGAGAATCTATTCTCAGTTTCCCACTGAGTGTCTTTCTTGCCTGGGTGGTTATCTAGCCTCAGACACCATCTTGTCACTTGTTTTCCTGCCTCACTCCCCAGATCACTGACCTGTGTCAGTCTGACTCTTCCAAGAGGCAGACACAGAGGCAGGATTATACACAAAAGAGATTAATTATGGCAAATTACTGTAAGGGCCAGATGGTGAGGCTGGGGAGACAGAAAACCATCAGACTGCAACAGAGGTCCGACCCTCATGAAAGGGAAGGGGAGGAAAGAGGAGGGGCAGAATATCTTAGACTGCAGTGAGTGGAGTGAGCAGGTGCCAGAAAGTTTTCACTTCATGGAACTGCATTAGTTCATCTTCCATTGCTGTCACTTCCAAGGCTGTGTACTTCCAAAGAAAAGAGCATGTTATTTGGCTCACAGTGTTGGAGGCAGAAGGTCCAAGCAGGCTGACCACAGCTCTGGAGAGGGAATACCCACCCATGTCACTTCACAGCGAATGGCATCATGGCAGAAGTGTGTGTGTGTGTGTGTGTGTGTGTGTGTGTGTGTGTGTGTGGTGTGTGAAGGGGACCACATAATGAGATGGGGAGCCAAGTCAGTTTGCCTCAACTGGTCTCAGCACAATAGGAGTCCCATAAGAATGGCCTTAGATGGCCATTCTTCAAATGATAGCTCCCCCAATCCTCAACACACTAGGCCTCATCTTTTCAAGTCCCCAGCACCCCAAATGCCACCACATTGGAGCCAAGCTTCCAACACATATTCTGTCAGGGACAAATGATATCCAAGCCAGGGCGGTGTGCATGTGATGGGAGTTCACAGTTAACGATACTTGCTCTGGCCATTACTACCCATCGGTATCATGTAGCTCTCCAGTCACCTTCTAAGATGGTATATTAGCCCTCGTGCTGCAGATGAGTAAACTGAGGCTCACATGGACCGTCAGGGGCCCATTGTTGCTAGAGCTCAGAGCAGGGTCAGAAACTGCAGCCTGGCTCAGCCAGAGCCACATTGTGGTGGGCTTTGGAAATCAGGCGGAGGGAACCAATTAGTTCATGAGGACAAGAATTCCTGCCAGGCAGCCTCTGGGCACAGCTAAGCTAGAGGAGGGGTTTGTTTGGCTCTCTCAAAGCTAAACATTGTTGCTGTAATAATAAAGAGAAGCTTTGACTTCTGCAAATTAGAACATGCAGGTCGCATGTCCTGCTGCAGGAGTTGGAGCTGGATGGTGCCCTCTTGCAGGAACCCATTAGCAAACAGGAACTCTCCCACACACTCCTATAGCCCTTGGAGGATAGCCCGAGTAACTGGGCTCTATTGCAATAGACTCCAACCGCAGGGCTGGGCAGCTCTCTGGGACAGCTGTGAGGAGACCCTGTGATCTGAGCTCCGACCACAGGTCCACCATGAGAGCAGACACCCTCCTTCATGATGATGGGAAGGACAGAGCACTGAAGTGAAGCCTTTCAGCTGGGCACGCCACAGGTCTCTTTCACTCACAACCCAGGACAGACACCTGGTCCCCGGTAACCTCAGAGGGCAGAGGTGCCATCCTCCCCACTCCAAGCAGAAGTGAAGCCACCCCGGGGAGCAGAGTTTACCCACACCTGGAGGCCTGTGTCTTCCGCCCTGATGGAGGGTGTGGTGTCAGCAGCTCACATTACCTTGACATTACAGGCTTCCGTCTCCCAGGTCAATTGCAGCAGAGCCTCATTTCCCTAGTTATACTCCAAGAGACACAGAGGTTCCTGCTGACTAGTGGATGCCCATGGCATCCAGGAGGGGGTGAGCACCATCCAGCTCCAACTCCTGCAACAGGACCTGGGTCCTGACTTAGGAATTTTCTGAAATCCTTCCAATGCTCCAGTTCATCCTCTTACTGAATCCTTGAGACAGGCACTGCAATTCCAGTTTCAGTGAGGGGAAACTGAGGCACAATGATAAAGTCACTGAAACCCTGGCTGTCTCACTCCAGGGTCTCTCTTCACCATTCCATGTTGTTCAGCAGAATTTAAAGGGAGGAAGGAAGCAAGCAACAGGTGAGGAGATGATGTGGACTCTGTGTGGATGTGTGTGCACCTATGTACATGTATGTGTTTCAACATGTGAATGTATGTGTGGGTATGTATATACATATTTGCATGTGTACATATGTAGGCATGTGTATACATATGTGTGTACATGTGTATATGTGTGTGTATGAGCATGGGTCTTTTGTATGTTCATTTATATCTATTTATATCTATTTGAGCATGGGTCTATTTGTATGTGCGTGTGTGCACGTATGTGGGCATGTATGTGTGTGTATGTTTAAAATGTGCTTTGTAGTTTCAACTTCAACACACTTTCATTGGACACCTATTGTATGCCAGGATGGATCTGGACAGGTCAGGAAAAGCAATATCAGCTGGTAAGCTGTTGAGACAGATGGGCAAATAGGGACCAGCAGAGATGGGGCATGTCAGTACCCAGCAGTGAGGGCAGGTGGGACAGAACTCTGACTCGGTTTGTGCTCCCCTTCCCGAATGGACCTTATCTTGTCCTAGACTCCGAAGACAGGTAAGCAGGGATCTGGGAGCCCGGGGCCAGGCTCTGGTGGGAGACAGGTGCCTTTGCTGGCTGTCAGGGAGGAAATCAGAACAGCTTCAGGAAAGCAACTGGAGATAACAGCTAGAGCCTGTCCCCGATGCTCAGGAAACCCTACCCCACCTGCAGGAGTCTGTCCTGAGGATGAGGACACCGACTTGGGCATCACACACCCAAAAGTTTCATCAGCTGATGTGTGTGAAAAAAACAACCCACAATCCTCCCAGGATCTGACAGCGGACAGACGTGGGTAAAGGATGGTGCATCTAAATGAGGTGCAATTACGGAGCTATTAACATCAGGCTTTTGAGGAATTTTCAATGATGTGGGAAATGCTGATGATATATAGCGAGCTTTAAAAAAAATCCTGAATAGCTGAATAAATTGTATGATCCCAATTACGTAAAATTCAATATGTGCAGTGAAAGATAAGGAAGGCGGATGGGGGAGGGAGAAGCAACAGGACAAGAAGGGAGAGGAGAGAAGGAGGAAGAAGAGGAGGTGGTGGAAATGTGCATAGTGTGTGAGTGTGTGCATGTGTGTGTAGTGTGTGTGTGTATGTAGTGTGTGTGTGCACACAGTGTGAGTGCATGCATGGCTGTGGGCACAGCTTCTGTCCTTTCTAAATCTTTTGTTTGCCACCAATTCTCCAAGTCCGAAAGACTGTGGGACGACCAGGACATTTTCCAGAAGAGGCGGCTGAGACAGAAGGGGTGACCTGCTTGCTCTGAGCTTCTGGCTAGTGGCAAATAGTGGCTCCTGGAGAGGAGGAGTCTGGGCCTCTGGACAATGGAGGGAACCAGAAGAGACTGGCCAAGTGTCCCAACTACAAGTTGTCCCCAGAGGTGCCTGAACCATGTCTCCCTGGACCCTCCTACGGGGCCTCCCAGCTTCCTCCACACACCCTCATCCCTTGTTCTCATCTCTGTGGTGCTGTACCAGGTTCCAGCAGTGTAGACAGAGGCTTTTATTCAAAGATTCAAGCAGAGTCAGATGAAGAGATAGCCAGGGTCTTGGGGGAAATCAGTTGATGCCAGGCCACTTTTGACCATGGAGGGGCTTCCCCCCTTGTCTGAACTTCTTTACCTGATGCCCCTGGAAGGTTCCAGGCAGGCTCTATTTGCTGTCCTGAGGGGTGACAGCCAGCCTTAGGCTCCCCTGAGCCTCCTGCCATACCCCGTACCCCCAGCCTCCACCACGACTTCCTGCTGTGGCAGCCAGGGAGGACAGGACTTCCAGAAGCCAAGGATCTTCCTTCCTTTCCCAATGCCAAAGGCCGCTTGCTGCTTCTCCTTTGAGTTTTAAGATGTGGGATACAGGCCATGGCATCAATTCTGGGTGTTTGCTCCCTGATGCGGAGTCCTTCAGCACCTACACTGAACTTCCTGCACTTGATAAAGGTGAACCTCATCTGTCTTGCTTCCCAGTCTGGTGCTATTCACACTCTGGGGGTCTTGAATCACCTTAAACCCCCAGTCCTAGTTAGGGCATAATTCTCTGTTTTACAGAAAAGAACATGAAAGATCACGAAGGTCTGCCTGAGGTGGAGAGAGCTTCGGCAAGTGAGAGGGTCCTGTTGCAGGCTTCTGAGTTCTCCTGTTTTGTTTTGTTTTCTTTTAAGCCAGAAAAGTCCCTGAACTGAGAGAACCAGAGAGAGCTGTGCTCTATCCACAGAGGTGAACAGGGCAGCACACTGTTGTGCCCACTCTGTGGACTCTTCCATGGGTTTCCACCACACTCTACTGGAGGTGCCATGTTCTCAGGTTATGGAAAGAGACAGGGAGGGTCAGGGGGGTGCAGTGACCTGACCTGCACAGCAGACAGACTGAGCATCTTCTGTGTCCTTCCTTCTGCCACCCAGAGGGTCTGATGATGTAAGCTGCTCGAATCTCAGAGTGGGTGTGTATGGGACTAGATCTGTCAGCATGTGAGTGGGACGCGCTTTAGCACCCATGGGCCTGATGGACGTATTTAACACCCACTGAGGCCTTGTTCCATCCTTCTCATATTTGGTCCCACACCAGCCTCCAAGGCAGAAGCTGTCATTCTCATTAGATACAGGAGGAAGCTGAGGCACAGGGATGCAGGGAACGTGCGTGGGGAATCTCAGCCGGCAGGAGAGAGGCTAAAGTCATACCAGAGCCATCTACACAAAGTCCCTCTGCCACGGAATGGAACTGTTCCGTGGCCTGTGGGGGATGTCACGTCCCTGGGAATACCTCACTGGGCTGACTGTCCATGGCCTGATATGCCAACCTATTGTGGGCTTGTGGTCCATCAGAGCCGGTTTGGCTCCTTGGCGGATGATGTGAATTTGGACCCTGATATCTCACTCAGCTACGTAGCCCCTCTGAACCCTGGCAGACCAAGGTAGGCCTGGAGGAGACTAATATCTAACCTTACCGCCTCACTCCTCTATACTCAGCAGGATCTAGCTCCCAGGGAAGGATGCTTATGCTCACTGCCTTTTCGGGTGTGTATGCTGTGGTTTGGGGGCTTCCTTAGAGCCTTGGAGGAAGGGTATACTTTCCATAACCATCTGTCCAATTCATTCATTAATGGAGTCAGTCATTCTTCTGATGGACAGTGGATGAGCATCTGCTTTGTACCAGGCCCAAGGCTGGGGGTGCAGTCTTGAGCAAAGCAGGCTGAGCCTCCTGGGGCTCGTGTTTATATTTAAAGGAGACAAAAGAGAAACATGGTGTAATTAAGAACCAAGTTTAAATAGAGGAACAGGGCAAGAAGGCAGAGCTAGCGCCTGTTTTTAACTGTGGTTGAACACATATGCCATCAACTTCACTATTTTGGTTACATGTTGATTGATGCTGTTGCAGTGCAGTCTCCAGAAGCGTTCCGTGTGTGTGTGTGTGTGTGTGTGTGTGTGTGTGTGTGTGTGTGTGTGTGTCTGTGTGTGTGTGTCTGTGTGTCTGTGTGTCTGTATGTGTGTGTTGGGAGTCTGATCTTCATGACTCGAGCCTGGGGATATGGCTCAGTGGATAAAGATTCTTGAAGACCAGAGTTCAAATCCAGACCCCAGATACTCACTTGTAGTCCTAGTATTCCTACAGGGAGAGAGAGTGGAAGGCGGTAAGGGGAGAAGCCTGTGCACAGCTATTCTGGTGTGCATGGAGGAAGAAACAGCAAAGAGGCGCCATTTCAAACAAGGTAAAAGGTAAGGACCAACACGAGAGATTGTTGTCCATGTGCACACACACAAACACACACATCCCCAAACTCTATTTCCTCCTTCCCCAGTCCCTGAACCATCATTCTACTTCATACTTCTAAGAATTTGACTATTAAAAGCATCTCATTTAAGTGACAAATGCTGGCCCAAATGAAGAGAGCTTCAGCATGCAAGGGTCATATGATTAAACTGGAAGGAGCAAGCATCCTCCTTGGTGACAGGCTGGAAGAGATGATCTCACGAAGAAGGGCTGGCACTCCGTGACTTGAATATTCGTGCAATTACCACTACTACTACTATCACCATCATCACAGTTATCACCACCATCACCATAACCATCAAAGACCGTCCACATCCTTATCACCATCACTAGCACCATTATCGTCACCCTCGGCAGAACAGCATTTGTGTAGGGCCATGAACTTGCCTTGTGCCCTGCCTATGCCACTAGGAAGAGCATCCTACCAATGGTCAAAAACATGGCAGATAGCCCTGCTGACTGGACAGCCTAATGCAGGAACCACCGTTGGTGTTTTTCTTTTGATACTTTGGTGCCTTCGAAGTTGCATTTCTGACGAGTTGGCTGGTTCTTGGCACACAGCATCGTGAAACTGAGAAAGTACAGTCGGAGTTAGCAAGTGTTGGCCTGACTCAGAAAAGATGGCTCTTGCCTGGAAAGATCCCTCTCCTGTGGCGGGGGATGACTCAGAAAGTTGGGTGATCTTTCCCACTATGACTGTCCTCATTTGACATAGCGAAGCAAGGTCCTGGAGATGTCCAGCGATCTGCCCAAGGTCACACAGCAGCTCAAGCCCAAGCCTGTCATAGAGGCTGGAGGCCAGGAGGACACTAGTGTGGATGGCAGGTGCTGGAGAGGACAGCTTGGAGGAAACCCAGCAGGGCCTGAGGCTGGAGGGCAGAGTATTCAGGATGGAAGTTCATCACAGTGTGCTGCTCCCTGATTTTCAGTCCTCTGGGTTGGAATTCCCTAGAAGGAGCTTCAAGGCCATGAGGTGGTTCCCACTCCAACCCCATCAATGGAATCACTTCCGGGACCAGGTAGGGACAGGATGGGGTGATGGGTGGGGAGAAGCAGATGTTTCTGGGGTGTCTTATTCACTTGGTTTGGGACCCTGGCCCCCTGCCCAGCACTCCCAGCACTCGGAGCCTTTCTTTATAGAGTGGTGAACTGTGCACTTGTTTGCGGCAATCCTGTCTGCTCCCGTCTTAGCTGGGGTTCCGTGGGGAAGAGCCTGGGGTGTTTTGATTAATTCTCCCAACACAATGGCTGCAGGTTCTCAGTAACAGTGCGGAACACACAAGTGAATTGCTCACTGGGGGTCACCCAGGATCACCTTACATCTCTCTGAGACAGTGTCCCCCATGGCTGGGGTATATCTTAGGCCCTAAGTTCTCTGCTTACCTCAGGGTCTACACCTGAGAGTCATCGATAAATACCTGTCAGAGGGAAGAGGCCAGGGGTCTCAGATGTAAAGGAATCGCTGACTCGGCAGTATCTAGGTGCTGAGTTGTGCAGACTTGCGAGGTTCCGCCCACGCAGACATCTGGCTCCCGAAATATCCACTTGTCTCCCAAGCTAGCACACACGCAGAGCCCTCACAGCTGAGCTGACTCGAGTTTTCTTGCTCAGCGAGGCGGGTCCATTTTTGAAGCCGTGTAACAGGAAATGAGCTCCTGAGGCAGATGAGAGGAGAGCAGATTCAGTGGGGTCTGTCCCTCTAGGGCTACTTGCCTCACATAGGGAAGGTACAAGGGACTCACACGCCATGACACTGAAGTCCCTAGCTCATGAGATACTGTGCAACTGACAGGGATGTCAAAATCAACAGCATAGGCCAAGGCACTGTGGCAGAGGGGTCCTTGGGGGCCATGAAGAACTAACTCTATGGCTGTGCAAGTGAAGGGCTGGGAGTGGGCTGGAGCCCAGAGAGGAGATCATGGGCCAGACTTTGAGGCCTTCAACTCCACAGGAAGGATCTGAATCTTCTTCCTAGAACAGTGGGGGCATTTGCAATGTAGGAAGCAAGGAGAGCTTGGGCCTGAGTCACACACTCAGCCACTTAGGAAACAGGACCTCAGAAGTGTGTCCCCACAGGTATATTGGTCTGGCTCTTTCTGTCAGTCACACTTTGTCCTCACTCAGCTAAGGCCCGGGAGGCTGCTGTGCACAATCTCAAGAATACCCCCAGATTGTCACTACTGACATGTATGTGTGTGTGTGTATGTGAGTGAGAGAGAGGGAGAGAGAGAGAGAGAGAGAGACTCAGAGCTCTCCAGGGAAATAGTATCAGCAGGAGCAAGTCGGGGTGAGTTCCCGTAACCACAGAGACCTTTCAGAGGTGGCCAGACTCTAAGGGCTCCCCCTCCCAAATGGAATGAGATGCCCTTAGGAAAGGGTTTGGTCGGGAGTGTCCTGGTTTTGATTTTGCTGTTGCACATCTTCTTAGGGGTTCTACTGTCATGAAGAGACACCATGACCATGGCAGCTCATAAAGGAAAGCATTTGATTGGGGCTGGCTCACAGGTAAGAAGTAGCTTAGTCCCTTTTCAGCGTGGCGGGAAGCATGGTGGTGGGGAAGGAGCCAAGAATTCCACATCCAGATCAGCAGGCAGCAGAGAGAGTGACCCCTCGGGCCTGGCTTGAGCTTCTGAAACCTCAAAGCCCACCCCCGGTGACACACTTAGGGGAAGACACCGAGGCAGGGCCTTGAAGCAGCTGGCCACATCATATCTACAGCTGACAGCAGAAGGGAACAAATGCCTGTGTGTTCAGGGCCCAACCAGTTAGCTCTACACCAGGACCAGGTAAGGGGATCAAGATAGATAGAGGGTTTAGAAAATTCCTCTGTGAAACTCTTTTCCCACTGATTGTGGGTGGTGTCAAGGTGACAGTTAAACTATCCATCTCAGGAGTCTCACATGCCCCTCCCCTACACAGGAGGGAGGCCTGGAGCCTCAATTCTTGACTTCCTGGCCTCCGAGAAGAATTCTTCCCCTGCAGTCTTTCTTAGGGTTTCAGGGAACTAGATGATAGCCTCCTGTAGGCTGAGCGTTCCCTGTGCCCACCAGGAGCGCAAATCCTCCCCACACTCACCATAAAGAGCAATGGTTTCCCTAGCTACCTGGGCCTCTCTTAGCCCAGGTGAGGAGTAATGTAGCATTACCATCTCAGCACCCCAGGCTCAGAGCAGGCCCTCCAGAGCCTTTAGGTAGAAACATGTAGGCGAGACCAGCTGGGTCTCAGTCATCTCCTTTTGGTGTTTTCCTCTCAGCCAGGAAGCCAAGAGGCCAAGGAGGAGGGGAGATGGCTGCTCTCCTGGGATCCAGAGAGATGCCCTGCATCGTGAGAAAACTGAGTAGGGCTGAAGTGGGGTTCAGTGATTTGGTCCTTGGCAAGAATGAACAAGCCTTTAGGATCCACACCCAGCACCGGAGAGAGAGAGAGACAGAGAGAGAGAGAGAGAGAGAGAGAGAGAGAGAGAGAGAGAGAGAGAGAGAGAGAGAGAGAGAGGAAAAAGTAAAGAAACTGAAGGAAAAAAAAGAGAGAAAAAGCAGGGTCAGACACTAAGGTGCCTCATTCATGTCCCAGACACAGAGTTGGGGCCACATAGGTGGGGAAAACAGGTGAGTGAGGACTGATACACAGAGGGGCCAGATGTCAACTTTGGCTATCCTTCCTCGGAAGCTAGCGACCTTGTTTATTTCTGAAGACAGTCTCTCGCTGGAACCTGGGACTTGCTAGTTAGTCCAGGCTGGCTGGCCTGTCCCCCACCTCTCTCTGCCTCCCCACAGCACTGGATTTACAGGGGTTGTTGGGGTTGGGCTCAAGTCCTTGTGCGTCTGTATCAAGCACGTCGCTAACTGAGCCATCTTCTCAGCTCCCTGTTTCTTATCAGAGCCATGGGATCCCATGCGAGTAAAACCAGACTAGAACCCATGGACCAGAGCCAGGCCAGGTAGCAACAGCGCAGGTCCCTGACTCTGGAGAAGTCCAGCCTGACTAGCCAGCCAGAAGAAAGTCTACTTCTTGCTCCAGAGGCTTGGGGCTTCACTCGGAGGAACTGTTGTGTCCTGCATTAAACTTGCCGCACAGACCCAGTGCCTGCCACAGCGGATACTTGAGGTGGGTCATCCCCCCGACCCATCCTCACAGGAAAAGCAACCACAGGGTCTCCCTGTCCTGTGTCCATCTGCTGTATGGACTGTGGTGTGTGAAAGAGGTGCCTATAGGATGTGAAGAGTTAGGGGTGGATTGCCCTGCAGCCGTCATAGCTAACTGTGAAAGCTTCCCGGGCTCCAGAGGATGAAGAAGACTCATCTTCGCATCTGTGTGGACTCGTTGGCAAGGCGAAGATGCATCTTTTACAGTTCACCCTGGCAGACTCCTGCTATTTGTCTCAATAAACACCAAGGAGGCTTTTTTTATTCCCCCCCCCCCTCTCCTTGCTGTTAAATGCTCAGGAAGCAGTGTGGAGAGAAGATGAAGGATGATACACAGGGAAAGCTTGTTTTAGAGGTTTCTATAAATTCCATCAGCCGTGTGCCCCACTGAGCAGAGATGAGTGAGGCAGGGGAGTGGAGGAAGGTCCTGGTCCCTCAGGGGAAGGTGACAATGGGCGGAAGGGTGGTGGGACAAACCTATGGTAGCCATGCCTTTAGCTCTCTCTTCCTTCCCCCTAAGGTCTCTGCTATGAGCCCTCAGTGGGAAGACTCCACTGTAGCCATATTCTAATGTGTGTGTTCCTGGTATGAGGTCCCCCTGAGCCTGTACTTCTTTGCTACCCTAACCCCTGTTTGCCCAGGTCTTGATCTCCAGCACCCCTAGCTCCTTTCAAGGCCTCTGCAGACCTCTGAGCCCATGTTCCTCCTCCAAAATCTGTCTACGCATTCATATGAGCACCCCAGAGGAGCACCTCAGGGCCCAAGGGGGCCAAATGGCAGCTGTTGGGCTAGTTTGGGATGGATGGAGGGCCTAAAGCTTGTAGATGCGGCATGCCCCGTGATCAAAGCCCTATGCGTGAGGACAGAGCTATCGCTAGGCTAAGGAGAGGACATGTTCTCCTGTGACAGCGTGGGCTGGCCTGAGGTCCTGCCTTCACTGCTGTTCCTGCCCTCCTAGTCCTGAGTGAGTTCCTGAAGCCATGCCCAGGGCTTTACTCCTACCCCACAGTGGGGAAAGCCTGAAGCCAAGTTGGCAGAATCAGGATTAGAATCCCATGTCTACACCAGGGCTGCACTAGCAGGAGCCACCTAGCAGTGACCCAGACCTGCATTTACCTCCATCATCCTGGGCGTGGACTGTCTCAGCCCTCCTTAGCTGAGTGAGCTATGGAGAGTCCCTTTGGGTGTACTGTTGGTCTCCTTAACTATGGATGAGAATCATCTCTCACTCTGAACCTGCAATCCAGGCCTCCAAGCCTCCGAACAAAAATACTGCTTCCCCCCTTGAAACTGGATTTAAAACTAATTTAATGGTCCCACCTGGTCCAAACCAGGTTGATGGAGTAATTCACAGTCTACCCTGGAACCATGCCAATGTGTAGCTGTACCTCTTGGTCTGGGAAGGTTGGGGGTCTTCAGCAGCACCCCCACAGCATCCCTCAGAGGACTAGGAAAACTCTCGGTTCCTCTGCTAAGTCAATCATGAGGACAAACGGAGAAATCAGAAGGCAGAAAATCATTGTGGAGACCGTAAAGAATGTATCTGCCAATCACAGTGTGCAGACACAAGTCAAGCAAACTGTAAGAATGAAAGGACCAGGGGAATTCCCTGCCTGCAGCTGCTGGGTGAGCCCCGTCAGGAGAGAAGCCTGGTCCCGAGAGGAGATGCTGCTGCTCCCGAGAGCCTTTCTAAGCTGACATCTAAGGCAGGGGCATGGCTGTCTTCAGGGGTCCCGGGCCACAGGAAAGGACCCCATGCAGGATCCTGAAGGGTGCAGTGAGGAGTGACAGGAAGGATGTCTGGGGAAGGCAGGGGCCGAATCAGGCGCCAAGCTGCTGGTGTTGGAAAGGAAGGGTGAAGTGGGGGACCCCCTCCCCTCTGAAAACTCTTTAGCAAGGACCTCGGGAAGCAGCCACCCTCCCACAGCCCCTGAAGGATGCATGGAGACCACTAACTGGCTTCATGCTCACATCAGCACACACACATATTTGAGCTTGAGCCCAGATGAGTGCCAGTGGTCTAGAACCACCCTTATCTCCTAAGGAGAAGAATTCTGCCGCAGGGCAGGTACTCTGGGGTGATCGGGCCCAAGTAAGGAGCAGTACAAAGATCCCTGTGCAGTTTGGGAATAGATCGGCAGGAAGTAGGCAGGAACTCGAGGAACTCGAGGAGGGACACCTGTGCCCCTGGCTGCCTACCTGGCACCAAGAACAGAGGAAACAAGTGAGCAAGTGTGAGCCTGTTCTCACTCATCAATCTGAGAGTGGTGAGGATCTCAGGAAGTCCCTGTTTATCCCAGGGTATGGTACTCTTTGGGAAAATGGATGTTTGCTGCCAGCTTGTCACCACAGGCTACTGTGCTCACCAGTGTGTTTGGGTCAGTCTGTAAGCTGTGAATTGTCTCCATCCTTGGTCTCTAAGATTTTTCACCCGAGTCTCAGTAGGGTAAGGTTGTATGGGGCATCCCAAGGAGAGCATCTCAGGGAAATAAAACAGTGTCCTTCCATTTTGCATGAGCTCCCGAGGCTGTAAAGGCCAGGGCCAAGGCAATGGGAGATTTGGTGTGGGCCAGATCTTTTCTGGCTCACAAAGGTCAACCTCTCTCACGGACCAGTGTTAATCCCATTCATGAGTTCGCCACCTTGTGGTCACATCTGAAAGACCAGATGGTGCTGAAAGGAAGAGACATAGACAATGCCCAGGATCCTTCTGCTCTTACCATTGGATCCTTCCTGGCTCTGCAGATCACCTCTTTCTGTCACACAGGATAAGCTGACAGGAGGCAGAGAGGGCTGGGATGCCATTTGCAAGCACTCTCACTCTTGCTCCCTTGATTGCTTGTTTGAAGACAGTCCTCAAGGTCACATGAGCGAGAGTCAAAGCAAATCTGCTGAGGCCACCAGAGATCATGTGAGTGAGTAAAGCCAGGCACTCCTCAGTTATCCTGAATATGACTGCAGCCTGGCCAATGACTGAGCCTTGAGCCAGTCCCCGGGGGCTTCAGGCGCCAACCCTGCCACACAGAGGGCTGGTAGGAAGCAGCTCTTTAAGCCCTGTGGCCGTGGATCACTGCTGTATTTGTTCAACTGCTTGAATCCCCCTTGGGACCCCTCATTGCTTTCAGGAGAATCACCAGGGTTATCTTGGCTGGTTAGTGGCTCCAGGTCATGTTTCATCCCAATTGCACATAGGACTCCAACACCAAGCACCTAATGGGGGCCTGGCTTAGCGCTGTGCATTATTTGTGGGAGGAGAAGAAGAAGAAGGAGGAAGGAAGGAAAACAGAAGACAGAAGGACAGGGAAGGAAAGAGAGTGGGAAATGAGGAGGGGAAAAGCACCCTGAAGTCCCTCATGTCTACTATTCCCCTTACATTTGGACCAATAAAAAACAAACTGACCATCTTGAGCAATGAAGTGTACACAGCTGGGATAAACCATTCAGAGGTCACACTGGCTCAGGAGAGTTGGATCAGTTTAATCTTAGGTTTTCGCAGGGAATTCTGGAATGCATAGGTCTCCATCTCTCAGAGTTGTTGGTGAACATAGATCTGAAAGCTGAAATCTTCAACTGCACATGAAGCCATCTTGAAGCCAAAAGCTACACATGATATGAACATATCACACACACATTGTAAAGAAATATACCTGCCACCCTGAACAAACCATTCCTGAAGCCTACACTGGACTACTTTAGTCCCAAGGGTGGGTAAACTTTATTGTTTTAAGAAGTTCATGGTCTCTTTTATGTTTCCAGGAACTTAAAAGATATTCCTTCATGCTGGTTTCTTTGCTTGGATGCCTCTTCCCTCATCTTCTGAGCTCAGCTCTGAGTCTGTTATCTCCATGTGCTAGCTACACTGCTCCCCTCAAAATAGAAACTACCCTAGGATACAGGAGGGGTCCCTGATTTCTGCAGACTGAATTGTGTTCTCCCGAAATTCACACATGGAGGCCCAACTCCTGATGTGGCTGTATTTGGAGACGTACCTACCTTAGGAGTAACAAGGTTAAGGGAGGTTCCCCAGGTGGGGTCCTAATCCTATAGGGTGGGTGACCTAAGATGTCCCACCCCTGTCCCCAACACTCTTGATTCTCTTCCGCACCTGGGAGAGGCCTTGAGAGGACTCAGCAAACAGGCAACTGCAGCAGTCCAAAAACAGGTTGCTGGACTGCCGCCGCTGCCCTTTTACCTAGAGTGGGGAAGGGACGGACTCTGAGCTCGGTCAGTCACAGCCTGTGATCTTCTGCTAGCTAAGCTGACTGCCAGCATCAACTAATGACAGGGCTCAGTCACATGAATGTCTGGGCCCAGAAAATACAGGTGAAGCCGTGGCTGTATAAAAGGTAATTTATATCAACACCTGCAGTGAAGTACCATGCTTTGCTGAGGCCAGAGTACCCTGAGGTCACGATGTGATCAAACAATTCACAAAGCAGAGAAAGTACTCGGTCCTGACACCGGGGGACCCATCAGAAGCCGTCAGCAGAGAACAAGCCCTGGCCTTTGAAGTCACAGCCTGTATCATCTAAAGTCCCTGGGGCTCCAAAATGCTGGAGCCAGCAAACTCAGCACCGGCTGTTGACTTTAATTGGGTGGTAGTTAATAGACTTGTTTGAACTCCAATTACGCAAATAGGCTGATGGTTTCATGAGGTCCTTGCAGGTGACAGAGCAGAGCTAGTGAGGGGCAGCCAGCCTTAGGAACCAGGCTGCCTCACACGGAATCCCCATGCCACGCAGAATCAGGCCAGGCTCCGAGGAACCTGCCCCACACCAGCATCCATCACCGTCTGTGCCTCATACATCCTGACTCCTTCTGCTGCGGACTCACACAAAACCCTGGGGACCGGCCCCTGACCAGACCCTCGCCTCTCCTTCCCTTCCGGTTACTTTAAATCTGGTTTTCTCATTGTGTGGAATGGCTGTGAGGTGGCCTCTGTCCTGGTATGAGTGAGCTCAGTTATAGCGGATCTCAAGCAGCAGAGGCAGTTGGCCTTCCCAGGCAACAGTGAAGGGGTGTGGTCGTGCCTCAGTTCCACAGCGGTTTTTCAGTTTCCCGGGCACAGCTGGTCTTTAGAGAGCTGCTGCATAGGGGAAGGCCCAGAGGTAGGGTCTTCAGCATTCTCCCTCTTTAAGGCCCAATAAGACATCAAGATTGACACATGATGGCTGGTGAGGTAGCTTATTGGGTAAAGGCACTTAGAACCAAGCTTCATGACTTGAGTTCAGTATCTGGGGACCCACATGATGGAAAGAGAATCAACTCTTGTGTGTTACCCACACATGTACCATGGCATGCATGTGCCCTACCACACATACACACACACACAATAAAAAGGGATAATTTAAATGAAGATTAACATATGCCGAGGTGGCTCAATGGATAAAGTATTTGATTTTAGAGCATGAAGACCTGAGTTCGAATCCCCGCAGCACACATAAAGCTGAGTACATTAGCACACATCTGTAACTCCAGCATTTCCAGGCAGATACAGCGGACTCCAAGAACTCTACAGTTCAGCTGGCCTGGTGTTTGCAACAAAACAGCAGAGACCAGTCTCAAACAAGAGGGAAGATGGGAACTGAGGCCAGATGTTGTCCTTTGACCTCCACGTGGTACAGCTTGCTGTACCTACATTTGCACACATGAACGGGCACACCTAGATCAACATACTAAAGACTCTGACTTGCAAAAACAAACTCTGGAAACCCCTCCGAGCCTGGGCTGCAATTGTGGCCCAGAACATGCACGGTGAGTCTCCATCTCCACATGTGTATAGAGCGAGGCCATGGAAAGCCAGAGGGCTCACAGTCCAGCTCAGTGTAGGGCCTACAGCACAGTGGACTCTTCAGAGAATCAGGCCAGTGTTGGGCTGTAGTCATAAGTTCTCATGAAAAGGTCTACATGTATCTTGAGAGGGGCAAGGAGCTCAGCCCTGGAGCTCTTGGCCATGACATTGGTCAGATTCAGAGTTGTTGTCTGTGGGGACAGTGTATCATATTCTAATCTGTCCATTAAGGTTTCGGGAAGAGAGCTGACCTGTGGGCATTAGGTATCTAGACACACCCGACTGACTGGCTCACCTTCCTCGCTTACTCCTCTCTGGGAGCTGATGACACAGCTCCCACTGAGTCATGTTAAGGACTTGGGAAGATGTTAGCTCCAAAGGATCTCTCCTCCTAGGTTATTTGAACACAGCAGGAAGCTGGAGTTTGAGGATCATGGGAGTCACAAATGTCAGTTCTCTCCCTTCACACAGATTGGGATGAAGACATTCAGAGACAGAAAGGGGAATGCTCTTCCAATGTGTACCAACCGGGAAATCCCAGCTCTAGAAATGACCTCTTAGAACCAATCAGAGATGGACACGAAGATCTAAAAGTGTAGGATGCTGTTTACCACAGCCCCAAACTGGAACAAATGTCTACGAGTTACTTCGAAAGCCAGGGAGGGTTATTGATGGTACACACACAGAGAAAGAAGCCTATGCACCAATTTTGGAGTTAAGAATGACTCTAGGGAAGATGCCGGGTGCTCACAGCACAGGGAAATTTGTCTCCCGTCTGAAGTAGAACCAGTTATTCAGTTGGAGTTACTTGAGAATGATACTTGCTGAATTTTTCACTGTTCCCGATTTCTGCTTTCTACTGTGCAATTCCAGGAGGCTTCTGTAGTCCTTATGAGATGTGAGCATTCCCAGAACAACATGGCCACCGTACCAGCCAGCCACCACTATGGCTCCCTACAGTAAGAATGAGCCTCACCAGGCACCCGGGTTTGGTGGCTCCAAGCACAAGTTGATCACAGGTCAAGAGGCCACAAGGCTCTTCCCTGTTAGGAGGCACTGCAAGGAGCCGAGGAATCCTTAGGAGGTGGCAAGCCTTTGAAGGTTAGACCTGCCTCTGGGTCCAGGCAGTTTTCTCCATTCCCTGTCTGTCAGCACTCCTCACTCACTGCAGAGGGAGCCACGATCTGAAAGCCTCCCTATATGGTGATCCAAAAGAAACCTTTCCCCTCTTGTTTCCCTCGGGTAGTTTATCATGGCAATGAGAAAATAATCAATCAAGAGCTTGCTTAGGGCCACCCCGAGAAAATAATCAATCACAAGCTTTCTTGGGGTCACCCTGAGAAAGCAATCAGTCAAGAGCTCACTTGGGGGTCACCCCGCAGCTTCTTAGAGAAGCCGAGATGAAGCCTGGGGATGATGGATTCCCGCGATTTTACCAGGAGGTTAACACTCCCTTTCATGAATCTTTCCGATAATGTCATGGGATTCCTTACTAGAAGCCATGGGTCAAGAGGCTCGTGCATTTTAATGCTCGGGAGGCAAACTGCCAACACTTCTTCCAGAAGATTCTGACTCAATAACAACAGTTTGTTAATTCCACAATTACTCATGGGGTGTTTACTGCGAACCAGGCATTGTTCTGTGTGCTGAGGCCACAAGAGAGACAGACAGATATGACCTTGTCCTCTTGGGGCTTACATGAAGGGAGAGGACAGTCCTTAATGTTCTGTCGTGGGCTGAGGCAGAGAGTGAGCTGGCGCTGTGGAAGCAGGCCAGCAGAGACAGAGGCCTCCACTTCAAGTCCAATGTGTTCCCACGGATTCTCAGGGGGCTAACCTGAGGTTGAGCCCCAGGTGACAGAAGGGGCAATGGGGGCAAAGGGGGCTCGGGGGTGCTGATCCACTCAGGAGGAGCAACATATACGAAAAGGCCGGTAACCAAGCAGGCAGAGGACCAGGTAATGGCTTCTTTCAGAGTCTGCAGCCAGGAGGGAAGCAAGAGCTGGAGGAATGAGCAGAGGAAGAGCTCTGCAAGATCACAGAAGGAGGGGACAGCTAATTCTAAATTACAAGGAAGCCTCAGGAGATGGCAGACACTTCATGCAGTGAAACCTGAAACAATTATTTTGGGGCAACCTCTTTAGACAAGAAGAGTCCAGAGCTAGGAACCAAGTCGGTTGTCCAATTTGACACATATTTAAAATGGAAAAGGAAATCACAGGGAACTCCAGACCTTTAAAAAGCTGAAAACTGCCAGGGCTACCACACAATGGAGTCCAGCCAGCCACACACGCACATGCGCACACATGCTGCCCAGCACTGAATCCTGGTGCCTTGGCCCCTCCTCTTGGAGTACACCTTCTGCAGCAATAATGTCCTAACAGCACTTTCTGTAGAGAAGGTAGGAGATCATTCAGGCTTGCCTGGAGCAGGGTTTGATGGAAATTGATTTTGTGTTATTGATGGTTTAGGAATGTTTTATTTTCATCTTTGAAATTTGTTTTTGATAATGTCCCCTCAATCTTTAGAACTGCTGTCAAATCCGGGGAAATATCTAAATCAAGGATTTCAAACACATAGCGTGCGTGTGAGTGTCTGTGTGCGTGTGTGTGTGCGTGTGTTCGAGTGTGCTTGCGTGTTTATATGATAGATGTGAGTTTTAAAGTTGCTTGGGCAGCCACAGACTCTGGTGTACCCTCCAATCCACAAGGCCTGCTAACTGTAGGGCAAGGGACTCTCCAAGGAAGGGTTCAGAAGGATTCTAGAGAACAGTGGCTCCTGCAGCTAAAGCTGTGTGGAAACTGATCTCTTCCCATAGGGAGTTCTGTGGGGAGAGAGGCCACTGACTGCCCTGCAGAGAGCAGACTACAGGTAGGCAAGGGAGGCAGGGCCCCGGGGGCCACCCAGATAGAATGACAGAGAGGGGAGAGGTGGAAAGATGCCAGCAATATGTTTGAAGAGTGCTGGCCAGGGCAGGAGGACTCAAGGTCACCCAAGGACAAATGGCCAGCTGCCCTGCTTAGATCTTTGTTTGGTCTGTCTTTAGTTTTGTGGTTCTAGGCCTGGCCTGCTCCCCTGACCCTGGCAGGACCCTTCATATACGCAGGAATGAGATCCTTACCCCAAAGCCAGCCAGGAGTGAGGACTCAGCAAACCAGAGATTTTACTTGGAGATGTCTGCCGCTGAGACATAGATGTCTGAGAACAGACTAAACCAGTCCCAAAAGGTTCTGATGAGAATGGCCGGGTGGTCAGGCTGGGGACTGCAAGGATGGATCCTCCAGGAGCAGTCCTGCACCCATCAGCACCAAACACAGCAGAGGCAGGCCGAGCAGGTCCCTGTGACAGGAACCAGGCTTGGTGGCACAGAAACCGCACCGGATCATCCCAAGGAATTAGGAAGATGTCAGTACTCAAAGCAAAGTGAATTATCAGGCCGGGGCTGAGGCTCGGCACTTGCCAAGCCCTGGGTTTGATCCCCAGAATCAGGAGGGAGGGCAGAGGCGAATCAAAGCTGAGAGTCTCAATAAAGAGTCACAGATGAGAACCATGGACCGGAGAGACGAAAAAGCGAGCTGGCATGTTTTAAGAGGGAGGCGCGGCGAGGCGTTAATGAAAAGGAACTCGTGCGCCATCCCCTGTGTGCAACGTTAGGGACACCGAAAACCCAGTCGGGGAGTCACTCAGATCAAAACAGAAAAGGACAAAAGACAGAGAAAACTCCCACCCACCCCCACCACGCAGCCTGGGCCTGGCGATGGGAATGGGGCGGGGAAGGGGGTTTGCTACAGAGGTAGGATGAGCCCACAGGGCCTTGGCTAATGCACACTGCTGCCTGCTGCGTTTCAAAATTGCTCGCTTGGATCCAAGGTTGTAAATACTCTGCTTCTTGTCAGGGTGACAGAGCAGAGCTCATGGGTCGGGAGGGAAGGGCAGACCCCTCAGCATTCGGGGATGACGTCACAGGCCAGTCACAGCTTTTTCTACGTGGCCTGGCGTTGTCGTGTCTCAGTTTGGCTATTAAGCCGGTAGAAGAACTGTCAGTGAAGACTTCAGAAGAAAATGACAATCTTAAAAAAAATCATTCGTTCATTCCTCCCTTCATTTTTTGTGGAATGGGGGATCAACCCCATGGCCTTGAATAAGTCAGGTAATCACTCCACCCCTGGGCTGTATCCCTAGACCTCTTTTTATCTCTTATTTTGATCTTTGGCTTTTATCTATGGAGACAGGATCTCACTGTGCCACCCAGACTAGTTTCGAACTTGCTATTCTTTTGCTTCAACCTTCCAAGTGGTCTTTGTTGCCCGGCTCAGCTGCGAGTACGTTTAGAAGCTCCACTCCAGTTTCAGTAGACACAGACAAGGCGTTGGCTATTTCTGTCGAGACCGTGGTGTCATAGCCTTCAGGTAGAGACACCCCACGTAGGAGGAAAGCCTGTTCCCTATTCAGACATAGCTAAGAAATGGGTCCTGTCCTGCATTGCCTCATCTTGGGAAGCTGAATGCATGTAACCATGGCAGCGCTGCAGGTCCGGTACAGATAGCACCACTTCCTTCAGATGCTCTTCAGAGTCCTAATAGGACAAGAATATTCCCTAGGTGTGGAAGATGTCAGGAAAATGTGGGTTATAAGTTTGTTCTCAGTGTTTCCCCTGGGGAATGCTGGGTACTGCAGTACAATGCCATTAATATATATATGTATATAAATATATATATGTATATAAATATATATATATATATATATAAAATCTAGGTCCAAAGGTGCTCTGTGGCCATAGTACCTATATCTTTCCTGCCAAACCAGGAAAGAAACATGTGTGTGTGTGTGTGTGTACCTGTGCATATGTATATGCGCATTTTTCATAGAACTACTCATTCTTGCTTTCAAATCACACCCAAAAGGTATAAATTTAAGCTAACAAAACAATGCTGATTCATAGGAAATGAAAGAGAGAGCGAGAGACATGAGAGACAGAAGAGGAAGAGCCTCGGGTACACAGAGAGCTTGGGAGCATGAGCGTGTGAGCAGAGCCACAGTCAGAAGACTCCATCACGTCCCATGATGCACCAGGCTGAGCTTGCTGCTGCTGCCTCAAGCCAGCACGAGCCCAGGCAGACCCCTCCCCAGCTGTGAGTGTATCAAATAGAGCCCGCTCAAGCACAGCAGAGGAAATGCCACAGAGAAGGTGAGCCCCAACGCATGGAGACCTGTCACGGCTGTGGAACCAAGCTCACAGTGACCACGTAAGGTCTCTGCTTAGACAAGTGAGTGGCCCAAGTGACTCACCCAAGGTCACGTGGCCCATCAAACAAAACAACCAGATTTTGAAGCAGGCACGTCTACTTCTGAGTATTTCTCCTTGAGCGCATCACCTACTGTGAGGCCTCAGCCTGGACAGCACACAGGAAGAGCACTCAATGGTGCAATGTCACGTGGTTGGTTATGAGGGTCTTACTATGGTAGTGACATCACTGAGTCCCCGTGGGACCAGCACAGGTGTGAAGACTTGAATAGGTATGTACACCTGGATCAGGGCCATTCAGGAACAGCAAGTGCATTCCTTTAGAAAAGGCCCACTCAGAGCCTGTGTCAGTTACGTTTCCATCTCTGTGATAAAAACGCCATGACCAAAAGCAACTTCTGGAAGAAAAAGTTTATTTTGGCTCACAGTTCCAGAGGGTTAAGGACTTATCTTGGTGGGGAGGGCGTGGCAGGAAACCAGAGACCACATCTTGAACTGTAAGCACAAAGCAGTAAGGATGGACTGAAAGTAGAGTGAGCTGTTCCCTCCCCACTGGCATGCTTCCTCCAGGGAGGCCTCACCTCCTAAACCTCCCCCAAACAGCAGCACCTACTGGGAAGGAAGCATTGAAATGCCTGAGTTTTTGGGGGGACAGTTCTCATTTGGACCACCACAAAGGCCATGGCTATCCTTGAGGCACAGAGGTGGGATGTGCTGAGAATTCAGGAATACTGGATCACAGGGAGGTCGGGGCAAAGGGGCCCAGGGCGGAGGACAGGGAAGGATGCACCTGAGGAGAAAATGTTAGAAGAGCATCCGATGCTGTCAAGTAGAGAAACACAGGGGCCACAGGCTGGCCACCCTGCTCCAAGTGTTGCCTGGGCCATTAGCAACAATGTACAAGTGTATGAGGGAAAGAGCAACTGTGCCAATAGGTGGCCCAGAGCCAGGACATGCAATAACTCCTTTCTTCTGACACTGTGTCTACAGGAGCTTGCCTATGGTCTGTCTCCAAGGCCTTGCATTAATCTTAAAAAAACATCCGGGGATGGCATTTATCTTTTAGCAATGTTCTACTCTTGCTTGCTCCTAGTGCCCAGGGCTTGTTGCCTGTCCATTACTTACAGGTTCTGAAGATTGACGACCGCTGCACTGAATCCAAGAGCTATTTAGTGGTTAAGGACACAAGGGCAAGGAGCTACAGGACAGAGCTAAAGACATCTTCAGAAAGAGAGATAGAGCAGCAGCAGCAGCAGAGGACAAAGGAACAGAAATGAAGGGGTTAGAAAGGGGTGAACAGAGTGTGGGGCAAACATGGGATCACATGACCAGGAAAAGGACCCAGGAAGGCAGAGAGGCCAGGAGCCAAGTCCAAGGCAAGAATTTGCCAGTGAGGAATTGTCCAAGAGTGGGTCTCAGTAACAGGATGACCAAGGGAGCACATGAAAAAGAGACCAGCCCACTAGTGGGATTAGGACATGTAGGTCCTTGGGAGAGCCCCTCAATTTGCACCCTCGTTAGTTCCCCAAAGCTCCCATTGCAAACCTGTGCCCAAAGAGGACCAACCTGACCATCTTTTCCTCCACCCCATCCCCATCCCTATCTTCCTGGCTGGCCCTCTTCCTACCTGTGACTGGCTTACCTGATCACCACCGGCTGACCTGGTCCTCTAGGTTTGAGACAGTAAGGTGAAGAGGCAGTCCCTGCCCTCCATCGCTGTGGGCCACTGCTTCTCTCCCACCTAGTCTTTACTTCTCCTCCCGCAATGTCAAGTTGGTTTTCTGTGACAAGTACCAAATGGAGGCTCAGGGGGTCTGAGTGTAATTTTATTGCACTTAAAGGGTGCACGTGGATGTAACAGGCCCATCCTGGTCCCAGCCTCCTCTTCCTCTCCTTCCTGCCCCTCCACGGCCACCCTGGATGCTCCCGAAAAAGAAGGGACTGCTATCTGGTAGGTGCATTTCAGAAATGGTGCTTTGGGCTCTGGCAGGGTAAAAGATCAGGCACGCCAAACTTAGAAAAGGACCGGGGGAAGGAACACCTTGTTCTCCTGCCAGGCCCAGGCTAGAAAGCTGGGGAGCAAGGGACACACTTGCTCATAGGGCACACAGGGCGGGCATAGTAGCCAGAGGAGGAGCCACACCCCAGGGTCACCCCATCAGATTGCAGCAGAGCAAATGCACCAATCCAGCCACCCAGAGAATCTGCTTCTACTCTGTAAGGGAGGGGCCCCCAAGCAGTGGAAGCCTAGGGAAGCGTTTCATAGCGATATTATATTTCTCAATTCTGAGACACGCATTAACATTCTGCAATAAGATGTATCTTCTGATTGACCTAGGCATTTAATTCCATCTTTCTCTTGTTTTCTTTCCCTCCCTCAAAAGCCATTATTAAGTCGATGCTGCGTCTTCTCATAGCTTTTTACAGTAAAAGCAAGTAGAGTCAGCATGAAAAGCACTATCAGCAGAGGCTCCAACAATGCGAGGCACTCAGCATGAGGAGCTTCATCGTCCTGTGTCACAGCAGAGAAACCAAGTCTCAGAGAGGTAGCAACTCACTTGCAGTCACACAGTAAGTGCAGGGGCTGGGATTAGGAAAGCTTTGCTCAAGCTCCCTACCTTCTTTTGTGGGTCAGGGTCTCATCTACAGGGCTAGTGTCAGCTACAGAGAGAGTTTTTAATCGCCGGGCTTTGGTGAGGTAGCTGGACATGGGGCACCCTTCAACTGCAGGTGCTCCCCAACAGGTATGAACTCTCCAGGAGGCCTTGTGCTCCCAGGTGAAACTCAGCCCCAACTGGAGCACTCTTCACACTCTGCTGCTGCCTTCCCTCCTCCCCCATCTCTGACCAGAGGGAGGCGGTGAAACGTGCTTAAATGAAAAGAGAAAAAGGCGGGGGGAGGGGGGGAGTAGAAATAATAACGAAATAACAGGATGGAAGAGTAGATTATTGAATCTACCCTTAAACTGTACAGCTATTGTTATTCTCAAATATTTTATATTGATGTGGATTGTTGTATATTAATAAAGGTTTAAGGTTTAGAGTGGTTTAGCTTGTTGTATATTAATACAGATTTGAAGTTATTTTTGATACACATAATGTATATACGTTTCAACTTTTGTATAAAGGATTGCGCCTGTGCAACTCATTAAAAAATGCAATGTGAAGTTCCAGATCTTTTAAAACTTGCTATTACTAACTGTTTAGGATAATTAAGTAATACAAATTAACTCAGACAATCAAACTCATGGTCATGTTAGATACTAGTCAAGTTTATTACAAAAACATGCTTCCTAGGTTGAACAGAGAGTAAGTAGCCAGAAATGAACAATGCTTGCCCATTCAGATATACTACTCATAAATAGTTGGTCTTCAAAAACCTCAGAGACCTACAGGATATGGCATTTAAAGTTGTCTTTATTATTTTAAGAATTCTTTTGACAGTGAGACATGTCAGCCCCTGGCAGCACCCGCAGCCTACCTCAAAGAAGATGATGAGGGATCTCCTTATGGAGTTTGCTTCAGTGTGGCATGCTGCCACTGGGCAAGAAACTGCCTTTGCTTCAACTGCTGAGAGAAAGCTGTCCAAAATGGGCTAAGACCGGGAAGTTGACTGCCAAGCTTTGCAAGGATAAGGTAGGCAGTCTTTCATATTTCCTGCTTCACAAAAAAAAAAAAAAGTCTGTCAGTTATTCTGGGCCAGAAGGCTGAAGAAGATGGTTTCACAGCTGCTGAGAAGCTGGGGTGACTGTCCAGGTAGCCAGTTGCCTCTGTCAGTTCTATAATTTTGGAAGCTGCTTGCTCTGCACTTCTTACAAACTCAGGTAATATTTCAACATGAGCGGGCAGGCCTCAGGGTACCTGACCTCAGCATGGCCTTCTCCTTCTTTGCTCTGGTTTCCAGTGGAAGTTCTCACCGTTCAGTCTTGCTCTTTCCAGGAAGGTTAGTTCTGTTGGATTGAGTCAAGCAGGGAAAACAGGGCTTCTAACCTGCCACCAGCTAAAAGTGCCAGGAAGCAGGGTCCTCAGGGCCTGTCAGTCATCAGATTTCCGGAGGCAGCAGCACAGAAAAGCTGATGTGAGCACCATTGCTGTGCACTCACAAACGCACGTACACACATATAGTCACACTCATGCGTGCATATACGTGTGCACATACACATACATACTGCATAGTTTGTTTACCATTGAGCTGGGATTTCTCTTCTTTGGGCAGAAGCTCTTCCTTCTGTTTGTTTTAGTTATTTTCTCGCTGATGTGACAAAGTATCTGATGGAAGCAATTTTATAGCGAAAAGGCTCACTTTGGCTCACGGGCTTAGAGGGTGCAGTTCATCATGGTGGCTGGAATGGCGCTGTCCATGTTGGCAGAAGCTTGCTGCATGACCTGTTCACCTCTTAGTGAATGAAGATCAGGGGGTAGGATTGGAAATATGGCTGAGCTACAACCTTCAGAGACCCAGCCTCATCCTCCAGACCCCACAGCCTCCCAACACAATGCCCTACCGGGGTGAAGCGTTCACACACATGGTCCTCATTCAATCCATGCTATTGCTCTAGTCACAAATCTCCTGAGTGAACCTGTGCTAACCCCTCCTCTTCACCTCCCCCTCTCCCAACTTTGTCCTGAAATTATAACCCTGACACTCTCAGGACCCGAGCTGGGTTTCTCAGGACTCACTCAGAACCTCTGCTCAGCATCGCTGTGTGTTGTGATGACACGGGAAAAGTTCTGCTGCTGGAAAGCTGAGCTGCGTGACTCCTCAGAATAGCTTCCAGGAAGTGGCAGCCAAAGGTCATTGTTTGCAAGTGAGAAGAGGAGTAGATGTTCTGAGCAGATGCCCTACAGCCCAGCTGGGCAAAACAACAGCCTGCCTAGCCCCACCCACCCCTCAGAGCCCCTTTCCCCATGCAGAGGCCCACCCACTTCTTCAGAGCTACCACATATGAATGGGCACAGAATAGTTCACCTTTCACACCTTGCTGCTCTGAGGTAAGTTCCGGGTGCTATGCCCACCCTGCATCAAAGAAGAAACTCTGGTGAGCAGTGACTTACCAACAGTGGCCTGTCTACCCATCAAATACCAAGTCATCAGCAGGTATGGGTGGCATGAACTGTAGAGGGGGTGGGGAGGGACAGTGTGCAAGGCACAGACGCCAAGCAGAGAAGGGGGCCATTCTGAGTGGCTGCGGTGATAGGAGAGCTTCTGCAAGGAGACCACATTCTGCCCCGCAGTCCATCAGCCACCCAGGGCTGCTCGAAGCCTCTATACCAGGTCCGCCAAGAGGCATCATGGAACCTGGCCTGCTCTCACTCAGCTTCCACACCTTTCTCTCTCTCTTCCTCCTGCCTTCACGCTGTTGTTTTTATTTTCAGAGCCTTGGGATACAGCCCCTTCCACCCCCTCAACCCCCAAGCCCATGATATTTACTCTTCAGAATGAGAATCTTTTCTATTTTTCTTTTCCAGCAAGGTTGTTGGGTGAGCTTTACCCAGGGTTCCTGCCTATCACTGGTGCTAAAGTGGCAGAGGAAGCCAGGTGTTCAGTCCAGCACAGGCTGTGTCAACAGCAGTTTTTAAGTACCCATTGTATGCCAAACCCAGCTGCAGAGTGGACCCTGCACGAAGCCTCTGGGTGCCAAGCAAAGGCTTCCCCCTTCTTTCTCAGAAGCCACCAGCCAAGCTGTATCACAGGGACAGGAAGCAGCTTTGGAGGAAGGGCCTCTGACACTTTTGTAAGTTTGTGTCTCTGACACTTGTCATTATTTTTTACTTCTCAGTAAACTCACATAGAAAAGTCTCTGCCTGAAAGAACAGGTGATACGCTCAGAACCATACTGCAGTAAAGTGATTCCCAGCACAGCTAGCAGCCGTCCCCATGGCAGTGATATGACATGGTATCATCATGCTGGCTAAAGCTAAGGTACAGCTGGAGGGCCTGTGTGGCAGCTCTGTGCTGAGAAGCAGTTCTATCTCCAGAAAAGCTAGCATCTCCTCTCTAGGCTCAGTAGAGAGAACACCTCACTGTCTTCAGGAAGCCACAGCCCCAGGGACTACACTTGGCTTCCTCTGAGTGAGCTACATAGGGTTCATCACTAGAATAGCTGGCTGAGGAGACGCTGCTTGCACTCAGACTCTTTGTTCCTTGACGGTAGACCAGCTGGATGGTATGGACATGAGAGCCAAGGAAGTGTGGGCTAGAATCCTGCCCTGTGTCCCCCTGTGTATCTTCAGACAGCTCCTTAATCTCTCTGTACCTAACTCTAGGCTAAGTTCTCAGCCACTAAGTCACGATCTTATTCCTGCTGCTTCACCGGGTTCCATCATTCACTCAGACTACGAACCCAAATATCATCTCTGTTGGCCTAAGACATCAGCCTCTGGCTGTCCTGACAACTGGTCAGACTTATCGCTGTCGCTCAAAATAGGCTGTGAAATGAATAGATGGATGAATAGGTGAGTAAATGAATGAAGGAATAAAAGTGTGAGTGAGTGAATAAGTGTATGAGTGAATGAGTGAGTGGATGAGTGAGCGAGCAAACAGGTGAGTGAATGAGTGCATGAGTGAATGAATGAGTGTATGAATGAATGAATCAGTGAATGAGTGAACGAGTAAATGTGTGAGTGAATGAATGAGTGAGTGGATGAGAGAATGGGCGAAGTGAGTGCTCTGGTATGGACATGCCTCCTCCTCTCTGGGCACAGATAGAGGTTGTGTGGCAGGAACTTCCTGCCACCTACTTATTTTTCCACATTCCTGCCTTCATTCCTGAGCCACCAAATAAACCCAATTTTGAGATAAGACAGACCTAAAAGGATGCTTGTCTGGAGTAGGGTGGTAATAAGAGAGAAATCCAGGCCAGTTTTCTCCACATAACTGCTGCCAGAGAACCGTTGAATTGCTCCTGTCCTGATCTGGGCGCTGGTGCCTGAGCACCTGCCTGGATGATCCATCATGTCTTCTTGGTGAAAGCCTCGAGAGCTCCCTGTCTGGGCTCTTCAGCCCAGTAACTACACAGGGCTCCCTATTCAGACTTTGTCCAGATCACAGACTCTCATCCTTGTGTCTAAACAGGGAGGTAGCTAGGAGAGTCCCACTACCCTGCCCCTCGTCAGTCTCTTGAGCAGTCTCTCCAAAGCCTCAGAGTGACAGAGCCGATCACGTCAGGTGCCTTCAGGTTCAGAGCTGATCTACACAGTGTTCCCACAGTGTCGAGTGCAGCACCCACGTGGGGAAGGAGCCAGCCGTATTCTTCTGTAATCTGTCAGGCCGCAAAGCAAGAAGGGAAAAACAAAAGCAAAAACAGATAGCAAGTCAAACCGCTTTTCTTTCTGTGGGCCTCTGGAGAGCCTGCACTTCAAGGAAGCTGCCAGCGGAACCAGAACCAGGGGTAAAATGGAGAGCTTCTGTCTGCTGTCAAGAGTGCTCACTGCACCAATTCTGCTCCGACTGTCCTCATCTCTGTGTCTATACACACACACACACACACACACACACACACACACACACACTTATGATGTACCTGTGTGGGCATACATAAGATGTCCACACCACTCTTTACAATTTAGGGAATCTCCTGCTTGCTAAAAGTATCTGTAACCTGCAAATCTAGGCTTGAGGCACAGGCGAAGCAGGAAAAGACTGAGTACCAGTCATACATTCCCAGATGGGATCCAGCTTTTTTATTTGACTCTCATACTGTAAACAGCGTCTCCCATGGTCAATTTAACATTATGTCTTTACAATTTTCTGCTATCTGTTGGTGATTTAGCTGTACAAAGTAGTCCCAGAGGTTGTGCCAAGGTACCAAGACATTCTGATGCTCCCCAAAGGAGACTTGGCATGCTCAGACAGAGCTCAGGGCCCTAATCTTTTTGAACTCATTGCCAATGAACCCTTGATCCATACTGTGGAAGTGACATTACAGTAGGGGCAGTGTGCTGCTGTGACACACTGCCAGGCTCTTGTTCCCAACAGTGGCATCACGTCACATTCCCACCTTCGACATCTGCAGACTTGCTTGCTTTTCTCCACATCCAGACCACCGTTTGCTGTTGTGATTTTGATCTCGCTCCAGCTGCGCTAACACGCCATTATATTCATTTGCCCATTGCTCTCAGTGACGCAGCTTGAAGTTCACACAGCGATAAGTAGAGGATCCAGTGAGGTTGTCAAAGGCTCCTGATTCTGAGCTCCGCCATAGCAGGTGGTCGGTCGCTGACACCTGGATCTTGGTGACACTCTGCATGGGCCACAAGACAATGAGGCTGGTGGCAGCTACTGGGAGAGACGCATCAGATGGGATTGGCAGGAGGAGCTCCTTGGCATCTCCGTGGAATAAGGGAGTAAGCACAGGTCACTACAGGTCATGACCAAAGTGCTGCTTTTATATAAGGTCCAGACAAGACCCAGGTTCATGCCCAGCCTCCCACCATCTTTTCCTGACTGTTGAGTTTTGACGATTCTGTTTGTTCTTGAACATGAGTGCTTTGTCATATATGTGCCTTATACACACACACACACACACACACACACACACACTAAGAAGTTTGTCTTTTCATCCTTTTGGTGAGGTCTTCAGTAGAGTACAAAAACATTGATATTTAGTGTGTGGCTGCTACTGTACAAGTGGAAGGATGTGAAGAACTCAAGGAATAAATGTGATCTGTGCTGTTGCGTGTGCAAGCCTGGGGTCAGGGGAAGATCTCAGGATCAGCTTGGTGGCCCTCAGCATAGGCACAGCTTGCAAAGGCCACACAGTCTAGTGAAGCCCTCCTAAAGGAATGAATGAAGTGAGGACATGGGACAGAGCCCAGGGTCAGTCAGTGCTTGTAAGGGGAGGAGTTAGGTGAATCTAGCCAAGAAAACGGAGGGTGCCACCAGGGAGGCAGGAAGCTCCACAGCAGGAAGTGTCTTGGCACACAAAGCAGAATTCCAGCTAGATGGGCTGAGTAAGATGGTCCCTGAAGTTGTTCACTGGATTCGAAGTGGAGTCAGCCATCAGCTGCTTTCACAAATGGAGATGAGATCCAGGAATGAATAGGTCAGGAGAGGGCAGGACGCTGAGTCCAGACAAGACTCTTGAAGGAAAAACTAGACAACACATGTGTAGCACAAAGGGAATTAATTTTAATTTAATTTCTTTTTGAGACAGAGTCTCATATACCCCAGGCTTGTCTGCAACTCTCTATGCAGTTCAAGTGACTTTTGGATTTCTGATCCTCCTGCCGTTGCATCCCGAGATTTGGGATTCCAGGTCCATCATCACATCCAGTTTGTACGGCGTTGGCATCAAACGAAGGGATTTGTGCGCGGTGGGCAAACACTCCACCAGGCAAAGCTACATCCCTCACCATGCCTTTTATCCTATTTCATTCCATGTCTTATTCTTTGTGCTTCCGGAAATAACAAGAAACATGTTTGCACACTGACATAAGTGAACCCAAAGACAGGGAACTTGGCTAATGCAGGAGGTGGGCAGGGTTGCTAGAGTAATACTCTGGAGGAGACAAGAAAGGATAGCATCTCTGTGCAAACGGTTTAAGGAGAGACGCATGGGGCTTGGAGACATGATGGATGTCCCCATGGGCCTTCCAGCAAAGGTGCACATCCTTCCAGACACTCATCTGTGTGCAAACCAAGATGAATGGCGTATTTTTACACCATGCTGCTCATATTTTTCATTCTTGTTTTCCTTATTCAAAAATATGTCACGGAGAACCACCCGTGGCAGAACGTGGAGAGCAAACTCAATCTTGGGAATGGCTGCTTCCGACCTAGTCGTCTGGAAGCACCATTATTTATCCAGCCAATCTCCTGCTGTCCGACAGTTAGGCTGTCTGCTTCCCGATGCGCTTTTTGTTTTTCATTTTTTTCCCCCTGTTACAAATAATGCCAGAGAACTCCTCTTTGCATAAATGCATACCCTTGAGTTTTTCAGAAACATCAACCTCCAGAAGAAATCAAATTGCTGGGTCAAAAGACAGGTGCATCTTGAATTGTGATCGGCGCTGCTTAAGTGTCCTCCTCGGAGATTACTTCAAAGAAACCTCCCGCTCTCGGTGTGAGTGTGACACATTCGGGAGATTGTTTAAAGTGGAGTTCAGCTCTGAAGTGGCGTCAGAAACTGAAGGATCACACCCTCCCTCTTCTGCACTCTGCAGGGTTGTGCTCACTCCGATGGAGGAGGGATTCTGCCAGGCAGACAGCTCCAGACAGGCGACAGCCAGACGGGGCGGGGCAGACACGGGGAGCGGTGAGAGGCAGGAGGGACCAGGTGTTAGTTTGGAATGGGGACCGAATGGTTCACCGTGGGGTTCTGGGGAAGGACTCAGCTTGCCACTTCCTGGTCACAGCAAGAAATGTGTCTGGGGAGATGGTAGAAGCGTGACAATTCATCTGAAATGGTGGGCAGAGGCTGCTGGCTGCCCACCGATGTTAGAGCCTTGGGATATCTAGCTCGTGAATCCTACTGAACTGAGAACAGCAGTCAACTGAACTTAAAACATATGTCTCTCCATCCCTCCCTCCCTCGGCAACAATCATGTGACCATTCAACTAATGAGAAGAGAAAACATTACAGTACTCTACCCACTCACTTCGGTCATGTGATATATCTCCAGCCAATGAAATGAGTACTGAAATTGCTTCCGGGCATTCTGGGAAAGCTCCCTGGAAAAGCAGGGGTATGGTAGACCGTGGAGAGTACTAGATCTGCTCATTTGATCCGGTACAAGAGGCCCAGTGAGGGTCCACCACACATAACCTCAGTTGTACACACTGGCACCAGGAGGACCTGGAGAGGGCTGGTGCCCATGGCGTTTGGAGTAGCCGGCCCTTCATTTTGGTTCCACCGAATGCTTCCCAAGTTGAAAACCTAACCTCTCACTCCTTTGTGCCTCTGTTTGTCGGGTTTCCAGTATCCCCCATGCTGTGCCCGAATCTGCAGTAATGAGCAGTGGCCCCTTCTTAGCTGGAGCCTCACCGGCTCTCTATTCCTGCGCTAAAATAAGGATCAAACCAGGAAATTTTGAAACCGTATTTTTCCCTTGAGAAGAGTTTAGATTTATAGATAGCTTATATAAAGGCTACAGAATGTTCACTTAACACTTTATTTCTGGGCTGTCTCTCAAATGTCAACATACTGGACAACTGTGTCTCCTGTGTTGAAAATAAGAACCCAGGGCCTGGGGCAAGGCTCAGTGAAAGGCTCGGTGAGTGCTGTGCAGAGCCTCAGCACTCATGTAAAAGCTGGACACATCCATACATGTCTTGATCCAAGCACTGGGAAAATGGAGACGGATGGATCCCTGGAGCTCACTGGCAGGCCAGCCTAGCTGAATTGATGAACTCCAAGCTCAGTGAGAGACTCTGTCTTAAAGAATAAGCTGGAGCAAGATTAAGGAAGACACCCAGTGTTGGCCTTCACATGATCAGATACACATGCAAATGTACTCAGTACACACACACACACCATGAATAAAAAAACTAAATAAAGAGCAACCGTAGCTCATTTGTTTATTTATATTATTTTGGATGCAGGGTTTCTCTGTGTATACTTGACTGGATTCGGTTTGTAGATCAGGCTGGCCTCGACTTCACAAAGATCTGCCTGCCTCTGCCTCCCTGAGTGCTGGGATTATAGGCGTGTGCCACCACGTCTGGCCATAACTCATTTTTTTTACTAACAAAACTGTCCACTTTATTCCATTTACCTAGTTTCCCCTTATTATGCCCATTTTCTGTCCCATCAGGACAACACCTTAAGTCTCTTTTCCCATCTCTACTCTCAATTACTGGTCCCTTTCTGGTCCCAACAAACTTTAAAGCTTGAGGAATGTGGATCAGGTATTTTGGAGAGCTTTTTCCTGTGTCTACCTCCCCAGTGCTGGAATTACAAGCATGCACCACATTCAGGTTTTTATGGATGGAGCCCAGGGTTTTGTGTGTAGTGGGCAAGCACTGAGCTGCACCCCACCCCCCACCCCGAGCCCTGGATCAGGAAAGTTTTGTAGAATCCTCCTCTACTTGGATTTGCCTGGGTGTCTTTATGATTAGACTGGGCTTCCAGGTTTAAGAGGAGAATCCTGTGGGGGTGAATAGCACATGCTATATGATCCAGTGTGGCTGGCAACCTTAACCTCTACCATTCACCGAATTCTGCAGATCCCTCTAAACCCAAGCTCCTCCCCCAGCCCCATCCACCCTTCCCCTGCAGCGCTTCCTAACTCAGAGAACTAAGTGAGGTCCTCACTCCAAGGTCAAGGTCAGCCTCCAGCTCTGGAGGGGGCATAATAAATTATTTGTTAAGTCTTATGCTGGGAAGATTAGTTTCTTTTCCTCTCATGTATGTATTTATTCAATTATTAATTTATGTCACTGTAGATTCATGATCTTTATTCTCTGGGTTACTGGTCGATACTGCATTATTTATTTTGTCACCAAAACTGCTCATCTTTGGAACTTGTCACGTCCCTGTGTCCTGGACCACTTATCAACACTATGTTCCAGGCACAAGATGCTCCAACCTCATCTGGAAGGTTCCCTTTCTAAGTCCTAAAGTCTACCAGTTCTCTCAGGAACCCTGGTTCTTTTTGTTGAAGAATATATTACAAACCAAAGCTCAGGGCTAAACTTGAAGGCACTTCTAGCTCAAAAACTTCAAGATTCTAGATTTGGGATAAGTGTTATTAAGTCATTAGTTACTGAGAAAATAGAGTAAATAGTAGTATCTGTTTTTTTTCTCTTCCTTGTGGTTTCCACCCCTCTTTTCTCTCTGTTTTTTTTTTTTTTGAGACAGTCTCATGTGGCCCAGGGTAGCCTCAAAGTCACTACATGATCAAGGATAACCTTGAACTCTTGATCCTTCTTCAATCTCCAAGTGCTGGGATTATAGGCATGTACCCATAGTGGCTGACTGATCACCCCTCTATAACTCCAGCTCCAAAAGATCCGATGCCCTTTTCTAGTCTCTACAGGCATCCACACATGTGTGGCATACATTAACACAGACACATATACATAAATTAAAATAAATCCTTTCAAAAATAGGGTATGTAACTGGACAATGAAACCTCAAAAGAAAAACTAATGGATAGTAAAAATTTTTTCATATTCATGATCCTTTATACCTTTTTAAAAAGTCCTGGAGAGATTAGGGCTACAAGGCAAACACCCAAACACAATAAAGGCAATATACAGCAAGCTATAGCCAACATCGAATTAAATGGAGAGTAAATTAAAGTAATTCCACTGAAATCAGGGACAAGACAAGGATGTCCACTCTCTCTGTAGCTCTTCAGTATAGTACTTGAAGTCCTAGCTAGAGCAATAAAACAACTGAAATAGATCAAGGGGATACAAATTGGAAAGAAAGAAGTCAAAGTCTCTCAATTCACAGATGCTATGATAGTATACATAAGTGACCCCCAAAATTCTCCCTGAGAACTCCTACAGCTGATGAACATGTTCAGCAAGTGGCCTGATAAAAAATTAACTCAAATCAGTAGTCCTCCTTCTATTTCCTTAGAGGTTATAGGACTATTTAGATTGTTAACCTGGTCTTGATTTAACTTTTAAGAGGAGTCTATCAAGAAAATTGCCCATTTCACTTAGACTTTTCCAGTTTTGTGGAGCACAGGTTTTTGAAGTAAGATCTAATGATTCTTCAGATTTCCTCGGTGTTTGTTGTTCTCTCTTCATTTCTGAATTTCTTAATTTGGATACTGTCTCTGTACCTTGTAGTTAGGTTGACTAAGGCTTTCTCTATCTTATTTATTTTTCTCAAAGAACCAACTCTTGGTTTTGTTGATTCTTTGTATTGTTCTCTTTGTTTCTAATTTATTGATTTCAGCCCTGAGTTTGATTATTCCCTGCTGTCTACTCCTCTTGGGTGTGTTTGCTTTTTTTTTTTTTTCAGAGGCTTTAGGTGTGGTGTTAAGTTGCTAGTATGGGATCTCTCCAATTTCTTTATGAAGGCACTTACTGCCATGAACTTTCCTCTTAACACTGCTTTCATTGTTTCCCATAAGTTTGAGTATGCCATGCCTTCATTTTCATTAAATTTTAGGAAGTCTTTAATTTCTTATTTTTTTTCATGGCCCAGTGGTCATTGAGTAGGGAGTTGTTCAGTTTCCATAAGTGTGGAGACTTTTTGTTATTTCTGTTGTTGTTGAAGTCCAGCTTTAATCCATGGTAATCTGATAAAAATGCAAAGGGTTATTTCAGTTTTCTTGTTTTAGTTGAGGCTTGCTTTGTGACCAACTATATGGTCAATTTTGGAAAAATTGAAGCGCTAATAAGAAGGTATATTCTTTTGTGTTTGGGTGAAAAGTTCTGCAAATATCTGTTAGGTCCATTTGATCCATGACATGTTAGTTTCATTATTTCTCCATTTAGTTTCTGTTTCAATGATCCGTCCATTGGTGAAAGCAGGGTGTGAAAGTCTTCCACTATCAATGTGTACGAATCATGAGTGATTTAATCTTTAGTAATGTTTCTTTTAAAGATGTGGGTGCCCTTGTATTTGAGGCATAGATGTTCAGAACTGAGACTTCATCTTAGTGAATTTTCCCTTTGATGAGTATGCAGTGTCCATCCCCATTGCTTTTGATTCATTTTGGTTCACAGTCTATTTTATTAGATATTAGAATGGCTACTCCAGCTTGCTTCTTGGGCCAGTTTGCGTCAAACCTTTTTAAACACTTTACTCTAAGGTGATGTCTATCTTTGTTGCTGAGGTATGTTTTTTTGTATGCAGCAGAATGATGGGTCCTGTTTACACATCCATTCTGTTGGCCTGTGTGTTCTTATTGGAGAATTGAGACCATTGATGCTGAGAGATATGAAT
The DNA here is from genome assembly GCA_028658305.1 of Pachyuromys duprasi. Lineage (NCBI taxonomy): Eukaryota > Metazoa > Chordata > Mammalia > Rodentia > Muridae > Pachyuromys > Pachyuromys duprasi. The sequence continues at coordinate 105,013,492 of CM053763.1, forward strand.
GACCAATCATTGTTAGTTCCTGTTATTTTGGTGGTGGTAGTTGTGTTTGTGTGCTCCTTTCCTTTGGTTTTGCTGGAGTGGATTACCTATTTCCTGTGTTTTCTTGGGTGTAGTTAATCTCCTTGGGTTAGAGTTTTCCTTATGGTATCTTCTGTAGGGGCTGGCTTTGTGCGGAGATATTGTTTAAAGTTGGATTTGTCATAGAATGTCTTGTTTACCTCATGTATGATGACTGAAAGTTTTGCTGGGTTCAGTAGTCTGGGCTGATATCTGTGGTCTCTTAGGGTCTGCAAGATATCTTCACAGGCCCTTCTGGCTTTTAGAGTCTCATGTTGAGAAGTCAGATGTAATTCTGATAGCTTTGCCTTTATACATCCTTGGCCTTTTTCCTTGCAGCTTTTAATATTCTTTCTTTGTCCTGTACATTTAGTGCTTTGATTATTAAGTGGCAGGGGAAATTTATTTTTCTGGTCTAATCTATTTGGTGTTCTGTACACCTCCTGTATGTTTTAGGTTAGGGAAATTTTTTTTCTATGATTTTGTTGAAAATATTTTCTGGCCCTTGGAACTTGGAGTCTTCTCTTTCTTCTATTCTTATTATTCTTAGGTTTTGTCTTTTCATGGATGTTTTGTGTCAGGGATTTTTAAAATGTAACATTTTCTTTGACAGATGCATTGATTTCTTCAGTTACGTCTTCTACACCTGAGAGTCTCTCCTTCCCGTCTTGTGTTCCGTTGCTGATGCTAACCTCCACAGCTCCTGCCATCTTCCCTAAGTTTTCCATCTCCAGGATTCCCATGGTTTGTGCTTTCTTTATTGTTTCTGTGTTCATTTTCAGGTCTTGAACCTTTTTATTCTTTTCTTCCACCTGTTTGGTTGATTTTCCTGTATTTTTTAAAGGGATTTATTTGTTTCCTCTTTAAAGACCTCTATTATCTTTATAGGAATAGATTTAAGGTCTTTTTTTCTTGTGTTTCAGCTGTGTTAGGATGGTCAAGTCTTGATGTATTAGGAAAGCTGGCTTCTGGTGGTGCCCTATTGCCCTGGATCTTATTGATTGTGTTTTTATGCTGGCCTTTAGCCTTGTCCCTGGTTGTTTCTGGTGTCCACTGTAATTCTCAGGAAAGTGGGGAGAGCCCTGGCCCAGAGGCCAGAGGCTGCATGTTTCGTGGGTCAGGCAACCATCACTGAGATGGTGAGTAGTGCTGTGGGCCAGAGGTTGGATCTCAAGGAACAGCCTATAGCTCTCCTCTGCTGGCTGTGTCCCTGTTGGACCCTCAGGCATGGGATTGGGATGGGGTAGCGGTCAAATCTGTATCATCCTGCGGTCCAGCTGGTCTCCACAGGATGACAGGTAGGTCCGTGGGCTTGAGGCTGGAACTGGGGTCCTGACAGGTCTCCTCAGGAAGTGTGTCTCTGGGGCCCAAGAGCCATCCTGGGGAAGGCAGGTAGCATCAGGTAGCTAGAGGCTGTAACCTTGTGTCTCTAGAGCCTGGGAGTCCTCCTCAGGAAGGTGGATAGTCCCAGTATTCTATGGGAAAACATAGATGCTGGTGTTTTGCAGTCAGCAGTGCGGCCACTTACTCATTCTGCAGTCACTGAGTTCCCTCTGCCTAGACACTGTGCTCACTGGGTATGGCCATCTTGGAGTCTCCTCAGCAAACATTTTTTTTGAAATGTTCAACATTATTAGCCATCAGGAAAATGTGAATTAAAACTTGAGTGTCCATCTTAGCCCAGCCAGGAGACTATGATCAAGACAACAAATGCCAACAAATTTGGGTAAGGACATGGGAAAAGAGGGAACTTATGCATTGTTGGGGGGGAGTGTTAATCAGTGCAGCCAGAGTGGGAATCAGTCTGGTGGTTCCTCAAAAAGCTAAAAATAGGACAACAATATAACCCAGCTATACCATTCCTGGCATAGACCCAAAAGGCATTCCTACTACAGGAGTAAATGGTCTTCCACATTCACTGCTACTCTATTCACAACACTAAAAAAATGGTGCCAACCTAAGTGGCCATCAACTGAGGAATGGATAAAGAAAATGTGATGCGTATACAGGATGAAATTTTACTGAGCTCTACAGAAAAATGAAATCTGCAAGGATATGAAACTAGAAAATATACTAAATGAAGTAATCCAGACCCAGAAAAGACAAATGCCCACATGTTCTGTCTTATACGTAGATCCTAGCTTCCAAGTTTTAGATGTGTGTGTGTTGAATTTAGAGTGTGGAGGGAGGGGGAGCTGGGATGGCCCATTAGAACGTGGCAGTTTGTGGGGGGTTGGGTGGGGGAAGCTGTAGGGGAGTGAGGGAGACTGAGCAGGTGAGCGGTGATGTCATCACCAAGGTCATGCATGGGACCTTGTGGAAGCTGAGGGTCCCTGTGAGAGGAGAAAGGGACACACCTAGCTCTCCTCCACCAGGCTGCATGGAAGTGGCTTTCTGAGACCTACAGGCATATCCGCTGGAGTCCCATGAGTCAGTCCTTCCAGGGCCCCATCTCCCTGCCTTATCCTATCTATCTTACAACGCAAATGTCAGCACTACATCCCCAGAGTCTACAGCTGGTGCCAGCAGCAGGCAGAGCCTGGGCCGGAAATGCAGCCTACTCCCAGAGGGCAACAGGCTGACCTGACAGTAATGAGTTCACCGTGTCTGAAGTGAGTCTCGGTCCCCCTGAGGCTCTGAGGTAATTACAAGGTGGTGTGTTATTAAACATGATTTATGGTCGCTGAAAGCTTTGGGTGGTGAGTTCAGTGACAAAGATATTGGGCCCCGATTTGCCTGAGCTCACAGCTTGGGGCCCGAACCTAACACCTGTGTTTATTTCCCCGGCCCCTGCCCTTACCCCTTCACCCCCACCCCAATCTGCAGCTTCTGCAGGCTCATCTCCATAAACATGAAGAAATGACTGTGGCCCTGACCAAACTGTGTTTTGCCCAAAACTGCTTGCAAGTTACAAGGAAGCTGCAAGTACCTGAGCTGCACCCAGCTGTTACTTCTCACATGACTCTAATGAGGCGACCAGGCCCTGCAGGTAAACGGAAGCCTGCTCCTGTGATTCATTTCATGCTTCACTCAGCCTCAGTGAGAGCCTGCTCAAGTATCAGAAAGGCTGGGGCTCCACCCTGGGCCACCCACACCTGAAGGCTAGAACTGACTGGGGGCACTGATCGGACACAGAGGCACCCCAGGGTGGAGGTGAGTGATCCGCCGCTCGTTATAATATTAAGCCACACCCCTGGCTTAATTTAGAGATTTAAGACGTTAACGGGACAGGCAGTGCATGAAGTTTTATGAAGAACTATGTGTAAAAGGCAGAGCATGTGCCAGAAAGCCTTTCCTTTGCAAATGAGCCAGAAGAAAAAAAAACCTCTACTATGTGCCATGAAAGCCTTGACCCTTTGTATGCATTGCTATTGGAGCTATAATTCTCTTTTTCATTCATTCATTCATTCATTCATTCATCTCTGTGTGTGTGTATAATGTGGAGGGGGGGTCAAACACACCACAGCCTGCATGTGGAGTCAGAGGACCACTTTGTGCAGTCAGTTCCCCTCTTCCAACTTTATGTGGACTAGGGGATGGAACTCAGGTTGATACACATTTACGTAGATTCAGTTGTCAGGAGGGGCCCTGGGGAGTTCCTTCTATCTCAGGTCAACTTTCTGGATCTAGAAAATGCCTTCTTCACAAAGCACTGGACAATGAGTGTACTATGGATTATACAGAACAGCCGGCACCTGGAAGTCTTCAGTCCCATGATGCACTGCTCTCCTTTGCTTTGGCCCCTTCCCTTTGTGGGGCATTGAATGAAGAGACAAACCTTAGGCTCCACACCATACTACATGAGGGTTCTCTAAGCATGGGTGGGGATGCTCTCAGCGATCCAAGCATGAGAAATTCCACTGGGCAGCTCCCTTCACTGTGCCACAGTGACCTTGTGCTGTGGGGTTTTCTCCATCTTTGCTGGGACAGGCTTATCATGAGAGGTGCTCAGACTGCACCACATACGCAAGAAAACTGGTCCCCAGAAGATCTTTCTCAGGACTTTGACTATAGGAAATTGCAGAGTTGGGTGATGGCATGACATCAGAGGTTGCTAAGCAACCACGGGGCTGCCTATATGCTAACACTCACCCCACCAGGAAGAGTGGCCAAGACGTCCCTCCTCACTTAGTAGGGTAGAGCTAGAGTGGGGACAGGAACAGGAAGTACCACTCACTTAGCTGAGACACTGGCCTGACCACAGTGTCCCCTGGTGTGCACAGGATCTTCTGATTCCACCAGTACCTCCCCGCTTCCCAAGCATGATACTTCTCTCCGCTTGATTAGAGTATAATTGACTGAAGACTGTCTGATGGTTATTTCATATCACCAAAGCATACTTTTCACGGGAAGGCCAACTCCAAAGAAAGGCTGAGAGCCCCTGAAAATTAAATGTATTGACAAGTAGGAAGTGGACCATGGCTAAAGGAGGGGCCATGGCCTGAGCCACCTTTTCGACTAAGCACAGCGTGGTGGGTTGTCTGCTGGGAGTGAATGGATTTCCATGACAGTTTAAGACTCTGTTTTATTTTCTTGTCCTCAGTAGGTAAGGCTGAAACTTCATTTCTGAATCTGGAGAAATGGCCCAAGGGGGTTTTGGTGAAAGAATAAATCAGGCTGCACAGAAGACAGACTCTCCGCACCCCGCTCCCCACTCCCACTTCCCGCCCCTCACCTCTATTCCTAGCCAGCCTCTCTTTTCCCTTAGAGGTCTTTGTTCCCCTGGCACCACCTGACTGCTTCCAAACAGCCCCAAAGCACTCGTGGCCTCATGAATCTTCCGTGTGTGTGTATGTGTGTGTGTGTGTGTGTGTGTGTGTGTGTGTGTGTATGTGTGTGTGTGTGTGTGTGTTGGTGTCAGAAGGCAACGGAACAAAAAAAGACCTCCACACCCAGGACATCAGCAAGGGAAGACAGCTGGGATTCTGAGCCAACCAAAGGGAGGCTCCCCTTGATTCTAGAATATATAGAGAAGCAGGCATGGGGAAATAAAGAGTGATTTTCAAGGGTTCTGAGTGCTGGTGAGGAGCAAAGAATAGATAAATCTCTTGGCACAGAATTAATTAATTAATTAATGCCATTATTATTTCCATGTTGTAAGAGAAGAGAGACTGAGAACCAGAGGCGAAGCCATTTGTCTTGCTGTGGCTGCAGCCTCGGACATCAAATCTGCTCTGCCCTCATTGTACCTCCCAGGGGTTAGTAGTCACCTAACTTCTGCTTGCGTGCTCCCCCCCCTCCCTGCTGAGCGCCACCTGCTGAGGTAACCTGTCTATCTCTAGGCAGCTTTGACTGTTAGGAAATCCTTCTTTTGGACACATGGAGGGCAGTTACTTCTCACCCTCTCATCCCCAAGGTTGTAGTAGTATTTGAAGACAACTCTCTCCCTCCTGTCACTGAAGGGCTTGTCCTTCTCCCAGATCTACAGGCCTTCTTCTTGCACAGACTCTGTGGAGATCTCCTGTCCACCCCCGCCCCAGCATGAGATATTTTGCACCCACCCCCATGATGTTTTTAAAGAGAGAGTGAAAGAGTCAGACTAATTTCATAAACTCCATTTTGAATTTTAGGCCCCATGTCAAACTAAGTTCTCTCAGTACCTTTCCAGAAAGCAGAAGAACATGGGCAGAGATGAGGAACCAGGCAGATTGAGACAAGACCCTCGGACCCTCCCTGTTGTAGAAGAATAACCAGGCCTGCAATTGCGAGATACTGTTACCTAGCAACTGACCCAGATGGTCCCAGTTCCCCACCCACATAGCCCCTGGTTTGTGACCAGAGTCACGTAGCCCCGCTTCTCAGAAAACTCACAGGATGTGCTAATTGATCCCCCCTCCCTAACAGCAGCCAAAATCTGCACATAGCAGGACATTCCAAGTGTTGCTTAAGACCAGATATCCTCCAGATGGCCCAGCCAGGACCTACCAGTCTTGGCACCTAAAATCATTTTAAAAGTCAACCTCCCTCTGGACCCTTTTACCCAATCCTGTAATGCCAAGGCATGTAACTCCCTGCTTGTGGTTTCTCCCTATAACAACCCAGAGCTTTTGTTCCTCCAGCCTGACTCTCCCTTGGAGGGCAGCCCCAACACGTTGGCTTGATTAAACCTCTTGCAGTTGCCATCGACCCGGCCTCTGAGTCTTCTTCCTGCACTTTCCTGGTAGTTGGGCTCCCGCAGAGCCTAACAAGAGGATCTCATCCATCCCAGACTAGTCTCAGACTCACTGTGTAGTCAAGGATGACCTTAGACTCCTGAGCAAGAATTCCTGTTTTTATGTTCCGTGCTGGGATTGCAAGCCTGTGTCATCACATCCAGTTTCGGGGATCTTGGAGACAGGTGCATGTGGTGTGAATCCTTGCAAATCACTCAGCAGCTCTGAGCCTCAGTTTCCTCACCTGACATATGGGGCTAGTCACAACCTCTCTCTGGCTGCTTTATTTTTAGACTAGACCAAACTTCAATATGGTGACCCATTTACCCAGCTGGCACGTGTGTGCTTTCCTGATCAATGGCAAGGAGTCCACAGGAGGTGTGCTAAGGTTTTAAATGGTGGCAATATAAATTTCTACGAACTCCATTTTTAACTCTACATTTTCCCAGTCTTCTAGATGACTTGGCCTTTCATACAACTCTCCACTTCTGTCTGAAGTGGAGAGTTCTCTTTCTACCGGTTTTCTCTGCATCCTTCCAATGGCTTCCAGTCTACCTCCAAACCTCTCTTTTGTCTGTCTCTGCTTCTGGGACTGAGCTAGCTCTCAAGTCACCCTAGATATGAACACACTAATCAGGGAGTAGGCGGGGGGATGGGGCATGTGTGGGCTCTGGGGCTGGGACTGTGGTTTGAGGAAGGGACATTCTGCTCCTCTACCTTCCAGACCTTTTGTCCAGGCCAAGGGCAGCTGGAGAGACAGAGGACCCATGGGCTGAAAGTTCCTCATGGGTGACAGCCAGGGCTGGAGGTCTGCCTGTCCTAAGCCACATTTCAGTCTAGGTCTATGGGCTCCTGGGTCTGTGGCCTGCCTTGTAATTTTCTGCTCCTGGGGTTAGAGAGAGCTCTGATCCCTTGGCCTTGCTGGCAACTGAACTCATGGGTCTTGGATGAGAGATTCAGAGGCTCTGAGGACAGAGCGCCGGAGTGGCAGCGTGTCACCTGCGACAGCAATGTGATCTGTCCCCACAAGCTAAGCGACCTCTGGCAAGCCGCTTAACTCCTCTGAGCCTCAGTTTCCTCATCTGTGTGTCTGAGCCCAAATACCCCTCTGCTTGGTTCCCGTAAGTGTCAACAAACTCAGTGCTCACAAAGGTGCTGGCCACAGTGCTTGGCCTGGTGGGCTGGGCTGGTGTTGGACCTGGTCCACTAGGGCATGAACAGTTCTGGAGATGGACCTCGTGTTTGTTAGCCGGCCCCTGCCCCTCCTCCTGCCCTCCTGAGTCTGTGCTGTACGGCTGTAACGGATACCCGAGACCAGGTCATTGATAAAGAACTGATGCTTAATTTAGCTCATGGTCTTGGAGGTGGAACGTCCAAGGGCATGGTGCCAGCATCTTCTGGGGGCCTTCAGGCTATGATATAGCATGGCACAGACCATCATGTGACCAGCCACAGATGCTAGGGGGTGGCATTCTGATGATACCATCTAACTTCAGCTACCAGATCACCATAACATACGAATTTTATGGGTTAAGCCTCCCACATGTGAACTTTGTGTGTTTACATGTAAGTGTGCATACTTGCTTGTGTAAGTTCATGTGTACGTGTGTGCCTGTGTGCCTGGAGGCCAGAAGACAACCCTGGCTGCCCTTACTCAGGCACTATCCAACCTGGTTATATGCATATATGTATGTATATATTTATATATATATGTATATATATGTATGTATATATGTGTGTGTATATATATATAATTACATTTTATCACTTTTATTTTGTGTGGGTATGTCTTTAGGTGCGCTTGTCATGGAGCACCTGAGTGGGTCAGAGGCCAACTTTTGGGAGGTGGTTCTCTGCTTCCACCACATGGTCCTAGAACTCAAACTCAGGTCACCAGGCTTGGGGACAGGCACCAATGCTCACTATATTATCTCCCCAGCTCTCCACTTGGTTTTTGAGATTGGCGGCGGGGTGGGGAGGTCTCTTGCTGTCCAAGAGCTCACTAAGTAGGCTGGCCCGGCCAGCGAGTTCCAGGAATCCAACTGCCTCCCCAGCCCCTTGTGAATGAATGTTTAAATGTGCTATGCTCCCACCAAAGCAAAGGCTAAAGCGGGCTTCCCCCACCCAGCACTGAGCTTCAGCCCTCTACCAGAACTCACAGACCTTGGCACTGGTCAGAGCACGAGTCACAGGGACACCTGTGACCACAGATGCGGTAACAGCTCCCCACACCCCCATTCCACTTCTATCACACTATAGCAGAGTGCGTTTGCAAGGTGCCTGATGGCCGCCGGTTCCTCTGAGGACCACTGTGCCTTCCCTGTAATGACTTCATTTGTCTGACACCAACCCTGCGCTGGGGTTAATGTGTTTAATGTAATGAGGCATTTGTTCTCAGTTAGGAAACTCCCAAGGAAGCGTCTTCACTCCTGATGGACAGATTAAAGCTGGACTTGAACATGCTGACTAAGGCAATGGCCCTCACTGACGGTGGCAGCTGCTTCAGCTATGGACTGTGTGTAAGTTAATTTGTGTAAAACAGCTCATTTCTTGGGGGAAGAGTGGGAATCCTCAGGGGGCTCTGTGATTTCTGCTCTATTTGTCTCCCCATTTACCTACCCTAGCCCAGTCCCAGCTCCTCAGATAAGAAAGGCCAAGGCCAGTGGGTGATGTGGACACAGAATGCCTGGCTCTGGGCAGCCGCAGAGGCCACTGTATGAGGAGGTGCTGTGTGGCCTCTCCTGGGAAACACGGGCAAACAATTGTTTACCTTAAACAGGGTACTGGTGATGAACCTAAAAAAAATCGTTTTAACCAAGGCTAGCTGGTGACACATTGAATTTATTGGGCTTACTTACAGAGATATGGGTTAGGGGTGAGTGTGAGTGACCCCCTAAACATCTGTATCACTGCAAAGCTCTACAGCGATATAGTTAACAACCTCCCCAAAGCTGCGTAGGTGGAGTGCCCTCTTCAGTCAATCTTCTCCTGTGTGCTTAGCACTTGCTAACCGGAGCAGCGACGGGACCCTCAGATGAGGGTCTGATGACCTGCCTCACCCCCTCCCTCCCTGAGCTCAAGTCTTCCCACTTCCTCTTACAAGCACAGTGTCGCAGTGGGAGAGCAGCTGCACTGATGGCTTTGTCTGATGTCCGCAGTCCCCATCTTGAGGGGCTCTTGCGGTTAGTCGCAGCTGCTCTGATTGCGAGGGTGAGGGCTATTACAGTTGATGACAATCCCACAACACAGGAAAGCGCTCCTGTGGCAGCAGAAACAGCAAGACCAAGGATTCCGTCATTTATCAGCTCTGTGGGCTCCACTGTTTTGTCCCAGACCCTCATAGGTGTTTGTTGATCAAGTCTTGGCACAACCACAGTGGCTCTGAAGGGAAGGTGACCTTTAGAGAGCATGGCTTCTGGCTGCGCATAGTGTGGCAGCCTGTAATCTCAGCCCACAGGAGACGGAGGCAGGAAGATCAAGAGTTTCAAGGCCGTCCCCAACACCATAGTGAGTTTAAAGCCTACCTGGGCTACAAGAGACCTCGTCTCAAGCAAGCAAACAAACAAATGAAGGAAGGAAAAAAGGCTGGTTTCTTTCTCACTTGAAGTTTGTTAAGGGTCAACACTGATGTGTAATGACTGGAGTTCTCCCCAGTCCAACCTGCTCTCCTGCAGGGCTCCCTTGATGGATTCGGTCTGATCACATCAATAGCATGCTGTGATCGCTCAGGGGAAAAGATCACATGTGTCTCTTTGGGAGGGAAACTGACAGCCACTTTGGATCAGCAAAAGTGCCTTTTAAGTATGTGTGTTGGGGCAGAGTGGGGGATGGTGTCGAAAAATGAAAAGACGCCCCAGGGCAAATGAGTTTGAGCTTTCAAAGGCAGCGGCAGGCTGCCTGTTGGCTTTGTTCTAGCAAAGGCTTTGTAGGCAAGGTCAGACTTTCCCCCCATTGAACAAAGAGAAGGGGCCAGCTTCAATTGGACTCTTTAGTAGGGACCCAGTTGACCTTGAACCTGCTATAGCCCTGTCTGGGCCTCAGTTTCTCCAATGCAAAGCCATCAAGCCAGTTAGTTGTTGGCTATGGATCCTTTAGAGTAGAATTTTGGAGTTCAAGCGCAGCCAGATGGACGATGAGAGGAACAGAGACGAGGCAGGAACCACTCCTGATGAGTGTGCTGATGTTCAAAGCTCTGCCTTGACTACGTTAGTCCAGAACCAACTCCAGCTGCCACATTTCTTCTCCCTGAGGACTTTATATAGCCACCACCCCGTAGCAGTACTGCTCTGTGTGGCTGGATTTAATGCGTGGGGATCAATGCGTTTATCCTGGGAGTAGCTCCCAACCCACAGCAAAGGGCAAATGGAGTGTAACGCCAATCTCACGAAGTTCTGCCTGCCATGGTGGAGCTGTGTCACCGCTGGTTCCCCCAGACTGACTCCTAACGCAACCTTCACAGCAGCCTCCCCACTTCTCCTCCCCAATCCCCAGCTTTGCTTCCCTGCCCAGCCAGAGGCAGACTTTGAACTTGTCACTAAGAGCCTGCATGAGCTAACAGACAAAAGATGCAGAAGGCATCGGCAATGTTTTCACTCTGTGTGTGTGTGTCTACGGGTTACTGACTTTTTTCTCTAACAAAACGCTTGACGGAAACAACCTAAGGAAAGAAGGAAGGGTGGGTTTATTTTGGCTCATAGCCGGAGGGTTCAGGTCGTCATTGTGAGGGGCGAGTAGCTCCAGGATTGTGAGGCGGATGGTCATAGCCAATCTACAGTTGGCAGATAGAGAGCTGTGAATACTGGTACCCGCCTCACTTTCTCCTTTGCGTTAAACCCAGGAACTCGGCCCATGGAACAGTGCTGCCCACTTTCAGGGCAGATCTGCCCACCTCAATTAACCCAGTCTAGAATATCTCTCACAGGCATGCCCAGAGGTCTGTCCCCTGGAGGGATTTCAGTTGTGTTAGCTACCACAGGTAGCATTCTCTCTCATTTTGCCCCGGGGTCCTGTTCCAGGATGCTATCAGTGACTGCCATCCTGTCACCGCAGACTTCCCTTCCACTGAGGTTGAAAAGAAAAAAAAAAAATGTGTGCAGAAGAAGAGGGAAACCCTAGTCAGTGCAAGGCCCAGGGCATGCTGGGAGGGCCAGTGGCAGGAATCACTGCAGACCCTCCAGCCTTGGAGCACATTGACAGAGCAGCTAACCGGCTTGTGATTCAGAGAGCTAGTGAATGAACCAAGGTGGAAGGAATGAAAGCATCAATGAGGTGGTAAGAAAGTGAGTTTGCTCAGGGGTGAATGAACCAGAAAAATAAAGTCTGAAAGAATAACCCAGTGCAAAGCTGAGCACAAAGACTGACAATGAGAGGGAGAATGAATGGTTGAATGAATGAATGAGTGAATGAATGAATCGGATCGGAGATGAAGTAAGCTGTGAAACAAGGAATAAATTAACAGAATGAATGAGAAAGCAAATAAACGATCAAAGTAACCAGAAGTGAAAAGGGGATTGAAGACACAACTGGATGGATAGGAAAATGGAAGCAGCGAGCAAATAAATCATCACACAGATCCACAAATGGATAAAGGATGATGCGTTCTGGCTGAACATGAAGGGAAGGGATTCACAGGGAATCTCCAACCCAGAAAAGTAGATCTGCTGGGATGCAGCGTAGACCCTGGTCAGCCATTCTCTCCTCTCATCACGAGGCGCTTCTTCCTGAGGCTTGGGAATGAAGGATGGGCAGAAGCCAGCACTGGAGTCATCCAAGGAAGCTAGGGACTCATCTGACTTGAGTCTAAGGGCACCAGTGACTCCTCATCTAGGCCTTGGTCACATCCTCTGTGACATGAGGGTGGTCTCCAGATTGCCAGACTCACACCCTATCAGGAGACTTCACTAGGCTTGGATCCCATGGAGGCTTGGATCCCACACTTCCTCACTGTGACCTTGGTGTCTGTGACGCTTACCTTTGACTGTCAACTTGATACAACTTAGAACTATGTGGGAAGAAAGTCTCAGCGAGCCGCTGTGGGTTGTGGCTGGGGGACAATTATCTTAATAAGTTAGTTGATGTGAAAGGACCTGGCCCACTGTGGGTGGCACCATTCCCTAGTCAGGGTGTCCTGAACTGTTTATGAATGGAGAAATGGAGCTGAGCAAGGGTAAGCAAGCAAGCAAGTAAGCATTCATTCTCCCTCTGCTCTTGCTGTGGATATGATATGACCGTGAGTTCCTTGCCTTGCCTTTCCCACTGTAATGGACCATAATATTCTCTAGCCTTTTTTTTTTTTCTTGTCAGGGAGGTTTAACATAGTATCAGAAGGGAAACTAGAATAGTGTCCAATATGGTATCTGGCACACAGTAAGTGCTCAGTAAGGGTTGGCTAAGAGCATGACAGGTTTGGAGATTTGTGGAAAAAATTGGGGGGACCTTCCTTACTCTCTAGCCCCCTTTCTCTCCCTCAACTGTGAGCCCACAGGCCAACCCACTGTAAACAGCACCTTACTGAGACTCCTTCCCACGTGGTTCTAAGTTGTATCAAGGGATACAACTAACCACAAGGACCCTTTCTTCCCAGCTGGTTGGTCACCAAAATTCACAATCTTCCTGCCACCCTCAAACTGCTGCCACAGCCCCAGTGTCCACACCCTTCAGAGGTGTATCTTTTAGTTCCAGCTGTTCACAAAGGAACAAACGACAGAGCTGTACTAACTGAGTTGGATCCACCTACTGCTGCTGGCCATTGAATCTGAGGAATCCCTGGACCATCCAGGAGGAGGTAGTAGGGAAGTAGGTGGGAACAAGGGTCAGGCTCTACAAGCGTGACTGAAGTGTGGGTTCTACCTTGGGGAACAGCAGGCATGCCCTTGGGAATGAGTGGCATGTACACGTGTTATTGGGGCAGCCTCATTCCTGTGTCTCCGCACGTGTGGATGGGTGAGGACTCTTGTCTTCGAGGCTTAGGTTGTCAAGGGCTTTTGTGTGTGAACTAGGTGCACCGAAGCATGCTGTGTGCTCTCATGAGTGCTCAAGGAGGAAAGGGTGCAACCCGGGTCCGAGGTCCAGGGTTCCAAACAGGCCAGATCTGGTTTCCATCTGGACTCTGCACTTCCTTGTTCTTTGGGCCAATCTATTTCGCAGCTGAGGCTCGGAGGTAATGCAGTCACCTGAAGATGTGACTTGCGGTGGCTCAGGGGCAGGTGTGCAGCCTGTTGCATAAGGTGCCCCAGGGACAGGTCAGGAGCCTCGGCTCTGAGCTCGGGGTCAGTGCGGACCCAGATCCAAGGTGTCATCAAAAAGGGGGCATTTGAGTTGGGCCTTAGAGCTGTACCTTTCACTGGATGGACACTGTCCTCCTGGCCAGTTTTATGTCAACTCGACACAAGCTAAAGTCACTCAAGAGGAGGGACCCTCAATTGAGAAAAATGCCTTCACAAGCTCAGGCTACAGGCAGGCAAACCTGTAGGGCATTTTTCTTAATTAGTGATTAATGAGGGAAGGCCCATCCTATTGTGGGTAGTGACACCCCTGAGCTGGATTTCCTGGCTTCTATAAGAACGCAGGTGGAGGAATCCTGGGGAGAAAGCCCTAAGCAACACTCCTCCGTGGCCTCTGCATCGGCTCCTGCCTGCAGAGTTGGATTTCCTACCTTGGCTTCCCTCAGTGGACTATGAATCAAGATATATAAGCCAAATAAACTCTTTCCTCCCCAAGTTGCTTTTGGCCATGGTCTTCCATCACAGGAATAGTGACTCTAACTAAGACAGAAATGGAAAGAAAATGCCAGAGCAGAGAACAGCCTCGCCACATTGATGAACCAAGGCTGGGATGTCAAGAGCGTGCAAGTGAAGGCTATCTGCACAGGTGGGCACAATTGGGAGGGTGTGGGAACCCCTAGAACCCCTAGAAAGATCTAGCCATGAAAATGAAGACGGAATATCCCACAGGTCAGAGTTGGCCACAGTCGAGTTAGTAGGCCTGAGTGTCAGCAGGCAGAAACCTGTCACCTCTGAGGATGCTGCCTTCGGGACACTGGGGAGGCTCTCCACCTCTGTCCCCAGGTCACTTCCCTTGTTTCCTCAGGTGCTTGAAAGCCATGGGGAACACAAGGAACTCAGAGGGTGGAGCCTTGTTGGTCCGTGGGTTGGAAAGAGAAATTTGTTTCATAACAACATGCTGTGGATAATATTGCTAACATTTATTTACGTATTTCTTTTCATTTAGCGTATATGCTAGAGGAGAGAGAGAGAGAGAGAGAGAGAGATTGGATGGCAACTTCAATTGTCAGCCTAGCTTTCTACTTTGAGACTTAAGTCCCTCATCATTCACCACAACATATGCCAGGCTAGCTGGCCTACAAACTTCTAGACTCTCATCTCTGCCCCCCATCTTCCTAGAGGAGTCCATGGTTAGGGTAGGACCACTCAGGATAGGAGAGGGGTTCCCTGGGGAGCAAGGGAGCAGACTTAGATCCCTCTGGAGCCTCCCCTACCCAGCCCATGGGACACGAGAAATCCCAGAGTCACCTCTGAGGTACATGACCCCATGGCAGAGAGCAATGGGGACTGGACATGACCCAAATCTGTGTCTCCAAAAGAGCTGAGTCTCCGGCAGGCAAGGCCCACTCCCCATGTGGGAGTCTCTTGATTCCTTCTTAATGAAAAACACATTTCTTCCGAGCTGAAATTATATTGTCAGCAGTTAATTATCACTTGTTAAACAAGCACGCACCCGGATTGTGGGTTTTAATTCCCATGAAGGTTTGCAAAAAGCCTCCTTTCTGATATCTGTGAGGGCTCTCACAGAAAGAGGCTCCTTGCTGAAAGCAGAGCTGTTTCAATGCAGATTTTTTAAAATAAACAGGTTTCCTTGGCATCAGCTCAGGCTCCTCCCCACTGACAGGAAAGCACTCAATCCAGTTAAAGCTCAGAAAATGGGGTCAGGGCGCTGGCTGCGTGCTTCCTTGACAAAGTTAAGGGGCCTGAGTCTGGGCAGGGGCAGGGACCCTGGCAGTCATGCTCATCCCTCTCTTGGGTTTCATTTAAGTTCTCTCCATGTCTGTAGCTAGTGGCCTCTGCTATTCACCCTTCTGATGTGGCCCTCCCCCTGTCTTCACATCCCACATCCTTGAGTCAGAGGCCAGGGAAAGTGATGGGCCCGACAGACCTGGACTCAAATTCTGTTCAGCCACTGACTGACTCACTGGTCCCCTGGGCACATCCTTAACCTCATGTATCCACATCTGTCACCAGGGCCAACTCCTGCCTTGCACAGCTGATGCATATGAAGCAGAGAAGCTTGGGTGGCTGTTAGTATTCTGAAACAACCTGCTTCTGGGTTACCTAGCAACTTATGACATCATCTTGTATCTCCCAGCCAGGTGGCTACACCTGGGGGCATGGTTAGTGATTACCTGACCCTTAAAAGGGACAACCCAACCCGTGGTTGCTCTCTTGGCCTCTTTCTCTCTCTCTATCGGGGCACCTGCCCCCTTTTCCTCCTCTTCTCTCTCTCTTCCCCCCATCATAGCCTGCTCTCCCTCTCTTCTATCCACCTTAGTAAACCTCTTTCATAGAAGACCTGTTGTAAGCCTCATCTTATTTCTAAATTAATACTAACAGCGGCGAGATTACAGGACAGATTCTGCAGGAAAGCTGGCTGTCATTATGAACAGCAGTGGTACAAGTGGTCACAGTTTTCAGACTGTCCCCTGATCAGACAGAGATTTCCTTACTGGGGTCAGGGATGGAAAAAAAGTCATGCGTGTCTATGAGACCCTTACTAGTTGCTGGGAAAATGCTGACTCGCTTTCTAGCTGTATCTTGATATTGTCATTTGGATGTGGGTTGCTATCCCCACCCCACCCCACCCCCACTCCCACCAGGCACACTCATTAAAGCCTTGCTCCCCGGGACATAGTACCATGAGGCACTTGAACCTTTAAGACGTGGAACCTGGTGGCAAGCCCTAGGATCACTGGAGACTTGAAAGAGGTAAAGGGAGGGCAGATATATAAAGCAAGCCTGGCCTCTTCCGTCTCCCTCTCCCCACCATCTGTCCAGGTGTGACATTTCCTCCCTCAAAGGTTCCACCATCTGCCGAGGACCTCACCAAAAGATGCACCTGATCTTTCGGCCTCCCAACCAGCCAAATAAAACTCTTTCTGGGGCATAAAGATCTCTCAGTGGGTAAAAGCACTTGGCACCAAGCCTAACAACCTGAGTTTGACCCCCCAGGACCCACAGTAGAAGGAGATAACCAACTCTTTTCTCTTCCTACGTAGCCTATGTCAGGCTGTGGTGGCATTTCCTAGGAGGGGATGGGGAGAATTCATGAGCGGCTGTGACTTAATAGCAAGGCATCAGCTTAGAACAAACAGCACTGCTAACAGTGTGGGATCCAGGACAAGACTGGAAACTGGTGAGGAGCTAGAAGGGAAAGCACGGTGTGAGGTGAGCCCTGCATCAGCCCCTGTTGGCCAAACCACCCACCCTTCCCTCCATCTCTAGAAAGTCTTAGCTGCCAACACCCGTTTGCCAGTTGAGAAATGGCTTCTTTGCCCCCTGTAAGTGGAGACTCACTGTCAGCCCTACCTCATCTCTCTGAAGGGCTTCACAAAATCACGTTGCCAGGAAAGCACTGTCTCCCGATTACACAGAAAGATGGAGAGCAAAATGATGGTGCTGAGGAGGCAAGCAGAAGAGAGGAGGCTCCGGGGAAATTACCAGGGCCAGGCATTCAGTTGCCACTTAGCTCACAGTCCATTCGCTTCCTAATGGGCCCTTCTCACTGGTTCCTGCAAGTGTGTGGGGAGGACAGCCAGGGCTTATTACCTCTCTGTCTAGCTCCGTGGCCCTAACCCCACAAGACTCCCGTCCAGGAAAATGAGGCCATCGACAGAAAAATCAGAGCATTTGTGGTAAAACCAGCCATGCACAGAAGAATCTTCTGCTCTGCCTGTGGACAGAGGGCAGGGACAAATTGGCCCCAAGAGAAGGAGGAATGAGGTAGAGCAGTCAGGGTGACTTTTGTCCTTAGTGAGAGCCGGATTGTGGGGACCACTGTTGACCATCCCTGGCTGTTCATCCTGCAGCCCCATCCTGATGAACTACCCACTCTGCCCATCCCCCATTCCTGTCTCTGTTACCCACTCCCTTCCACAGGGACCTCTTCCTTTCCTCTTCTAGTCTCTACAGGCCTGGGACAGATAGAAGTCCCTAATGAATGAATTGAGGGGGTTAAGGGGAGGAGGGAGAGGGAGGAAGGTGAGGGAGGACAAGAAGGTGGGCCTACAGATAAGAGGGGTAGAGATCACAGGACAGCACTGGAGTCAGCAGATGGTGCCTGGGACCTAGGAACAGAGAAACCTGTAGCCTAGGTCTCATTAGAGTCAATCTGGCTGTTGAAGGGGAAGAAGACAGAACCCGGGTTGGGGCAGGGTAGGGGGAAGGGCAGTCAGCCGGCCAGAAGGCCATATAGTCCAAGCATGAGGATGGTGGGAACAGGCCAGGAGCCTGCAGAGCCTGAGAGGAGAACAGATCTGAGTTTATGCTGTGGTAAGGAGGACGGTGCCCTTCCCAGGTAGCTGGCATTTGTGTTTAAAGGCTCCTGTGATTTTGCTCTCTCCTAGAAGACTGTAAAATGAAAGTCACAGCAATGTTGCTTAGGAAACATAAACAACGGTACATCCAAGCTTTAACACTAGGAATTAGAGTGTGGGCCAGTGTGCAATTCAGGAGACAGGAGCAGATTAAAGTAAAGTTCGGGGTCTGGTGCCCAGAGTTCGAATCTGCACACATAGAGGATGTAGCTGGGGTCACTGGAATCCAATTCTCCTTCAGGCACACAGGACACACACCTCCTCAGCCTTCATCTCAGGGGTGGTCACTGAAGTGGAGTGTCCCCTCAGGTGGGAACACCTGGCAGCCAGACTCAGCTGAGGGCTTCTGCCCCCTCCTCCATAGCAGACTGCAGACTCTCGTGCTAAGATGGGGTACCTCCAACAGAGAGATTCCCTGTGTCTGTGAGGAGCTAGTCCTTCCCTGCTAACCTCACAGATGTGCAACAAGACCAGCAAGTAACCCTGTTTCTAGAGAGGCCATTGCCTCTGCCCATCTTACCCTAATGCTCTCTCTGCCAGGTTCTGAATTTGTGCCCTACCCCCTACCTCAACTTCCTGCCAGGTGTCCAAGCCAATTTGCCTAACACAGTCCCCACCCTGGGGCTAATCTGGAGCCACTCAAACAGACCTGTCCCCTCCTCCTACAGGAACCCAGCACCTCGCCATCTCCAGGAGTGCACAGCCCACCTCCTGAGCATTCTGACAGGAGAGCAATGCCCGTGATTTGCACACAGCCTGCATGTTCCGACTGTTTTACAAGAAGTGTACGTCCCTCACATAAAATGAAGTCTTGGGGTGACTAACGACAAGGAGCCCCTCGCTGGCCAGCCTTGCTCCCCGTGGACTGCACTGGGCACTGCCTGCCTCCTCCTCATTGGCTCCTGGGACGCTCGGCCTCTGTCCCGCCCCATTAGCTCTTTGTTATAGATTGCTTCTTCTCTAATTGTCTGCCCTGCGTAATTTAGCACAGCCGTGCTGTGTCTGCTCCCAAATGCGTAATTTAGTTAGTGTCTTTGGCCTCAGTTTCTTGGTCTCTAAGTGAGATGGTGGCAGAAAGGGAGGCTTCAGAGGCCCTGTCCATGCAGTGCCTTCCTCAGGCGGAAATAGTAAATGCTGGCCCTGGGTGGGCTCTCTTGGGTGCAAGCCTC
This sequence comes from Pachyuromys duprasi, assembly GCA_028658305.1. Taxonomy (NCBI): domain Eukaryota; kingdom Metazoa; phylum Chordata; class Mammalia; order Rodentia; family Muridae; genus Pachyuromys; species Pachyuromys duprasi. Next base: position 105,032,475 of record CM053763.1, read on the forward strand.
CTGCTTAAGCACCTCACACACCTTACCTCAACAGAGAGCAGGTACTGTGGCTGCCCACCCTCCCGCTGTGTTAGACAAAGATGCCTTACTCCAGAGAGGTATAGATACTCATTCAAGGTGACACATCAGAAATGGTGGCCTTGAACCCGGGCAGCATGTTCCCAAGTCCTTGCTCATTTTGCTCAGCCCAGAGTCAGGCTTCCATTGTGCCTGGACCTTGTGCTGGGAGCAAGATGCTTAAAGACAGGGTGTGACATTTACTCAGAACAGGAGAGTAATAGCAATGGCGACTGCCAGTTGGCCCGTCCCCATGAGCCCACGGCTCACTGTGTCGGACATCTCAGCTGCATACTGCAAAGAATGTGACATCTCAGTGTGACATGAGAGGACCAGGAACATGGAGGGGTCTGGGGTTTGCCTGCCACCACGGAAGTGCCAGCCGAACTCAGGAATCTGCCTCTAGCTGCTGCACGTTATCAAATCCTTGGCACAATCTGCTGTAAGTCGTTGTTACAATTTCCATTTCACAAACGGGAAAACGGATGAGGCTCCAAAGTTGAGGAACTCACCAGAAGTGTTAGCGTGGGCTGCAAACCACAGGCATCCAAAGTTTTACTCTAACCAATGAGTGTCACTTCCTCTGGCCCTGTGGCCAAGAAGCCAATTACAGGAATGAAGACTCTGCGTTAGGGCCTGGGATCAAAATGTAGCCTCACTTTGCAAGACGGGTCCATGGGATGGCCATTTGGATGTTGTCCTGGGGACTCACTGTAGGGTAGGTGGGTTGGTGGGCCAGAATTCAAATAGCCTGGTGGCTTGAGAGGAACAGTGCCCCTAGCCACAGACACCCAGAAACAGCCATTTTGCAAGGGTGACTAACGCTGCCCACTAGCTAGAGACCTGTCAGGCCCAGTGTGGCATAGGGTGGGAAAAGGGCAGCTGTGGTCTCCCTAGTTCACTGTCAGCTCTGAATTAGTCAGACTTATGTTACGGCCCCACATGACCCACTTAATTCTCACAGTCATGGCCTGATAATGTTGTGTGACAGCCATAAAGCCCAGTTTCAACTGGGTCCTGGCACAGCTGAGGATCTGTAGATGTGGACACAGAAAGAAGTGGGCTGGGGACTGGTGGTGAATGCTGGGGACAAGCCTGTGTTCACTGGAGGCTACACTCACTGAGGAGCTGGGACAGGCCGAGCAGAGCTGGGTAAGGAAGACGTGATACCACTGGAGTGGCTATGGGGGAGCTGAAAGTCCTGCTTTAAGTGACCAGGGGAAAGGCCTCTAAGCAGGAGGCTAGGCTTGTGAGACAGACACTTCTGGATCCTCAGGACTTGAACATCGCAGGCCTGGGGCAGCTGGTAGCAACTTGGCACAGAGGTGCAGGGGTGTGGGACAGGGCAGGGAGAGGTCTGGACTTAGGTCTGCTGCTGTGAGCTATTGGTCTCTTTGGGTGCTTCAGTGCAAAGGGGACACTGGCGGCATCCTTCCAGAAGCAGGGGACAAAAATATAGCATTTATTGGCATATTATATGCCAATAAATATATATAAATAAATATATAAAAATATATAAATATAAATAAATATATGCTATATATGTGTATATATGTATATACACACACACATATATACATATATACACACACACAATATGCTGTGTGTGTGTTTCTGTGTGTGCAAGGTATCAGTATAGGATGTTACTGTAAGGGACAGATCTAGGGTGATACGCACAGCCCTGATATTCTCAGAGGGTTGTAACCAATTTGATGGTAGTCCTATCCCGACAAAGCTCACTCGTTTTATCCCAGCTCTGCCTCCAGCTTAGACCCTGCCCTGGCTCAGTCAACATATAGTAAATCCTGCTAAACGGATAGGCAAATGAATGGGGACCAACCGTGAGGAACTTCAGTGGCACTGGTGGATGTTGTCTTGATTATACACACTGGGGACCCTGTGACTCAGTTTCTCCAGTGTGTTGCCTCAGGGCACGTGGGATTGGTGGTGAGATGGCTCAGGCTCAGCATTAAAAAGCTCTTCAGAGATCACTTTTCTGTCTCTACACTGTCCATCACTGTTGTTTCCAGACTGTTCTGTCTCCATGCTATTCCATCTGCCCTCCACCCAGAAAGTCTGCAAAGAAGTGGTGATGTGCCCAACTGCCAGCCTGGGTCTGTCCTCCCTCCCTTAGTCTGCCTCTTCATTCTACACAGCTGTCACAGAAGCCCAGAGCGAGCAAATTACAAACAATAGCAGCACGTGGGGCTTGGGATCTGAAGGCCACAAGTCCAAGTTGGAGGGCTGTGTTTGAGAAGAGCTTATTGCTTCATCATGGCTACCCTGCCTTTAGAACCTGTCCTAATCCGCTTGTGAAAAGGCGGAGTCTGGTGACCTAACCCCCACCCACTCGACCCCGCCTCTCTATACCTGGAGTGTGGGATTGAGTTTCTAACCACAACAGTCACTTGGTCAGCGGGGTCTTTGCCAGCCTGCCCTGTGCCCCCTTCTGCCATTCTCTCTGCTCTCTGAAAGGTTGCTGGCGTCCTTCACTGCTTGGCATTTACAGGCTTGTTATATGTCCGCTTGCTTGACACAAACCAACGCCATTTGAGATGAGGAGACTTCAGCTGAGAAAGTGCCCTCAGGCGTGTGGGCAAGCCTGTGGTGCATTTTCTTGATTGATGTGGGACGGCCCAGCCTACTGTGACTGGTGCCAACCCTGGGCTGATAGTCTTGGGTGCAATAAGAAAACAGCAAGCCCTGGGGAGCAAGCCAGGGAGCAGCATTCCTCCTTGGCCTCTGCTTCAGCTCCTGCCTTCGGGTTCCTGCCTTGAATTTTTCCCTTAATGATAGGCTTTTGCCTAGGAGTGTACAGCTTACACAGTGATACTCAGCTGGCTAGTAGACTGACTAATGGGCCAATGGGCTGCAGCTTTCTTGTTCACAAAGTGGGGGTGTGGCTCTCCATGGCCTCTCCTATCCTTCCCAATGACTCAACAGCCTTTCCAGGAAGCTGAGAGGGACAGGCAGGCTGGGAAGGGCAGCAATTGGCACTGGTCTGTGGGGGGTAGAAACAACAGCAGCTGAAGCCCCCACCAGCGCTCCCATTACCGTGAGAGTAAGGAGTCTCCATGCAGCTACGGAGCTATGGTTCGTCTGTAGGTGTGGATCATGAGAAGTGGGTTTTTACACATTATGACCCATCTATGACCGTATGTATTCACTACTGATGACTGTATGTATTCACGGTCCTGAGGAGGAAGGGAGAGGCATCCCCATGTCACCGGCAGGTTCCTGAGCTCTTGGAGTCAGAGACAGAGGACAGGTTTGAGAGACCAGCTCAGTCAACCAGCTTGGATGCAGATGTTAATCTTTAGGATGGGGACAGCTTCCCCAGGCACCTACATGACCCAGCTTTACACAGGGCCCTGCAGACAGACAGAGCACAGCAATACAATCTGACCACTACTTTCCCTCAGTGAACCAAGGGTCACCTCCTTGAGCCTCAGCTTCCTTAGGAATCACATGATCTTAGTGGGAGGTGGGAGGAAGCAGAGATTTAGAATGAGGCTCTGTGTCGTCCCTGGGCTTGGCCGTCAGCCCAGGCCCCACACGTACAGGACACTCATCAGCCAACACTGAGATGAGGTGGTGGTGTGTAGCTGTCCCTTTTACAAGCTGACTCTGAGCTCAGGCTGCAGCAGCAGATGTACACCTGTGTGCTCCTGATCTGGGGACAATCCATACCAGCTGCTCCATCTCCTTCTCCAAAGATCACTTATCGAGGCCCCTGTAGCCTGGACCTGCCCTCAAGGGTGTTGAGAGGGAAATCTGACCACAGAAGAGAGATTCTTTCAAAAAGCATTTTCTTCCTAAAGGACTGGGTGCAGAATAAAAGAATCCTTTGCTGATCCACTGCTCCTCTCTTGCCTGGCAGATGCCTCCCGACTACCCCTGGGTACACACAGATATGGACACTGGCAGTCTCTTCTAAGCCTAGAGGATATAGGTCATCCACCAAGGGACACAGGCTGCAGAGTCAGGGATGTGTATGTGTCTCCAAAGTGCAAAGGCAGGGGGAGGAGGGACAGGATTGTCGGTTCAGATCCCAGAGATTTGGGGGAAGGGAGCAAACTTTCAGACAAAAAGCAGAAGGAACAAAGAGGAAGCAAGGATGTGCCAGGGAGATTAATTCACCACTCAGACATGAAAGAAATATGTTCAATTATTTTTTATTGCATTTCATTTTAATGTACATGTCGTACTTAGCTGCCTGCAAGCCTCAGATTACCCAGAGAGAAAGCATAATGAAAAACAAGAGAATTAAAAACACAGACAAAAAAAAAACGCTTCTGAAATTGGAATTGAGGAGAGAGAGAGGCAGAAGCCAGATTAGAGACAAAAGAGGCCGCTTGGCATGGAGGCCCACTCAGCACTGATGCCAGGTGCCTAAGGCCAAGCAGCCTAGGGTACCCTACCTTAGCTGGAATAGTCAAAGGGAGCCAGGGGCATGCGGTTGCAAGCTGCGGTCATGAACTTGCCCCAACAGACTGTGTGACTCACAGCAGCTTCTCGGGTCTCTCATTCTCCAGGGAAGACTCGAGATTCCTGGGAGAATAATGCTTGGGCAGGAGGCTCTTTTTGTTTAAGCGTGTGTTTGAGACTACTTGTGCAGGAGTTCCTGTGATGTGGGAGGTGAGGCACCTGTATCAAAGTGTTGGCAGAAGGCGGCCTTGGAGAGTCAGTTCTCTGTTTCCACCTTTATGTGGGTTTCAAGCTCAGGTCTTCTGGCTTACTCTACAAGAGCCTTTACCTGCTGAGCCATCTCACTACCCTCACAGATTAGAAGAACATGAAATCTGAAGAGCAGGAGAAAACCGCACTGGACTCAGACACAGGAGAGCTCAAAGCCATCGCCAATGAGGTCAGCTTTCCAACCTAGAGAGCTCTCCAAGGACTCCGGTGTGGAAGGGAAGGTGACGAGTCAGGACCCTAAAAAGGGGCAGAGAAGCAGGGAGCAATGAGACTGGTACCTTCAGTTGCTCTTCTGGCACATTCTGTCTCACTCAAAAGCCCGCCGTCCCACACCCATCAATGTCCCTCTCATGAGAGACCAGGAATTTCTTCCCATTGCAGCATGATAGGCTATGGAGGATGAGAAGCAGGTGCTTGGCTCCTCCCACCCCAACCCCATCCCGAGGCAGCAGCACCCATTTTCAAGAAGCAAAGCGGACATGGAGGACACAAGCCCTTACGCATTTATCCAGACCCATCAAGTACGGGACTCTCAGAGTGAACCGGAATGCCAGCTCTGAACTCTGGGAAGCGGAGCTGGTGCTGTGTGGGCTGAGCCCATGACCAAGTCACTAAGGTGGGGGTTGGTAATCTGGAAGGCTCTTTTCCTAAGATAAGAGAAAGTCCAGGGAATTCTGTGCCTTCTACTAAGTTTTGTTATAAAAGAAGAAAAACTGCCCTAAATGACAAAAAGAATTTTTAAAGAACTGAGAAAATGAGTTGGGCACGGTTGCACACACTTTTAATCCCAGCACTTGGGAGGCAGAGGCAGGCAGATCTCTATAAACTCAAAACCAGCCTGGTCTACACAGAAAGTTCCAGGCCAGCTAGAGATACACAGTGAGACCCTATCTCAAAAAGGCAGGGTGGGGTATGTGTGTTGAATGTATCTTAAAACTTAGAAGTATGTTTACTGTGTTCCTGTTTGTGTGTGTGTGTGTGTGTGTGTGTGTGTGTGTGTGTGCGGGCACATGCACACGTTGCATACAAGCCTGCACATACGCATGTGTACCACATGCATGCAATACCTAAGGAGGACAAAAGGGGGCATCAGATTCCTTAGAACTAGCTACAGCTATGAGCTGTAAGGAACTTAAGACCTTGGCAAGAGCGTTGTACACACTTAACACTGAACAGGTCACTCAAGCCCCTGGTTTCATGTTTGTCTTCCACACAAATCTACTGCTGTCCGTGGACCTTGAAACTCATAGTGTCTGAGACCAGAGGAGATACTACATCATTCATGACATCACTTGGGCAGTCATTTTTGTTTTTCTTCTTACATTGGCTTTTTAGGTTTTCACATAAATCACTGACTTTCAGAAAACAACGTAAGGAAAATGTCTTCCTGATCTTGAGACAGACAAAAATAGACTGGAAATCAGAATTCAAATCTATCAAGGGAAAACCTGATAAACTGGGCTTTGTTCAACTCAAATGGCTCTAGACTTGATGGGTGAGGGTGAGAGAGCTATTTGACAAAAGAACTTCCACAGATGGCAGATGCTTCTGGAGGGACGTTCAGCATGATTGGCCACTAGAGACATGCAACCAAAACCAGAGCGGGGGAGTTCAGCAGATAATGCACTAGTTTCATGTGTGTGAGGGCCAGAGTTCAAATCCCCAGGACCCACACAGAGGCTGAGTGCACAGGATGGCCCTCCTGCAATTCCAGGGGCAGAGACAGGTGATCTCTGGGCTAGCTGGCTACCTAGAACAGCTCTCCCAAAGAAGCTCCAGGATTAGCAAGAGGCCCTGCCTCAGCATACAAGGTGGAGGGTGATTAAAAGAAAAAAAAAAACACCAGATGCCAACCTCAGGCCTCTAGACGCATGCCCACAGGCATATATATGTGTGCTCATATACACATACCAACTCACATGGGCTTAACATGAACCAAATTCTGGGTTCCATCCCCAGCACCACAGAAAACTAGGCAAGCTGGTGCATGCCTGTAATCCCAGCCCTTGGGAAGAGGAGGACAGAGGCAGGAGCATCAGAAGTTCCAGGTCATCTTTTCCTTGGCTGTGAATCAAAGTTCAAGGCCATCCTAAGCTGCAGGCCTTGCCTCTAATAAATAAATAAATAAACTTGCCTTTACCCAGTGAAGTGCCAGCACACAGCTGTTAGGGCAGCTGCAAATACCAAGCTTTGCAAAGAAGCAGGTCAGCCAGAATTTTTGCCCAAAGCTATTAGTGGGGCAAAATGGCACAGCCACTCTGAGCAAAGGGTTGCCAGGTCTATAGAAAGTTAAATAAGCATACATGTAGTCCATGACCCAGAATTCCCACATTGAAGACAGACTAATGCAAAATTATCACAAGGCCTTCCAACACCTCCTTTTGTTATTGATGAAATGGCTAGAGAAGTCACTGCATATTTGGCAGACTTGAATGTTTATGAACTCGACCTGAACTGGCATTGTGCCTCAAAACAGCTGAATATATGTACTTCTCAAGTGAGTACAGAATAGTTTCTGGTATTGACCAGGACCCCAGGCTCAATAGCTGTAAATGATTCAAGTCATACAAATTCTATCCTCTGACCTCAGTGAGAGTAAAACTCGATAATAGAAGATATCTGGGAAAGTTCGGGGATATTTAGAAGCTAAATAAGATTGTTGCAAATAACCCATGGGTCAAAGAAGAAATCAGTATTTTAAAGTATTCTGAAATGAGCAATGCAGAAAACAATGTGAAGACTTGTAAGATGCTACAGATGCTAAGTTTTTAAAACAAGCAAGGGTTCAAGTTAGCCACTTCAGGTTCTCGGCTGGCTTTCTCCTGCTGTCACAAAACACCCGGGACAAATGACTCAAAGGTGAAAAGAGTTACTTTGGCCAGAGTTTCAGAGTTTTCTATGTAGGGTCTCTGGACCCATTGTTTTGGGCCCGTGATGGCAGCAGTCACGGAAAGGTGTGTGACAGAGGGGGCTTGTTCACTTCACAAGAACCAGGAAGCAAAAGGAAGGATAGAAAAGGGGCAAGAGGGTAGTAACCCTTCAAGGGCAAGCGCCCAGTGACCTGGCTTCCTCCCACTGGGTTCTAACTCCTAGAGGCCCCATCATTTTATAATAATGCCCCTGGCTGATAACTGTCCTTCACCCTGTGGGCATTTGGGGGACGTTTCTACTCCAAATGTTGACATTCTCATAGTAAGAAATAAGGAGAGGAGCCTGGAGAGATAGATGGCTTAGTCATGAAGAGCACTGGCTGTGCAATCAAGAAGACTGGAATTATTAGGCACCCACGTAAGAAGTTAGTTGTCCTATGCTTGGTGATAACCTCAGCTTTAGGAGAGAGGGTTGGAGACTGGAGCAACTCTGGGGCTTGCTGTTTTCCAGCCTCAAGTTCAGGAAGAGATCCCATCTCAAAGGAAAAGGGAGAGAGTGATAGAAGACAACGGACACCATCTTCTGGCCTCTATGCAAGCACCTACATACAAGAGAGCACACACCACATAGATACACAGACACATATAATCATACACACCCACCACATATACACCACACACACACAAATACACAACACACACACACCATAGACACACACCCAAACATATACACATAAACACACATGCACATACATATACACATACATCACACACACAAACCACACATACATACATACACCACACACACACAACACACATACACACACAAATATACTCACACAGATGCACAGTAAATAAATAAATAAACCTTTAAAAAAAAGACATTAGAAGAAAATTGACCAATTCAATGAAATGTTGGTAGAGAAGAATGGAAAATCAAGGAAAAAACCTGAAATCTATAAAATAGAAATCAGAAAGCCAATAAGGAAATCAATAGAGCCAAAGTTAGTTCTTTAAGAAAGTTAACAAAGTTGATAAAACTTTGGGCAGATGGTTTGGGAATAAAATAGAAAGAGAAAGGTTAAAAATGACTAGTTTCAGATGGAGAAGTGTAGAGCATTCAGAGTCTGAATACACACACGCGGAGGGGATACAGCCGTGGGTTTTGTGGCAGCAAGTGGGCGACTCAGGTGAAATGAGAGACCTCCCCCCAAATACGCAAACTACAGAAGAGAATATCAAACAGAAGAGTCATTTCATTGTTTGTTGAAACAAGGGCCCTCTGTGAAGCCTTGGCAATCCTGGAACTCACTATGTAGAGGAGGCTGGTCTTACCTTAAAACAAACAAACAAAAACAACAAAACTTAATGAGCTCCAAGCTCTCACACCCAAACACACTTACCAACACCATCCCCAGAGCATCCTGTCCCCAAAGATTAGCTTAAGAACTTCACTAACAGATTCAAGGAGATCGTATACAAGGTTACAGAGAGCAGGAGAACACGTCCACCCCCCACCCTGCACACCAGATCAGACACAGGCATGACGAGAAGGAAACACACAAGAAATATTCCTCACGATTGCAGAAGCAGGAATTTCATAATGGACACTTAACTTACTTCCCAAAAGCACATCATGAGTGAGTTGGATTTATCCATATCACCATATTAAGGAGCTGGAAAAGGAAAACAGTGCGACCATCAAAATAGGTGCCAGTTATTTAAATAACATCTAATATGAATTCATTATCCGTAACTAGAAGCTTCCCTGCTCAGCTGCAGAGTAAGCACGTACCACATTCTTGGTAAGAAAATAAAGTCAAGAAGTCAAGACAGATGTTGGCTCTCACAGTGGCTGTTCATAGACACCCCAGAGGTCCCAGCCAAAGCATGGCGGCAAGAAAAAGAAATAAGGGAGACCATATTAGAAAGGAAAAAGTGACGTACATCAATGTCAGGTTGCCTACGTAGACAACCTAACAGACTCTACAGAAAGAGAGACTGGTTGTGAGGTGTACGATCAATACTGAATACCAATAAAAACCAGAAACAAAGATTTAAAATACTACCTATACTAGCATAAAAAATTAAATACATAAGGATAAACTTGGCAAAGGATCTGTTAAGCCTGAACTCTAAACCTCTATGCAGTGGGGCTCAAAGGACCTAAAGAAACAGGGACTTAAACAGAGAAGCATCTTATTTCCAATCTGCGAGCCTGTCAGCCTTCCCCTAACTGTCAGATGAAATGCAATCTCAAGCCAAGGGCTCTGTCTTCAAATTTGATAAAGTGTTTCTAGAAGCCATGAGGAAATGCAGAGAACCTCAAATGGCCAAAAGGGAGGAAAAGCCTAGATGGCGAACGCTGTCTCATTCAAGGATTCTCTATACAGCTTTGTAAGAGAGATGGTGTGGGGTTGAGAAGAGTAGAAAACTGATCAGCATAACTGGAGAGCCTAGATGTAGACACACAAGCATACACAGACATAGACACATAGACACACACAGACGTACACACACAGACACACACACACACATACTCATACAAACATACATACACGTACTCACACACAGAGATAAACACACAGGCGCACACAGAGAATGCTGATTTTGACAAAGGTATGAAGGAGATTCAGAAAGACCTAGAATCTCCCACATTTTTGCCAAAGCAACTGGATTTCCCACATGAAGAACAGCTCTCTCTCTCTCTCTCTCTCTCTCTCTCTCTGCTCCACACACCATGTACAGAATTTAACTCAAAATCCACAAAAGAACAAATTCAGAACCTAAAGGCTGTAGAGCTTGTAGAAACTAGTCAAACTCTTGTAAGAAGAAAGCATGACGGAATCTATTTTTGACTTGGAGCTGGGCAATGCCATAGCTGTGAACCAAAAGCATGTGGAGAAGGACAGAGATGAGCTAGACTTCATCAAAATGAAAAACCCATCTGTGAAAAAAAAAAGCCAGAGTGGGAGAAAATATTTGCCAATCATATGTTTAATAAGGGGCACACACAATAGATAACAGTTCTGAACGTCAATAGCAAGAAAAACATCAGTTTAATTAAAAACTTAACCATGACTTGAACAGAAACTTCGGCAAGGAAAAAAAGAAAGATGTAAGGTTGGAAAATAAACAAAGATGATCAGTGTCCCCGGACATCAGGGAAGGGTGTGTCACAATGAAGAACACAGAGACTTACACACAGGTGCCCCATTGTGGACTGCTCTGGAAGACAGCATGAGAACTTCTTAAACACTATGCACCCACCTTTCACTGGGTCCATTCATCGATCTGTGTAACCTTTGTTTAAAACACAAGGAAATGCATGTGTGGGCAAAGGGTTGTGCCCAAAGCTCACAACAGTTTGATTTGTAACAGCCAGACTGAAAAAAAAAAAAGCCTTTACATGTCCTCAGAGGTGGGAATGGAGAGCCAACTTGCTATGTTTCTGTTCAATGGAGCACAATTTCATGCTAAAAAAATCAGCACCCTTGGCCTTGAAATGGCTCAACAGTTATGACGTTTGCCACCACGTGCCCCAGCTTGAATTCAAGGCCCAGGAGCCACATGGCGGAAGGACAGAATCAATTCCTCAAAGTTGTCCTCTTTGTCCTTCACACTTGGGACCTGACATACAAGCGCCCACATACATATACACTTCCCATGTGTTCGGGCCTTCCAATGTGGTTCAGTACATTGAGGTTCTTGGCACAGAGGCTGACTGGTCCCCAGGACCCTCATGATGTAAAGAGAGAACCAACTCCCACAAGCGGTCCTCTGTCTTTCTCATGTGCACTGCGGTGCAGACATACAGAGGCATAGGCATGTGCCACGCACTAAATAAATAAATGTAAAAAAGTAAAGCCCCACGCTACTGCTACCCACAACACAGCTAAATTTAAGATGATTATGGGATGTGAAAGAAGCCAGACAGGAGCACATACTGTGGGATTCCCTTTATATAAAGTTTCAGAAAAATTAAATTTGATCTCTTGTGGAAGCAGACAGATGGGCAGAGGGGCAGGGTGGAGTGGGGTGCTGGGATTGCTCCGGGAGCGAGGAAGATTTGGGACAGTGGATTTGTTCGAGGTCTTGATGTGGGGATGGTTTGGTGGCTGTGCGTGCTTGTGTCAAACTCACCAGGCCACACATCTTAAAGAGAGTGGCTTACAGGATCTCTGCTCGACCCCAATAGCACTGCTAACTATACTAAAGCTGAAAGAAGGGGAGATCTCCGGATCCGAACTGCCTTCGACGGACCATTCCGTGGACACTGAACTCCTCCCCACCTTGGTTGGCGAGAATGGGGATGGCCTGCAACCATTGCTTGAGACAGACTGTGACTGTTTCCGGCCCCAGTTGCACAGGTGTGATGACGGAGCAGGACAGTGAACATGGGTGAGCATTCAGACGGATGGCAGGTAGGGAGGGCCATCGCCACCGTAGTGCGGGAGACTCGGGGACCTAGCAGCCAGCGGGTGACAAGTGTTCTCTTACTGCTCACTCATGTCCAATAATTTAATACAGTTTTGACATTTCTCCAGCTGAATGGCCTCCAGGGCTCCAGCCACATGCAGTCAGGTGAATAAAAGCCAGAGCAAAGGGCGTGGAGACGATGGCTTTCTGTCGCTTTGCAGCCAGCTCTGCCAGAGTCCGGCAGGCGCAAGAATGGACGGTGAGAGAGAAATGGAGGATCTCGGGAAATTGTTATGTCCCGTGAGTCACCTGTTGTCCCATTCGGCAGAAGGGGGCCAGGCTATGGCTGGGAGGCTCCTAAGGAACCCTAGAAAGGTAATATGCTCCATACTTCTAGACACCCCCTCAGCATGGGAGAGTGATACACACACACACACACACACACACACTGTGCCCCTTCCCTGTGGCATCCATCACTATCACCTCATTCAGGGATTTGCTGTGACAATCCTTAGAGTGTGGTGTTGCCTCAGCAAGGGGCGGGGCCTATTGTGGACTCAAGGATCCTGCAGCCTCTCACATCAGCCACAGTCATTGTGGGGCTGCCTCGTGGAGGAAATGAATCCTCCTCTCTCCATTCTCTCTACCCTTTCCTGCTCCCCTCACCCTTCCTCTCATAGAAGCAGGAGATACTTCCCACGGCTCCAGATGTGCCCTAGTCCCCGAGACAACACCAACCATGAAAGCCCTGGAGCTAAGGTGTAGGATAAGGGACAGGGCCCAGCCCTGGGTCTCCAGCCCTACTCTGAGGCCCAGGAGTGGCTCTCCTGGTGATCCTGTTCTGACTTGTTCCCACACAGAAGTCCCTACATGGTCAAGTGCTAATCCAGTGCCTGGAGGTCCCTACCAGCAGCAGCTGGGCCTCTCCATGGCTATCCACGGGCCTGTCCTCTCTTACTTGCCCTGAGGGGCTGCCACTCAAACAGCACAAGCATTAACACAGAAGCACCCGGTGAGTGGCAGCTGCGTGCCAGGCCTGTCTGTGCTCAGCGTGTCCGTACACGACCTCACAGAATCTTTAAACAGCCTCGGTGGGGATTCTACAGCGATTTGCTAGAAATCAATTGAGCCAACGGTCAATTCACCAAATGACCATTTTGCCATAAATCAATTTGCCCAATGATCTATTCCGTGTTCAGAGACAGAAACACTCGCCTGCCTGCTCCAGGTCTTGAAACCAGGCAGCTGGGGAGGGAGAGAGAGAGGAGGAGGAGGAGAGGGGAGGAGCGGTGGAGGAGGAGGGCAGAGGAGCAAGAATAATCAGGAGAGGGGAGGGATCAGCAGCAATGGCAGCAGCAGAAGCTCCAGGGAGTTAAAACATGGGGCCACAGAATCGGAGGGCCAGGACCTGGGGGTAGCAAGCCAGAGGGCTGTGATCTAGGTTTGGAGAACCAGAGGACAGGACCTGGGTCCCAGCGAACCTTGGCATGTCTCCAATTTGGTGTAATCTTCTCTGACCATCCTAAGATGGGGGATCTGAGGCTGAGACATCAGCTCATCAGCTCAAGATGGCCCAATCGGTAGGAAGGCACAGAGGATCAGGGCAGCCTACTTGTGACGGTAAAGGCAGGGAGTCTTTCATCCTTGGTGGCCACCGTCATGTCAGCATCCCCGGGGTAGCTGGAGCCTCCATGGATAGCACCTGTAGAGGGACTGAGTAGCCACACCTTGCCCAGGGCACCACAAAACACCCTACTTCCTCTGAACAAATCGGCTTGCTCCTACCACACAGAAGGGAGATTGTGTCTGTGTATCAGAGATGTAGAAATGAAAACTGTTGCTCAGGGTTCATGGCTCTCATCCTGGCCATCTGATGTCTCATGCCAGGGATGTCCCGAGGCTTGGCTGGCTGTGGTCCTTAAAGCCTGGGCGCTTCCACTGCCAGCTAAGACAGCTGCTTTCTCTCATCTTTCTTCTTCCTCTCTCATGCCTGCTTGCTGATCACGTGGTGAGTGAGAACAGAAAAACATCTTCGGAGAGGCGCTATCTCCTATTAATTAGGATTTACTTCCTTTGTTACAGAGCCGAAGAGATAAGGATGGCGCTGGCGATGATTCAGGTACCCTTCTCTGGAAAACAAGAATTTGTCAGGATGGTGGATTTGTCTTCGGGGAACTGTGCTGTGGGAGAGGAGTCTGCGTACTAGCGTTGGCCCCATCAGGTACGGCAGGCAGGGTGGAGGTACGGTTGCCAGGACAAGAGACGAGAAGCTGGGCTGCACGATGAATAAGGACACACCTCCATGGGTCTGGTCCGGCTGGCCTCTTCATGGCGAGGACAGGTTCTGGTCTGCCAACGGGAGAGACTCATTCTAAGCAGTTGTCAATCCATGCAGTCATTTGTCAGGCACACTCTATCAATGGTCACTAGCCTGTCCCAGCCAGTCCTGGGTGGTGTAGAGCAGCCATTACAGGGTTGGGCAGTAAGAAACAAAGAGCCGAAGTGGTTGGCTCCAGACAGAGCAGACCCTGGGCGTGGACCCTCCTGTGTGTGTTGCTGAGGGCTGGGGCACCTCTGTCTACTTACAAAATCCTTAGGCCATGATTCATTTTGTTCCACCTGTTCCCCACAGAGTGGGCTGTGATTGGATGTGTCCTATGCCTGTTCCCAGAAGAGTGGACTGTGATTGGCTGTATGAAGTGCGGCTTCGCCACAGACTGGGCTGTGATTGGTGTACCCTGCCGCTGAGGCATCACTTCTTCTTATCTGGCATCTTTTTCCAGGGCCATCCCCTGACCGTCCACCATCTTCTTAACCTGCTCCTCCTCCAGGAGAGCACCAGACAGGACTCTTCTCTCTCTCCCATTGATGAATGGTGGGGGCCCAAGGGGAGCCAGTGGCCTGTTGCATTACCGTATCTTTGGTGGCTGGCTCTGCTCTAAGGAGATTCATACCACTTGGCCAGGCTTACCCTGGGTTGGGGTTTTGGCCATGACTTTACACTGTCAGCTCCTTGTCATCAAGGAAGGACCAGAATATAAGTATGGGTGATCAGAGGAGGTCGGTATAGGCTCGGTGTCAGCAGAGCTGGCCAATAAGGGTACAGGTAATCCCGGATGTTGCTGACTTCCTGAAAGAATCCTGGTTACTATTCACAGGACAGTGAGGAGGGGTCTCTATGGCACATGACAGAGGCTCCAGAACTCAGGTGTCAATCCCGGGACGCTCATTCTCTGACCTGCTCTGTGTCTCAGGTTGTATCTTCCCATGACCCTGTAGGTTCTCAAAGCACCATCAAGATACTCAGGGGCTGAAATTCAAAAGTCCATCAAGGCATGTTTGATCCAGAGAGAAGCTGAGATTCTGGGGTGTCAAGGATGGGAGGCACAGAGGGTTCAGAAAAATCCTAGGAGCAAAGGAAGGTTCCAGACCTCCCTCTGTGTCAGCATCTCAGGAGTGGGCTAGAATGCTGATCTTGGGCTACACAGGGTCGTGGTCCTGGATTCCATCTCTTCTTTTCTGACTTCACCTAGTTTATTCCAGCTTTTCCCTTCAAGGGGTGACTCAGAAACCCCTCTCATTCTCCATTCAACCCTGGTTAGGCTGGGAGCATCTCTGGATCTTCCTAGGAAGCCTTGGCATGGACGTCTGTCTCTTAATTGCCTTTGGGGTTCATGTATGCACCCATAACCCCCCCCACACACACACACACATACACACAGGCATGCACACCTTCTTCTGACTGAGCTGTACTGCCCCAGGCTTCCCTTCCCTGCACATCCCTACTTCTGCCTGTGGGGCTCCTCAACACTGTTGCCTGCTGAGCTAAGTGAGGTTAATCTATCTCCAGGGATGCCCATGCCCACTCCTCATAGTGGTGAAATGGGCCCTGAATCCCCAGGGACTGAGCCCACGAGGCCAAGGCCTTAGCAGATGGGTGTCTAGCTGAGCGTATCTTTTCCCTGGGATATTAATTACGGTAAGAAAGGAGGGCACAGTCTGGATGCTGGTGGAAATTTCCTGGTGCATCTTGCTCAGACAAGAAACAGCAGGAGTACAGAGCAGCAGCCCCTCCTCCTCTTTCCTTGTCTGTTCTTCACAAGGATGAGCCTGCTTCTCCATGAGGCTTCCCATGCGCACGGTCTGACCCTCTGCATCTCCAGGGCTTGAAGGAGGGTTGGTCTGCAGGTCAGGTTCTGCTCCGTGTAACAGAAGTTGATTTCCCAGGAACAGGCAGGGAGGGGACCTGGGATGTTTGCAATAGGGCCCACATGGGATCCTCTAGTACTTCTTCATGACCCTCCGCCAACCTCAGTTCTGCATCAAGCAGCTCCCGAGCTGGCGTTCCGAAAGCACCTGCTGCTGTGAAGAAAACCAGAGTCCAGAGCTTACAGGCCTGGCCATAGAGGTAGGAGAAGCCATCTCCCTTGTCCATCTTGCAGCCTTCGAGGAAACACGTTTGCTGATCTGGGTTCATCTGTGGCAAGGCTCCGGTATTGGGAGCCGCAGGGGGTGGGGAGGGGCTCTAATCTCACAGAAGGGAAGCAGCGACTCCCAGGCTTCACAGACAAGTGCAAGTATGTGAAAGTCCAGGGCTCGGGGGCCCAAACCCAAGGGCAATGTCTCTCTCTCCACCTCTTTCCTGTGGGTCATGCCTCTGGGGCTTTAGCTGTGTGAACCCCTGGACAGCCCTGGCTCCCTCCACTGTGACGCTACTTAAAAAGGAAGCACCCATGGCCCCAAGGTGAGGTCTCAGGCAGCCTGGTGGAAGCTGGCATCCCGCTTCCAGGGATCTGAGCTCATGACCTACAGCTCTGTGTGGACGGTACCTGTGACAACAGAAGACAGATCAAACTATGTGGCCTCATTATGTTCCTGCCCGTGTTCTTCTTCAGGCCTGCCCAAACTGTGATGGCTGCTATAGTAACCAGACAAATGAGATGACAGACGGAGTCCCTGGACATGACCAACAGAGCATCTCAGCTCCCAGGGCCTGTGGGGTCCCCAGAGATTTGAAGAGAGAAACCAGAGCCCGATGGGCCTGACCTCCCAGGGGAAGAAGGATGTAGGGGGAAAGTTGGGGTTTGAGACACACTCCTCCCCAACTTGACGGACATTTACACACTGGTACTGTAACCCTTTGGATACAGGAGAATCCAGTTTACTATCCAGGACCCTGACAGCGGGCCCTCATTCCTCAACCTGTAATCTATTCTATACTAGTCCCAACTCACTTTAGGATCTCAGGTGCCCGTGGGAGAGGGGGAAATGTTCCCCACTTCCCAGCTGAACAAACTGAGCTCTTGGGAGCTGAGGTCATATGGCCACAGCCACATGGCAGACACAACCCAGCCTGATCATTGGGTTAAGTAGGCCCTGTTGTTCCCACACAACCTGGGTCTTATTTTTAGAATCTATGAGTCAGAGTTTAGTGAGAAGTCACTCCACACAGTGATTTGAGTAGGGGATGTAGCACGTCAGTGAGGAAGACAGCTTGAAAAGGGCCTGTTGCAAAGCTGGGGCTCAGCCTACAATGGCAGAGAAGCTGGCTGCTCCTGACGGAGCTGGTCTGCTGGTACCTCAGGGAGAAGACTTCTCCCCAGACACAGGCAAGAGGGATGGATGTTATCGCTGCTGAAGCTGGAAGTATCAGACCCATCACAGCGCAGGGACCTGGTCACCTGTTCCTAAATGAACTGTGAAGTCACCAAGAACTGTGCAGTCTCCGTACCACTGCGATTGGGTGCCTCAAATGAGAAAGGTACTTACTGTGGCGAGAAGTTAAAAAAAAACCTGTGTCCTCCACAGTGTCCCTTCAGCGCCCTCTAGTGACAGAGTTAGGCATCACTTCATGACTCAGAAGGTCCATCAAGGGAAGGGTTGGGATGGGGTTGGGAGCAGTCAGGCAACAATAATGGCTGCCTGTTCACCTGCAGTGTGTGGCTGCTTTTGTATATAGTCCGCGAGCTAGAAATATCCCGCCCCGCCCCCCCCCCCGCCTTCTTAATGATTGAAAGAAATTCAAGAGAAGTCGTCTTCCGTAATACATTAGTACTATATGAAATTCAGACCAGTCTTCATGAATGTGTTTTAGATGATGTCAATTAAAAACAAACAAACAAAAAGGCAAAAGCAGAAATGTGTGTTTTATATTCTGGGGTTTTCTTCCAAACACAAAGTCGACCCTAATATATTTAGTACCTACTTTCTACAGAAAACATAAGTCCCCCTCCAAGACACCAGGGTCTTCGCTTCCTCAGTCAACTCTCATTGGTCCAGCCGCCACCACCCCTCAGCACTGCCCAGTCTGGATTGCCACAGGCGTCACACTCTTGTACCCCTACTTCATTCTGGCAGAGCTCTGAGGGGCTCAGAGTTAGGAGACCAGAGGAGACACCAGGGAACCCCCTCCCTGTGGCTTCGCTTATGATCTGTTCCACGACAGAGGTCTCCAGGAAAGTGCCGGATGAGTTCATCCTTAGTACCGAGTGCGCATGCGTCCAACTCTACAACCAGATCTGAGCCAACCCTAGTCCCGGAGCTCGGAGGCCCATCCCTCCACACAACTCTGCCTGTCTCTTCCGTGGTCAACCTCTTCAACACACACCCGAGCCTAACACACTCACCCTGGGTCGGGGCTAGGCCCATTTCACAGTCGAGGCGGCGGAGGCCACAAGGTAGGAGCAAAGAGAATGGGTACGTGGAAGCTTCTGAGCTCACAGACCCGACATTGTATCCCAGCCCAGTTGTTCCACAGCTGACTAGCATTCGGTGTTTGCCCTAGAAGAGAGCCCTAGACCTAGATGTCTACCTCAGCTCTTCTGTCTGTGAAATGGGTCTAAAAACAGATAACTATGAAGGTTCAATTAGAAAAGTCTCTAACAGTAGTGTCCAACCTTTTGACTTTATGATGGTATCATCTACGAAAGTATTCAGCCACGTTCATAGCCACCTGGGGATGAGGGTGGCCCTCAGGACACGGGTGAGGCATACCTACTTGCACATGGATGGTGCCCAAGAAATGGTAGCTCTGGAAGTACAGTCCTGCCCTGCCGCAAGTCCCCACATACTGAGTCCCATGATCAGAACAACTCCTCCCATGCCGACACAGCCATGGTGACCCGGGCGTGACCAACAGCCCAGGAGAAGAGGATCATGGTCTAGAAGAGCAGGAAGCCCTGCGCAGCGCCCGTCCTCTCCCTCACTAATTGCATTCTTGGAACTGGAGCAGATGGAGGGAGGGGGGTCTGTTTCTCTCGGTTTTTCAAAGAGCTTTGGTCTGGGAGATAACTGTGTAATTAAAAGAAGAGAAATGCAAAACAAGCCTTTTAGACAGACCAAACCGTCTTCGCCCCCTCGTAAATCTATTAATGAACTGTCATTGTGAGATAAAGCCCTGTTCTGACCTGAAAACCAGTTCACCAGGGGGGAGCGAGGAGACTGGCATTGTAGACCTAGGCCTCACGTGGGAAGGAAAAATATATTAATCAGCTTAGCTCTGTCTATCTGCACAAATTCAAGAAATATCTATTGGTTGCCTAGTGATATGGCATTTTCTACCAGACACTGGCTGCCCTGGGGACCCTAGTTTTCCCACTCTCTGGAGCATCCGTCAATCAAATCTGGTACAGAAGGGTATCTGAATGAGGAAGTCCTAAAGAGCTGAATGGAAGGGAGGCTGAAGTTAGTGGCAGGAGTCTGGGTCTGAGCAGGTCCGCAGAGGACGCCCTCCTCAAAGCCATTTGTGGAGCAGTCCACCCTGCGCAGGAACAAACCAGACCCTTGAGTGTCATAGGCCAGGCTCCCTGGAAGGAGGGGGCTCACAAGATGTAGGGTTAGTTCCTTAGGAGAAAGGCAGGGAGGATATGGGACCTGTGGGGGGGGGCACTGCAGCATGTGTGGTGCCTCATGGCTGTCCCACATGGTGTCCCCATGTCAGCCCTTCTGTAGCCCTGTATCGACTAAGTGGTCCAAGGAGGACAGTAACTATAGGCACCACCAGCTGGGTGGGCCCGCAGGATATCTAGAGGTGAGCCACTAGCCCCTGGGGGGGTGCTGGTCAGATGCTAGCAGGACCCAACAAGATGTACCTCAGCTCCTTACCTTGACCCCATCCATCACAAACAGAGGACAGCCCTGCCCAGCCAGCACCAGCACCATCCCCTTGGGCCCTTCACTCAGCCCTCTCGCTACCCATTGTTCTTGAGAGAAAGGGGTCTACCCTCGACAGAGCCCCAGAACTGGTCAATCAGAATGTGCTGAATGTCCCTGGTAGACATTGAGTGGTTCAGAGACAGGGACAGCATAAGGCCAGAGATGGAGTAACAGTTGACGTAAATGCAACTTTATTGATGTGCAGATTCTTCGGTAAGGGTGTCTCAAGAGAGACCTCAAAGCCAACCAACCACCCAAACAAACAAACAAAATCGAGCATTTTGAGTGGTTCCCAGCTCTGATGCTAATATAAATGTTAATACAAATCCATTGTTTACAGATGGGTTCTGGAAGTTCAGCTCACAGAGAATGTATGTCTAGAGGAGGCCTGAGCTGTGTTTGAGGTAGCCGGCTTACCTTCGCCCTTTGCAATGCAGGACCACTGGCCAGGCTCTGCCCAGCCTACAGTCTGATTTAGTCCAGCCATTCTCTAAGAAAAGAGAGGCAATGTGTCACACACACCTCCCAACGTGGGAGGCCATCTTGTCACACGCTTATTAGCTTCATAAATCTACTGTGAAGTGCACCTGATGTGTTTTGGTCATCTTTATTGCACTTAAAATATTTATTGTGCTGTGTGTGTGTTGGCACACACTTGCCAAACCACATATGAAGGACTGTTGCTAAAAATCTCTTCCCTGGGAGAGACTGAAACAACCTTCTCTCTCCTCTTAAGGTTCTAACCACCAACCAAAGTGTGACTTCACTGAAGTTAAACCCCAGGGAACCCAGTGAGTTTATTGGGCTTTACTTACAGAGCATAGAGACCAAAAGCATGGAGAAAGCTTCCCACAGATGCATAGATGGAGCCTCTTTCCCCTACTCTTTTCCAGACCATATATTCTATTCTGAGGCCCCACACCACCAAACATTGGGCCAGAACCGCATTCAAATTCAAATCAGGAGGGATTGCCTGACACTACCTTGAGGGAGGAGGTTCTGCCCACACCCTTCCTTCTACATGAGAATGTCAACACTCCACAGGCCTTGTCTGGGTGGACTCCCACAGTAGTCATGTGATCTCATGAACATGGCAGCCCTTTAGCTGAGAGGAGAACACCTTGCAACACTGTGTGCTTCCGCCAGCTCTTGCATTCTTTGGTCCGCCTCTTCTGCAGTGGTCCCCAGAGTGAACAGTAGTTGAACTGGACATTGGTCTCATTTCCCCAGGGAAGGAATTTTAGCAACAAGTGTTGTAGTCATAAGGGCATGACAAAACTAGAGATATATTTGCAGGGCCTCTGGCATTGCTCCTACTGTGGATAATGATTTTGTGTCTTCATCTAACCCATCCTCTGTAAAAATGTTTCGGTATGTGGGCGACATGGTGCTAATCTCTGAGTGCTTTGAAGATTTGGAGATCCAAGTGAGAGACATGGAGTGCCCCTGAGGGGGGCAAAGGATGGGAAATGAGTTCACAAAGGCACAAGGACCAGGTATAGCTGTGGCATTCTTGGGACCTTCATTGTTTGGGCAAAGTATGAATGCTACCCGCTGAGGTGATGGGGTGGGGGAAGTCTGCAATGGCCTGGGCCTGTCAGCGCTACAGAGTAAACAAAGCATGAAACCAGATGCTCCCAGAATCCATAAGGTATTCACTGAGAATCCCAATGCTAGGGACAGGTCACCTTCCTAGGAGTTGTTGGTTATGGGGCTCTAGAGACCCCTAAACAATAAACCAACAAACACTATTGCCGTGTGTTTAGTTGCATTCCAGAACTCAGTGGTTAAGACTCAATTGTTGAGTCTTATGCTTTGGTTGTAGGACCTGAAGAAACAGGTACCGCAATGAGTTAGAAATGTCCCCTTCCTGAGAGTACTAGAAGGTGCTTTTATAGTAGCTGGAGAGAATCATAGGCCAAAGTCCTACAGAGCATGTCGGATCCGCGTGTGTCACAATGGAAGTGCTGGCTACTGATTTAGTGGCCCAAATGGTTACGGATGGAGGCAGCTTTCTGATTTGGCATAAGGCTGACCTGGCAACATCCGGTACTGAGAACTTACTCAAAAATGTATGGTCAAGGGAGGCGCAGTCCCTGGTGAAGTAACAGCTAGTGTCTGGATAAATGAATATGATGTGTCAGTAAAGGTGTTTCTCAACATTTGTATTTATAACCATAGGTATGACTGCTGTCAGGATCCATTTGGATATTTTTCCATTTTCTGCCTTTTTCTCACTTGTGTTTTTAGCAGAAGGAATACCACTGATACCCACCAACCTTCACTTTCTGAAGACAGAGATGAGTGAGACGGCGTGAGGGTTTGGTACCTCTATGAAACAGAGCTCTCCCCTTCCGAGGCTCGGGGACTGTTGTGGAAGAGGGAGACAGAAAGAATCTAATAGCTGGAGGAAGGTGGAATGTTGTAAATAACCATTCCCCAAACAAAACAGCCACCATCTTCCTGAGATCATTCTGTGTACTTCCAGGAGTCCACCCACACTCCTGTCAGTGACCCCAGTAAACCCTCTGGTTCTCCAGGGTGAGCTGTGGTGGAATCCAATTTTGATTTGTGGTTAGGACCTTAGGAGAAGATCAGGATGTTGTTTCCATCTCCTTCAGGGAAGATTTTATCAGCAAGGTCAGGGGGCGACTTTTGAGACTCGGTTGTCATGCTTGTATGACAAGTGCCTTTACTCTCTGGGCCATCTGGGAGAGCCTATTGCACTTTTCATAGGGAGACCTTGTAAGGGGTTGAACCCATATCTTGGGTTTTAATCATAGTGTGCCTATAGATGGCGTGCCTGAGCAATCTCTAGCCATAAAGGAGCATTCTAGAATGAGTTTCTGGGTTCCAGGTGGCCTCCATGGTTCAAGAGCTAGGAAAGCTGGAGAGAGTAAGAAGCTGTCTTCAGCCACAAACTGGTGCGTAGGCAAGCAGCTGCACTGTAGCAATCAACACACCTCAAGCCCTGGATTCAATGCGTGCATGTGTAAGCCTGGGCCTCTCTCAGAGGTAGAGCATCTTTCTGATGTATATTGGGTTTTAGATTCCGTCTTCTGCCCTGCTCCCCACAAGGTATGCATTCACATGCAAATGCACACATACACATTTAGAGCCTCCTGCAGAGGTAGGTACTGCTGTTATTGATTCCATCTCCCACGAGGAAACTGAAGAACACAAAGCTTGTATAAACTCACTGGCAAAGCCTGGCTCATGTGCAGCGGGCCCTGCCCCTCAAGTCTGTGCTCAACTCCACTCGGTCTCCAGGACTCCTAAGACACCCTGGATGGTTGACCAGTTGGTAAGGAGATAGGCAGAGTGCTGGCTCATAGGGCTGACTTCCTGCTGACTAAGAGCACTGTGCTGCCTTGTGGTAACAGGAAGCCTGATTGAGATGCAGGGCTAGGCCCACGGGGGAAGAAAGAGAGTGACATTTCACAGCACAGAGAACCATGAGGAGGGAGGAGTCAGGAGCAAGTGCACAACCTATGTGAAAGCCTGGAGGTGAGGGGGCATGGCTGGCTGAGGACTCCAGAATGGAGGCTGTAGCCATTACCTCAGGAGCCTCCTAGCTGTGGTGTGAGGTGACCAGAAGCAGCTCATGGGGCATCTGTGGCATGCTGGGACTAGATGTCAGCGTGCAGTGACAGAGGCTGTGTTCACGCTGTTCTCTCCAGAAGCTTTCCAGAGAGAATCACAGAGAAAAGAAAGGGGCCCCATCCTTCATGGAGCCCCTCTTACCCCACAATAAGGAGGATTCTGCAGGAGTCTCTGGGGCTGTGACTGCCTCACCATCCTGCCCTCCCCTTTCCATCCTGCTCCTTGTGAAACAGTTTCAATATGTTAAACAACGAAGCTAGCATATTCCAGAAACTTCCAGCCTCTTAACTGTGGAGCTAGGAGGGAAGCCCAGACTGAGAAGTCAGGCTCAGGGAAAGCTGGGAAGTTACCAGAACAATCCTAAAGTCTATGCCTGTAGTAAGCCTGACAGGATTCATCCCACAAGCCAGAAAAGGTGGGCTGCCCAGGTATGCCGGACTCTAAGGAGCGGTCCCTGAGGAGCCCAGCTGGAAGAGGGCATCCCACAATGAGCATGTGCCCAGGTTCCCAGGGACCCCTCCTCCTCAGCTGGCCAGTAGGGTGTGATGGTTTCAATAAAAATGGCCCCCACAGTGACACTATTAAGAAGTGTGGCCTTGTTGGAGGAAGTGTGCATCAGCTCTCTTACCTGATGCCTGCGTATCAAGATGTAACGAAACTCCTTTTCCAGCACCGTGCCATGCCTTGCCATGCAGGCTGCCATGATCCCACCATGATGACAATGGACTAAACCTCTGAAACTGTAAGCCAGCCCAATTAAATGTTGTCCTTTGTAAGAGTTGCCATAGTCATGGTGTTTCTTCACAGCAATAAAACCCTAAGACAAGGGCTAATGATACGTCCTGAGGGTGAACACAGAGGGGTCTTGGTAAGGCCTGGAGCAGACCTGTGGGAAGGGAGACACTATGGTTGGGCCACAGGGATGGGTGGCCATGATGACTCAAGGCTGTGTCCCCTCTACTGGCCTGAAAGAGAGTGAGGGCCATGTGAAACACGGTGGGAACCGTCTCTGGCCTCAGCCATGAATATGTTCCATGTGTTAATGTCCTCCATCTCAAAATGTCTGACGAGAGCCTGGGAGCCCAACTTCCTCCTAGACAGGGAAGAGTCTCCCTGAAGGCAACAATCTAGCAAAGGGTCAGAGAGGCCACATCAGGTTCAGAGGACAAGAAGAGAGGGGGAAGGGAGCCTGACTCCAAAGCAGAAGTTAGAGACAAGGAACGGATGTCACCTCACCACCTGCAAGGGTTACCAAACAGATGCCATGGCCCAGCCCTCGGGTGGACACAGAGGTCAAGAGGCTGAGAACAGGGAATCACTGCTGGACCACCAGTCTCTCCTGGCTCCAACTGCATCCCTGGCCAGGCAGCGGATGGAGTGAGAGCCTCTGCAGTCAGTCGCTGGGCTGGAGGCCAGAGTTAGGATGCTGGTCACTGTCCAGGGAAGGGTTCCCGGGTGCTCAGCTCAGGGCCAACCCTATTAGGAGGCTGAGAGGAGGGGCCCTGACCTTAGGGCTCCAAGATTGACCCTGAGCGATGGGCTAGAAAACCTTCTGAAAGGTCCCAGCCGGCTTTTGGAAGGGCTGTGTTCCCCGATGTAGTAGTCTTCAGAGGGTGGCAGGAATCCAGGAAGGCTTAGACTCTAGATCTCAGGCAAAGACTTTCAGAGTTGTGTAAGCCTGGGATGAGTGCGCATGATGGAATGGTCCAGAGTGGCCAGACAGTTATCCACCAGCAAGCTCGGAGATGGCAGTAACAGAAACTTCCCAAGAACAGGAATAGAAATATGAGCAGAACAGCATGTAAGCTGTCCCCTAGGAGGCCAGAACACAGTGTGGGTCCACCTCATTCCCACCAAGCAGCCTAGGGACGACGTGCTCTAAGCTCTTTAACTGAGGGTTGGAGATGTGCCACGCAAGGTCACCCAGGGCAGACGTGGCACTCCTTTCCCCTCCATCTGCACAGAGGCTGCCAGACTGGGCACATGGGCAGCTGGTGCTGGGGCCTGGGGCTGTTGGAAGCAGATAAGCAGGCTGCAGGAGAGATTCCTGGCCTGGTGCCTTTTGATCCAGGCTCAAGCAGGAGAGGCCCTGGGCAGGGGAAGAAGGTTCCTCTAGGATCTGAGGTCCTACCTCTTCTCTGCCCCAGGTTCTACACAGCTGCTCCCACAAACATGGGGTGCCATTGTGCAGGGGTGTCACAAACAGTGACTTCCCCCTGCTATGGCCCAGACCCAGGCTGACCCTTAGGATCCCTCAGAGGCCATTCCCTTCTCAGATCCTGAAGCCGGTCTCAGGGAGGAAGAGACTGTCATCATCCTGACCTAGAAAGTGGCAAGCAGCCTGGCTTGCCCTCATGCCTGGCAGGAGAAGTGGATGGTTTCTCCACATCAAGTACCCCTTGCATGCCTCCACATGACGTATCCTTGTCCTCAGCAGAGGCCGGGAGATGGGACTCCAAGTGGGGAAGGGGTTGGAAAGGAGAGCAGGAGATGAGTTGGATTTGGGGGCGCTAGGTGGTAATACTTATTTGGTGGTGTCAAAATAACTTAGAAACACTCCCCAAAGGACAGGGTGGTGAAATCATGAAGCGAGGAACCAGCCCAGGGAGGGGAGCAGCCCTGGGCTCAGTCCTTCTTTCAACAGCCTCAAGGCAACCTGAGAAGGCGCAGCTCTCACAGCTCCTGCTTCACAGATGAGGAAACTGAGACTCAGAGTGGTAAAGAATCCACCTCAGGAAAGTCTGGTCACAGGAAGTGCCAGGGCTGGGTGCAGCCCAGCCTCTGTTTCACTGCTTGGCCTCCCAGGGCTGCTCTATTTGGCATTCTCTTACACTGCAGGCCTTCTAGAACATTCTCAACCTGTGCGGATTCCCTCTGCAGTAGGGTAGGCCCAGGTGACTCTGGAACCCTCAAGGTAGACTCCGATTTGCCCTCCAAGGTCTGCAGCTCACAAGGTCAGGCCAGCTCTAGCCTCCAGCTCCAGGCTCCTCCTCACTTGAGGCCTGGGTCCTCCCCTTATTCTAGCTCCAGGCCTCTCCCCTCTTTTAGCTCTTGGCCCCATCCAGACCCCACCCCTCTTCAGGCTCCTGACTCCTCCCCTCAGGCTGAGCCTCCCCCCCCCCTTGAAGGCACTATACTTGGAGGACTTTGAAAGGGACTGGCTCCGACACCCCAGCAGAGACCCCGCAGGAAGCAGGGGCTGCTGTAGTCACATGTTTCACCGTGTGCAAAGCAAATGCCCAGTAGCAGAGGTGTCTACCAGCCCCAGAGACCTGGGCTGGCCTCCGGCATCCCTCTGGTATTAACCTTTCTGGATGTCAGTGTCTGCATCTGCAAAATGGGTGCATCTTGCTGCAGAAGGCTAGTTGTGGAAAGTGTGCCAATGACTCAGGGCGGGATCTGACCCCAAAGGGGGAGCACATGTTGTCTCTGCAGACCTCAAACTGTGTATGTGGGAATTTATCACTTTAAATTGTGTCTCGTATTGAACTTTTATGAAAATCTTGTGAATCAACCCAACTGCTGTGGAATGGGGATGTTTCCAGAGCTCGGAGGGGCAGTGTCCCTAGTGGTCCTCTCAGCGGAAACACTCACCTGCATTTTGTGTCCCTCTGTCTTTCTTTCGGTGTCATACCGTTATGTCTCCACGTCAAGGCAGACGCTGTTTTCTTTCGCTCGTGTGATGTTTGTGGAAATGTTCCCACCGTGCATGGGTCCCCTGTGCCCTTCTTCTTTCCGCTTGGCACTGTGTGCAATGTGCAGGCAGTGGCTCATTCTCCTTGCTGGGGCTGCTGTGTGCACGGGATTTCTGACATTCTACAGCATGTTCTTCTCTCCATGGACGCTCCATCTCCGTACCTAACTGTCGCTCTCTGGGCGATTCTTGCTTGTTTATCTGCTGTTCAAACCGAGAACAGCCCTGAACATTCCCTCACGAGTTCCCGGTGCACCTGCGTAGCAGATTCTCTGGGGGAATGTTCTAGAAGGGGAATTGCTGGCGTGCGGTGACCGTGTTTGTTCAACTTCACAGGTCGGTTACAAATTGTTCCGCTCCGTGGCTGCACCTGCTTCCCCTCCCAGCAGAGCTGTGTGAGGGTTACAGCTTTGGATCCAGATTGGAGTCTCTGAGGTATCAGAACTGTTGCCAGGATAGTGAATATAAAATACCAGCATGTGTGTGTGTGTTTGTGTGTGTGTGTACACACACACATATACATATGTGCTGCGTGTAGAAGCCAGAAGTCGACATCCCGTGTCCCTAATACTCTCCACTCTGTGTTTTGAGACAATCTGGAGCTCAATTAGGGCAGGATGGAGGCTCATCTGCCTCCCCAGCGATGACATTCAAAAGCATACGCCACACACACCGGAGCGAGTGTATCAAGCCTGTTACCAACTGAGCCGCCTCCCCAGCCCCAAGATGCCCACCTGTGTGTTGTCCGTGAGGCCACTTCCCTGACTGAGAGAAGCTACAGGCCATTACAGGTCTGTGTGTTTCACCTGTGAAATGGCCATTCTCGTCTAATTTCCCACTCCATGTTGCCATCCTACTGATTTTTTTTTTTTTTGGCGTCCCTTGCCTATTTAGGATAATAGCTGTTTATTGATCACAGTGTGGTATCTTTCCCCATTCAAGGTCGCCTGCTTGTTTTCTCATGGCGTGTGGACACTTAAGATCATCTTTGTTGTGATTCAGTCAGATTTTTCGATCTCTTCCTTCCTCGGCTCATCCTCTGAATACTTTGGGAGAAAAATATTTTGCTACTCAAGCTCGCAAAAATAGTCCATATTCTCCTCTAAAATGTTTAAAGTTTTGCATTTGTGTTTAAATCCCTATCCATCTGGAATCGATTCTCACGGGGTTTTGGAGTATATTTTTGTTTTATTGTTTCCGTATGAACAACCTATCATTACGATGCGCTTCAGCCCTCCCCAGCAGTCCATGGCTACTCCAGCCATCTGAAACGGCCCCTACTTTATTTTCCAGGTGTGTTTTGGGTAGTTCGTGGGTTCTTTTCATTATAAATTTTATAACCACTGTGTCAAGTCCCTCAAAATATGCCCTTACAGTTTTAAGTGAAATTTTTATGGACCCGGAGAAGCGTTAAAGTATGGCTGCTATCTTTGCTGGAACAAACCCTCCCATCGGTGAATGCGACGCGTCTCTCCGCACTTCGGCTTGGAATATCTTGCAATATATTTCTCCAAAAGAGTCCTGAAGTTTTTATTGGCCGTGTTACCTGTTAATATAGCCAAATATCATTGACAGCTTTTCTGTACTGATGGACACCTTAATTGCTGGGATAGAAACTAACTTTTCTATGCGGAGGGTTCTTGACTCTTCTCCAGTTTCTGGAAGTTTAAGAGGATAAGGTGTTTCTTTGCGTTTACACCTCAAATTCGGGTCGTTTTAAATTAGCATAAATTAGCTGGGAGAGGGCTCAGTCGAGTAAGGCGAAAGCACAAGGAGCTGAGTCTGATTCCTGGAATCCCCGGGGTGGGGATGAGGTGGGGGTGTGCGGGGAGGGGAAGGCTGTGTTTGGTGATGCAGGGTGCTGAGGAGATAGGGACTGAAGGATCCCCCAGGGACTCACTCACAGCGAGAGGACCTGTCGTGAACACGGTGGGAATAGTGGTTGAAAATGATGTCCTAGGTGGATCTCTGCACACACACACAGACACACACACACACACACACACACACACACACTCATGTATACACACGAACACTTCTACAAAAACTTACAAGAAAAAATTACTGTAGGGCTACACGGATTTCTTGCTTTTTGTTTATTCGCATTTAGTTAGTGTTGGAGAAAAGGGTGTGTTCCTGCCCATGAGGGTCGGTGCGCAGCTCGCTGGAGCTGCCTCTCTCCTTCCGCCATATGAACTCAGGTCCTCAGCGCTGACGGCAAGTGTCTCCACCTACTTCATCTCACTGGCCCTTTCTGCTTCTTTGAAATCGTTCTTAACAAGTTACAATTTCTACCACCATGTCCACTCAGCCAATTTCAAAACTCTCTGCACACACTCACTTACTCTATTGTCTTGCTGTGTTTCTAATATCTTCTTTGAATTTCTCAAGAGCCCTTCAAAATGGTACAATCAACGTCTGTTTTTGCAAATGAGGACAAAAAGGTTTGGGGTAGGGATGAGGGTGTCCACCACCCAGGACACAAATCCAGAAAGTGGCAGAGTCGAGACTTAGAACAAGGTATTTCTGATGCCAGAACTTTCTGGCGCACTAGGAATGGAACTCAGGGCCTTGCTCGTGTTAGGCAAGCACCCTTCCCCCGAGCCACACTTGGCCCTGAGGACGAGCAGGTATTTCTAAATGCAAAGCTCCACCACACCATCCGAGGGAGGAAGAATGGGCTGAAGAATGGACAGAGGTAGATGGGATGAGAAGGTGTTCACTGATACAGAGTAGCAAGCTCAGGGGCTTTGCGAGTGGGTGATTGGGGAGGACATGTAGAGTATAGTGGGGAGGACTCCCAGGAAGGTGAGGAAGAAAGGAATGTGATGGTCAGACACAAGTCTTGGCAGTGTATTCCCTGCAGCAGGAGGCACTAAGCTGGTCCCTCAGAGCCTGGGCGTCTGGTTGCCCATCAGCTGGGTGTCTGGGTAAAAATCGTGAGGAGGCAGGAGGGGCTCTTTATGTGTCAGTCTTTGGCAGATGTTTCCCCCTTGCGTTTGGCGGCAGGGAACAGCAGTGGGCAGGTGGGAGCAACAGCAGGTGCGCCCTCTGGTGTCACAGCTCTGGCTGTACACCTAGCCATCCAGATCCTTAACTCTCTAGTGGCTACATCCATGGCATGGGGTATCCGAGACTCTTGGTCCTAAAGGCTCGAACTCACTCCGGAATGTTTTCCAGTGGCTAGGAACTACGCTCTCTCTTCTCTGACTCTTTAGAACATTTTCTTTTAGCCTCAGCTCTTCAGCCTTCTAGTCATCTGTCTCCCTTTGCTGACTTCATTCTTCCCGCCTTGACTGCTACAGAATCTCCCAGACCCTCCTTCGGCTGTCAAGCAGCTGGGCGATCTTGCCGCTTCCACAGCTCAGCCAATGATGGTGCAGCTGTTATTGTCATTGCCTCTCCGGTGCCCTCACCACCATCCTGACATCTCTGCTACATCTTTCTTTGTGTTACTAGCTCACCCCACACTATGAGAAGTAGGTAAGAAAAGTCTTTTACTGGGACTGGTCTAGCAATGCCAGGATAGGTAGCAAAGGAGAGTGTTCCCTGGCCAGTCTAGGGAGTGAGCCTGGGCAGTTCACTACCTTGGCTAGAGAAGTGCTGTTTGGATTAATCATAGCCCTGTGTTTTGGACCAATCACAGGGTTGCCTCTTCAGTACCAGTCGCAGTCAATAGTAATTTAGCCAGACCGCCAGGGGGCGTGTTTCCTTCTGTGTTAGGTGGAAATAGTTGTAGCTTCTTTTCTGAGAGCACAATGTCTGGTACAGACTACCTCAGGAAGCCCTGACTGAGGCTTCACCTTCAGGATTAGCATCGATGAGCTGCCATCATTGTCTGGTTTTCTCAGGTTGTCTGTGGAAGGTTCCAGGTGGTTGGTGCTGATGTAAGGACAGTCCAGCTAGATATTTGACCAACAGGTCTTTTGCTCAAGGCAACTAGGACAAGGGAAAATCCAACAGCTGCCAATTAGGAGGTCAAATTGTCATATTCCCTAGCATTTTCATTTACCTACAGCCAAATGAAGATCAGAAAGTGTGATTGCAAGAACTTAAAGAATTTGCCGTTTATACAATCAGTGATTTTTTTTAAAGCACCTTTCATAGTCCTTTACCCTTGCCTAGTGCTCCAAGAGCTTGGCTCTCTCTTGGAGAGACGTGGGTGATTAGGGGAGTTAGTACTGGCCTTGTGCATGTGGACAAGAAAGGCTGCCAGAGTTCTGAGAAGGGATGGGTGGGGACAGGATGGCCAATGAAGATTCCCGGTGACATAGGCTCTGAACGGCCACCATCTAGACATGACTGCTGAGAGAGGACATGGTAAAGGTGGGGGCACCCAAGAAGTGAGGGCTATAGGAACCCTCAATACAGAGCCTGGCTTTGCATAACGGTTCTCTCCTGTGGCTGCCCACTGGCCCAACTCCACCACCAACTTTTCTCCTCTCACTGGCGGAATCCAGTTTAGAACCTTGAAATCCTGACTGAACAAGTTATTCAGACCGCACAGCCCATGCTCCAGGGCTCTGCTTTATAATTCTTAATGACTTCATCTCTGAGCTTGTTCTTTGCTGGTGAGGTACAAAGGGGCATGGGGACACGTGAGCTGAGGAGTCTTACCATGACTGGAGCTCATGGCAACCCATTTATACACAGTGCCCACGACCACCCCCAAGCACAACATTCTAGCAAACTCACAACAGTTAACTTTCAATTGTCAACTTGACACAACCATAAAAATCACCCAGGAAGACAGTCTGAGTGAGGAATTACCTACATTGGGATGATCTGTGGGTTGAGCTGTGGGCATTGTCTTAAGTTAATCGATGTGGGCAGCACCATTCCTTAGGCAGGGTTTCCGAACTGTATCAGAGCAGAGAAGTCAAGCTGAGCACAAGCAAGCAAGCCAGCCAGCCAGCAAGCCTGATTCATTTCCGCCTGGTCTTGACTGGGTGTGATGTGACCAGCCATTTGAGGTTTCCCCCTTGACATACAGTCACCCGGAACCCCCAACTCCCTACTCCCTTCTCTCCTTTTATTTGGGTATTTTTATCAGAGCAACAGAGATAAAACTAGAACAAGCCACAATATGTGGGGAGCTGAGAGCCACACAAAGGGGGTGTGAGGTTCCTTCCCCTGCACACACCTTAAGTTGGCTATTCCCAAACAAGCAGGCAAACAGAGACCCGGAGATAGCAAGCGGCCAGGGAGGAGCTGCTGGTGGGCCGCTGGTGGGAAGGTCAGCTGGCGCAGACCAGCTGGCGCAGATGCTACGGAAAATAGCATGATGGTTCCTCTGAAAACGAAACTTCTAGGCTAGGCATTTGACAAGTCAGTTCCACTTTGGGGTAGAGACTTAGCAGCACAGGGAATGAAGGCTTGAACGGACATTAGTGTAGCTACCATCAATGGCAGCAGCATCCACAAGACCCAAAGGCAGAAGCAGTCTCAGATGCCAGTGGCCCTCAGCAGAAGAGCAGAGGAGCAAAGAAGAGGCACAAGGGTGCCCTGTCTGTCAGTCTTAGAAAGCAGGGGAATTCTGTCATCTGCCACAGCCGGCTAAACTTTGAAGACACAGTGCTTCATGAAGTAAGCAGATCTCCCAGGGACACCATGAGAGTCACTTAGATCAGGCACAGAGAACCATCACGTCTAGGGCATGTTAGGGTTTCATGGCTGTGAAGAGACACCATGACCAAGGCAACTCTTATAAAGGAAAACATTTCATTGGGGGCTGGCTTAACGGTCTCAGAGGTTTAGTCTATTATGACCATGGGGGAAAGCATGGCAGCGTGCAGGCAGACACGGTGCTGGAGGAGAAGCTGAGAGTTCTACATGTTGATCTGCAGGCAGAAGGAGGAGGCTGTGTGCATCATCACCTCAAAGCCCGCCCCCACAGTGACACCCTTCCTCCAACAAGGCCACACCTCCTAACAGCGCCACTTCCTATGGCTAAGCCTTCAGAGACAGAAATCTGTGAGGGCCATTCCTATTCAAACCACCACAAAGTGTTTGTCAGAAGTGAGCTGAGCACAGAGGAATAACCTTTGACTCCCCTGTGCAAGAATGAGAAGGGTCAGAGCTCAAACTGTCCATCGCTGAGCTCTTACATATGATCCAGGCATTCTTACACTTGCCTTAAAGACTGGCTTTGTGTCATATGACGCTGAATATTGAAACATGCTGACATCTTAATTTATGATGTTAAATACTGCATTAAAAATACCAGGCCAAGGCAACCATCACTCGAAGCTCAAAGCCAGTAAAAAGTCCTGTAAGGAACTGGGAGACGGCATGACAGTTTCTCTCATGAACAAAGCCAGAAAAAAAAAATCTCAAAAAAAAAAAGATTACTGGATAATCAAATCAAGAATGCATAAAAGAGATTATAGACTGTGACCAAAAAGGAATTACTCCAAGCATGCAAGGCTGGTTCAACATTAAAAAAATCAATCACCATAATCTACTCAAATCAGTGGGTAAGAGAAGAAAATCTGTCTGAGAGTATCGTTGGTGCAGAAAATATGTTTGATAAAGTCCAATTCCCATTCACAATCAAACCTCAGAGAACAAAGAATAATCACGAACCCCTTTGCCTTGACAAAGAACTTCTATAAGAGAGAGAGGGAAAATCCTGTGGATAATATCCCTAATGAAGAGAGACTGGGTGAGTGTGTTAGTAAACAATTGGAAATAAAGCAAAAATGCCTTCTCTCACCACTTCCATCTGACATTATACTGTTGATATAGCAAGACCAGAAAAAAATGAATAAATAAAGTACACAGCTTGAGCTGGAGTGTGCCTCTGTAGTCGAGTGTTAGCCCAGCACGCTAACAGCCCTGAGTTCAATTTCCATTCTATTGGTGGGAGAAAGGTATGCAGCTTGTAAAGGAAGAAGTAAAGCTACCTTTATTTGCAAATAGCATGATTATTTGTGTAATTTCCCAAAGAATCTCATAAAGTAGGACTAAAATGTGTGGCCCTGATAAGTACCACCAAGTTTCATAATATAGTCTCCCAGATACAAAAGTCAGTTATTTTCCAATATAGCAGTAATGAATAATTGAAATTTAAAGTAAGGAAAGTAATATCATTTCAATCACACCCAAATGGGAATACGTAGATATAAATCTAACATAATACACACTGTCTCTATTCAGAAAAATAATAAACATTGATTCAAGGCATCAACAAATCTCCCAGAGCTGAAAAGTACACTATTTGATATGAGATTTTTACTAAAATACCATCCAAAGATTAGACATTGTAGAATAAAATGAGTACAATTTATGGAGCAGAATAGAAATTATAGAAAGATAAACACAAAGAAAAATATGACTATATTTTAAAAAGAAGAAGAATTGAGCCTCAGTGACAAAAGAGAACAAGAGGCGTAGTGCACAGGTGCTCAAACCCACGGCCCAGGTGTGTAGGAGAGAGACCTATGAAGTAATGTATGAAGATTTTGACATTGCCTGAAAACTCTCAGCCACAGTCACAAGAAACTCAACAGGCAGACATGTGTATATGCAGAAATACACACACACAGAGCAAGAGTGAAAGAAATCTTGCCAGTGTGTGTGTGTATGTGTGCGTGCGTGTGTGTGCAGCTATACATGCATGCATGTTGAAACTGGAAAACAGTCTAAGTTGTCTTCCTAAGCCACAACCTGCCTGAGAAAGAACTCAGGTAGATACCATCATTGCTTTAAAACAACTGTAAAAAAAAAGTAACAAGGCAATAGAAGGGAGACACAGAAGTGTCCTATGGAAACCAGAAATGAGGCTGGAGAGATGGAGAGATGGCTCCGCCATTACGAGCACTGGCTGCTCTTGCACAGTACCTGGATTCAGTTCCCCAAACCCACATTGTGTGGCTCACAACCACCTGTAACTCCAGATCCAGGTCTAAAGTTCTCTTCTGGCCAGTATGGGCATCCACACAAACACGGCACACACTCCTATAGACGCACACATGCACATAAATCAAATTAAAAACAAAAAATAGAACTATTCATGAAAAATTGTGTAATCACTTAATATGGGCATTACAAATGCTAGCATGTTCACTATTTTAAAATATAGTGAAGATGAAACAGTATTCATTCATTCATGCCATTGGAATTGAACCCAAGGCTTACACATGTTCCCACCACTCAAGTTAAGATAGAAAGATTATTATGTGTCTGGATTTAAAGAGGCTTGAAGGAATGGAGAGTATCATGTTCATGAACAGGCAGACTCCATGTTATTGTGACAAGTGTGGTGGTCTGAATGAGAATGGCTCCTGGAGGCTCATATATTTGACTGTATGGCTCCCTGTTGGTGGAACTTTTAGGGAGGATTAGGAGGCGTGGTCTCTTCGGAGGAACTGTGACACTGGAGATGGGCTTTGAGGTCTCAAAAGCCCATACCTGACCCAGGCCCAGTCTCTCTCTCTCTCTCTCTCTCTCTCTCTCTCTCTCTCTCTCTCTCTCTCTCTCTCTCCCTCATCTGTGGCTCAGGTGTGAGTTCTCAGTTACCACTCCAGCGCCATGCCTGCTTGCCACCTTGTTCCACACCATGATGGTCCTTAACACTGTAAGCAAGCCCACAGTTAAATGTTTTCTTCCAGAAGCTGTTTGGCCACCATGTCTCTTCACGTCAATAGAACGGTAACTAAGACAGCAAGTCTCTCAAGATTTATCTGTAGATTCACAATACCAACCCAAACCCCAGAAACAGATTCTAAAGTTAATGTGAGAAACAAGAGGCACTGAAAGAGCCCCCAAAGAGAAAGCCGTGCTTAGCCCACGAGAATTCAAGACTTTCTGAGTGAATGTTAGGGTTCTGTTGGGGGAGCAGAGAAGACAGAGGCCTATATATCAAAAGCAGATTTATTAGACTGCCCTACACAATATGGTCTGGGTACTCCAACAAGGCTGTCTCACACCAAAGATGCTGAGAATCCTGTTCTTCAGTCCGTGAGGCTGGATGTGTCAGCATCTCCAGTCTGGTACTAAAGGCCTAGACCAGTGGTCCTCAATCTTCCTAGTGCTGCAACCCATCAATACAGTTCCTCACGTTGTGGCCACCCACAATCATAAAGTTGTTTTCATTATTACTTCATAACTGTAATTTTACTACTGTTATGAATCATAACATAAATATCTGTGGTTTTTGATGATCGTAGGTGACTCCTATGAAAGGATAGTTTGACTCCCCAAAAGGGTATTTCAACTCACAGGTTGAGAACCACCGACCTAGAGGATTTCTGGGGGACCACTGGTCTTCCGGCTACACTGGAATCCCAAAGAAGCTACTGGCAAAGGAGTCCAGCAGCAACAGAACAGATGAGCTTACCAGCAAGGGAGAAGACAAGCAAGCTAAAAGAGGCACACTCTTCCATCTCTCTTTTATCTGGGCTGCCACGGGAAGGGGCTACCCACATTTAAGTCGAGCCTTCCATTTCAAGTAATATGATCAAGAAAATCCCCTCACAGGAATGCCCAACCCAGTGGCTTGTCTTTGAGTCCATCCAGGTCCACTTGGGTTTCCAGCCAAGATGACCCGCTAGAAGAACAGTCTACCAACCGAACTTCCACCTAGCCCCTTGACCAACGAGGGCCTCAGCTTTGTGGCTCTCACGTCCTCAATGACCATTTCTTCTACCCTTAGTCTCTCTCTTGGTAGCACCAAGCCTCACCCAACTTTCTCTCCCTGACCAACCCTCAGGCCTCAGGTGTAGCTCCAACCTCCACTGCATCTCCCATCTTCTTCCTTAAGGCTTGAGGGTTGCCCAGCCCCTGTGTGGGAGCTGGATGTCAGCACTCCCTCCTCTGTATCCAGCTCCAACCATGTCCCAGGCACTGACACCTCTCTCCCTGATCTCCTCCCAGCAGCGGCTTTGTCACAGCCTCAGACCTGTCCACGTCTTTAAAACTTTCTTTCCGACATGTGTCCCTGCTGCTGGGTGACCTTCTCAGGCTGCTGTAACTTTCTGGAAAAGACGTAGAATGTCAAGACCTTTAGAAATGTCTCGGAGCCTTCAGCTACCCCCACAGCCCGAGCAAACATTTCATGGATGTGTTCTCAGAGCACAGTGGTGGTGGCTCTTCAGTTGGTTCAGTCTGCTGTACAACAGGTGTCCCACATTATTTCAGCGCCCACACTACTGATCTCTCTCTCTCTCTCTCTCTCTCTCTCTCTCTCTCTCTCTCTCTCTCTCTCTCTCTCTCTCTCTCTCTGCCCCCTCGACATTAAGATGCAAGGCCTTTTGCATAAGATGTTGATTCACCTGCAATATTC
Source organism: Pachyuromys duprasi (assembly GCA_028658305.1). Lineage (NCBI taxonomy): Eukaryota > Metazoa > Chordata > Mammalia > Rodentia > Muridae > Pachyuromys > Pachyuromys duprasi. The sequence continues at coordinate 105,070,255 of CM053763.1, forward strand.
TCTTTGAAAAAAAAAACAGGTTGTAGAATGCTTGCCTGGCATGCATAAACTTATATAACTTTGAAATAAATGTGTGTGTTAAGGCCTACTGGGAGAAATGATGAACAAATGGGAAGGGACTGGGGAGGAGTGACATTAAAGAAGATGATCAGGAGAGCTGTCTGTCTTTAAGGAGGTGGTGTTTAAACAGAGACCTAAGTAGGATAAGGGATTGGGGCTTACCGATAACATCAGAAAGCCAGAGTCATGAGAATGTAGGTGCAAAGGCCCTGGGGTTGGAAAGAGAGTAGTATAAAGATGACAATGAAGGAAACCCATTGATCAGATGGGAGAAAACACAGCCCTCCATCCTCAGAAGGGTCATCATGCATTCTAGAAATTAAAAGCACTCTATGGCATCCCAAGAAACCAAGAAGATGGTCAATTTCATCAAAGGAGCCAGTTGCAGGTGACAAAGTTTCCTGTCAGTTTGTAGCACCTCTTTTGCAGAGGTTGAGTGAGCATAGGCCACCCTCAGGACAAGATGTAGTAGGCAGAGGTCAGCCTTTGTGATCAAACACACTGTGACAGAATCCTTCTATGCCACCTATCATTTGTACTGCCCTGGGCCACGTCACAGTGTCTGAGCCTCAGTTTCCCCACCTGCAGGTCAGGATTGTTATCTGCACCATTGCGTTGTGCTTGAGAATTTAATGCAAGTAAGGTTCTGAAAAAGCTAATCTGTACCTGGGACAAAAGAGGTGCTCAGCAAAGGCTTTTCCACTGGCACTGATACAAGGCAACGATGCTGGTGACTGTGAGGAGGAGGAGGAGGAGGAGGAGGACGGTGATGATGACAATGAGGAGGAGGAGGATGGCGATGATGGGGATTGTGGGGATGGGGATGGTTTTGATGGGGTTGCTGGTGATGATGATGATGGCGGAGCACGCCTGAGATGATAACACTAGCGATGATGGTAAAGGTGATGACAGCGACTGTGATGATGGTTACAGTGATGATGATGATAGTGAGGACGGTGGTGGTGGTTGTGCTGATGGTGGTGATGACGATGGTGATGCTAGCAATGGTGGTGGTGATGGTAAGATGGTGATGGTAATTGTCATGATGATTGGTTGGTGATGGTGGTGATTGATGATAGAGATTTTTTTTAATGTGGTTAGCTTGTGACTATTGGTGGTGATTTCTGAAAAACGAACTCAAGCATCACAGAGAGGGAGGGCTGACCTAGGAGACTATTGCTATGCCTTTCAAATTTGAAGTCTGGTAACCGAATGTGCCCATTGGCACCAGGTGAGGCTCACTTTTTATTGACGCATCACTTGTTCGGTTGTCCCTCTTCTGGAAGTCCTCTAGTGCACTAGGAACAGAAGAACTCTCACAGAGCTCAGGGGCTGATCCAGGGGGCCCGTGGTGCCTTGACCTGGACCTGTGACTGCCTTGCTTTGGTCAGTTCTGGACACCAGAGAGGTGGCTGAGATTGGAGAAAGGAACGTTAAGACTCTCAGTTCTGTTGACATTTCCCACTATTGTGAATGATCTACTTAGGTGGTAGCTCAGGTTGTGTCCCAAGATCCTTGGAGTCATGAGGGCTGTGGTTTCCTCTCCCCTGCTTCAAGAGAGATTTTTTTTAATTATGTTAAAAATCCCCGTGGAATCTTCTTTTATCTTTGGTCCTGGAAAGAAATTTGACTGTTTAATTAGAATCGGAAATTTTCTTAAATGAATTAAAATTGTGTCTCTTTCATGTGAGAAAATTCGTACATTTAAGAATCCTAGGGCATCTACAGTTGCTGCAAGGCACGATTATGCCAACATACCAGACTCCCTTCTTGGTGACCATCCGCATACCACACCTTCATTATCATGCTGTCGCATGAGCATGATGCAACTGCCGGAGTGAGCAGACACAGCCACTGCCAGAAGAATAGAGAACGGGGGGACCCAAAGCACCTCATGCCAGCTGCACAGACTCTTACCGGAGGGTTTCCCTGGCACCTACTTCCCGCTACTTCCTTCACACTGCTCCCCACCTCTCTACCATCAACAGAAGAATTGTGAGAAAGCTGCCTTAGCAGGACATTTGGACATGGCAGCCCAGAGAATGGAGGGGAATGGTACACACAGGCCGTGTGCCGACCATAGCTGGCTTGCTCGAATAAAGACCAAAGACCTGAGATCAAAGCTGGAGCTTGGAGCTTCATCCAGAAGGCCCTGTAAGGTGAGGGGCCACAGAGAGTCTTGGAGAGCTGCATCAGCTTAAACTTTTAAAGTAATGTTTTAGTAGCAGGTGCTCCTTGTAGAAAACTTGGAAAGCACAAAGAATTAAGGGGGAAATGGTAATCCCCTACCAGCAGTCAGAGTTGCTGGTATTTTTGTCTAAGTCCTTCTGAGTTTTATTAGCCCTGCCTTGGAATGCACCCTGTATCTGATTTCATAAGTTGTTTTTCTCTAGCTCTTAATTTACAAGTCCTTCCCTAACATAAATTATCTTTGAAAGTTCCATTTTAAATAACATTCATCACTGGAGCATCCTGTGGCAGCACTGTGTTCCTGCAGGGCCCGTTTCCACCCATAATTGATTTAGCAAATCCGCCGTCTGTCGTTGGGCATGAAGGTGGTCCCAGCCTTGGCTGCTATGGTGACCCCATGCCAGCCAGTGTTGAACGCAGAGCTTTGTGTTCACCTTTGGTTTCCTTTTTATAAGTTTCTGAGCTTATCAGACTAATGGCTGCAGATCTCCACAAAATGAAATTGCCCTCGTAGAAAGCCAACCTGGGTTCCTATAGGCTTACATGAGGATCCACACGGATGCCAGAGGCCTCCTCCCGGCTCCTATACGCATCTGTTATGCTTCTTCTGCCCCAGCCTCCTCTATCTTGGTTTTCTGGAAGAACAGAGTAGAAAAGGATTCTAGGGACTGGGAATTAGCACAGTTGGCAGGGTTGTAAGCATAGAGTTGCAACTCAGATTCTCATTAAAGAGTCAAATTTATTTCCAGACCCCAAAGATAAAAGAAGTTTCCACAGGAATCTTTTAATTTTAACATAATTAAAAGAATAATCTCTTTTGAAAATAGAGTTGTACCTTGCAAGCATAGGGTCCTAGGTCCAATCCCCAGCACTTCAAGAAGTAAAAAATAAAATAAGAAGATGATTCTGTTATAAACTATGTATCTAGAAGTATAAAGAGCTGGTGTGGTTGCTCAAGGTAAGTTTAGTTTGTGGCGAATCTGTTCCCTAGTGTGAGCTTGGGTTGCTCAGATGTTTGTTTGGATGTTTGGTCTCAGCCTCCAGCTGGTCAGGCAACATCAACTCCTCTCAGAGGAGGCAGGGAACTCTCAGAGCTCTGGCACAGCGCAAAAACCCAGATCCAGCTGCAGCCAGTAGCATTTCCTGTCACACAGACCCAGCTTAGCCAGCTTGCTCAGGGTGTCACACGAACCCACAGTCAAGATCAGGTCTTCATCAGGGTCACGGTCAACTCCAGGTTTGGCTGCAAGGGAGCACCCACTCCCCGCTTGGCTTCTGTGTGTGCTGGGGACTGCAATCCCGCAGGGGTCTCTGCAAAGGACTACTGTAGACCAGGCAGCTGGCTTTCCCAGAGAGAGAGAGAGGAAGAGATGCGCCCAGCAGGGCAATGGAACACGCGTTATAACCTAATCTCGGAAGTGTCAGCCCATGTGAATGCATGTCAGTGTACATGTTAGAGGGCAAGTCTGTGGCGTCAGTTCTCTCCTCCCTCGAGCAGTTCTGGAGACTGAGCACGCTTTGCTAGATTTGTCCCTCTGCCTGCCAAGCCACCTCAACAGCCCCTTTAGGTTGTTTTTGTCGGATATTTTTTTGTCACAGAAATGATAAAAATACCTGATACTCCACAGTCACATGGCATTGTTAATGTCTGACGCCCGCATGCTGTTAGTCTCCCTCTGGGCACACACAGTCTCGTCCTCCCCTTTGGAAGGCCGTTGATCTACTGTCTTCCAGGGTTCCGTAGACATGAGCTCATGAATCTGGCTTCTTTCACTCAACACGGGTGTTTTCAGATTTAGGTCTGTTTACATATGTACATATCTTTTACTCTTTTTTCCTATGCTCGTGCATGCAAGCATGTGTTGTGTGTGTGAATGTGTGTGTTTATTTCTTCTGCAACCACTCCTCTACCATATTTCTTGACTCACTCAGAGATCACTGACTGGCAAGACTGGCCAGCCAATGAGCTCCAGGGATTCTCCTGTCTCTGCCCTCCCCTACCAACCCTGGCTTCTGCATGAGTGCAGGGACTTCATTCCACCATCTCCCAGCTCCCAGGCATCCATATCTCGATAGATCTTGGCTTCTCGTTTTTCTTTCTAGCGTCTGTCAGAACTTCATGACATGGGTTATGATAGCATAGAAATTTCTCCCTCTCTCCTCTAAGGTCTGAGAAAATTTGTATAATGTTAATAGCATTTTATAAACACTCAAAAGAATCCAACAGGGAAGCCGTTCAAACCTGTAGCTCTCCTCACGGGAAAATTTTAACATGCAATTTCAATTTTCTTTAGTGGATGCAGAGCTGCTCGACACTCTGCCGTTAGTTTTCATAATTTGTGTTCTTCAAAGAAAGTTGTTCACACCACTGAAGTGGCTGAGCTCATTTCCATGGCAGTGTTTATACGATTCTCTTATGGTTATTATTACCTAAACTACTAATGTTATCTTAAGCTGGGTGTCCTGGCTCACACCTGTAATCTCAGATCTTGAGATACTGAGGCAGGAGGATCACCATGAGTTTCAGGCCAGACTGGGAGACAGACTTCTGAGACAGAGTGTCTCAGAAAAATGAAACAAATAATGAAACCAAACAACTGCAAACTCTAGGCTATCTGGGCATTGTCTGCGCTAACTCTCCTGACACGGGAATTTTTTTGTTTTTCCCTTTTTAAAATCTTATTTATTTATTTATTTATTTATTTATTTATTTATTTATTTATTTATTTGCTTGCTTGCTTGCTTGTTGTGAAGGGCCTGTCAGTTCTGTGGGGGAGGGTGGCTGTTACTGTTTCCAGAGAAGCAGCTCTAGTTTATTGGTATTCCCTACTGTTCGTCTGCTGCTGATAATATTGCTTTCTATTCTTTCTCAAGCTTAAGATATGTAGATCATTGATTTTTAAACTTTTTCAGAGTTCTGATTGTAAGCATTTTGGCCTCAGTGTGTCACCCTCGGGACTCTTTTAGCTGCATCTCATAAATTTTGACGTGCGTTTTTACTATCATTCAGCTCAAACAGTCCTCTTTTCTTGCCTGTGATTTCTACACAAATCTCCTGTGTTGTTTAATTTCCAGATGTGTATGAGGTGTCTGGTGGCATTTTGTGATTGATTTCTAATTTCGTTCCAATGAAATCAAGAAAAGTGCTCTGTGTGGTTCCCGTGGTTTTAAATGTCTTTGCAAGTTTTATAACTCAGCATGTGGTCTGTGCCAGCAAATATTGTGTGTGCATGGGAGAAAATGGTCGGCTGTCATAGGGTCTTCACAGCAGTTGGGAGCAGAGTGTGGTCTGGTGGGACATTGCTGAGTGCCCTGGACAGCAGCCTCCCTTGGGCTATCACTGCTTCTCACGACGAACATCTCTGCCAAGCCACGCAACACATCGAGCTCTTTGCTAGTCTGAGGGAGTTGCAGAAATGCTCCTGTTGACAAAGAGCCAGCAGCTGGGGACACTAGGTACATATTCGTAATGAGAACATGAGGTGGGAGGGGGTGTGAAGGTTCAAGAGGTTTAAAAAAACCTGTAAAGCAGAATCAAGAGCTCCAGGGGAGAGGCAGGCCTCTGGCTCAGGCCACAGGTTGCCACGTAGACAGCCGAGCCAGGCACACAGGTGACAGGCAGCTCCAGGCCTGGATCAAGCTTGGGTCCTGCTCCATAGTCTCCTTTCCTGGTAGAGACATCAGGAGAAAACAGTCCATCAAAGATGTGTTAGGCATGGCTTTAGCCCAGGAGCAAAAATATATCACCCCTATTTTATAAGTGAGAAACTGAGGCACAGACCGCACATTACACAAGCTTTGGGATATCCCTGACCTCAGCTCTGCCACCAGGTGGCAGTGGTCTGCGCTGCCCTGTCTCTCTAGGTAAGTGCTTACTCTATATCTATGACATATACCTGATTGCGGTGGCCATTCATGGGGGCTTAGGAGGAAAGCTGCTTTATGAGCTGGTGCGCAGTAGGGCCTTGATCAACAGGTGCTGTGGGCATTGTAGGGGATGTCATTTCCCCGAAGTCTCAGAAGCAAGATAGGGAGGGACCCACCCCTAACCATCAATCCAGTTGCATGCTCTAAGCATCCAGGCCTTTGGACCACAGTCAGGGAAGAGGATGGATGGAGGAAACTCATATCCGTTGGTGTCCATGGTGGCCCCCAGAGGCTCTCCGAGTTCAGTACCAGAAGAAGAGCGCTGTCCACCCTCAAGCCATCCTTTAAGATAGCATGGCCCAGTGCAGTACTGGTTCTCATCTTGTGGCCCACTATGACTGCAAGATTTTTTTTTTGAACGTTGAATGGAGCCCCAGCCTGTAATAATATCCTCCCAAATGGGTACCTGACATCTTTCCCCTCTACAGAACCAGGCAGGATTTGCTGACGGCAGGAATGAGAAAACCTGTCTACACCCAGGTCTGTGGGCTAGTTAATCCAGCTGCCAGGCCAGACGACTCTGGGTAATGGATGGCTGTTCTTTAACGCTGCTGGGGAGACGGGCCCCTCCTTAATCTGCTGCAGTGTCATTAGGAGAGAAAATGTTTGCTCCGGGAGCTCCCTCGGCCTTTGGAAACTGCAAGATCAACACTAACAGCCAGGGCAACTCTGGCCTTAACCCTCCCCTACCCAGCCCAGGCCCAGACCTCCGGGAGATGGCTCTGTGGAGCACTGTGACACACCGTGGCACTCTCTGGTTCATTGGTCTAGACTGCCAGAGATCTAGGTCCTGTTTCTAGGCTTCTCCTGGCCCGAGAGCCAGTGAGTATGAAGATGGAGGGATGGTAGGAGAGAAGAATCTAGGGTTCTGGGTCCAGATGAACCCCATCCCCACCCCCTGAGCAGGTTAAAGAACAGAGCTGGTGCTGGTGACGCTGGACCACTCCCCTAACCTTTGTCCAGGGTTCCTTCCCAGCAGGGGTGGATGGCCAACTGGCTTCAAAGATCCATGCTTCTCACCAAGTAGAGCCTGGTGTCTACCCTGGGGCGGGGGGTAATATGTCGTTAGCCTGATGTCCCCACACCAAAGCCTGCTCCCCATTGAAACTTGTGTCACCAGATGGGCAGAAGGGAACAGGAAGCCTGTTTGAGCTGAAGGGGGTGGAGGCTACTGATTACCCAGGTCTCTGGGTGCCAGGTGGTGAGCCAGCCCCTCAGCTACACTGGGCTTAGCGTCACCAGCACTACAGAGGTTCCAAAGGGATTAGACTTGTCCCATTACAAACCCCAAAGTCTAAGCTACAACCAGGCAGAGCGCAGAGGGGGCGTGGTCTCACAGCTGCCCCTCCCACCAGTGCTATCTCTCCTCCTGCCTGTCTCTTCTCTACACAAACCTGACAACCAAAGCCAGCATCCCTCAGTAAGCCCTTCCCCCCCACCTCCCCAAGGTGCTATCGATGCAGAAAAACACAGCTCTCACCTTAAAGGAAACAAAAGATAGTTTGTTCTGGAGTCCTTTGGGGTGGCCATGGCCCAGGAACACAGATTTGGGTTACTCCAAATTCTGTGCTCCAGTGTGGGAAGCAGTTTGGTGAAGTTTTATAGACCAGAGAAAGGCATAAGTCAAGGCGAGTTTAGAGTGCAGTGGTGGACACAGAGAGGCAGGTACAGCAAGATGGGGAAGCTTGTCTATTAGCCTCAGATGTGATCTGATGACAGATACAGCTTTTGGGTTGGTGGAAGTTAGGGGTCTGATTTCTCTATGTAGCCCTGGCTGTCCTGGAACTCGCTCTGTAGACCAGGCTAGCCTTGAACTCAGGGATCCACCTACCTCTGCCTCCTGATTGCTGGGATTAAAGGTATGTGCCACCACCACATTGCAATTCCAAAAGTTTTTATCTGTTAGTCATAGGATGCTAGCCTTGAGACAGAGGTGGGCGAGGAATGTCAGTTCCAAGGGTTAATGCTAACCCACAATAATGTAATTAGCCTCAGGGCCTGTAACATCCTACCTCATCACAGAGCTGCAGTTCCGATCAGACTCTGTACACACAGCTTCTTTCCTGGAGTTCTTCACAGTGCCGCAGCTGTTCTCTTTCCCACACAAGAGAGGTGTGCCTCCCAGACCATAGGCACACTATAATGTGCCGAACTTCTCCTGGAGAGACGCAACACTCACACACACACTCACACACGCATGTACACACACAGGCATGCAGGCACGTTTGCACGCGTGCATGCATACACAAACACAGGCACCGACTCACCCCAACCTAGTGAGCCAACAGAGGTTTGGTTGGGGTTACTCACAGGAGGGTGGTTTGAGGGGTTGCTCAGAGGAGCAGGAAGGACTCACAGACAGCTCCCTCACCAGAGCCCGCCCCACACACTGGTGAGACTCGGAAAGCATCAGCCCTGGAGGGAGGCCCCTGTTCAGCTTGCAGGCAGCCCCGCCATCCCCTGTCTTCCCTCGCAGTTGGGCTGCTGGAGAGTCTCCTCCCAGGAGGCTGTTCACTCCTTTATGTAAAGCTGGGCAGGGAGCCTCAAGAATCTTTAAAGTTCTTTTGCATGTGACCTGTTGTTCACCCCCTAAGTCTCAGGAGCCTCCACCTTCCTCCCGGGACTATTGTCTGGAGGAAACTGCCATATAGTATGGAGGCAGGGTAACATCTCACAATTGCACAGGGCTAAGGCACATCTTCTGGGCACAGACCTGGAACCAGGATGCCAGCCCCTTGGGATGAGTGGGGTGAGAGGGAGCGCCAACACCCACCAGGATCTGCAGGTATGTTCCTGTGCTTAGAACCCCTGGCCCCAGGGAGGTTCTGATTCTGTGTGGCAGGAAAGTAAACCTGCTGGGGAGGAGGAGGAGGAGGCTGCCCCAGGCCAGGGTGGCTGGGATCGGCCTCTAACCTAGAGCCTTCCTGGAAGGCTGGGCCTGGACAGGAAGTGGCTTACCAAGCCTTTTGTCGTCCACAGAGGCAGACTGGTTTGTTGGCTCTTAGCCCTACCTGAAGGTTGTGTCTCCATCTGGGGACTCAAGGCCCCTCCCAACCTCTGGCCACCTGGTGCTGAAGGTGACCCCAGGTCCCAGCCCCAGATGGACAGACTCCAGGTGTACTAAAGCACCTTCGCCTCCTGGCTCCAGACACTCCTCCTCTTGCAACCTGGACCAGGCCCTCACCACCCTTGTTCTCAGAGGGAAGTTAAAGACCAGATGGTGGATGCAGGGCTTGAACCATGCAGACAGAGGCCTGGTCCAGGGTGACGCTAGAGGATGAAGCCACCCCTGGAAGCTGGTGGTGACGCTGTCAGTGTGAACAGTGCTACGTGGGCAGGTGGTTGGACGGCAAAACACCTGTTGCTTGGCCTGCCCTCAACTCTGGGCCCGGACAGGGCTGCCGGAGAGCCGTCTGCCTTCAGAAGATCCATCCCTCTCTTCCTGGTCACCCTCGCAACTTCCTCTTCAGTGAGTAGCCTCGGTGTAAAAGAAGCAGGGAGGCTGGCAGAGAACAGCAGCAGACTGCATGCTGCGACAGATGGAAGGATCTTCAGGATGGACTTGAGCAACCGCTGTCACAGGTAGGGAAACTGAGGCACACACTACTCCTTAATGGAAGAGCTGAAACAACTCTCAGGGCAACCTTTTGGGTGTGTGTGTGTGTGTGTGTGTGTGCTCATGAGGTTGTGCATGTAGAGCATGCAGATCGTGTGCATATATAGACATGTGTATGCATGGATGTTTGTGTGTTCACATGTGCAGGGGTATAGGCATGGGGAGGACTTACACATGTGTGCAGACTTGAATATGTGTGTGCATGCATGTTGGGATGTATCCATGACTGTTCCATGTTGAGCCCTGGCAAATGAACCAAGTCATGTGATTCCCTCAAGACAGTTGGTGAGGCTGTGGGAAGAGAGGAAGGGGGCAAGCACAAAGTTTATCTTCCTTTATTTAGTTTGTAGATTACGGAAGGAAATTAAATTTGAGATGTTTGCAGGGAGGTAATTTTCCCAATCACTCACCCTGATCACAGGTCCCACAGCCTGACTGCTTCTAATTGCATTAATTGGATGTTGGGATGAGGGGGCAGGGGGCTTCCTTTGTTCTGGGAAGGTCAGGCACACAGGAGTGAGGGCAGCTGAGGCCCGGGGGATTCTCCCAAGGGAGCTCCAGGCTAGGGTTAGGAAGGAGGGAGGGGCCTGTCCCAAGTTTGCTATCCTGTGTCTCCGAACCACATGGGGCTGCCAAGAGAGGGTGTTTCTATGTGGAGAAGAGAAAGGGAAAGGACAAGCTCCAGGTTAACTCTCGGTCCTGCTGGGGTCAAGGGGAGGGTTGCATGGCTGCCTGGGTGCCCCAGGGGAGAGAGGTGGGTTGCAGATTGGAGTCTTGGTGGCCTGACTCTCACCTTGCTCCACAGCCCTGTGCCGTCCCTCCTTCCCCAGAAGCCTGTTACAGAACCTGGCGTCCCAGACACCCACTTCTTCCTGATCCTAGCCGTCAATCTATGTGGCTTTCCAGGCCCAAATGTGTCCGCTCTGACAAGGAATGAGTCAAGAAAAATTAGGCTGGGAGCTAGCGATTGGCTTAATTGGTTCTTACCTAGCATGCACAGCACCCGGAGTTAAATCCCCAGCGGCACATAGAACCTGGAATAGGGAGTGGTTCAGCCATTCTCGGTGACAGAGGGAGTTAAAGGCCAGCCTGGGCTACATAGGACACTGTTACAAAGAAAGAAAAAGAGACAGAGGGAAAGGAAGGAGAGAAGGAGGGATGAAGGAAGGGGGCAGGGAGGGAGGGAAAGAGCAGGGAGGGAAGGAGAGGTATTAGTATGTGTAAGTAGTGCAAGAGGGAAGGCTGCTGGAAACCCACACACACGGCCAACTCCTGCCCATTACTTCAGTGCTCAGCTTTATTGGCACCCGCCCAGGGGGCAACCACTCTAATATACTGATCAAGATCAGCGCCACTCATCTCTCCCCTCCATTTATAGCTTTTAAGATAATAGCAAACATTTATTGGGCACTTGCTGTATACTAGACACGTTTTGTAAGGATCCCAATCTATTAATAAACAATTAGTTCTTGGCAGTTATCTAGGACCTCAATTTAATAGACAGGAACTAAGAGCATAGAAAGTTATTTCACTCGCTACAAGCCTGCAGCCAGCTGTAACTGAGAGATGATTCCAGCCCCACGGCTCTGCCTGTACCCTAGCAGGCTCCTACAATGGTCACACTGCTTACCTGAGCTTCCATGGGTCATCGATTTGCTGCACCGCTGAATGTCTGCCTCTCTCATCGGACTGTGAATCCCACAGAGGGAGGACCCTGTGTGTCGTCCGTGGTGGCTTCCCTGGCACCCAGTGCCTTATATACCAAAAACAAGGGCCTGGGATCCTCACCTTTCAAGGGAAGCTGCCAAGCCCCCCCAGTTCCTCAGACACCACCCCCTTTCCAGCTCACCCCCTCTTTCCTTCCCTACCATCCCCTTCTTCCTGTTCTCCCCCACCCTCTCTGCCCCTTTCCTGACACCCTTCTCCTCCTGGACCCCTGACCCACTGGTGCCCTCCCCTCCATTGCCTCCACTCCCTGCTAATTAAATGGTCCTGTACATAGTTTCATTTGCATCTGCTCAGAGGCCTCGGTGCCTTGGGCTGCATGTTCATTAAGCGGCTCTGTGTAGAGGGGTGTAATGAACCGATTTCATTACAGCTGTCAGGTTTGTCCAGCCTGGGGCCGATTAAGCATTCACTGAGAAGAGAATGCCTCATTCCTCTGCTCTTTCTGCTTGGAGTCCGGGACAAGTGAGGCTGGCTCTGACTTAGGGAAGTTCTGCCAGCTTGTCAAGGCTCTGTTTGGGGTGCAGGAGTGGATGTCAGGCTGGGCACTGCTGGCCCCAGCCTACAGCTGTGAATGTCAGAAATCCCAGGGGCTGGGCCAGGATCCCACAGTTCCAGGAATGATTCTTGCCTGGGGTTCCACATTCATCCCAGTACGGATCACCATCTGCAGAAGGGGGAACTGACCTGCCACAGAAGGATTACGCTTTGCCCTGTGCCAGGGTCAGAGGACTCGAGTGTGAGTTCAGCCCTGCCTCTCCGAACACAGGCCCTAGACCCGACAGATGTGCGATGCCTGGTGGAGGACCTCCCCTAAGGGAGCTAACGCTTGGCTCCCTCTCCTCACCCTCTCTGGCTCCAGAGATTCCCACAGAAGCACAGAGAATGCTTTGAAGAGGACCTTAGAGCAGGATCTACACATCACGGCCCTCTTCCTGCACTGTTCCTCAGCCGTCCATCCCCGCCCCCAACTCAGCCATTCAACAACATTGTAAATTAACGTAAGGATCATCTGAGACGGTGGCTTCCTGCCAGAGATGAGCAAAATGAAATTCAGTTCAGGCCCACTCCTCTTTAGCCTCAAATCTGATGATGTGGAAGTAAGACTGGAAGCAAGATCTTCCAGTCTTGGGAAGTTCCGAGGAGAGAGGGTGGGAAAAAATCGTCTGGATGGATGCGTGAGTGTCCTCGAAGATATGTGTCTGTGGGTGTGTTTGCCACAATATGAATGTGCATGTGCAGTGTGTGTGTGTATGTGTATGTGTGTGCATGAGTGCATATAGGTCCGTGCTAGAGGTACATGCATGCACAGCAAGAGAGACAGGTGGAGGTGATGAAAAGGACAACACCTTGCCAGGGCTGGGAAATAGGAAATGGGGTCAACAGATGCCAGGGCAAGGGGGTTGGGCTTTGTTATTTTACCATTGGCAATAGGGAGGTGGGAAAGAGCAGGGCCCTGTGTAGAGGAATGGTCCTAGAGGAATGGTCAATGACACAGAAGCCCCATTAGTCCTGAAGGAGACTAATGCCATTAATCCCAAACTCTTCAATTTAGTCCCAGGCAGGTTTTATTTGGACAAGGTCAGAAAGCAGCTACATTTTTCACCAAAATATCACGAGAATGGTCTCTAGGCCAAAAACTTCTTGAGTTGGCTCCCTACAGTTCAAATCCCTCTCAGGACTCTTTCCCATGCTCCTGCTAGTATAGCACATTAAGCCTCATTTCATTGTTGAACTGTTTTTCTACCCCCCCCCCCAAGATCCCAAAGTCCACATTCCACCAACAAGAAGCATAGCCAGGACTGTCACAGCAATGCCCCACTCCCGGGTGCCAATTTCTGTCTTGGTCAGCATTCTTATAAAAGAGAAAGCATTTAATCGGGGCTTGCTTACACTTTCAAAAAGTATAGTCTTTTATCATCATGGTGGGAATGATGGCGGGACAGACAGACATGGTGCTAGAGAGGAAGCTCAGAGTTCTACGTTTGGAGTCAAAGCAGGAACATGGAGACTCTGGGATTTGGAAACATGGGTGTTTGAAACTTCAAAACCTACTCTCAGTGACACACTTCCTCCAACAGGCCCACACCTACTCCAACAAGAGCATCCCTCCCAATCCTCCCAAATAGTGCCACTGGATAAGCATTTAAACACACGAGCTTATGGGGGCTATTCAAACAACCACAGCTGGCAAAGAGCTTGTTCTGCATGAGGATATGAGTTTGGAGCCCCAAAGCCATGTGAAAACCAGGCACAGTGATGCATACCTGTAATCCTAATGTAGGATACACAGATAGGAGGATCAAGCTCACAGGCAGCCAGACTAGCTGAATTGCTGAGCACCAGGTTCAATGAAAATTGCTGTCTCAAAAAGTAACATGGAGAGCAGTTGAAGACACTTAATATTGACTCCTGGACTTCACACACACATTGACATACATGCACACACATGCACATAGATGTTCACATACATGAACACATGCACAAATATATACATAGGTGTAAATCACTGGTCTGGGTAATGGCAGGAACATGCAGTTACAACAGAATGGCACAATTATGCATCAGGTTCTTGCCCTGGAGACTGCCACACATCACACTTGCTGAAGACCGAAGGCTCATCATCTCATTGGGAGCCCACTTCTCACAAGCCGTTCCACAGTAGAGAGCTCAAAGGGAAAATAAAAGTAGGTTTGGGAGAAGTATTGATAGATATATGATTCTTGGTGTTCAGCCCCAAAGGAAGACCCCAGGCAGATCTGAGGGTGAGACTTTGGAGACCAGGGCTCTGGGTATCCAGCACCTGAAAGCAAAGTAGTAGAATAAGAATGTAAAGCTTTCAGTATACTGAGAGTAACCATGGCAACAGATGCAAACTCATCCCACAGCTGAATGTACTTCCCAACTAAGGATCTTGCTGAGGAAAAGATGTGCAAATCTTCCTAAGGATAAAACCAAAATTTACCTCAGCATCTCATGTCCTATGAAAAATGTCTAGCTTTTAAAAATAAAAATCATAAGGTAAAAGCAAGAAAAAAAAACACAGAGAAAAGATAGGCTAGACTATGGGACTATCTATCTGATGGGAAACTTTAAATCATGGTGATGAAAAGGGAATTAGGGAACCCTAGTTCAGGTTCCAGCACCCACATCAGGTGGCTCACAACCACCTGTGACCCCAGATTCAAGGATATGATGCCCTCTTCTGATCTCCTCTGGTACCTGCACTAGTGTGCACATGACTACACACATAGGCACATAGTTAAAAATGAAAGTGTGATGTGTGGGACTATTTTGCTACTCACCAAGTCACCTATTGTTTGAAGGTAAATTCAAACTGCTGAAAAACAAACTCAGAATATCCTAAAGAAATTCAAAGAACTGAAACATATTCCAAGAAACAGAAACAAGAATGACAGCAGACTTTCTGCCAGAAAGCATGACAGCAATAAGACAATGGTATAACATGTTATATGTTCTGTGGAGAGAAAAGAAATGTGTCAAGCCCAGATTACAGACTCAACTGAAAATATCCTTGGAGAATGAGGGAAAAATAAGTATTTTCTCAGACCAAAAACAAAATAAAAACTGAAGGACTTTGTTGCTTATTCTCTTAACAAAACAAAACCACCAAAAACATGTGCTGGCTACTTTTATGTCAACTTGACACAAGCTAGAGTCACTGGAGAAGAGGGACTCTCACTTGAGAAAATGAGAAAATTATGGAGAAAATGCCTTTATAAGGTTGGATCTTAGGCAGATCTGTAGGCATTTTCTTAATTAGTGATTAATTGGAAGGGTTCAGCCCATTATGAGTGGGGTAACCCTGAAGCAGGTGGTCCTGGATTCTATAAGAAAGCAAGCTAAACAATCCATGATGAGCAAGTCAGTAAGCAGCACCCCTCTGCATCAGCTCCTGCCTCCAGGTTCCTTCCCTACTTGAGTTCCTGTCCTGACTTCTTTCAAGTGATGGAGTACAATATGGAAGTGTAAGCCCAATAAACTCTTTCCTCCCAACTTGCTTTTGGACATGGTGTTTCATCACAGCAATAGTAACCCTGACTAAAACAAAGTATCAAAAGATGGGGCTAGTGGGATGGCTTACAAGGTAAAGTTGTTTGTCTCTCAAATCTGACAACCTGAGATCCATCCCAGAAACCTGTGTAAAGGTGGATGGAAAGAAACAACTCTACAATGTTGTCCTGACCTTCAAGCCTGTGTGTGCATGTGTGTGCACCCCCCATGCGCGCGCGTGTGCGCACGCGCACACACACACACACACACACACACACACACACACACAAGAGGTTTAAAAGGAACCTCTTCAGGCAAGATGAATCACCAGTAAAGACTTAAGGCTACACAAAGGAATAGAATCCTTAAAATGAAATAAAGATAAAATCACAGGAATTTACTTTGTTAAATTTTAATTTCACTAAAGCATAAATGGCTGCCTGAAGAAAAACAATACTATATTACATGGTTTCAGTATGTTTGAAATTGAGACAGATAACAAAAATAGCACAAAGGCTAAAGGGCCAGAAAGAGCCGTACACCACTGTTGGGTTGTTACTCTAGTCTTGAGTGGCATGGTATTAGTTGAGGGTGTACTCAGATTAATTTAAATGTATATTATAAACACCCTGACAAACACTAAGTGTTCTTACAGGAGGAAGAGAAGAAATAAAACCAAATCGTGAAGATTTTGTTAGTTCAAGAAAAGGAAGAAAAATAAAAGCAACAGCAAGAAGTGAAAAGATTAAAGAGCTGTACATCAGGACAGTCAGCTAAGTCATCACCGTAAGTGTAAATAGACCAATGGATTTTCCAGACTGAATATAAAAGCAAGACCCAACTATACCCCACCTGTAACAGACAGTTAGAAGACACCAAAGAGTCAAAAGTTAAAGGACGAAGAAATCTACCCAAAGTCACTAAAAGCTAGAATCTCTTATCACATCAGACAAAACAAAATTGAGAACAAGAAATAACCTTTACAGGGTGGATTATGTGAGTGAGACTAATTGTCCAAGATTGTACAATGATCTAAAATGTACATGTACCTAACAACAGAGCTTCAGAACAAATGGGAAAGATCTGAAAGGAACAATAGGAAAATTTACAGCTATAGCTGTGTCTTAGTTATTGTTCTATTGCTATGAAGAGACACAATGACCAAGGTAACTCTTGTATAGCATTCAGCGGGGAGCTTGCCTACCGTTTCACAGTTAGTTCATAACCATCTTAGCAGGGAGCATGGTGGCAGGCAGACATGGAGCAGAGGGCTTACATCCTGGTCCAACAGCAGCATCAGAGAGAGACTGGGGCCTGGCATGGGCTTTAGAAACCTCAAAGCCCACCACCAATATCACACCCCCTCCAACAAGGCCACACCTCTTAATCCTTCCTAAATAGTTCCACCTGCTGGGTTGGGTCTGTATTCTGTACCATTAATAAAGATGTAGAGCTGTGGAGATGGACCAGCAGATAAAGTGCCTCCCGCACATGACTGAGCATCTGAGTTCAGATCCTCAGGGTCCACTTTCAAGCTGATCCCTGAATGGACAAACTATGTTATACGAATTATATCTCAAAGAACCAAGTGTGAGTGTATGGAAGTGCCCAGTGCTGTTTCCACAACTTTATCCCCATCTCATCTGGATGTTGGTGTCCTGGTCCTGGGACTGTGCTTCTGGGATGTGGTGGGACCTTTAAGAAGGGGACATAATGGGAAGTCCTTCACCCACCTGGTCATACCTGCAAATGGATCTTTTTCCATTTTCTCTCTTGCTTCCTAGCCATAAGGCAAGAAGTCCAGTCTGCTACATGTTCCCCATAATTGTCACCCAGCAACCCAACATCCAGCACCCCTACCAGAAACTTAAAAGTAATGCGTCTACCCATTTGCGACCTTTAGCCTCTAAAACCACGAGACAAAATAAACATGCTGTTTGTATAGGCTAGTCCTCTTTAAATTATTTAATTTGTTATAGTGTTGAAACACTAACATGGCACTCTAGAATTAAACCTTTATTTTCTAGTAGTAGATAAAAATGTTGACGGTAAAAATAATGAACCATGGATACTTCACAGGACAGATGAGCTGCATAATAAGTAGGTGTATTGAAGAACACAGACAAAAAGAGGACATTGGATGTGATTTCTTGTATATACAATTCTGTGTCATCTACAGTAGCACCAGGAAGATAAGTGGCTTCCTGGGTGGGTAGGAGGCAGTGTGAGGGATGGATCATCAAGAGGTAGCAGAGAATGATTATATCCAATATCTTGCCAGTGGTAATGGTGTGGATGAAACCAAATCTGTCAACAATTAACAGACTTAACTCACTGTGTGCTTTTTACATGTGCAGTTTATTGCAGGGGAAATAAATTTCAATTGCAAAAAAATAATGCTCTTTCAAATGCTTAACCTGTGTGCTTGAAATAGGAGTGGTTTGCCATGTCATCTCTCTGTAAACTATAGGTCAGTGTGATGGCTCAATTTCATGGTCTGCTTGGCTGGGTTTGAGATCGCCTGGGAGATACACCGTTGGAGGTGTCTTGGAGGAAGTTCCCAGAGAGACAGATCTGAAGAGGGAAGACCTATAGTGAATGTGAGAGGCACTGTTCCCTGGGCTGGGGTTCCAGACAGAGGAAATGGAGAGAGGTGGGCACCAGCTCTCATCTCCTGCTGCTCTGTGACTGTGGACACAATATGACCTACTGCCTCAAAGTGTTGCAACCTCACCTTCCCTTCCATGGAAACCTCTATCCACTCAAATCCTAAGACAAGGTAAACCCTCCAACACCCTTGAGTTGATCCCCATCCTGTGTTTTGTCACAGTAATGCAAAGCTGTGACTATCAGTAAAGACCTTTTCAACAGTTTCTGCTTTCAGTCAGAAAACACCCCCATTCCTCACCAGGGAGTTATGTGTGGCCTCCAGTCACCTCCTGGGGTTCTCTGTTGGGTTTTGTGGAGATCTGTGCCCCTGTTAACTCCACAGTAAACATTTTACTGCTTTCTTGGTGGTAAGAGGGGCCAACCGGACACATCCTATTCTCCACCTTCAAGGAATATCTCTGTGTGGCTTATATCCCCAGAATCCTAGAAATTCCACTGAGCTAGAGGGCCCTGGAATTTTGATTTGATTTATTTTTCTACTGTCTAGTGTGCCTTATTCTTTGTCAACAAATCTAGAGTCATTGCTACCTTCTGCTCCTTTGGTCCAATCAACATGATGCCATCAATAGGGTCGGTTAATATGGCAACCTTTTGGAAGAAACAGGTGATCCAGAGTGTCACTCGGCACTAGAGGATTGGTAAACCCTTGAGGTGGGACAGTGAAGGGGTACTCTGGCCTTGCCACCTGCAAGAAGACCTTTTCTAGAGTATTTGGATGGGAGAGAAGGAATGCTACTTTCCAGGTCAATGGCCTTATACCAGGTACCAGGAGGTGTGTTAATCTACCCAAGCAAGGAAACCGCATCTGACATAGCAGCTGCAATTGGTACCATCCCTTCATTAAATTTACAATTACCAACAGTCATTCTCCAACATCCATCTGTCTTCTGCATGGGTCAAATTAAAGTATTAAGTGGGGATATGGCAGGATCTGTCAGGCCCTTTATGGTGGTGCTCATTTTTAAAGGCTCTGCATGGATTTTAGGACTTTCTCAGGAGGAGGCAACTTTCAGGTTTCCATGTTGACCTTCTCACAATCAGAGCCCTCATGTCAAGGAACTATCCTGATGACCGCCAAGTGTACATCTACTGCAGCTATGTGTTCTGGACCAGAGAAGTAACCACTGCATGAGCTTAGGGATCCATATGACTTACTATAAGTTGGATCTTATCTGAAATTCAGCTCCACAATCTGTACTCTGAGTGGAGAGAAAGGAGTTATTTGGGATCTCCCAGTTTAACATCAGTACAAAGCCAACATCCAGAACTTTCCAAACGTTCTGCATCTTCCTTTTCTTCAGTGTACAGTTGCCCTTGTAAACGAGCTATAGTTCCTTTAAGGGCAGGAAAGGAGAAAGATGAACTGTAGAACTTCGTGATGTCATACCAGGGGTCCTTCCTTAAGGAGACATTACTTCCCTGTGATTCATGGGCCCCATGCACTGGCTCAAGTCTAGGAATAAGTTGAGAAGCTATGACTGGTGTTGTGACTCAAGGTGCAGCTGGGTGCTAGCACTTGGTTCTGCCACTCCAGGGTCCAGTTATCACTTGAGTAACAGCTCCAACTGCAAGGCTAGGCCTATGGAAGAGAGCAATGGCAGACGTCTGCCCGGGCACTGCCCCTCCCAAGTCTGCCTCAAGTACTGGTTACAACATATGTCTTGGTTTCCTTTCCTGTTGCTGTGACAAATTACCCTGACAAAAGAAACTCGAGAGAGACGGGGTTTATTTCAGCTCACAGTTCAAGGGTACAGTCGGTCATGGCAGAGAAGTTGAGGCTGCAGGAGTTTGAAGAAGCTGGTCATATCACAACAGTCATTGGGAAGCAGAGAGGGAAGGTTGCATCCTGTTGCTCAGCTCCATTTCTCCATTTATACAGTCCAGGATCCCAGGCAGGGAATGGTGCCACCCACAGTGGGCAGGTCTTTCCTCTTCAATTTACAAAATTAAGGTAATCCCCCAAAGGCGTGCTCAGAGGCACATCTTCTGGGTGATTCTAGAGTCTGTTAATTTGATAATTAACATTGACCTGCATAGTACATCTGGATCCTGGTGTGCAGAATAAGTCTTACTGGGTGAATCCTATTCTAGCTTTTAGTATTCTCAGGCTTCTGATTCCCTCTGCCAACAGTAAACCTTGGCCCTTAGCATATCAGGCATCTCCAGATCAGTCATGGGGAACTATCTCACATCTCAATACAATTAGCCAAATTAATGATTACCTGTCTTATTTATTATTTAATTATTAATTAAGTATTATTACTTAATTATTACCTGTCTTAGTTACTTTTCTATTGTTGTGACAAAATACCATGACCAAGACAACTTAAGAAAGTATGTAAGTTAGGGGCTCCTAGTTCCACAGGGTTAGACCGTTGTGGCAGGGAGTATGAAAGCAGGTAGGTAGGCATGGCACTGAAGCAGTAGCTGAGAACTTACATCTGATCCAAAGGCAGAGAAAGAGAGAGAGAGAGAGAGAGAGAGAGAGGACAGACAGAGAGGAGAGAGGGAGAGAGAGAGAGAGAGAGAGAGAGAGAGAGAGAGAGAAGACAGAGAGGAGAGAGGGAGAGGGAGAGAGAGAGAGAGAGAAGACAGACAGAGAGGAGAGAGGGAGAGGGAGGGAGAGAGAGAGAGAGAGAGTGAGAGAGAGAGAGAGAGAGCTTGGAATGGTGTGGACTTTTGAAACCTTAAAGCCCACCCTCAGTGACACAGCTCCAACAAAGCCACACCTCCTAATCCTTCCCAAACAGTTCCAACAACTACGAACCAAGCATTCAAATATGTGAGCCTCAGGGGGCCATTCTCACTCAGACCACCATAGTACCATCTCTAATTCCGTGAGCTGCAACATTAAACTCAGGATCTCTGCTTACTGGGTCCATATCAATAAATTCAGCCTCATCCAACTGTGCGTTTCCTCCACCATTATTGTCTGACCCTACAGGTCCTGTCCAGACCTCTGTTTATATTAAACCCGAGTTCTTTAGGCCTATAGCATACCTCCTCTGCATCCCACTATGTCCCTCACCTCTTAGGTTCTGGCTATAACTCTAGATGCAAAGATACAGTAAGGAGTGGACCCATCAGCACTGTCTTTATGGGAATTGGACTGGTGGCAGTCAGTGAGACAGGGCGTTGATGCTGTTGAGGGTGGGGATACCATGTCCCTGACAGAATTGACCTTTCATAATTTAGGAATACAGTGTCCACAGCCTCCTACGGGTTTTCGTCCCAACTTAAGGGATCCTGTGCTCTTCCCATCGGCGCCCCCACTTTAACTGCAGCAGCCTGCGATGCTAAAGCTTAACTGGTACTGTAAGGCAGCAAGGGCGTGTGAGGTCTGGTGTCTGGTGTTCAGCAGCCTCAGCCCTATGGCTGCAGGAGAGGAGAGTCTCCTTCAGGGCACACTGCCAAGTCCTTAGGTTGTTTATACACACGTGGGGCTGGGAAATGGACTCCCTGAGCTCATTCTTTCTCTTTATTGCTTGGTCCTGCAATGCTAGGAACAGCAGCCAGAGTCATTATATCCCTTAGTTTTTCAAAATTGTTCAAAGCATCATGTACACAGTTGGTAATTCCTCACTTCTCGCAAGTGGTGAGCCAGGACCACAAAGGCATCGTAACCTCTAGGATGAGAGATGGGATCCAACTGGGGTGGGGGGTTGTAAAGCAGTTAAGAAACGTGTGTGAGCTAGAGCCAGGGATACGGTTCAGTCAATAGAGTGCTTGCACACATGAGGCCCTGGATTCCACCCCCAGCCCCGTGTAAACCAGGTATAGTGGTACACACCTGTAGTCCCAGGACTTGGGAGATGGAGGCAGGAGGATCAGAAGTTCAAGGACATTCTCAGCAATACAGTGCTCTAGGCCAGTCTGGACTGTGTGGGGCGGTGGGGTTTGATGGGTGCAAGTCTCCACAGCTTCCACAGTGCATCAGGCCTCCCTGCGGCAGGACCCTGGACAGCAATTCCCAGACCTGCAGCTGGGCAGGCCATAGCAAAGTCTCACTGAGAACTGGAGGTGGGATTCTAATCATCCGTGCAGCTTGGCGGCTGGTCCACATCACGGTCCAGAAGATGTACTGTGTCAGAGGCGGTGGTGCCCCCCAGGCTGGAGACAATGGCGGAGGCCTGGGACCACAGGAAGAGTAGTTTCTTACAACTACCGTTTGCCCTGAAGTGTCCTTTCCAGAATCCTGCACAGAGGTCCCCTGACCTGGAATGCCTTCCTCAGTGGACTCTCCGAGGCTGTGAAAGTGACGATTCACTCAGGCCTCACAGGACGTTGTCTTGATTGTCTTTCCCACTTAATGACAGTAGCACAGATGTGTAAGAGTCTGCTCTGCCACTGTGAACAGTCTGGGCTGGGCACCTTCCCTACGGTACCTGCGGTGAGTTCTTAGGCTACCTAACACCAGCTCTTTCTGTAGTTGCTGTCCCCTCGAACCCCCCACCCCCCCCACCCGCATGCCTCCTGTTCTCATCTTTCGGTGGCAGCTTCTCATTTCATTGTTCTGTCTTCAGAAAGATTTGTAGGAGAAGGTGAATCTAGAAAGTTTGTGTTTCTAGGGAACTGTGGTTCTTAAAGCTAAGTGAAGTTACAACATGAAATAGTGCTAAGCTGGAGCAAGCATACCCGCAGCATTGCTCAGAGCAGGTTGGACTTGGCTTCTGTGAGCATCTGGTCCTAATGGTGCTCACAGCTTCCTCCCCAGGCAGTGATGTTCCTGGGGAGGACCCAGGACTACCTGGAAACCAATAGAGCACTCTCTCTAGGTGGACTTGGGAGGAGGATGGGGAGCCTCTTTGGGGGATGTCACTTTCTTGAGTTCACAACCTTTTTTCTGACCGACTGAGTCATTGAGGTCCCAGGGCTCAACTCTGGCCTCGTCTTGGTCTTCATCCAGTGCCTTGACCTCAGGTCTGAGTCACACCTGAAGGGCCAGGTGTGGTGGCTTCTTCAGTTCTTCCCGCTGAATAACCCAGTAGGCAGCCTGGAGGAGGATGTATCTCAGCACCCTGATATCTGAGCAACAGAGACGCCTCCATCTGACCTTGCCCCGGTGTGTGTCCGTCCATGGGACATGGAATCTGTGTCTGGAATCATGCCCATCTAGAACCTGGGACCTCTCTTCTTGCTGATTTCAATTTGAGTGCCCGGGACCCTGGAGCTCTCTGTCCAAATGGTCTGCCCAGTAACTGTACCCAGAGTGTGTTGGGAAAAGGGTAAGCATCCATATCAGGAAGTAGGAGGAAAGTGAGCTGTTGGCAGAGGCTGCAGCAGGTGTCCATATCTGCAATGGGCAGGGCGGGGGACACTTTGATGGTGTTGTTGGAGTCCAAGATAGAAAGAGAAGGAGAATATGGAAGCTAGGGCCATGATCCGTTTTCCCTGAGAGTCTACCTTTACTGGGTGAGTCTCTTGGAGTCCAAGGATTCGAAATTCAAACCTGGCTACCCCATCTGTTGTGAAGCCATAAGGATAGCAGAATGAGGTGCAGCTTTGACATGGTGTGCTAAATTGATTTACAACTTTAAATTTTTCAACAGATGGTGCGTGGGCATTTATCAGTGTTCTTGCTGTAGGCCCCTCGGAGGTCAAGAATGACCCGAATCACCTACTGTGTGTGGACAGTGCGTGCCCTGGGGGACCACTGAGGAAGAAACTGGCTCATGGCAGGTGATAGTAGCCTCTTTTGCTTCCTGTTGTTGAGAATCGGAGGCCCATCTGTGACTGTGTTCTCTCATGGGACCAGCCAGCGCCCACCCTGTCTGGATAATTTTCCTGTGCCATGAGCTGAGATCATGCTCTACCTTTGGTGAGTCTGAGGGGTACCGAGTCCTTTAAGGTGTGACTGCGGCAGTGGGCAGAGTCTCCGGGGTTCTGCCATATGCTTGCAGTGTCTTGAATGAACCCAGGTCAGTTCCTTACAACTAAACCCCAAAGCGGTACCATCTGTCTCTCCTTTCTCAGACAATGATGTGGAGGCCCATAGAGGCAAAGAGACCTTGTCCTGGGTCTCAAGGTGCCCATAAGCCTCCAGCTTCAGCTTCTGGCACCTGGATCAGCTCCCTCAGCTGAGCCCTGCCCTGCCTTCCCTGCCTAGCAAGGGGGGTTGTGTCTAGACTCACAGCCCGCTTCCTATCTCCACCTTCACTTACTTTGTGGTGTCACCCTGCCTCTGCGGTTCTATTTTTTTCTCTCTCTCTGTAAATGACTATTTAGGGAGCAGTGTGCATGAGTGTCCCGGACATTCTCAGAGGTCCCAGCCTACCCCAGGACAGGCTATCCAGCTCACCAATCTCAGCCTCAGCCTCAGATCCCAGACAACAATTTTAGTTGTTTCTCTAGACACCTTGAGCCCTGGATCCTCCTGACTCAAATGTGCAATGCAAAGCAATCATCACTCACTCTCTGCTGCCTTCATTGGTTGCAAATAGGTTTTTTTCTGGCTCCTTCTAGGCGAGTCTCAATGGAAACATCATTGCGCCCCCTCCCCCAGTAATATGTGCTGGGAGGTTAATTCAAAGTTAACTGCAGTGGGAATCTCCCACTAGGACACTATGAACTCTGAGACCTTCAGGGAAGAAGGCTCCCTGAGCTGAATGGAGCAGGTAGCATCATGGAGAAGGGGGGCTGCTGAACAGAAGAGAAGCCCTGTATACAAGAGGTGGTCTTCCATGGCTAGAGTCAACTTTGAGAGGACCACACAGACTCCTTGGTAACATAACTATATAGGGTCTTACCAGACAGCCGATGAGCACTGGAGACACCTCCTATGCGTGTGCTCCTTCTCCCTCACCCAATAAATATTTAACATCTGTCTCTTTCCCAGGGAACCATGTTGGCAATGGTGTTGCAGTACTATTTCCTCCTGGCCCCATGCTCCTGAGACTCAAAATATATTTATCAATACCTAGACCATAAAGCTAGGCTCTTCCCTGACGAACCCATAACTTAAAATAACCCATTCATCCTAATCCACAGTCTGCCATGTGGCTGGTTACCTCTGCTTGGATACCGTGCTAGCGTCTGTCCTCCTCACTTCTTCCTGGGTGAGTCTCCTGTGCAGCTGGCTCTTTCCCAGAATCCTTTGTGCCTACTGGATGTCTCACCTTCTATTCTACTATTCTACCCTTTCCTCTAGGCCATAGATTTTGTTTTTGTTTTTTAATTGACAGGCAATGCATCTACACAGTGCACAAGATATTGGGAATTCAGGAGTAAGAAGAACCTGATGTCCCTGATCTACTTACAGTTTTGACAGGATAGTGGATGTCATAAGAGAAGAGGAAGGGCTCTTGTAGTGTGCAAGTATAGAGCAGGCGCCTGTCCTACATGGCTGACTCTAGGGCAGGGCTTGGAAGGTGACTCTCAGGGCCACAGTAGGTAGGGAGCAAAGCATGATGTCAGGGGAAAAATGCCAAAAGAGGAAGCATCCATAGGGTGTATAAGTGAGGGCAGAGAGCCATTCCCAGAGGTGTCTAAAAATGTGTGGGTCACACTCACCCACTTAGAAGACAGGGAGACTGAAGTCTCTCCCATGGGCTCCCAGCATCACCACCACCCCAGGTGAAGGGCCTCTCCTGGTGTACATCTGTACACACTTGGACATCAGCAACTCCTCACAGCTGAGCATGCATCCAGGTGCCAGAGAAAACCCATGGTTGAAAAGGGAAGAGGGCACAGAAGGAGGGGGCTCTGAGTGTGCTAGAAAGGAATGCTGCCTCGAGACATGTCGGGATGGGTCCAGAGGACACTGGATGAGGCGGCAGCAGCCTCCACCACACTATTCTAAAAGAGACGGCTGGCCTGAAAGCCCACCTAGGCGTAGAAGCGGGCCTATGCTATGGGGTGGGGGGTAGGGGGTAGAAACAGGAAGTGGCTCCTGGTATCAGTGGGAACAGAAAACAAGGGAGGGAGGGGAACAGGAGATGAGAGACCAGGGTCAGAAGCAGCTGTTGATGGTCAGGGAGGCTTGGGCACAAGGGGTTGGGGAGTTGAGAGAAAGGGTTCATTTTGAACCCAAAGGTGGGATATCATGGGGATTTGTTGAGTGGTGAAGCTGGACACGATACAGAAACAGAGAGGGAGGGAAGGGCTTATGCTCAATAGCCTCAGAGGAAGAGGAAAGGCCCCGTTCTCACCAGAGGAGGACCCAGGCTGAATCAGGAACAAAGAGAGTATCCAGTGGCCTCAGTTTCCCCAGCATAGAAGGGACAAAGGCAAGCTACAGTGACAGGCTGTGGCAGGATGCAGGGCTGGAGAGGGAAGAGATCTAAAAGTATCCCGAGGAGAAGGGAGAATTGAAAGGTAGACTAGGCGACACTGGTGTCAGCTGAGGCTGGTCCCTGAGCCCTAGTAGCAGCGCTTGGCAGCTCCCTGATGGGTTGGTTGTGTTGGTCCATGGGTGGGTTTGACACGGCTCAAGGGGAAGCAGAACACCAGCCCCTGTGAACAGTGTTCATGGTTGGAGCATACAAAACCCATGCTTCAGCAGCTGGCACGTAACGGGTGCTCAGTAAATGCTGCTGTCACCAGGCTGCTCTGGAACCCTTGCTCCTAACTGCTCGAGGCACCCCACTGTGTCACTTCTAGCATCTTCACATGGAGCACAGAAGCTGGGTCTGGAGCCAGGGAACAAATATCCACAGGATGAAAACAGGACGGAGGAGCCAGGGAATGGACAGAAAGTATCCTGTAGGCGTGGGCAAGCCGGACCACTGTACAGCTGGCCAACAACACAGTGTAGAATTCTTAGAGGAGAAGAGAGCCCAGCCAGGCGTAGCCATCTCCCATGTCAGGATGGGGCCACAATGGGATGAGGACAGAGGGTTCCAGGAATCATCCCCCCCCCCCCCACACACACACTTACCAGCAGCCACTACGTAGTTCATGCATTCTTCCAGAGCATCCTGCCCATGTGCCCTCCAGGAGCAACCCTGTGAACCCTTAGCTGCCTGTGCCCTGGCTTTGCCAGTGAGAGGCCTGGCAGTCAAAACTTTTTTCAGTGGTTTTGGTCTGACAGAGCAGCTGTCCTGAACACTTGCTTCATCCCAAAATGGAAGTCTCTGTGCTTTCTCTCTCTTTCTCCTCAAACCAGTATATCAGCACAATATGGCCCCTTATAGAAGGACCATCAAGCAGTGCTCCAACACGTGTAAACAGCTTGCTGGCCTCAGTTTCTGCCTAGCAAGGCTGTGCAGTGTGAGGCTGGGCCTTGCATGAGTCTGCACACCAGGAGCTCTGCCTCCCAGCATGCCGGGTGAGGAGTAGTAGTAGGTAAACACACAAGACTAAGAAGTGTGGTTGTGTGTTCCAGCCCTGTAGCTTGTAGCTGTGGGCCCCAGAGTGTTCTTCATCTGGCAAAGACCATGTTTCCTTTTCATTAAGAGGGAGCAGGGTCGGTGCTCAGCAAATATCAGGGGCACCAAAGCTTAGGCAGGACGTGGCTGCAGACTCCCATTGAGGAGGCCCCTACCCCATCCAGCTCTGTCTGCCAGCTGAGAGAGCCCAGACCCCAGGGACACAGGCTGGAGGGATTAACATTACCCAGTGTCTATTGAACAGCCACCCAGGGGAGGGAGAGATTACTCCACCCAGGAGAACCCACACCAGTGGGAAGTGGGTCCCTTCCCAGATTTGCTGCAACCCTGAGCTAACAGGAGGTAATTAAATGGTCTGTAGTTTTCTTTCACGTGCTTCAGTAAACGCCGTCTATGAAACCAACAGGCATTTTCCGTACTTAATGTGTGATAACTAGTCTCATAAATCCAAATTATCCCTGTAAATCTAAATTAAATGCCCAGGTTTAATGTATTCGGGACGCCTAATTAATAAAGTGCCTGCCATGACCGTCACTAACCTGCTGGCTCCATGCTTTCATTTTCAGCAGGGGGCATTTCTGAGCTGTATTGGGTGGGTGGGGTGAGCTCATGGCTTCCCACCGCTCAGGTTCAAGGCTAAAACCACCCACACAGGGTCCCTTGGAACCCTCTGCACTTTCATCCTCTGTCTTTTCTGTCACTGATCATTCATCCCCTCAAGGGTCAGTCTGGGCCACAAGGAAGTCCTGCAAACGTGCCCTGTTCCCTCTGGCCCTCCTAGGTCTTTGTTTCTGACAGCTCATCTGCTCCCTGGATTCTCACCAGATGTGATGCCTGGAGCTGTGGTAGCCATTTTAGGACTGTGAAGCTGCAAACCTGAGGACAAGAAGCCACACATATTGAGGATGTCAGGAAAGAATGACCTGGCCCCTGCTTAACCCACAGCCAAGAATCGCCACATCTGGATCTCTTTGCAGGCAAGAAAAACAAAACAAATCAAAACAGGAGAATGTGCACGAAAACACACACACATACACACACATACATGCACACACACATACACACACATGCATGCAGGCATGCACACACATGTGAACCCTCTACATTTTCTCTTGTAGTCTGAACTGAATTCAAGTCTTGATTGATTATTTGGGTGATCCTGGGTTAGGCATGAGACTTTCTGTATTCAAGTGAGCAGTAACAGTAAAGAAATTGCCTCCATTATTAGTGTGGAATTTTTTTTATTTATTGTGAATGAGAGAGAGAGAGAGAGAGAGAGAACAGCCAGAGGAATCTGAGGGAGTCTGTCATGGCTTCCTCTCAGGGACAGAGAAAAGACCAGAGAGAAAAGGCAGGGAAGAGGAGCAGACAGACGGGGTTTGATGGAACAGCCTGGGAGCCAGATCTATTGGAGGCTTGTCTGAGTTAATAGAGAACTAGATGCCCTCTCTGGAGATTGGGGGCTGTAGGAGTGGATAAGAATGTAATAGCTTTTTCTTGCAAACCAGAAACCCATTTTACAAGGTTTCTGAGGAGTGCTGAGTGTTAACTGGGTCAGAGTCTAGCCTGAACTGAGCCCAAATTGTCATTTTTGGGGGTGGGAGGAGCTAGGACCTGACGGTTCCTGCTTGTCATACTGTGGTCTCCTCATCTGTCCCTGTGGAGCTGCTGATGGTCTGCCCTGCTGGAAAGATGGGTGATGCTTGTGGGAGGTCAGCAGAGAAGAATATATGGTGAATGGGTGAATGCCTGGGTCCACTAAGAAAATACAGAGCCTGGGCGAGCTGCCCACCTCCCTGAAGGTGGCTCTGTGATCCCTGGGGGAGAAGCTTGACATGCCTCTTGTCCAAGCAGGGTCCAGGACAGTAAGAGAGTGACCAGTATTTATCCAGAGCTGACCCCTTTGTGTGAATTGTGGCTCTTGATTCTGCTCTCCCTCCGGTAGGAAGAACACCTGTACTAACATGCCCCATTTTGCAGATGTAAGAACCTGGCACAGCCAGGTGTGATAGTGCGGGAGACAGAGGCAGGCAGATCTCTACGAGTTCAAGGTCGGCTTGATGTATAACAGTGAGCCAAGGCTACATAGTGAGACCCCAGGCAAAACAGAAAAAGAACCTGGCGCAGTGAGGTTATGTTCATGGCCTGAGAGACATGGCTTATATGTGGCAAACACAAGGCATGAAGCAGGTGTGTACCAGAGCCCAACCTGCAGGGCTGGCCTGACATGTGGAAGAAGAATGCTTTGGCTGTAGCCTCTGAACGATGGATGAGTCCCCTGGTTAAGGTATGTAAGAGCTCCTAGTCTATCTTCTCCCGCTGTCACCTGATGAGGGGCCTCCGAGGCCACCAGGAAGTTGGGGGGTGGGGTAGCAGTGGGGTTCCTGTGTCTAACTCTCAGCACCCACTACACACACTCCTCAGCATAGACTCCCCACCAGGTTCCAGGGCCTCACAGAGCTAGGCATGCCTCACATGCCTCACAGATGCTCCCTTGGCTCCCTCTGCTAATTCATTTGCTCCCATGTTAACTTTTATTACTTATTGATTTTCCTCCAGCCTCCCTTGGCTATCTCCATGTTTATCTGCTTAGCTTAGTGGAAGGCACTCACTGGGAGAGGCAGAATGTGGTATTCCATGGCCATAGATGGGCACCCATACTAATGGGGACCAGTGCCTTCGGGGAGGGTCAGGAGAAGGTAAACACCCATCATTCTAACTTCCTGCTCAGTTAAAGAAGCCCAAGGAGCGGGGCTCTCATCTGCTCCCATAGAAGGGGCCAGCAGTGTGAATTGGGCCTCTGCAAGCTGCTTGGTAAGCAAGAATCAGAATGCTGTCACCTCTAGAGTGATCAGCATCCTGAGGGCACCCGATGAGTCAGGTCTGAGATGAGGAGAAGGAAGAGAGGGAGAGGGTCTTGGCAATGGTCACACAGCAAGGATGGTGGTCTAGGGGACAAGGAAGGCACCAGAGGCTAGGCCCCATGGGAGGCTGGAAGGTCCTGTACTGAACACACTGTCCTGGGGTGGGGTCCAGAATAGCAACCTACCATCACATCCAGAACACCAACATTCTGTGAATGGAAAGAGTCGAAGCTGAAGGGAGATTGGGAGAAAGAAAAGTCAGTCTTCTGTCCCAGAATGGGGGAGTGTTTGGGTAGTCTGAGAAATTGTAAACTGATTCAGGTCAACAATGGTGGTGACAGAGTAAAGAGGAAGCCTCAGCCCAAAACTGATCCTGGCAGCAGCATCTTCCCGCTGTGGAGAAGCACCTCCCCTTCCATGAAGAAGCCTGCAGTGCATGGTGCGGGGCACTTGGGGGATGGGTCCTGAGCTTCCACACAAATTCTGAATCGCTGCCTCATCCCAGATGGAAGTTGGATACAGAAGAGGAACACAGCCTGCCAGATCCAGGTCTTCGTGAAGTCCCCACTGCCGTGGGTCTCCGAAGCACCAGGGCCATGTGATCATGGAAAGGCCATTTTCTTCCCACAGGTACCACCTGCTCCCTCCTTTGCAAAGACATTATTAATGAAACCCTGCTGGAAAGTGGGTGTGGGCTTTGGGTTTGGAGTAAAATTAACTAGAGATTGATCATTGCCAATTTGCTCTTCAGGGTGGCCTCAAAACGTGGCAACATAAATCAAAATATAAAACATCTATGCACCAGAGGACAGGACCAACAGGGTGTGGAACAGTGCAGGGAATGGGGGAAATTGTTCTCAAGTTATGTCTGTTGTGGATTAATTTTCACAACAGGTAACGATCTCTTATAATGGAAAATCAACACCAACAAAAGATTCCAGATGTTGCAAAAGGGAAAAGTCAACAAGAAACACATTTCCAAAGGAAACAGAACATTCTAATTTCCAGCTTCCTGGGCATCCTTAGGCAAACCCCTTTCCCTTTCTGGTGCAGCTCATAAGCCTCATCAACAGGAACGCTAATAGTAACCATCTCCCCAGGTATGGTGAGAATCAGATGTTTCAGGCACTCCCAGGGCCAGATAACTGGAACCAATGACTCCTGGGATTGTCCTTTATATCCTGTGATGATGTTTTTAACTGTCAACTTGACACAGCATAGAATCACCTGGGAAGAGAGGACTGAATGAAGAATTGTCCGGACCAGATTGGTCTGTGGATGAGTTTATGGAGGACTGTCTTTATTGCATTAATTCAGATGAGAAGACTCAGCCCACTACGGGCTGTACCATTCCCTACTGAGGGGGCTCTGGATTGCATAAGAGTTGACAAAGTGAGCCAAGCACTAGCTGGCAGGCATCAGTTACTTCTCTGGTCTCAGCTGTGTGTGCCCTGTGACCAGCTGCATCAGGTTCTGCTATGGCGACTTTCCTGCAATGGTGAACCTGGAACTGAGAGACAAATAAACCCCCTCTCCTTTAAGTTGCTTTTGTCAGGGTATTTTAACACAGCAGAAGGAATGAAACTAAGACAACATCCATGCCACACATAGCTCCTCTTCCTCCTTCTTTCCCTTCCTCCTCTGGAGGCAGCTGATTGTTCCACAATATACGCTGACTTGTAGGAAGTTCTAAAATTTCCCCTCCCTGGCTTGTAACACAGGAAAGAAACCAAGTCATGGAAACCTGAGTGAGGGAGTTTCCAGAAGGAGGGTGTGCTTTAAGAGTCAGATGTTCCAAAGAGGTCACAGGCCACAAAAGCAGGGACATGGCCACAGGATTCAAGGTTCTTTGTAAACTTGTCCCAGCAGAGACCAGAGTGTGGCAGCAAATAGAGATGTGGGGTCAGTGGTTGGCTGGGAAAGATCATTCCTCCCCGTGGAAGGGTTCCAGAATTCAGACGGCTCTGCTCTACCCCAACTTTGCTTCCCCATGTCTCTAAGAAAGTGGGCCTGGATTCTGCAGAGCACCTGACCAGCAGGCTCCAGTATATCTGCTTTCTGCCTGCCTGGGCTTCCTCAGGGCAAACCTTGCTCTCCCCTAAAGAATTCTCTGTCTGAAAACATTTTCCCCTCTCTCTTATTCTATGCATATTACATCGCTGTATGTAATATTTTTACAAATGAAGGAAGGGTACCTCAGAGAGTTTAAGATATTTGGCTATAGGCTACACAGCAGGGTGAAGGGGGCCGGTGCTGCAAGCAGAACTTCCATCATGGTATAGAGACCGAGCCGCTGTGTTCAGCAAACAGGAGGAACTTTGGGGTCTGATTCTAGGTTGATCCTGGTTCCCTTGACCAGCTGTGACAGCACGAGGTCATAGGTCATGACACACTTCAGGCTGTAGCAAGGTCTTGAAAGTGTCCACCTCACTTACGCGCTGCCCACACCTGCCCTGCTCTTTCGAGGCCATACACATTTGCTTCTCCCTCCCATGCCATCTTTCCTTCTCTCCCTTTATGCCAGTCCCAAAGACCTCCCTGAATACCGTGTTCCTCTCTCCTTGCTTCAGCTCACTTTGATCCTCTGGCAGCAGGTGAGGGTGGAGGGCAAGGTGTGGCCTTCACTCCAGGCTCAAATCCCCTCCCTTCCCTTGTCACGAGATCTTCCACAGATTCCCCTCAGCAGGTCTCAGCTTCCACATCCTCAGGATGGGCTGAAGCTCAGCAACCCGTGAGCCTGTTGTGTTCCAACAGAGAACCAGAGCCTTGCCAAGCCAGTCCGTGTCACCTGGAACACAGGCTCTGTTCTAGCCAGCCTGCTTTTGTGCCTCGGCCCCAGCATCTTAGAGGGAAAGAGCTCTCTACGACTTCTCTGCACATACAAGCTGTTCAAGGTAGGTGTGTGGTGGCACACACCTGTAATCCCAGCACTCAGGAGGCCAAGGTAGAAGGATCAGGAGTCGGAGGGCAGCACATAGTAAGACCTTGCCTCAAACAATACCATCCCTCCATCCGAAGGAGTACTGAAGTAAGCAGCCTGTGGAAGTACCCAGCCTGCCTGCCTGCTGGATGAGGCATCTAGCTCAGAACCTAGATCCAGCAGGAGAGGAAACCATGGCTGTAGCTACCCTTCTCCCACCTCCCCATCCCCCGCAGAGGGAGGACTTGAACCTGCCCATCCTTCTCATACACAAATTCATCCCTCTCTGTGCTACAGAAGTCCAGGCCCAGCTCACAGCTGGGGTAGGGTGGGGTGGGGTGGGGTGGGGGATACGGGCAGGAGACTGGGAGCTAGGGTGGGGGTGTCATCATTCAGGCAGCCTGGGACTGAGGTCATCAGAGCTCAGCTCCGTCTGCCAGGCCCTTCACCACTGCCCAGGTGACCCGTTGTTTTCGAGGTTATAATTCCTTCCCAGCCCAGGAGCAGAGCGGGAAGTGATTCATACTCCCTCCCAGCCAATGTACACAAAGGCACATTATTAATATTTACTCAGGGGCCTCTCCAAGGATCACAGGCAGAAAATGCAGATACGGAGGGAAGGGGAGGGAAGGGTGTCCGTTAGGTCTGCCACCTGCATGCGCAAGGGGCACTGAGACCTGAGAGCATCCGCCCCGCCCAGCCCCAGAGCAAACAGAGGATTTGCCTTCTGAGCCACCGCAAGGTCATGGCAGGAGAGAGAGTGGAATCTGGAGAGGATGGAAAAAAGGCCAGGGCGGGGCCTTGGGGCTTCTCTCTGCAAAGGAGGAAATAGTACTAGCTCAGGCAGGTTTGAGGAAGATCCAATAGGCCTGGCCCTAGCATCCAGCTAGGAGAGGGCCCCAAAGAAACATCAGCAGCCCCTGGAAATAAAGCAGGGGAGGGGGGGTCTTGCGCTCTGCCCTGCCCTATTTTCCAGTGTGCTTTGCGGCCGGCTCATCGTGCTTTGTGGCTGCGGCTTCAGGGCCCCTGACAGTGAGAAGCAGGAAGCCTAGGCTAATGAAAAGCAGGACTGGAAGGGATCAGTTACTTTGGCACGGGGAAAGGTCTTTTTCCATCCCTTTGTCAATTGGCTTACTGTAGCCAGGCATCACCTACCCCACCCTGCTTTCCCTCAGAAGCCCCAAGCCCACATCCCCTCCTGGGCTCAGATCCCCCTGCCCCATCTGCAGCCCTCTGCATGTGGCTGCCAGGAGCAATGAAGTCCAGATGGCCTTTCCTACCTGGTGGCCACGTGCTGACAGCTGCTGTTGCTCCGTGCAGTCGCTGCAGACCCCCGGCTCGCCTTTATGCCCTGTTCTCTGCAGATTCCCGGCTGCCTCTGCCAGGGAGTTTATTAAAGACTTTATTAAATTGCTCTGCCCTGGCCTGCAAACTGTCTCTCTCAGTGATGAAAAAAAAAAGGAGAGAGGTAAATCCTGCGTGTCATGCAGCTCACAAATGATGGACGTGGGCCTTGTGGGTGACTCTTGTGGTTCCCGTCCCTTCTGTGGACTCTAAGCAAGAGCAGGTAACAGGGCACTGGGACAGAGAGCCGAAGGCAGAGGCCGAGGTTTGCCAGGGGTGAAGGGCCTGGCTGGCGGAACAGCTGTGAGGAGTGTCAGAGGCAGGTGAGGGCAGTGTGGCCGGCCGCTCTCAGAATGCTGACAGCAGCAGTGGGAGGCTCCGGAGGCTCCACTGAGATTCCAAATACAGACCTGGTCCACATACAGTCCAGGGCGAGAAGGAGGAGGCAAGCAGACTCCAGCTGTGTACGGGGACAGGCAACACAGCGGGAATATCTCAGGCTCCTTGAAGAGACTTTTAACCTGGGAGCAGCAGTCAGGAAGGCTTCCTGGAGAAGGGGATATCTGATCCGAGAAGGCTATGGTTCTGGCACTTCGCCTCTGGGAAGAAGAACTTCTGGCAATTGTGGTTGCTATGGGAGGCAAAGCTGGAGCTGGAGTTGGTGGCGGTTTCAACTCAGCATAGCCAGGCAACTTCTTCCCGAAGCTGGGCAACTACGCTGCTTTAACCTGATGTCAGATCTTGGCCTCTCTCTCTTTCTCTCTGTCCACTTTAGAGGCTGAAAGATGACTGTAGACAGCTTAACCAAGGTGCACAAGGTTTCTAGCCATGTGTGGGGCTGGAGGAGTAAAGACATCAAAGTCGCATAAAGAGAAATAAAGAGAAAGAGCAAAACCCGGGTTCTTCAAGTCCCCCCATGCACTCCCACGCCTCCTCCAGCCCCGCCCTGGAGACCAGGGTCCTTGCACCGACTCCATGTCCTCTCCAGCAGAGCAGCTGTGGCAGCTGACACAGGAAGCCCTGGTTTGAAAACAAGCAGGAGCTTCCCGGCAGTGAGAGGGTGAGTGGGCCTCAGACAGACGCTGAGGTGTCCAACCCTTGCAGCAGGGTAGGAAGGCAGCACACGGCCTTCCTCCACCTGCCCTCAGCCGTCACTTGCCGTGCATGCCCTGTTCCTGGTCCATGCTTTCCCTTCTTTGTCTTCACCCTTAGCCTTCCCCGCCCTTATCACTCATCCCTCAGGCACTGCCTGCTGGGATGGTTAGTACACCTGCCAGACTGGTTATACCAAGACACTGGAGGGCCAGGTCCCTGTCCCCAGAAGCACCTAGTCTGGCCAGTGACCAGAGCTGAGGGTGGAGATAGAAGAATCTATTGAGAGTGGGTGTGTCTGTGCTAAGTCCTGAAGATGCAAGGGCAAGGGAGCAGGGAATCACTGAGGAGGTTATTTATACAGGAGCACCCCTGGGCAGAGAGGGGTCAGGGCCCTGGATGATGGCAGCATTCTTCAAGGAAGATTTGGGGAGGAGGGATAGGGAGAGACTATAAAAGACAGGGAAGGGTCCTCCTTTCCTGATAAGCAGGTAAGCTTATCAAGGGCAGGTAAGGTGGGCCGTGGAATTGGCTTCACTCTGAAGACTTCAGGAGCCAGACTGTTCAGTGGCAACTCCTACACCACCTCCTCCTACTTTTTCATATCATGTTCCCCTCCCCAATTTCTCCCCCTCTCTCCCTTCCTCCACCTCCCAGCTCCATGCCTTGTCTACAGGCCCCGCACTTTTAATAGCCTGCAGCGCCACCTTCAGGCTGGAGCTGGTACCGCCAAGGGTGTCACCCACCAAGGGGACAAGGCTTGGTCCCAGTTTTCTTTCTGCCTCTCAGACTCAAAAGCAAGGGCCTGGAACACCCCAGGCTCCACCTCATTGGCCACAGCCTGAGGCCATGCCTCTTTCTGTCTGAGCCACTTCAATGCCAGCTGCCTCTGTTCCCCTGACAACCTCATTACCTGCCGCACCTGCTCCCCTCAGGACCAAGACCAGAGGAATTTAATATACTGCCTTCCCTTTTCAACCGAGAACACCAAGCTGCCCAACAATGCCAGGCCTCCGCTGTCCTGGGAGGGTTCTGTCCTGCAGATAGGAGTTGGGGGGTGTCAACTCAGCCTCCAGGAAACCAAGTATCTCAATCCTGTGTGTGCTCAGCGGAAACCACCCTGTACAGACCAGCTCTGGACCAAGGAACTCAGATGAAAAGATTCATGGGGTATCAGTTTGCTAGCTGGGCAATGAAGGATCCTAGCAAGGATGGTGCCACATCTCAGGAGCCTAGAGAAGACACTGTAAGACAGGGCAGGGGACTTCAGAGGCTAAAGAGGAGGCGAAAATGAACTGCCTTTCCCGGGGGGCAGGAGTTGCAGAGAGGATGATGGGAAACGAAGAGACAGAACAAGGGGCGTTCTCAAGAGGGAGGCTGGGGCTGTCAAGGCTCAGCGAAAAGCTTAGGCTGGGGAGTTCAAGGGCCGGGCTGGGAGGGGCTTTGCTGCCCCTCTGGGAGGCTTATGGGGTCACAGAAACGGCTTGCTCTCCAGGATATTACATCTCTGCAGGGTGGTATGGGGAGTAGTTGGGACCC
This sequence comes from Pachyuromys duprasi, assembly GCA_028658305.1. NCBI lineage: Eukaryota > Metazoa > Chordata > Mammalia > Rodentia > Muridae > Pachyuromys > Pachyuromys duprasi. Next base: position 105,107,542 of record CM053763.1, read on the forward strand.
CTTTTTGCCGATTTGGAGAGATGAGATAAACAGATTATGACCATCTCTGCTTTATGGAGATAAGGTCAGAGAGGCCATTACTCGCCCTGGGTCATGGTGAGGAGAGGAGGCCAGGTGGGTAACATCTTGGTCCTTGGATTACATGTCATTTGGAGCTTTGCTCACTTCTAGAACAAATGCCTACTGTCGTGGGTCCAGACTTGTTCTTGGCTCTCAAGAAGCTGGCATTTCAGTGGTGGCTAATGAGTCGTGGAAAACCTGAACAAGAACATTTTGGACAGTGGCAAGTGTCATGAAGAAAACAGAAGAGAGTTCCAGGACTGAGGTAGGGATGGAAGGGGATGTCAGAGTCTCTCATTCAGGGCCCACCTACCCTGCAGGGCCCAGCTGCTGCAACCCCACAGCTCTCCCTCACATGCTCCTGTACATTGCTGGTCTGTCATCAGGAGTTTCCTCCTGGCCCACCTCTGGAAAGTTCCCCTGCAGACTTTCTCCCTCTGGGTCAGCAGCCTGCTGCTCCAAACACCGGTTTCTAACACCTTCCTTGAGGACAGCTCAAATTAATGGTCCCAGAATAGCAAGAGTGTTGGCTTCCCCAGCCCGCCTCCAGGGCCAGGGGGTGGAGACAGACAGCTCAGACTCTCGGAAATATAGCCTTGACCCGCTGGCTCGCTCTGGGGAAAGGAGGAAGTGTTCTATCTCCCGCTGCTTGGCTTTAAATAACTCCCTGTGTTTCCCATAAAATATTAGACACAGGGAATCTGAAAGCAATCGCCTTAGATCCTGAGACTTAGCACCAGATTATAGACTCACAGGCTCCCAGCATCACGGTGTGTTAGGAATGCAGGACCTCATATTTATGGCATCATTAAATTATGGATTCGGAATTAAAAAAACAAGGGCTGAGACATCTCCGGAGCCTGAGATTTTAGAACTTAAGAGTTGGAGAAACTTCAGCACCAACTTTTGGCTCCATCAGTGGCTTGCTGATATCGCTGGGCCTAGGCTGAATCTTTCTGGGCCTCAGAAAGATTCCTTTTCTGTTAAAAGCCACTTGAGAGGGCTTCTAGGAGGATTTGATACACAGCCATGTGCTGAGCTAACACCGGGCATTGGTAAGCTGAGCGGAGTTCACCTTCCTAATAACCATGCTTAGCCTGTCCCTCTGTGTAAGAGGCCATCCAAGCCAGTCTGCATTCTCTCCTGACACAAGATTCCTCATGACTCAAGGCCCATGGTTTCTCCACATGTCCTGCCTCCTGTGTCCAGTAATGCAACCAGGTCATTTAACCCACTTTCAGTCCTAACACAGCTCTAGAGAGTGAGTTTTTCCTCCCAGGTGACCTGGTGGACCTCTCTCCCATTTCTTTTCATTTAACATGTCTGGCCTTCCTCAACCAACTCCTAGCTTTTCTGAAAGCTTTTGTCCTGACTCTGTGGATAGAAGCATCATTTCTTCTCCAGATGTCAGCGGGGAGAGAGAACGCATTTGACTTTCACAGCAGCAGGCCAGCAGCGCTGCCTGGGACTCCTGACTGACTGCCTTTGGCTTTCTGTGTTCCTCTTTCCTTGACCTCCAGGCTTTTGCTGCTGAAGCTTGGGGAGTTTGCAGAACCAGGCATCCGGAACCACGCAGAGGCAGGCAGCAAAGGCAGCCAGGGGACTCAGTGCCTCTGAGACGCCAAGCCTCAAGCAAAGAACTGTGGTTTTTATGTCAGGGAGAAAGCTGGAGAGTCTCAAGGAGAGAAGAGATAGCTATGGTCCGAATCCCCCTCATCAATGCCAGGCCCACTTTATGTCTCCACAGCAGACCCCAGTGACCTGTCCTGCTGGAATCCTTCCTTCTGTGAATGTCTCCTCCCTCACCCCATTTTTCCATCAGCACCTCCCTCTCTGCGGGCCCCTAAACAAGCTGTTTCCTCCTCCCAGCTCTACTGCCTCTGTATCCACCCCAGCTGTTGTACCCAGGGGGTTCATCCCTGGACCCTCACACCAAGAGCAGCTCTTTCTACAATCAAAACATAGATCTGAGGAGCTGACGTAAAATCTGTGTTTATGTAACTGCATAAAAGCCAAGCAGAGCAGAAAGTGACTAGTTGACAATGCTGCGTTTTGCAGACATTTAATTGAACATGTACCCGTTTCAATGTGGCAGCTTTCTGATGGAGTTTGAACCCTGGGACCATTTTTTTTTTCATCCCTTAAACACTGCATAGGCCCGTAAGTGCTGTGAGGCTCTGGCAGCAAGCCCAATGCAGCATCTAATGCAATGATCAGACCGGACTACAATGTCCCCGACCAACACTCCCTCTCTTCCAGGCAGAGCCCGTGTCTGCTTACCCCTGTCCCCACTTACACTTCTAGACACACACCCCACCCAGCTAACGTGGTCAGCATTTGTCTATCTGTCGGGCTTCTTCAGGGTGAGGGAGGTCAGCATCTTCATCTTTGTCATTTTAGATGTGCTATGTGCCCCACCCAAATAAGGCACGGACAAGGTTCACTCCAGGGTAGTCTTCTCCAAGGATCATGGTCCTCTCCTCCTCTACAACAATTATAGGATGGTCCAGCAGAAATCTGAGCAAGCAGACAAGGCTGCCTAGACAAACCCTCCCACCCTTCCTATAAGGGTGTTGTGATCCTATAACATAGCACCCACCGAAGGCTGAGAACTTTACAGTAGCGACCCACCTTCTCACAGAACAGGAGGCTGACAAGTCCAAGTTCAAGGAGGGACACCCAGGGAGTCTCTTGGTATGGGAAGCAATGGGCAGAGAGAGAGCCTACTCCCCAAGCCCTTCTAGCAAGGCATGCCCCCCCATAGGATGCAGCTCCCTGAGCATAGTCATCTCTTGAGTGCCTCATTGCTCAACAGCAGCACATTACATTACGTTACATTTCAACACAGACTTTGGAGGGGACAAACCTTTCAGCCCGTTTGCAGGGACGTGGGCATTTAGCTGCAGCTTGGCTGTCAGGACCTGGATTGAGGGTGTCCTAAGGCCACAACCTGTCTATCCCCAAGGGTAGCCTCCCCCATAGGCTAATGTCTACATAACTTTTACGAACCTTTCAACTCCCATTTTATACCCCTCCCTGTTGCTCTACTGCAACCAGACTGGCTTCAGGATCCTTGAAAACAGCAAGCTGGATGGCTCCTCCCCAAGGTGCTCCTGTGTTTCACTCACTGACTTCATCTTCATCCCTGATCAAGCGTCTCCTTCTAAAGCAGCGGCTCTCGATCTTCTCAATGCTGCAATCCTTTAATGCAGTTCCTCATGTTGTGGTGGTCCCTAACCATAAAAGTATTTCATTGCTACTTCAGAACTGTAATTGGGAATGGTAACGTAAAGATTGCATATGCAGGATATCTAATGTTTGACTCCCAGAGGGGTCAACAACCCACAGGTTGAGAACCACTGCAATATCTAAAGGAACACTTTTCTCCACATAGGATCTTCCCAAACTGTTTAGCTGACAGCCTGGGGAACGTTCCTGGGCTTACAAAAAGGTCATGAGAGAAGGAGAGACAGGAGGATGCTCTGAGCACCTGCTGTATACCAGGTCTCCAAGTGCACGTGGCGGCCCAGGGACCCCATGAAGGGGGCCGGTGTCATCCTCCCTTTTTACAGATAAGGAGGCTGAGGCTCAGGGAAGAGCAGTGACCAGAGGACACACAAGTTACAACTGCTAAATCCCGACCACCTTCCTGTCTCTATTTGCTGTCCCGGGACTAGATACCCAGGTGGAAGCTGGGTCTATTGAAGAGAGTGGCTAAGGGCACGGTGCTGTTGAGACCACAGTGGCCCAGTGTGCGTGCAAGATGGCACAGGGGTCCAGGAAGAGTTGCTCTAAGAGGCCAGGGAAAAGCTAAGGAAGAAAGCCTCAAGTGAACATGTGTGTGCATACATACACATATACACATACGTACACACATGTAGACATATGCACATAACACATATAAAATATACAAACATGTACACACAAAGAGAAAGAGCAGGAGGGGAGGAGTGAGAGAGAGGACATTCCCTGTTCCCTCAAACACACTGCATATGCTCACTGAGCCTGGGCTTTCTCTCTCCTGCAGCTGGGGGCTAGTGGTATAAGTGTGGGCAGGTTTGGGTGAGGCAATGGTGAGTCCAGGCAGGCATTCAGCTCTCTGTCTTCCTCTGAGTGACCCCACAGCAGTCCTGCTCTGAGCCCAGGCTCTCTCCCTGATCTAATTAGCATCAGGGAGAATTAAAGCACACAGCCCCGAAGTGAGCCAGCTCCCCTGAGGGCATTCCAGAACTAATACTGATTAAATATGAAACGGTTCCTCTCCTCCGGGCCCAGAGTCTATGAAGCCAGAACCAGAGATGGGAGTGTAATTGCTAGCTCTGATTATGCAAGGTGTGCTTTCAAACAAGGAGAGAAAAGGAAGGGAGAGGGGGGAGAATGAAAAGGGGAAAGAGAGGGAAAGGAAAGGGGCAGAGAAGGGGGAAGGGGGGAATGGAGAGGAAGGGGAGGGACAAAGAAGGGAACAGAGGAAGAAAGGAAGATGCTAGGGAGGGAGGGGAATGAGGGAAGGAAGTGGAAGTGACAGGAGGGATGGGAGGAGCAAGAGAGGGTAAGAACCTTGGGTGGAGCCCACTCTTCTCCCCCTCCTCAGGGACAGCATCAGCTCTTTCTGCTCACTGGAAAGGAACAGAGCCTCTTGATTCCTCCTTTCAGTTCCTGATTTTTTTCCGGGCGATTTTCTGTGCACCCACTGTGTGCTGGGCATATCGAGGCTTCAGGTTGAGAAATAAACAAGCCAGACAAAGTGCTCAGGAGGCAGAGAGTACACAGATCGTCCAGTTCTTCAGGAAAAAAGTGTCCTCCACTGAAACTCCGGAACAGTTCACCTCAGGTCAGCCACCACTCATGCCCAGCATAGAGGCTGGTAAGCAGAGCTCCACCAAGAGGAGCCGCAGGAGGCAGCGGGAGCTCCAGGATCTTGGCAGGCACCCCTTCTGCCTGGAAGGCTCCCCCTCCAACAGCCCCATGGTTCCCTCTTTCACCTACTTTAAGACTTTGCAAAGATATCAGCATTAACTCTCCCTGACACCACCCACACCTTCTTTATGCTTATTGCCAAGTTATAAACATCTGATCTGTCTGCACTCCATCTCTCCAGAGAAGCTCAGCATCCCCAGCCTAGAACCTGTCCTTTCCACTGTTTTAGCCCCATCACTTGCCACTAAACTAGGGCTTATTCGTTATCAATGAGACACATGAAGAGTGGATGGATGGATGGATGGATGGATGGATGGATGGATGGATGGATGGATGGATGCACGGACTATCCTGGGGGAAAATGGAACTATCTCAGGCTTATGAGGTGAGAGACAAATCTTGCCACATGACAGGAAGAAAGAGCAAGAGGTGGGCAGGTTCCTCCTGGAGCCTGATGAGGGAGGGAGGTTGCTACCTGGGAAAAGAAGAGTCAAGGAATGAGGCAGCACACGGTCACGGTAGCCTAGGGGCTGAGGGAGGTACAGGACTGGGGCATCAGAAGGTGATGTCCCTTCAGACTGGTGACGTACCCTTCAGAGCACATAGGGGTTCAGTCTTGTCAGGCTTTGGGGGAGGAGAGAGGTCTAGTCACTGCGCAAAGGCAAATGTCAGCCACAGGATGAGGACCAAGCTGAAACATGGCAACCAGAGAGATACGGATGATATAGTCGACCTCAGGGACAGACAAGTCTCCTTTCTTTCCATCAAAACCCAGAAGGGACAGAAGATGCTTGTGTGTGTGACAAGCTGACACCTCACCCAGCTTGGGTCTGCTTACCTGGCTGGCATCACCTTGGCTGGCTTGCCTGGGACAGGTCACGGTCCTGTGGGCAGTCAGCCTGAGCCTATCTCTTCCAAGTGACAGGACTAGGAATGGGAGGCTCAACCCCAGGCAAAGGGCTCTGGTTTCCATGGAAACAGGGTGGCTGCACAAGACTGGTCCTGAGTAAGGTCCCCTGCCAGGATTCAGTATTCACAGAGTCACTCAGTCGCTCACCTGAGCTGGTGTGGTCTCAGCCCTTGTTTGCTTTCTGCTTCTCTGGGTTCAGAATGTCCAGGGAAGGTGACTCGGGCCCCTGTGGACTGCCTTCCTTTCTGTCCAGAGCATGAGTCGAAGGACCTCAGAGTAGCCAGACCTGGAACCCAATGAGGCCAGAGGAGCCTAGAGTTCCTGCAACATTAACATTGATTGATCACAATTATGTCAATATTAATATTAGCATGCTCTAGAATCACAACAGAGACAAGTCCCTGGGCAGATCTGCCAGGGCTATTCTTTTTTTTTTTTTTAACATTTTTTTTAATTGCATCTTTGGGAATTTCACATCACGTACCCCAGTCCCACTCATCCCCCAGTCCTTCCACATCTGTTCTTCACCCTTGTGGCCACCCACAATTAGTAAATAAAAAGAAAAAATAAAATTACAAAAGAAAGATAATGTAACAACAACAGAAACCATCTTGTTGACCCCTCTGGGAAATGGCCTGCTCCTCTATCAGCCACAGCCTTCTAGGCACGTACCATTCCATCCCTCCATCTTTCCCGAATCTCCAGCACATATCCGTTCAGCATTGAGACATTAGAAGCTGTGCTGTGTCCCGTAGTACACCCTTTGGCCCAAACAGCTTTACTTGTGAATGTTCACTGTAGTATACAGCTTTCGAAGCCTCCGGCTTCTGCTACACCATCAGTACTGGATCCTCACAGAGGCTCAGGGATCCTGCTGTTGCCCTGGGCTGTAGGGTTCCTACAGCTGTGGATCCACAGGACCAGTCCCTTCACAAGATCAGGCAGCTCATAGATGGGGAAGATGTTGAGACATGCCAACTCAAAGCCACAGATCTGGGTCTGGGCGGTGGTTGAGTTGATCAGCCTGCCATCTTTCCCATGCCCATGTCCCTGGAGCCTGCTCTCCCTCATCAGGGATAATCTTGATTAGGTTAATTGAGACGGGAAGCCCCGCCCCAAATGTGTGTGGTGATGGTGGTGGTGGTGCGGGGGGGAATGCCATTCCATAACTAGGTGGTTCCGGGAAGAACAAAGAGAGAAAGCAGTCTGAGCACAGTGTTCAGCTCACTCTGCTTCTTTACTGTGGGCGTCACATGACAGCTGCCTCCCACTCCTGGTACATGACATGATGGACTGTGGCCTCAAACCGTGAGCCAAAATAAACCCTTCCTCCTTAATGTTGGTTTTGCCAGGCCATTTGGTCACAGTGATGAGACAAGTAACTCATCTAACACCAGCCACAACCTCTCTCAGGGGACAGCTGGGGTATGTGGAGGATGAGAGAGCCTCACATTCCCAGCTGCAGCATCCTGTAGATCCCGAGGCCCCAAACTTTGGCCAAGCCTTTAGGTGGTTTGCCAATCTCTGGGATGCTTCAGCTATCCCCTACCTCCACCCAAGCATATGGCCCCTGTTGGTCATGTCTACATAGCCCAGAGTCTTTTGTCTTCCTAAGGAGCAGCAATAACCAGGTACCCAGGAGATGCAAACCACCTCACCCATGTGCCCAGCTCCACCCACCCCCTCCTCTTGCAGACTGTCCACCTGTGTGAGAGTGTGTGAGCTGTCTGCCTGCATTCTCTGTACTGAGAACACTTTGGTGGCCACGGGATGACGATAATGTAGAAGCAGCATCGCTGCATTAGATCCCCAAGCTGTGGGAGCCACTGGCTGTATCAGGGAAGCCAACTGACCACTCTTTTGCTGTGAGGCACAGGCTGGTGGTGGACCCAGCCCTTCTCAGCCTATTCACAAACCTGGGCCAGAGCCTGGTAGAGGCCCACAGGCTACCAGACTCAATAGTACAAGCTATAAATCAAGCTAACAACGTGTTAAATTAAGTAATTTCTACCCTCCTGCCCCAGGGACTCCCTGAACTCTCAAGTGGAATGTGAGGAGCAGAAAGAGCTGGCCATGACCCCTCCCTCCCGCTGGGCACTGACTTCTGACTGTCTCCTTCTGACTCCTTGCCCTGCCTCTCTCCACTCAGCCAAACCACAGTCACACCCCGTGGTCAAGCCCCCTCCTGCAGGCCCATGCTCTGTTTGCACCACATTCCACACAACTGTGCATTTGGGCTCTAGGATGAGCCTTCAGGCACTAAAGAGGTCCTGTAGGACCAGCAGCAGGCTTGGCACGCAGACAGGAATTCCAGGCCAGGGTCTCCGAATCAAAGGCCTAAGCAGGGCCTGGGCTCAGGGCTAAGCAGCCAAGGGGTAGATAAATCCCAGAAGTGTAGCAGGGCTGAGCTAAGACAGGAGGCACAGGGATTTCAGGGGTGGAGGTGACCCAGATCTGAGCTGGACATGCCTGCCACCGGTCCATGTCCCACTTCTGGTAAATCAGACTGGTACCCTTCCCTTTCCTGGGGAAGGAAACCCAGTGGTTTCCTTTCCGACTCCAATGAGTGTGAGTGTGGCAAATAACGCAACAGCTATTGGGAATGCTGAGAGAAGGACACTCGCTTCAGCTGGGAGGTGAAGACCCCCCCTCTTGGAAGCACACTGTTTGACAGCAGCCATGAAAGTGAGCCATTTCCACGGGCTCGTTCTGTGGGGTAGGTCTTGCAGAAGACAGCAGGGTGAGCCTGGGTATAGGTCACACATCTGGAACACCACTGCCACTGGGGCCTGGTTCTCAAAGCAAAAAGTGGGAAAGACTGGAATGAGAAGAGGGGGCCCTGGGGAGGAGCCAGGGCCACAAGCCAGGGGCAAAGATGGGGCATTGAATGGAAAGAGTGTTGGAAATGAAAGCACCCACAGAGCTTGTGGCTGGGAGAATACCACTGACGACTGAGGGACAGGCTTAGGATGTGATCTCAAAATCCACAGCCTTGGGCTTCCAGGGAGCTCAGGTAAGAGTAACAATATCTATCGTAATTCCTTAAATCTTCAGATTCTAGGGGAATCTTAGAATAATTGAATCATTGACTCTCGGTCCCCAGGTTTATAAATGACAGCAATTTTGAATCGCAGATTGTTCAAAGGTGTCACAACCCAACCTGCTCTCCCTCCCCTCCCCAGGATTTAACAATACACCCCTTGCTTAGTCTTCTGCACATAGTGTCCTGTCATCTCCATGACAACCCAAAGAAGTAGGGATGATCAGTTTGCCTGGTTTTCCAGATGAAGAAACCAAGGTTCCATGAAGGCGAACCAGCTGCTGTGGTGATGCTCTGCCTGGAGGCCCAGACCCTACCCAGGTCTCCCAGCCTCCCTGATGAGTGCTCACCTGTCCTGTGCACACACCTCCAAAGACAGGAGGCTCATCACCCCTCCCCAGAGCCACTTGTCTGTCTCAACTTTGTACACATCCCTTCTTCGCAAAGCATCCATCCATTAGTCCCATGTCGACCTTGGAGACACCTCAGTGGGCAAGCCTCCCCTCTCCTCCAGCCTGCTGTGGAGCTACCACTGAGGTGGGACAGAGACTGCACCAGAGAACCTAGAGAAAGGTGGGGACGGCAGGTATCCAGAGGGAGGGAGTCAGCCTGAGGCACCAGGACCAGCCTCTGGAAGACAAATGAAAACAAGCTGACAACAGCGGGAGGTGGTGTGGAGTAACTCTAACTCAGAAATACAATCCCCACCGTCAGAGCCATGGGGCCTAATGAGACTGGAGTCCTAAGTGCTGCGCCTTTAATTTCTTGGCTTTTTGCCCTGAAAATGTATTCCACAAAACGCTCCTGGGCCATCCATCCTCCCAGATGGCTTTTTAAGTGAAGCTGTTTGTTATAGGGAAGAAGAAAGGGGGGAGAGAAAGAACATTTGGTACTGAGCAGCCCCCTCCCTCCCCTCAGGTGGAAGCCACTGGTGGGGGCAGCAAGAGGGAGGGCCTGCAGGAAGAGCTGTGACCCCAAAGAGCCCCGCCTCCAGGACAGGAAGGCACAACCGAGGACCAGGATCCCCATGACAGTCAGAGGCCTTTCATCAGGCTACTGGCTGATGAAGTAGAGACTCAGGAAATCAGGCATCTAGATATTTCCATGTACCTATATCAATGATTGGTTTATTTTTTATTTCTTTATTTAACCTTTTCAGACTCCTGCTCTCAGCTACTGTATGAAACGGTAGAGCCACTTTGAATGTGAGTCAGCAGTTTCTCCCACAGTTAATCATAGTCTTACCACACGATCCAAGCAGTCAGGTCCCCCAAGTGTTTACCCAAATGATGTGAATGATTTTGAGCATCAAAGGACCTGTGCATGGATGCTGGTGTAGGCTCTATTCAGCATTTTCTGGGAACAGAAAGCAACCCAAGAATGCAACAGGGGAGTAGATAACTTGTGGTATGTCCAACCACTGGAATATTGCTCAGTAATCAAAAGGAGTGAGCCAGCAAGTCAGGAAAGATGAAGAGGCTCCCTAACACCTATGTCAAGGGAAGAAAGGCATTTTGCAAAGGTTATTTTTCTGTGGCATTCAGAAAGAAGGTAAAGCCATTGACACTGAATGCATCAGTTCTTGCCAGGTTTTGGGGGAGTAGGGAAGTTGAAGAGGGGAAACTTCATAAGAGTCTGAACAGCAAAACTATAAAATACAACGGTGAATGGATGGTTTATGCATTTGTTAAAATCCTTAGAATGTTCCAGCAGAAAAAACAAAGAACCTTAATATGTGTGTGCATACTGATTAAAAATGCAATCAATATCAGAGGATCCCAAGAGGAATGTACACTAGCGGTGACTCCGAGCTGAGAGGACCTGAAGGCAGTGACGCCTGGTACCTAAGAGCACATCTCGTACTCAAACCTTGATTCAGATACCATTTTCCAATAGGCAGTATGAGGTGCTAGGACGGGGCTGGAAATCCCCAAGCTGAGCCTGGGGGAATCACACATGAGCTGCACAGCTTCCCAGGGAGACACAGGGGTGACCTGGGTACCTCTGATCACAATCATATGAGCTCTGCTCTTGTTTGTGGGGTGCCGTTCAGATCACTATGCTGTACACTGAGAATAACAATGAAGTGCACAGGGGGAGGCTGTTTCCTCACTGTTGGTGCAGAAAGTTCCAGGTGAGCAAGAAGAGAAGGCTAGAGTGATCCGTGCAGTCAGTGATGGATTAGCGGGCACAGCTGTGGTTAGCGGAGCACAGGTGTGACTGTTTGTCTACATACAGAAACGCCTACGCATATGTACACACAGGGGTTAGTGCCTCACTCTGTGAGCTGATGGGACCCGAGAGCAACAATTTCCTAGCTACTAAGAGCACACCTGATACTCAAACCTTGATTTGAATACAGTTTTCCAATTAAAAAAAATATGAGGTGTTAGGATGGGGCTGGACATTCCTAAGGTGAACCTGGGGTATCTTATAATGCTAAGAAACAAGGATATGAAACCCCCACTAAACAAAAACTGCAATGATGAGACCGTGACACCACGAATGAACCAAACAAAAGAGCTCGTATTGGCTAAGCCTGAAATGATTTAAACAACAAAGTATTATCCAAAGCACGAAGTAAACATTCAAGACTGAAATGGCTGGTAGATAGACAGGAAGTAGATAGAAGATATATGATATGCCAATTGATAGATGGCTGATAGAGAGAAGACAAGATCATTGATAGATATCCTAGGTGATTGATATATGGACAGGTAGACAGAAGCTAGGTGATTGATGATGGATGGGTAGATAGATAGGCAGACAGATTGATCAATCATTCAATAGACATAAGATAGATAGATAGATAGATAGATAGATAGATAGATAGATAGATAGATAGAAATAGATAATAGACAGAAAATAGATAATAGATTATGGTTAGGTAGAAGATAAATGAGAGATAGATAGTGGATAGATAATAGATGGGTGATAAATGATTAATAGATGTGTAGATAGGTAAGAGATAGATGATACACAGATAATTGGTAGATGGCTAAAATATAATACATGATAGAAGAGAGATGTCATATAGTAGAGAGATGAGAGATGGATGATGAGCGACTAATAAATGGATAGATATGATAGATGAATAAATAGGCAATAGATAGATACACATATATGCATACATAAATGCAGACAGACAGACAGACAGACAGATAGATTATCCTTCTTACCAAAGAGCTCCTAACCTGTGCAGAATCTGAAATGCCCCCTCTCTCATTCCTGGGAAGGATCCCTGTGTCTTCATCCCATCCCAGTTCAGGCTGCAGGCTCCTGGGCTGTGCTAATCTCCCGTGATTTCTCCACTGCTTCTCTCCTGACTTCCCCTCCGACACTTTTTTTTCTTTTTCACCCCCTACTTGGGATTTTCTCTTCAGTTTCTTGTCTCTTTGGGTGACAGCTCAGGTCACTGATCTGAGACGTGCCTTCCTTTCTAACGTGGGCTTTAGTATTCCACGTATTCCCTAAGAATCACGTTAGCAACTCTCGACCAATTTTGATGTGTTGTTTTCATTTTCTTTCTGTTGGAAATACTTTTTAATTCCCCCTTCAATTTACTCAGTAACACATGGATAATTTAGAAGCCTGCTGTTTAAGTTTCTAAACATGTTGAGATTTTTTTTTCAGAGCTCTTTCTCTTAGTGATTTATAATTCCATTCTGCTGTAGTTAGAGACTTTCTCTAACTTGATTCCTTTAGACCCATTGAGATATGGTCCATCTTATCTACAGTAAGCTCTGCCACTGAGGGGAATGTTCTATAACTGTCTATCTGCTGATGCTATACAATATTTCCATTGTTAGTGTTAATTGCTGCCTTGACAAAAGCTAGAATCATCTGGGAGATAAACCTTTGGACTTGCATGTGGGGAATTAGCTTGGTTACCTTCACAGAGATGGGAATACTGTTAGCATACTTTTTAAACTCTATTTCATTTACATTTCTTAGGCCTCTTTTCCCTTTCTCCACCCCAATCCCTTCCAACACCCCAATACCAAGTAGGAGAGAAAGGAGGTTCGTGGGGCGAGGCAGAGTTCTCTTAGCGGCTTTCTGCTCGTTAGGGTCGTCAGGTTCCTTTTGGAAAGTCCAGACTTCATTTCAAGATGTCTCCAACTTCTCATCAAGGTACATCAACAGCAACCAGGAGCAGCAGAGAGGAAGCACCAGCAGCCTTCTTCTTTCTCAGATCCCCCAAGGCTCTCTAGACTCTTGTGTTTATTCCCTCTTCAAAGTCCACAAAATTTGCTGCATCTAGCAAAGAGCTCCTCTCAGAGCCTGCACAAGGCAAATAGTCTGCTGCTGTGGACCATCCGAATCAGTCCCACATCCCACACCTGGGATTAAAACTAAAACATGTTTACATCCACGATGGAAGACCTGCCTACTGTGGGTGGCATGGTTCCCTGGCTGGGATCCTGGACTGTACAGAGAAGGATTCTGAACAGTGACCTGCATTCGTTGCTCTCTATTCCTGATGGTAGATGTCATGTGACAAGCTGCTTCAGGTTCCTGATGCCTGGCTATTTCTGCCGTGGTGGTCTGATTTGAACCAAAACAGACCCTTTCTCCTGGAAGGCGCTTCTGTTGGGATATTTCATCACAGACACAGCTGGCTTGTTAGACTTCCCTCCCTCCCACTGGTTCCACCAGTACCTGAGGAAGGGTGTTCCCATCTCCTATGGTAATCATGGTTTTGTCTATTTCTCTTCCCAGGTCTCAGCCCCCTGGGGTATGTGAACAGGCAGGATGTCCCTGGACACTAACATCATAGTCTTCTACTTCTGATGATACTGTTTGCTCTGAAACCAGCTGCCCTGATCCTGCCCCAGCTACTCCAGACATCCTTGCCAGAGATGGTGAATTTTCCCTTGTTGCGTGTTGAGTATTTTGTTTTGCTAGCTGTGTATTTTTAGGCTGTGTTCTGGGACACAGCTAAGCTACTTTGAAGCCCTCAGCTCTACAGAAACTCTATCTTAAGAATTTCATACATGAGACAGGAGCAGTGTGGTTCATGTTTTCCTTCCATAGATTCAGGTCTGTCTTCTCTGGTGCTATGGGCTATGGATTCCAGATACCTTGGCTTCCTGAAATGTCAGCTTTGTCAGCTCAACTCCAGGCATTGCTGGGCTTGGAGAGGGGTGCTCATCCAATCCCTGTGGATTAGAAATTCTGGGCTGCAAGCCAGGGCAGCTGTGGGATCATTCCAATTGTTCCCCATCTCTCTTTGTTGCCTGATGTCCCATCTTTGTAAAGTGCCGTATCACATACCATCAGCCTCCATCCCCAAGAGTTCCTCATCCAGAGTCTCTGTAGGAGACTCCGGAGGCTAGCCCAGCTCCAGGGCTGTCACTGCATTCCTCCAAGCTTCACACCTGAAGACATCTAGACCTAGCTCTACGGATGCTCTTCCTCCATCCCCAAGCCCTCCTTTCCTGTGCACCCTGAGATGTCAGCACCTGTGGAGGACCGTGGAACCAGGCTCCTGCAGGTATCCAGGATAGAGACATCTATCTGTCTGTCTGAGTGTGGTGGTTGGTGATAACAGTGACAGGGTCTAGAATCAACTAGGAGACCAGGAAGACACGTCGTCTTAACTGTGGGCAGGACCCTGGCCAGAGGATAGATTATATGTGAGAATGGTATTGGGCACCCACGTGCATTCATTCCCCTGCTTCCTGATTGTGGATGCCGTGTGACCAGCTGCTTCAAGCTCTGCTGCCTTGACTCCTCCTCACCAGGACACACTGCCTTGAACAGTGCATTCATTACTTTCTCTTGCTGTGATATGACACCATTTCCAGGACAACTTACAAAAGGCAGAGTTTGATGAGCTTATATGATTCCGGAGGACTGAGTCCACCATGACAAGGGCAGAGACATGGCAGCTAGAGCTGAAAGCTGAGGCTCGATTCCAGATCACAAGCAGGGAACAGAGAACACAAACGAGGAGTGGGGAGGGCCTTAAACTCTCAAAGCCCACCCCTAATGACCTATTGCCTCCAACAAGGCCACACACCCCCTAAGCCTCTCCAAGCATATATTCAAACCAATACAAGCTGTAAGATAAAGTAAGCTCTTTCTCGCAGCGTTCCTTAGTCTCCTGTCACTGTTGTACTTAAAGACGCAGAGGGAAAGTGAGTCCCTGCCGCTCCCTCTAACCACCAAAAGAACACCTCTACTCCTGGGGTTAAAAACCACTGAGCTACATCAGTTACCTCATTTTCCAAGTGGGGAAACTGAGGCTCTGAGGTATAGACATTCTCACAAAGTCCTACAGCAGATTGGGAAGTCTAGAACCTCCCTCACCCCCTCCGTGGGATTCCCCATCCGTCCCAAGAGATCATTTGTGGGGACAGTCCCCAAAAGGCAATTCTGTTATAACAAGGGACTTCCCCTTGCTACACAGCTGCAGCAGAGTGAGGGCATAACCTTCCCCCACTCTACCTCCAACCCTTCCTCAGTACAGTTCTGTGGGAAGCTGAGATGTCATCTGATACTTCCAGCTACTGGAGTCACTTCCAGTTTCGCCATACATGCATAGAGCTGAGCATAGTACATAATTGTGGGGATGTCCTTCATTAGCACAGGGGTGAGCATCCCTGCTTGCCGTGTGGGAGACGAGTTCAGTTCTCTGATGGGGAAGCAGAAGGGCTTGTTTGGGGTGGGGGTGGGCCGACCAGTGAAATGTATGCCACATGAGTATGAGGACCCGAGTTCAGGCCACACAAGCCAAGTGAAAACCCTAAATGTAGTGACACCTTCTTGTAATCCCAGCTTTTCGGGTGCAGAAAGGGTGATGGCTGATCCTGGGGCTGGTTGAGTTAGCTGGATCTGTGGGTCCAGACCAGTGAGAGACCCTGAGTCAAACTATAAAATACAGAGTAACTGAGAAAGACACCAAGGGTTGTCTGGTTTCCACATGAGCTTCCAAACTCATGCCCTTGCGCACACACACACACAATATATGTGTACACATACATACACACATGTATACATACATATATACACACATGTATACATACACATATACACATATGCATACATACACACATGCACACACATGTACACATATATACACACACATATATATGCATACATGAACAACACATATATATACATGTATACATATGTATGCACACATGCACATGTACATACACATGCATGCCATACATGCATACACACATGTACATACAAATATACACACATGCACATGAATATACATACATATATACACACATAAATATACACATATATACATACATAGAAACACATGCATATATACACACACGCATACAGGTGTACACACACATCTATACATATACATGCACACACATTTATACACACATTTACTAAAATTGTGAGTTATAAGTAAGAGAGGATGAAGAGGCTGAGAAGAGCAGGAATGCCATGGGAGAAGGCAGCCAGCTTCCTCTGGAGGCCAGCCCAGCTCCAGGCCTGTCATTATGTAACTCCAAGTCTCAGATTTGAAGATTCTAGACCTAGCTCCAGATACACAGAATTCCCCTCCTCCCTGGCACAGCCCTCCTTCCCAGGGCTCCTGGTGTCTTGTTCTAGCTTTTCTGCAACCTTCAATGAGAGTGAGAATTCCATTGATGATTCCTATTGGATAGCAGAGTAGGAGCTTCACCCCAGCCCAGATGAGGGCAGCCAGAGATTTTCAGGGAAACCAAAGCCACAGCTGCAGTCCTTCTGCTGTCTTCAGGGGCCTCTCTGCTTCAGGTACCTTCTGCCTCTTCTCCCAGGTTTCTACCCCAGGGAAATCTACCCAACCGTCCCTCCCCGATCCAAATAAAGAAGCAAGAACCCCTAAGAAACACTCTCTTCTCATCACCCCCCAAAGGTGAAATAAATCGTTCTAGCTGTGACCCAGTGGGCACCTCCTGTCCCTGCCATCCTAGAGCTCACCAGCAGAGGAATCAGGAACGGGTGAGCACTGGAGGATGGTACACTTTCTGCTGAGGGCTGTGCTTGGTAACCTGGTGAGCAGGGGAGGGGAGTCCTTTCCCCAGAGGGAACAAGAGTACAAAGGCCCGAAGTATGACGGTCTGTTGGAGATGGAGGCCTGAATTCCCACCTCTGAGTGAGGAATATCGAGGGACAGAGATGGCCACCAGCTGCCCATCCTCACAGTAGTCTGAACTACCTGGGTGCCGTGACCATGAGAAGGACTCACTCACAGGAGGTTGTTTCCTGCCTGATGTGTGCTTTCCCAGGGAAGACCGGACCACTGGGCATTCTTTCCCGTGACCTCCCCTTCCCTGCCTCACTTGTAACCTCCTCTCCATGCCTGTTGATGGTCTCTTTTGGGGATCCCCTTGGATCTGGGCGCAGACAGTGTGGCTACTAAGACCCTCTTATGAGAGGTCAGCGTGAAGACACGCCCCAGACCTCTGTGTGAAGAGCAGCTCCTCCAGGAATGTGCAGAGGGTTTCCCCAGTGTCCCTGACAGGCTGGCACTTAGGTCCAGAGACCGAGGCAAGCCTTTGCTTAGGTGGCAGGTGAGCCCCTCTCTCTGTCTGTCTTGGGGTTTCTAATGCTGCAATGAAACACCATGACCAAAGAGCAAGTCGGGGAGGAAGGGGTTTATTTGGCTTACGCATCCATATTGCTGTTCATCATCGAAGGAAGTCAGGACATGTGGGAGTTTGAAGGAAAATGGTCCAACTAGGCTCACAGGAAGTGGCACTACTAGGAGGCGTGGCCTTGTTGGAGGAAATATGTCACTTGGGGTGGGCTTTGGGGTTTAAGATGCTCAAGCCAGGCCTAGTGTCATTCTCTCTTCCTGCTGCCTGCTGACCTAGCACCATGTCTGTCTGCACTCCACCATGCTTCCTGCTATGGCAGTAATGGGCTAAACCCCTGAACCTGTAACCCAGTCCCAATTAAATGTTTTCCTTTTTAAGAGTTGCCATGGTCATGGTGTCTCTTCACAGCAATAGAACTCTGACTAAAACAGGACCGGAAGCCAAACAGAGCAGAAGCCCAGAGGCAGGAGCTGATGCAGAGACCATGAAGGGATGCTGCTCACCGCATTGCTCCTCATAGCTTGCCCAGCCTGATTTCTTATAGAACCCGGGACCACCAGCCTAGGGATGGCACGATGGGCTGGCCCTCCCCCGCCAATCAGCTGGATCTTATGGAGTCATTTTCTCAGCTGAGTTTCTCGACTTTCAGATAAACTAGATTGCATCAAGTTGACACAATACACATTACCCATGAAACTAATGATATATAGGCTTTGTCTCCAGGTAGATGCCTTTCGTGCCTCATGTCCAGAGTGGTGGCAGCCTCCTGCTTTTCTCTTGTGTACCCTCATAGGAAATGTGAAACCCTGTTTGTGTCCAGGGCACCAGGGGCACAGAATGCTGAGGGTTCCCCCAGCGTACCCTGAGCCTTTAATCAGCGGGATAGTAAATATACATAATGGAAGAAAAGAGTAGACTCCTAAAGTTGTCCCCTGATATCCAGCGTGTACTGGGGCATGTTTATGCCACTGACTAACCCCCAACACACAAAATAAACAAGTCAATAAATAGAATGTAACAAGACATTTTTAAAGTGTTCACCATGGAGCCTGAAGACCCAGTCTCTCCTCTCATTTCCCTGACTATGCAGTCACCGTCAGCTCTCTGCTGGGCTCAGGAAAAGTTTGGGTGTTCTAAGTTGTCAGAGCCTCTTTCATTTCTCTCATTTCCCATCTCGGGTGTTTTTCTTATTCTAAGTAGAGGCAGGAATTCATGAGAAGACAGCAGAATAAACAGGATGCCTGGAGCCTGAGCAAAGGTTGGAGGCCGCATAATGAGGTGGCAGAATCCTCCCTTCTGAAAGGTCACTTTGTCAGCTCAGTCTGTAGCAAATATCAGTGCCTCGAGTGTGATCCGCTCCCTGTTCAAGACCGGAGGTGGAGAGGGGGCAGGGAAGCCACCCCCGAGGTGATCAAAACAGACTGATACCCAAAGGCTCGGAGAGAGAGACGTCATACACCCAGCTCGTACAGCCAGTGAGCATAGTTGGACACCCACGCCCTCTTGTTGCTTGCCTAGCCTCCTTTGCCACCAGTGGCCCTCAGAGCACTGCTAGAAGCTGCTGACAATAATCTCGTTATCACCCAGAGCTTCGGGGTCTGTCTGTGACTCTGGTGATGATGTGTAATTAGCAGAGAGGCTAAACAGGAAGCGAATAATTGGTGCTGGTAAGCGGAGTGAGCCAATCATTTTCATGCACAGCTCTGTGGAAGGCAATTATAAGCAGAAAGCCCCTTGTTCGTAGAAAGGCCAGTGCTCAAAGGGGCTTCGAAGAAGGCTCAGTCAGGAGAGGACCTGAATTCAATCCCTAGCACCCGTGTAAAAATCCAGCTGGGGTGTCATGCCTCCCTAATCCCAGCACTGGGGGAGGGGGGCAGATGCAGGTAAGTCCCCAGGGCTCAAGGGCCAGGCAACCCTGCTGAATGGGTGAGGTCCACGTTTAGGGAGAGACGTCTGTGAAGCATGATAGAGGACACCAATGTCTACCTCTGGCTTCCACATGCATGCCCACAAGTGTGCACACACTGACACAGATGCATTTACAGATGTATGCACACACACACATGCACGGGAAGCAACACTTGGCTACACCAGGGCACTTGGGTGAAGCCTGTGCTCAGAGATGTTTACTGTGGATGCATGGTGAGAGAGAAAAACTGAAGCCTGGGCGGTCCGGCAGGAAGGACAGTGGGCTGTTTACAGAGCCCTCAATGCCTGGCTTCTGGGGGGCGGGGTGCCAAGAAGCTGAGTCCACAGCAAGGCCTAAGTGGCACAAACCCTCTGGAGACCCTCAGCTTGTGCCCCCTAGAGGGCAGGTGCTAATGCTGGCCGGAAAAGTTCACGGCAGAAAGGTCCCGTTGCACACTTGCTGCAAAATGTACATTGGCTCGTTTAAACCCCAAATAGACATATTTGGGTACCTGATGGTAAATCCTGTGCCATGATGCTGAGATTTGAACACTCCCTTCTCTACCATGAACTAACAAGGCGTGGGCAGACTCGGTCTTGAACCATCCCAGTGAGCCAACCCCCTGGCAGTTTATTGGTTGTGTGTGGGAACGTGCTCAGGCTCTCCTAATTGTTCTGATGGCTTGACGCCTCGATCCCCTTCCACACAGTCTCAAGCTAGTCTAGGCTCTTCTCGTCTGTTGGGTTGTACCTGATCCCCATATTGCGACACACCCATAGTCCTGGTGTTAACCACTGTGCTTCTTCATGGGTCCATGCCAGGCTGGGGCATTCCGGGACTTGAGGACTCCCAGAACAGGGAGCTGGGACCAGGGGTGTTACCTACCTAAAGTTTGGTACGTTCTTTTGAATCCATCCATTTCCAGTACTGTTGTCTGGCCTCAGCACCCGGGGCTTCCTCTCCCTCCGAAGCCCAGGGTTTTTTGGGCAGCCCAGGCGCGAGTGTGCCTACAAGTTTCCCCAACTCCCAGTATGTGTAGACATCTCAGATGGCAGCCACCTCTTGTTTGGATAGATCTAGATGTTCTCATATGAAATGTGGTACAGCAGCTGTGCAGGGGAGTGAGGCTTCCTGGAAGGAGGAGGAGGAGGGAATAGAAATTGGGAACATTCCACTGCACACCCCGCCCTTGCTCAGCCCGCTGCGCCTGCCACCCGCCCAGCATCCACACAGCCCTCCTGTACAGGGACATCCCGGCATCAGCCTCCTTCTCTCACCCCTCTCCCAGGCCTCTTTCCCTGTAGGTCTCGAATCTAGCTTGCCCCTGCCCCTCGGGCACAGGTACGAGCAGACAGAATCTCAGTTAATGGTGTGTGAGTTCCTTTATCAAGCCTTTTCCTACCCACATTATGCATCCCGCATGCCTAGGGAATTTATTCTCTCTCCATGTTGCAGAGGGGGGAAGCTGAGGCGTAGAGAGGTGAGTTGTTTACCATCCAAAATCACGGAGCTAGTTAAATAACGGGTGTTGGGTACCCACTCCGGTTTAACTGATAACTGACCATGAAGAGGTAGTCACGGAGATGGGGCTGGGGGAAAAAAAACAGGAATTAGAGATCAGCAAGGAGGGGAAGGGCAAAGGAGGACCCAGAAAATGTCCTGGTAGGTTTCCAGAGGGCAGGGAGTGCAGACATGATGGCCAACAGGGAGAAGTAGCCAATCAGACCCTGAGCTTCTCCCTACAATGAGACCAAGAATGAACTAAGAGGCTGGCAGAGCGCTTCTGCTCTGAACACTCTGAAGTTGCAGGGGTTAATGTAAAGGGGTACCGGGACCCCCAGTCTGTCCCGGTCCACCCAGGCTTCTCAGCTCCTTTTTTCTACGTTAATGGAACTCTCAAGAGAGATGGGGCAGGAGCTGTCTCTTCTGTGGCATTCCAGTGGTCTCTCTGCCTTCCGGAAGATGGAGGTAGGTGGAATCCATGAACAGAGGCAGGCCCCACGACTTCCCTGAGACTCGAGCCCTCCCCAGTCTCTGACCACAAGTCCTTGGCTACCATCTGGGGCCTCCTATTCCTCAGAGGACTGAGCCCTGGCCACCAAGCTTCTTGCCCTGGAGGCGAAGGACCTGTCCTTTAAACTGAGAGCTGACCAAGTGGCTAGACTTCCTGTCAGCTCTGAGGGTCCCCACGCTTCTACCTCACCAGCTCTGGGGCTACAAGTTACAAAACCATACCTGTTTTTTGTTTGTTTGTTTGTTTGGTTGGTTGGTTGGTTGGTTGGTTGGTTTGGTTTGGTTTTTTATTGTGCATTCAATGGGTGGAACTCAAGTACAACAAACACTTTACCAACTGAAGAGGCACCTTCTCCCCAGATCCAAGTTCCTGTATTCCAAATGAGGACAGATCCTCTCATGAAGTACAGACATTCTATATGTGGACCATGTCGTGCAGGCTGGAGGAACATTCTCAGGAGTCTTGCTCCAGTGTGACCCTTGAGCTGGGCTCTCAGAAGGACAGGCACTCCTCTTTAAGGCTGGCGCTTTCCAGGAGGCGCAAATGCCATGCAAATGCCTCGCTCTTTCCTGCCCAAGCCTGCTGTTGCACCTGCTCACTGTACCTCAGTCCCTGGCCTGGTGCTCTGCGCCAGCAAATCCGACACTGCTAAAGCCATGGAGAGTGGAACAGCCTGGGGCCCTGCAGGCAGGAAAGACAACCGCCTACCAGGAACACACATCTATTCCTGGGTAAACAGCCTCCGGGCCTTTCCGAATGGAAGAGGACCAACGTGGGGAGCTTGCCAGCTGGCCTCCTGGAGGAATGGTGTCCCAGCAGTGGTTGGGCAGTGGCCTCCGCTGCTGGCAGCAGGATGGAGCAGCCCCCACTATGGAGGCCTGCACTGTTGTGCCCCACACAGCCACCTTCTCCGCCTTCCCATACCAGGTAGCCAGTGGCAGGACCGATGCTCACGGTTGTAGTTGTATCTCCCTCATTGTTCAGAGCCTCTTGCCCTGGGCATGCTCTATCGCGTGGCACAAAGATCGGAGCACTTATCGAATGCCTACTGTGTACCAGGTGCTTGTTACCTGAGTAGGAGATAAGAATCCTCACCACCCCCATCTTACAGCAGAGCAAGTTGAGCACAGAGACGTCAAGTATTCGTCCCAAAGTCACTTAGCTAGGGGGTGGAGACACCAGGGCTCTGACACAGGCCTTGGTCCTATTCTTCCCAGGAGGCACCTCCAACCCAACGCTTCTCAACAGGCGAACGTGAATGCAGAGTGGGGAGGTGGCTCAGTCCCTAACTCTGCACCCCTCCCACCATGGGAGGTTGCTCAGGCTCCTGCCGGACCCTGTCTCTTTCCAGCCTCACAGAAAGGCAGCGCATAGGCCACAGCCATTACACGTACACTGTACGCCATCCCTGGGCTGAGGCACCCCCGTAAGCAAAAGGAGATGAGCTCCGCTCTTGCAGGTTTAGGGGTTGTGGCTGAGAGAGCTCTGATCCGGCTGAGGCGCAGGAAGGGCCTCACAAGGGCAAACTCAGAAGCCTCAGACATCGACTGTGGAGCAGCGTGGATGGGGCTGGACAGCAGCTGGGAGTCTGAGCAAAGTGGTGACTGAGGCTCCTCTTCCCAAAGCCAAGCTCTCAGCTGCCTGCAGACCTCAGGCTTGGGCTGGCAGGACAATGCCGTGCTTCAAGTACGAGGCTGGCCTCAGCGTTGAGAATCGCAGCTGGAACCTGCTGAGGTGGATGGAGGCTGGCTTTCCCCGCTCTAGGCCCCCAGCCAGGCCCATAATGCTGTGTATACTCAGCTCTTTGTGGCTTCCAGAATGTAAATTTATTCTGTGTGCTGGCGCCAGACACTCACCTTATCTGCATGTTACAGTCACCAGAATAAATATTAGGGACAAGCCTGTGAGCTCTGCCTGTGTACACGATTTAAACCCTCTAGCCAACGGCTCATCCAGGCAGGGATTTCAATGAAAATGCTGTGCTTACGTTACCATGAGGAAAGCTTGGGTCTCGGGCCTCTGTTCCATACAGGAAGGAGCCTTTTTTCCCCACAAGGAGTGAGTAGGGCTGCCCGTGCTAGGCAGAAAGGAGAGGAGAAGGAGGAGGCGGGGCAGGATGCACCTGTAGCTTCCAGGATGGCAGCTAGTTGTTCCCCCAGCATCCAGGGACAAGCGTGACCCTCTTTGTGGCTCACTCAGGTTGAGCTGCCAGAGCCTCGCAGAGGGGTAGGAGGCCTAGGGCAGCCCCACCAGGCCCAAACACCATCCTGGTCTCCAGAGTCAGAGAGTGACGTGGGCATGGGCAGGTCTCTTGAAGAAGGTACTTCCCCTCCCAGAAACTATGATTCTATACTTCATAGGCACCCAATAAAACAGGCTCTCCTCACAAGGCCTGGGATCTTCACCCTGCAGAAAGCATTCAGATTCAATCCTCACCCTCAGCCCAGTGCGGTGGGGATAATTCCATGGCCTCATTTCACAGATGAGGAAACTGAGGCCCAGAGAGATCAAGTAACTTGTCCAGCATCCTTGGTAGAGACAGAAAAGGAGGGGGAAAGTGAAACAGAATTTGCAGTCAGAAAGTTGATCCCAAAGTCTGTGAACCTCAACATGACGTTTACATCTGCTAGCCTCCAGGGGTGCCCTGCGGGGGAGCCCCTATGGGTCCCAGCCCTTGCAACACTGGTCCTTTCCATTGGGTCCCAGTTCTCCTGTGTCCCTGATGCTCTAGAGAGGGTCAGGTAACAATAAAATTATGGTTTATATCTCACACTGTGCTTTCTGCTTTGGACACGTCCCTGCCTTGCCCAACCAAGGAACTCTTAGCTTCAGTTTCCAGCCGACTTGACTTTGTGTCCTGCCCACCAATCCTCCACTGTAGCACTCAGCAGGCAGCAAGCCAGGCAGGGAAAGGAATCCTCTTCAGGATGTCTGATTCTCTGAGGTCATTGCTCCTTCCTGCCATCAGCATTCCCAAGAGGGGCCCCTTCTGCAGCTCACACCCTAGGAGGGAAGACCAGCCCCTAGCACTGGAACTATTACCCCCTCCCTTGGTTTAAAATAATCTCCCCAGGTTTTCTTTGTTTATAGACCACAGGCACCCCTAGAAAAAGCAGCCTGTGAACTGACCCACCAGTCCCCCCAAGATCACCTTGGAGAGTTAAGGGAGGATGCTAAGACACAACACACACATACAACACAACACACACACACACACACCATCACCACCACATTGCCTTCTCTTTCTGCCTCCTTATTTCACACAAACCAACAAGACCCCTTCATTGGTACCAGTGTTGATTGCATGTAACTTGATGCTAAGAAAGGCACCTGAGACTTAAAAGTGATACATTTGGGCTATGGGTGAACAACCCCACCCACTGTGTAACACTCATGAACTGTAACACAACAGCCATGGGCATCACTAATTCTCATCCTTGACAGTGAGACTCCCTGGTGCCTGTGGGGTCTGCCAGATTAACAGCCCTTAAAGATGTGTGAAAGCAGGACACAGTCCCACAGTGGTGGATGAGTTTGGCCCAGGCCATGGACTGAGACCCCGCTGAGGCAGGATTTGAATGTGGAAGACAATAGACAGGAGGTGCCCCACTTGTACAGTCATTCTCATAGGAGGGTCCTATTCCTGGAAATGGTCGCCACCTGCTCAGCAGCTCCAGCCTCCAATCTTGCCAGCATCAGGGTGGTGTCTTTCCAGCCCCGCCATGGGCCTTCTAAAGTGTGTGGTCCTATATGGTCTCCCAGCTCAGGATCAGGGCAGAGAGGCCAGCATAGACCTCATTTTGAGATGAGAGGAAGCCTGTGCTGGGCACTCCAGGTGCCTGCCTTGAAAACACATGGACCTTTATCCTTATCATGTTTCCTTCATAGTGTCCTGGGCCCTGGAACTGCCCAGAGGGACTTAAGGACAGTGAACCTCAGAGTTCTAATCCAGGCACACACAGGCCATTGATCCCTGAGGCTTAGTTAAGGGCAGCCAGCTGGATTTGCACCTGCTCCATGCAGCTGCAATGTTCAAAGGCAGGTCAGAGGTTACAAAAGTCCTCTCTCCTCCTGGATCCTCACCCACACCCCCCAATTCAATGCAGGATGTAAATTCAGACCCCTCAGCTGTATTGTGGCCCAATAGGAGTCTACTAAAGCTCTGTCCTGTCAACTCATTTGCCCCTCCTCTTCTTCCTGTGCACTTCCGGCATCTGCCATGTTTCATCTGGTCCCTTCCCTGGAACTGATCACCCTTTATAAGAAAGCTGCTTAAGACAGATGCTAGCGCTTGAAGCCACGGCTTTGAGTTGCTTTTCACCAAGTCGCTTTCGTGTGATGCCCACCTCACGTGTTCATGAACGTGCCTGTTTTGCTCTTGTTAATCTCTCTTTTGTTGCAGAAGTCTGTCTCCAGGCTCCTTGAATCTTAAGTATCTTCAGCTTGGTTACAGATAGCAGCAAGGCATATTTCGAGGCAGCACACGTTCTAGCACGCTCCTTCAGCTGCCCACCAAGAGGCTAGAGATCTCAGTTTGGATCTTTGCGCTCAGAATCAGACCTGAGACATGCAAAATGCTTAGCCCTCGTGGGCTGAGCATGGAGCCAAACCATAAGGGTGGGGTGCAGGGAAGGGTGGGGGTCAGCACCCCTCCTGCTCCTTCTTCTTCCCTGTTCTGTGGGCCTGGGAGCTCTCCTCCTCAGTTAGCCCATCCCAGGCTGCCTTCCCCACCAGGGAGCAGCCCCAAGCCCCAAAGTCAGAGCCACCCGAGCAGCTGGGACAGCGACTAAGTGTTCGGTCCACTGGGCGAGCAGAGAGTCTCTGCTTCCTGCAGAGGTGTTTGGGCCTGAAAAATAAGATTAATACATATGTTTCTTGGGATCTTATTAGCCTTTAAACTGTCAAGAAAGACACCCTGCCCTGCATGCAGAAAAGAGGAATCCTGAGCCACCCTCCTTCAGAATGAGGCAAAGCCTAGTGCCCGAAGACTCGGGGGCTCCCACCAGCAGCTCAGGAGCCCCAGCACCCTCAGTCTGAACTGTGGGGAGGATAGCTCTCTGGGGGCATATCCCTGCTCCTCTGGTTCTCATATTTGGGGCATCATGGTTGTTCTTGAGGGGGGAAATTAAGAAACAGGAAACAACAGTGTTAGCTATCTGGAGACTAGAAAAACAAGTGAGAGAGAGAGAGAAAGAGAGAGAGAGAGAGAGAGAGAGAGAGAGAGAGAGAGAGGAGAGAGAGAGAGAGGAGAGAGAGAGAGCAGGCATCGGAGGAGAACACCCAGGATGAGTAGGACCCCAAAGAGGAATGGTTGGGGTTGGGAAGGATGCATCCATGATGTCCTTAGGCACTGACTGGAAGGTCAGGTCTGCAACAGAGCCCCTGGCAGGACATGCAAGCAGGAGAATGGTTGGCTCATCCCACTGACAAAGGAAGAAATATCTTGGTGGTACTTCCAAGCATCTCATTTCCTCATCCACTCGTGTGTGTGTGTGTGTGTTACAGTAAAAACGAACAAACCAACCTGAGAACGGCGACACACTCCTGCGAGGTAGAGACATGTTAAACCTGGTGACTCACTGACCAGGCTACTCCAGCAGGTGAGCATCAGGTTAGTAAGAGCCTCTGTCTCAAAGGACACCGTAAGTTACCTCTGGCCTCCACATATGTGCAATCCACATGAACATATACACACATATACACATATACATGTACACCGAATGAGCTGAAGGCGCCTAGGTATGTCAGCAACCCATTGTGTGTCCTGGAATGGGCCTCATTCCTTCTCCAAGCCACAGTTCTCCAAGTATTCTACATCAGCTAACCAAATACTCTTCTTAATTTCCTCCATTCTGATGCATCAGTCCTGGGAAGTCCAGCCACAATATTTGGAAATAAATGATGTCAGGACAGCTGGTGGCGCTCTGTATTTGGGAGGTGACACTGGTCAAAGCACATCAGCTGACTGAGAACATAATGAGGAATGAAGAAGACACACCCCGTTGCTCGCTCCACCGACCTAGCAGAGGGTACTTAGTTCCCAGACTTGACTGGAGCAAGAGGTGAGGCCTGCGTAATAAAGCAAGCCTTCCCCCAATCAGTGGAGTCTGGAACTCCTGAGTCAGTGAGAGAAATAATAAAAAGCCCCGCCTATCTGATTATGGGAGGAACAAGGGAGGAAGGATGGAGGGGGAGGACAGGTGAGTGTGGTGCGTGGTTCTGCTATGTGCCTGCCTCCTCCGTACTTTGTGACAGCTGAACCCAAGTCCCGTACACAGTAGGTGTCTATGTTAGCTGTACTCATGAGTCCCAAGGCCACCCCTGGGGCCTGTTTGGTGCTGCTGTGGACACCTCCCCTCAGAATGGCTACTTGCTGCCCAGCTGTTGGCAAACGCTTGAAAATGAGATCGGTGGAGAAAGAAGTAAGGGTTCCTATGACCTCCGGTCACCTCAGTGTTGCCAGATGCTCACACAAGGCTACCCCTGTCACCATGGTGTAGCCACATCTAGACTGTGAGGAGAAGGCAGGCTTCTCTGCAGGGCCTGGAATAGGCCTCCCGCCTGTGCCTCTGCCCTTCTCCGGCTTCTCTCGGGTCCTCACTGTGGCAGCTGCTCTATTTCCAACCAGGTCCAGCTGTTTTAATGGGGACTTTAAATAACTCCCTCTGCTGCCAAGGAACTTCAGTCCTGCTGAGGCAAATGCACTGTAAGCGGACGTTCCACTCCAGAGAGGCCCAAAGTCAGGTGGCCGCTGGACAGTGACCATTCTCCCTTCCCCCTTGCTCTCTGGCCGTGTCAGTCTCCAGTGATTTGACAGGTGCCACAAGAGAGTGTCAGCTACGTCCAGGACGACTGGCTGTTTCGCTGTGCTTGCAATCACAGTGGGGCGCAGGGGGAGGCACACCCACCAACCGCCAGGCCAGAGGTCACAGCGCAGCTGTTACCTATGAGCACACACTGTATGCGGCCCCGCCCCCCACCGTGGCTACCGTTTGCTGTGTCCAGTCAGGTAACTCCCGGGCACCCTTACCAGCTCTCCCTTCAGCTCTACCCTGAGAAACACGAGGCCTGGGGAGGTTGAAGAGCTTACTCAGGGTCACATGGATGGCGAAGGCCACCAAGTCCCCATGTCCACCCTACCTTAGCAGCAGCACAGAAATCACTCTGGCCGTCCCATTCTCAAATAGGTCAGGCCTGCAGGGTGGACAAAAATAAACAGGTGTGCTCACCTGGCCGAGGTGGCCAGAGCCCAAAGGGCTCCCATGCTGCAGGATGGCTGTCTTCTGATTAAGGGCCTCACGCTAGTTGAGCACAGATGTGGCAAGCCCAGCTGCCAGGGCAGAGGTAGGAATGGGGCCCACTGTGTACCAGGTTTCCCCCCTGCCCCCACCTTCCCCTCTCCATAACCAGGTGGCTTGTTGGAGACTTAGTCCACGCTCGGCTCTAAGTGAGAGCACTTGGACATGTCCACAGACTGCCGGTGAGGTGCAGGCTCTGTCACCCCAGGCCAGGGTCTGTGCTCCACAGCTGGAACAGGAGCAGGAAGACACTCAGCTCCACAGAGGGTGAACGGGCCGCCGCCACACTGCTGCAAGCCGGGCTCTCTCTCTTCAGTACTCAGACAGAGTAGGGGCGTCCAGGGGCCCACTCCGGCAGGCCCTAGGATGCCCAGACCGTGGGGCTCTGCAGACAGCACTGAGTATAGTCTCATGGAAGGGGAGTGGGTTCCACACTGGCCAGATGGCCATCCCTTGTGCCCCGATATATGATCACTTCATTATCTATCATGGTGGCTGTTCCACCTGCCGGTCAGCCCTACCAGCCACACTGAGAACCCTGCACAAAGCCTTCGTCAGGGAAGAGCTGCAGGTCTGAGACCTGTGAATCCCCTGCACACATATGAGCCAAGCAGTTCTAGAAAGAAAGACACCCCTTTCCGCCGCCCCCCCCAGCACTGTGTTCACCACTGGGGAGACCACCATGTTGATGGTGTGCAATAAAGTTACTGAGACAGGCCTGTCTCGCTCTAGCAGGGAACTGCACATCGGCTCAGCTGCAAGGGCTCTGGGTGTGTGCTAGCCTGGGAAGCCAGGACTATTTTGGGAGCCAGATGCCCTCGTGGGTGGAATCCCACAGCTCAGTTTCCAGATGCTGCCGAGTCAGCAGTTCCTTTACATCTCGGCCTCCCTCCCTCCTACCTGCCTCTCTCTCTGGCAAGCATTTTCTGAGGCCTGTTAGGTGATGATCAGAAGGGATGCCTGCCTGAAGGAAGACAGGATCATGCCAGGTGAGGTCTGGTTGGCTCCGAGAAACAAGTGCCTTGACAAAGAGAGACCCTAGAGCATGACGTCAGTGGCTGTCTTATTAATGCCATCCCTGGTCTGTCCCCGCCAAGTGCGCACGCACATGTACACACACACACACACACACAAACACGAGCGCCGGGCTCTGGAAAACAGGTAGGGGGACACCTTTTCCTCTCTCCCCTGCCTCCCTCCTTGGAAGACAGTCGTGGAAACCTTTCTGGCCTTGGCCATATTGGCTCTGGGTAGAAGAAGAAAAAGCAAGCAGGTAGGGACCCAGGGACCCTGCATCAGAGACACGGATCAAAACCTCAGGCACAGAAGAAAATTGGCCATTAACAGGCTGTGGAAATGAGGACATCAGAAAGGATCCAACATTAAAGATGGCCACATGGTGACCCGTGGCATGTTGCTTAATCAGGAACAGATAGCCAGGCACCCCAAGTGGATCTGAGGGCTTCCGGCTAGAGCATCTCTCACGAGCTGCATCACATGTGGCTAGACACGCCTTATGGCAGCAGCCAGAGGCAGGTGTTAATGTGCTGGCTTGGGGAGACACTGGTGTTCTAGGGGAGAGCTGAAATGCTATGATCACAGTGAAGGACTGCCAACAGCTGGCATCGGGTTCAGACTTCCCCCATCCAGGTTATCAGCTGTATCTCTCCCCTCTCCTGTACTATGCCGAAACCCTAGCGCAGAGGTGAGGTGCCTGGGTCACAGGCAGCCCACCATGATTCTACCCCTGGCCCATGGTGTCACCCTTTCACTTATCACAGCATAACTGTTGTTTATTTACCCTTTTGGCTTTGCCATTTCCCCAAGCCTGCTGGGATGATTCGCTTTCATTGTCAATATGACTGGATTTGAGGTCACTTAGGAAACATGACTCTGGATATGTAGGTGAGGGTGTGTCCAGAGAGGGGTGAGCTGAGTGCTAGCCTCTCTCTGTCTCTCTCCCACTCTGTCTCTCTGTCTCTGTCTGTCTGTTTGTTCTTTGACTGTGGCTACAGTATGATTGGCCAGATACATGCCCACTGGATGGAGAGGAGGAGGGGTGGCACTCAGTAGTGCCATCCAGAATCTATTAGGATGAGAGGCACTGTGTCAAACAGTCCTGAACTGCAGCGGGTTTGCCTAAAGCCTCAGTTTCTCTCCCAGAGAAATCCCAAGATGGCACTTCTTGTTGGGGCATCTCCCCCATCTCCCCTGGAGTGGTCATTTCCAGGTGTGACACAGAGATCCAGCCTCTGTCATCCATAATGATGTTATTTGTACTGTATTGGGGTCCTGAGAAGAGGGGGTGAGCCCAGCGCATTCTCACCCACCCCAGAGCCTCTCTAAGCGCTGGCTCAGCCATTATCAGGAGAAGACTTCCCACTAGGGAAGGAAATTTCCAGATCTGCTCCCACCTGCTACTAAGCTGGGACGCTGGTTCAGGATCATCCGCCTGTGTTTCCCAGCACCACAGCTGTATAAACAAGCTGCCCTCTACCTTTCTTAGAGGAACCTCAGGAAGCATGTGGAGGCAGAGGAAGCCTGGGACGCCCAAAGCTCAGTTCTCTGAGGAGTGGGTCTATGCCGGGGAATTAGTCACACCCTGCTCTGAGTCTCTTAAGGATCATCTGAGGCTAACATGATTAATCCCACTTTATAGGCAAGGAACCTAAGCCCCAGAAACAGTAGAGAATATGTTAAAAGTCAAAGCCTCCACCAGTACTGAGCCACACCCAGGGCTGGGGTGGGCTCTTCAGTTTCCTTGAATCTTTTTGAGTATCAGTCTACCTATCATGAAAACGATAATAATGGACTCACCCTCATATTTACCTTTTCATTCTCCTGTTCCTCAATAGGTCCTTCCATGATGTCAGAGCCCTGGAACCAGAGAAGCTCAGGATTGCACAGAAGACTCTGGGCGAAAATGGGGCACAGAGGTGAGGGAGATGTGAGAAGGAGAGACAAGAGGAGGGGAGGACCCAGACTTTGCAGGGCAGAAGTGGGAATGAGCTTCAGATCAGCACGTTCTGCTTCTGTGACCCCGTGTGACCCTACCAACTGATAAGACTCCTTCCCCTTGATGACCATGGGATGACTAAGTGACAAGGGATGTAACAACAGCAGCTGTCTGTTCTCCCATTCAGAGGCAACACCCAGCTCCCAAGAACCCTGAAGTTCTATCTGCACCTCCGCCAGCTTTTCCAGGAAATCTTGTCAGTGCAAATGTCATATAAGGTCATATAAGGTCACCCTGAGAAGATTAGGGATGTGTTTCTTGGGTATCAGAAGCACCGTATCTGGAATGAAATTGACTTGGGAACAAGGTCTAGCCTACTGGTCAACCACTTGACTTTGTGCTGGTCTCTCTACTCCGCATAAGTGTTTATTCACAAAGTGAAGGCAATAATGGAATCACCCTCATATTTTATTTATAAATAAGAATAAAGAAAGTAGAGCAATCCTTAGCACTGAGCTTAAGACAAAAAAATATCGAAAATGTCTAAGACTTACTTTTAATGGCCTCACCGGGGTACACTTGTCATTCAATAAAGCAAGCATATTTAAAGGTAGAGCTTGACACTTTGGGATACAGACACATCTACAAAGCCTACACTATGATCAAGATGAGCATTTAGCAATCAAATTTCTCTCCTACCTCTTTATGACTCAGACCTACAATAGATGATGTTCACCCACCCTGTCCCTAGCTGAATATGTGCTTGTATGTGAGTCTGTATGTGTGTCTCTGTGTGCACATGTGCATGTGTCATGTGTGTGTGTGTACAAGTTCTTGCCAGGGTGTAAACACATGTGTGTGCCTATGTGTGGTCAGTGTTAGGTGTCTTCCTCAGTTGCTCTCCACTTTTCTTTTTGAGGCAGAGTCTCTCAATGGACCTGGGACCCATCCATTTGGCTAGGCTGACTGGCCCATCATGAGCTCTAGGGAACTGCCTGTCTCTCCCTCCCCAGAGCTGGGAATACAAATGCAAGCATACCACCACATCTGTCTTTGCAGTGGATGTTGAGGGTCTGAATCCAGGTTTCCTGTTTATGTGGTAAGCACTTTACCAACCAAGCCATCTCCCAGTCCACAATCTGCTCCTTATCACTACAGATGGGTGGCATTTTCTCGAACTGTGTATAAATGGAATTGTAACACATGGGATCTTTTTGTCTGGCTTGGTTCACCCAGCAGAATTATTCTGAGATTTCTCAGAACTGTGGTGAGCAGCAGCAGCTTGTCTTTTCCTCTTCTTCATGGGCTTTATTCCCTCAATGGCTATGCCACTCGCCGTCTGAGTCAATACCTGGGGTGGCTCCAGCTTTGAACTCTCGGCAACCAAACCCCCGTGCACCCAGCAAGGGAACTTCTTCTAGCTTCCTACTCACAGCTGGCAACTTTTCCTGTTATGTTTCAATTTTTAGTTGGCGCAAGAAATTCTGTCATTTCTCTGACTTTCTTCCATACCATAGATGATTTTAAAGTCAGTTATTGGTTTTTCTAAACCACTGTTTTCTAGATACATTTGTGTTACGGATCACTAACTCGGTGTTGTACTTCGAGAATATACCTTGTTAGAGAATAAACTTTGAGATATTTTTGAATCCCCTCCCTTCCAGGGTCATCTGCCTCTCTCCATAACCAGGGTGCCCTAGAAAAGAGTGTATCTTCTGCCATTGCTGCAAGTATAAGCTTGGGCTATTTGTTGAATGTGTTATCTAACTCTTTGTACCCTCACCCACTTTCTACTTGCTCCTTTGGCTGCTGGAAGAACAGTGCAGCTGTCTCCCTCCAGTCATGATTTATTTCCTCTATGTCCTAACAGTTTTAGACTAGACCTCTGTTACCTGGTTCATCTAAGGTCATTGTTTCATCTTGAAATCTCAGGAGATGACTCAGTTGTTGATGAGCCTGCCTTGGAAGAATGGGGACCTGAGTTCAGTCACCAGAACCCACTGGCTCCTGGGAACTGAAACATGCCTGCCCCAAGATGAACTGCCAAGCTCTGTACACATCTCTCATAGTAGGGCTTGGTGGGCCTTGCCAGAGTGAATGAGAAGGAAGATAGGTGTTTGTGGAATCCCAGGCTCTTCTGTTGCAATGGGCAGGGACTGTTTACTGTCTTCAAGGACAATCACCCTCCCCTGGGCCTTTCCCTGGTGACATTTTCTTGCTCCTTCCTGAGCTCCTAATAACAGCCACATTTTGGAGTTTGGAGAAGAGTGTTAAGACAAGACCATTTTATTTCTCAGGGAGTTGGTGGGGGTTGGGAGAAATCAAACATGGATTTGCACAGTAGCCTGTGAGAATCAAATTCTTCAGGGGACAAGTTGGCAACAAGCGTCCATTTTTCCCAAGGGTAGAAATAAAGGAGACGAATAGGGTTCTGGTCTTCCCTGCCTGCTGATGCGCTGGAGAGAAAGAACCATATTCAGGGTGCTCATGAGCACCTGCAGGTCCATTCTTGGCCCAAGGTCAGCATCCTTCTTCCAGGGATGCCCTGTTTCAGCCTTTGTCCTTATAGTTCCTGTATCCCTCCTGCCCATACATAAAGGAATGAAATGTTTCTTTTGGTTGTACTTTGACGATACAGCCCACTATAGCAGTGAAGACATGGTAACAGGGCAGTGAAGCAGATGGTCACATGACATCCACAGTCAGGAAGCAGAGAGAGATTAATGCCGGTGCTCAGGTGCTTCCTTCTTTTTAGTCTTCCCCAGGAAGCCAGCCCAGGGGATGGTACAGCCCACAGTTAGGGTTAATCCTCCCACATCAGCGTCCTCACAGATGTGGCCAGGGGCTTGTCTCTTACATGATTCTAAATTCCATCAGTTGACATCAGTATCAACCATCACACAGCAAGTCAGGGCTGAGAAGAGCCTGAGCAGGTCGCGCTGATGAGACCTGTTGTCAGTCCTCGCTAGCCTGTCGTCCTGGCTAGATTTCCTCATCTCATCCAGGCTTTCTTTCTCCACCTGTAAAGTGGAGCGATTAGCATGAGGTTCCCGGCAGCGTATGTATGACTGACATAACATCCTACCTGTACATCACTTCCCTTACCCACCTCAAGCCCTGTTGGGCCACTGACAGCTGCCAACCCCTTCTCTAAGGGCCTCATCCACTCCATGCTCTGGGTAACAGGTCTCATCCAGCTCCTGAGCAGATGACTAGATCCCTTAACAGGAGGTGGCCTGGTGCTTGAGTAACTCCTCCTACAACCAAACAGCCTGTTGTGGAGACACCAGTGTCACCTCTAATTTCTTTGATGCTCCATTTAAATGAAGTCATTACCCAAAGGCCTCCAGGTATTTAGAGAAACAGTCTAACAGTATGGCTCCTGCCTCTCGTGCGTGTGGAATTATGATCCCCCTGGAACACTGTGTGTGACACATGAGTATTTTTAAACCAAGTGGATCTTCACTATTTAGAATCAATTAAAACCAAAGAGGAGAGTCTGCTCCTATGGGATGCTGGGTAGTATGGGCAAGTCACATCTGGAGAAACCTGATTGAGCTGGCGCAGGAAATCCCCAAGATGCATAGGGCCGACATGCCCCTAGGGACCCTGTTTCTTATTTGAGAGAGTAACCAACCATGTTCCTTGTGTGTAAGGGGCGGGGACCACAAAACATTTGGGGCCCTATGGTCAGGGTGGAGAGGGCAGGTTACAGAGGAGAGATGAAGTGGTAGTCTGTCCTTGGGTCCCTCCGTTTCATCATCTGTGATCTGGAGGACAGTAGTGGTCCCTACATCACAGGCTGCTGTGAAGATAAAACAATATGAGAAAGGACTTAGGTGGGGTCTGGGGTGAAGGACTTGGGTGGGGTATGGAGTGAAGGATGATACAAGCTGTCAGGGGTTTTGCTTCCAGATGAGGTGGGACAGCAGGACTGAGAATATAAACAAACTACATAAAATGACTGTTTCCGCATCACCAGGCACTAAGCGACAAAGCACAAGGATCTTGCAAGGAATGGGGGTTAGGCTTGTGTTTTCCCAGCTTGCAGTCTGGGCAGGGGTGGGAGGAGCTGCTGCTCCCCCTTAGCTGAAGCTGAGTCAGAATGTGGGGACGTAGGCCACTTGAGTTCTCAGAGCAGAACCCTGGAGATGGGAGATCAACATGGAGTGACAACGGAGAGAGGGCTAATGGGAGGCCGTTAGAGCGTTGACTGAGTGCACCCCACACATTGTGTTGGGGGTGATGAAGCCTGAGGGAGACCACCGGAAAGGTGTGTGGCTGTTAAAGATTTGAATGCCAGTCACTTAGTCTTTTCATTGTGACCAAATGCCCTACAAGAAATAACTTAAGGCAGCTCTCAATTTGAGCGGTTTTGCTCTGCCTAGAAGGGAAGGTGTGATGATGGTGCAGCTTCGTGTTGGTGGGAAATGAGGCAGCTGCTTGCTCACAGAAAGCAAGCTGAGGTGTAAAGCCTGAGGCTCATGGTTCACTTATTGACCTTTTTGGGCAGGCCCACCACATAAAGATCCCGCAATCTCTCAGGACAGCGCCACCATCTGGGGACCAAGTGTTCCAGCACCTGAGCCTCGGGGACACTTAGAATTTAAATGACAGTAGGTGGAAGGAAAATGACAGTATCAGACGGGAACAATGGGCACTGATACCTAGTGATCAGCAGCTCTGGAAGTGAGAGTCATGTGGGTAAATATCAATGACATTCTTGTTAATTAAACCTTTTTTTTTTTAAAGATAATTGACTGGTGTTCATTATGTGGAAGTAAACGCAGGACAACTTTAGCACAAAGATGGGAATGGATGCTGTCAGAGTTCTATGCCAAACAGGAGTGTTGGAATATCACTTGAAAGCGAGCTGCGAGAAGTTAAAAATGTTTACTACACACCCTCAGGCAAAGACCAAAATAACAAAACAAAGAGTTAGAGTGCGAAACCAGCAGGAGGGATGAAATGCAGTTGGGGAGACATTGCCAAACTCGTCCAGAAGGAGGAGCAAGGGACAGATGGGAGGAATGGAAAACTGCCCCTGAGAGGCAACAGTGTCCAGGTAAAAGGCAGAGATTGTCCCCCTAGACTATGTAGCAAAACCCAGGTATATACTCCTGCTGATAGGATAGGATACCCGCTGTGACTCTACAGGAGAGAATAGGTTAAAAGAGATGGATTCATAGACACTGTTTCACACAAATAAAGAGAAGGTGTTTTTTCTCCTGACAGATGAGAGACTTTGTTGCAGATAATACCATGAGGAAGAGGGTCATTGTACCATGACAAACACACCAGAGTTAACATGAGGATTGCATGTGTGTTTGTGTGTGTGTGTGCCTGTGTGTGCATGCAGGTGGAACTGGGAACAAGCTGGGGTGGGGTGTTGTTACGGTGCTATTGTCTGCTTTGTGGTTTTCTGGTTTTTGGTTTTGTTTGGTTTTGTTTTGTTTTGTTATGAGGCAGGCTCTCTCACTTTCTGGAGCTCTTCAAGCTGCCTGGGCTGCTGGCCACAGAGCTCCAGGGATCTGAGGCCTCCTTGTTTCCAACTCTGGGATTACAAGTATACACCACCATACCTGAGTATATTTTTCTTTGTGAGTGAAGGGGAAAAGTAGAATCCTAAAATTATTGCTACTCTTTGAAAAAAGAAAAAAGAAAGGATGTTTACCGCTAGCTCAACCGCTAAGGCAAGGTCCTCAGAAGCTACAGTGCAAATCCATGTTTAGACCATTCAAAAAAAAAGTTGTCTGGTTTTAATGCTCTCCTCGGACCCTAAAATGTGTCTGATATTAGGATCTCAGGAAGGAGCCAGTATAATGTGACAGAGGAAAAGCCCAGAGAAAGATGACTGAGCCTTGGGGCGGCAACAGTCCCTGTACATTCCAGGGAGAGATCCCGGGATTCTGGAAACAACCAACTTCATCCTCATTCACTCCGGTGGGGCTCACTGCACCTTATTACGTGCTGCATGCAGGACCTGGCAGTGCAGCTAGGGATAGGCAGGTCTCTGTCCCCAGGAGTCAGAGAGCTAAGCTGGGAGGTTGGGAGAGAGAGCGGCAGTCAATACAGTTAAAGACCTCCATGGTGCTTGAAAGGAGGCCATACAATGTGGCATAATAGAAAGGAGCACTTGACCTGAGACCGCAGTGGGAGGTGGGGACAGGGCAGCTAGCCTTGCTGTTAGGACGGGGTGGTTCCAAGCTGAGAGGCAGGAGCAGTAGTCCAGACAGGGAAGATGGGAGTGCTCTAGTTTGGTTCCTGTTCCTGTTTGGTTCTGATAAACACTAGGACCAAAAGTAACTTGGGGGGATGGGGAGGTAGAAAGGGCAATTTGGCTTACAGTTGTCATCCACCATCCAGGGAAGTCAAGAAAGGAACTGAAGCAGAAGCCGTGGAGGGATGCTGCTTCCTGGATTGCTCCCCACCTGCTCAGGAATGGCACAGTGTTCTGGGTCCTTCCCCATCAACTAACAATCAAGAAAATGCCTCCATAAACATGCCCACGTGCCAATCTGGGGGTGGGCAACTTATCAGTTGAGATTCCCTCTTCCAGGATATATCCTGATTTGCACTGTCAGGAAGCTGGGTCTACAAGAATGACTGGCTGACCAGAATAGCCAGCGATGTGGGGAGTTTGGGATGTTGCAGGTCTAGAGGTTAATTGCTTTATCCAAACAGACACTCCCTGTCCACTTCTGTGTCAGAACTAACATCCTGTGACTGTTAGATTTAAAAAAAAAACCCTTTTGAATCTATTAACTTTGCAGATTACTAGTTCCCACCACTCAAAGCTAAAAATGCCATCAGACACCATCCAAGGCCTACAGAAAACTTCCCCCATCTCACTACAGACACACCTTTCCAATGTACCCACCAATGTACTCTGAACTTGTCTTGATTTCAGGCTTTCTTTGTAAGCCTATAAAACTGCACGAACCTCCTTCAACTTTAAAACAAGAAAGGGGATAACCTAAATCTGTGTCCCAGAGCTGTGGTCACTCAAATTTGGCCCTTTTAAGGTGACAAGTGTGCGCATGTGTGTGTGTGTCTGTGTCAACTTGACCAAACTAGTTATGACAGGAATCAAAGGTCCACAGCCATGCTGGTTTATAGCATGCCAAGGACATGTGTACTGTGGCCAGAAAGGGACTGGTGTCCTTGGGGCCTATGCATGACAGACCTAAATGAACCTTCTCCTACAGCAATAGAGGGGATCCAAAGAAGTCACACTCTATGCCCTCCTGGGCCACTTCTGGCTGAAGATTTCTTTGAGCCAGACTTACAAAACTATTGGTTTCAGTTAAGTAAATGCTGACAAACTTATGCTCAGGTAAATCTACAGTACAGTGAAATCCAGGGAGTCACAGAGACAGAGCCGCTGTTATGGATCTGGGGTGGCTCAAGGTTCACCATGACCATGGATACATTTTAATAAGAAGAGGCATTTTATTTGGATACTGGTGTCTAATGTGGGGTCAGGACTGCACCTGAGAACACTCCAGAAATGCAGCCTCTAGCCATATCAGCTCAAGGCTTATAAAGGCAAAAGCCACACAATTACACATATCCTGGTCTTCATGTAGTCTGGGTCTTGTTTCAACATATATGTCTCGCAGTTGCCCTAGTCATCTTTTTGAGCAGAGTAAGCAATTCAGACTACAAAAGCAGAAACAGCAGTTACTCTTATGACCTACTATCTTGCAAGAACAGCAAATTTTACAAGATCAGTAATTTAAGAATAGTCTTCAACATCTAGGGGAAAGGATAGTGGGCTGGTGGGGGACAGCCCACCCAAGGTAGGGGCTTACATGTTAGAGGCGTTTTTGCTATATGTACTATAGTGATTAAAACCTTAAATGTGATTTTAACCATCACAGCTTTTCTGGAAAGACATGAAGGATGGAACCTTGGTAACTCTAGCAACCCCTTAGGGGTACCTCCCACAGATTGCCAAAGCCGCGGGCTTCACCCTTCTCCAACAGCCTCTGCATTCAGCCCTAGCCACCTAGGGCATCTAGGTATCTTTGCTTCCCTCAGAGCAGTCCCGGCATGCTAGCCCCATAAAAAAACCAAAATCCCAGCGTGCCAGCCCCACAAAAACAACTCAAACCAGGCCAGCCTCATCTATCCAGCAGCCTCCTCCGGGAAACAGGGCTCTCCCTTGCTCCATCACTAAATCAGCAGGGCCTCTGTGACTCCCAACTGTGGGGAAAGTTTCTTGCTATGTCAGGCTCTTTGAAGAGGACGCTGCCTGCAAATAATTGGGCCATCCACCAGGGCTTCCTGGGAACCAGAAAAGAAGCCGCCAGTTTCTGCCTCTGGCACAGCAGGGCCAGGGCTCCAGCGGAAAAACAGCCTTCACTGAGGGGAACCAGGAAGGCAGGGACCACGAGGAAGAGGAGCTTCACGCAAGCCTGCAATTGGACCTGGGTAGGAACCCTCTCTATGAGCCCAACTCTCCTTCTCATCCCAACCCCCAGAGGTTCTGGCTGAAGACAGTAACAGCTCACAGCCAGTAGACCCTGGGAGAGAGCCAGCTAGCCTACCCCTCCAACCACTAAAGCCAGAGAAGCACCCTGCCTAGCCTAAATAGATCCTAGCGGTGTCACTATCCCCACACCAACTAGAGTAGGTGCCTGAAGGGGATACTAAGAATGGATACTTCTGGGTCACATGATTACTGTGTGATTCAGGAAGTCTCTGATTGGCTGCCTAGCCAGGAGCATAGAGAGTGAAGAAAGAGCAAGCAAGAAATGAGGCTCTTGGTCTGATAGCTTATTGCTGGAAAGCTGTCATGATCTAGCCTGGGCCTCCCTGCCCACTCCCTCCCAGCCACACCTCCAACACCTAATGTGCAAGATCTCTGAATATTTTCAGGAGTGTATATCTGTGAACATGTATGTGTGTAGGTCCATATGAAGGACAGAGAAGACACTGAATGTCTCCCTCGATCATTCTCCATCTAAAGTTTTGAGGCAGGGTCCCTCACTGAAGTTGAAATCACCACCAGTTCAGGTAGACTGGCCAAGCCAGGAACTCTGGGACTCCTGTGTCTGCCTTCCAAGTCCTGGGACTAGAGCATGCTGGCATTCCCAGCTTTTACTGCCTTGCTTTTAACATGGGTTCTAGGAATTAAACTCAGGCCCATGTACCTGCAGGACATGCAGTTTGCCAACTAAGCCATCTTCTCTAGCCCG
Organism: Pachyuromys duprasi; assembly: GCA_028658305.1. Classification (NCBI taxonomy): domain Eukaryota; kingdom Metazoa; phylum Chordata; class Mammalia; order Rodentia; family Muridae; genus Pachyuromys; species Pachyuromys duprasi. Next base: position 105,148,401 of record CM053763.1, read on the forward strand.
TATTTGCAAGGCCTTGAATGTTACATTTCCCCACCTTGCTTCTATGCCTCACTTACTTTCCTGTTCCTGTTTCTACATTGGATGGCTTCCTGTACAAATCTCAGTCTTCCCTATCCGGTACATCGTGCTCCTTCTATGTCTATTCACAGTCCCACTCCCATGAGAACAAATATTTAATATTATTCTGCTCTGTTTTTCTAGTGCCTTGAATGTTACTTGGCATATCAATAAAATTTCTTAGAATTAATCAATTAACTAACTGTAGTTATTGGCTGTGGACAGTTTGGACATGCCTAGCGTTGAATAGCTAACTCCTCAGAATTGAAATACTCCCTCCAGGAAAAAGTGAGAGGTTCATAAGACTCAGAAGGAGGGAAGGAAAAGCCACTGGGCTCAGAAAGGTCAAGAAATTCATCGGCTTGGGAAGCTCCAAAAGTTACACGATGCACAGGAGTGCCCCCCTCCTCTAAGGTTCCATAAGGAGTAAGGAACTACTCAAGGAAGGCGACTCTTCAGTGGAGCTGCATGCAAGTTGAGCAAGAAACTCCAGGGATGCAGTTTTCGCCACTTACACCGAGGTGGGGTGTTGAGTGATGAAGTTGTAATTATCCCATTGGTTCACTAGACCAGATGTGGATACAATCATTTCTTTGATCTGTTGTTATTGTCATCTTTCTAGGTAAACAGATGTTTGCTCATACTGCCTCAATGTCACATAGCACCTGGGAAGTCACTGGCTTTCCATGTACTATGGCATGACCGATCTTGGGTTGAGATGGCCATGACCTAATTTTATCCTGAAAGGCATTTCCTAGGCATTTCCTGACTTCTGACCTTAGTCTTTACTTCTTTTAAATGGGCCCTTTGACTTTCCACTTTAGGTCCAGCCCAGTGCATCAAGAGAGAAGGGTCAGCCTTGGTAAAATCTTGCACAACTCTTGATAGGCATCAGAACTTTGAGATATAGGCTTCTCAAAGGCAGCATGGGGAGAGAGGAAGGACGAGAGACATTTCAAGCATATCAAAGTGAGAGTCTCTCAAATATCCAACTGTCTAATTTTAGAATACTGTCAGATACTTTGACACTCTTGGAAGGAGTTTGAAATTTGAAATCTTGAATTCATTTTTGCATTTCACCTAGAACTTTAGGCCTGTCCTTAGAAGCACAACAAAATTCTAGTGATGAGAAGTCATGGCTCTGGAGACCTCTGCATTAGCTGGGGAAGAAGAATGTTCTCTGGACCAGTTAGTAGTACCAGCTCGTCTAGGTGTGAGAGAATTTACCTACCAAAAAGAGCTTGTTCTCAACCCCCACCCCAACCCATACCCCTGCTCAAAGTTTATGAGCCTAACACAACTCTCAAATATCCCTCAAGTTACCTGAACCTGAGTGGGGGGGCTCTCTGAAATGCAGAGCTAGGTAGAAGCCCTAAAAGGCCTACTGTACGCCAAGTACTTGCATAAGCCATTTGGTCTTCGAGGCTTTACTTCCAACCCCACTCCCCCTTGTTCTCCCCTCCGGATCTCTGTTCTAGCCACATTGAGTCTTCTTCCATTCTAGACCATAGCCAGTCTTTACCTCCAGCCTTTAGCATGTGCTGCCCCAAGCTCTCTGCTTCCCATCCTCTTCCTGACCCAACCTCCACATGGCTGGGATCTTCCCGCCGCTCAATATAAGCTCCACAGCCACACCTTTGGCGGGCTGTCTCTACCCTGTCGGTCACTGAGTTTCAGCACATAGCTTCTGCTACCTTCACAGCTCTCAGTGCATCCAGAAATCAGTGCCTTGATAAACCATTCACTTCCTACCTCTGCCTCCAGAATGTGAGTTTCTTGGGGATAGAGTTTCTTGTGTCTTTTTCCCCCCACAATTGTGTTCCTAGTGCCCTTAAATAGTGTTCGTGATGGATCTAGGACTCCATAGCTAAGTGATTAAAATGATGGATGGATGGATGGGTGGGTGGATGGATAGATGGATGGATGGATGGATGGATGGATGGATGGATGGATGGATGGATGGATGGGTAGGGGGGGTGGATAAAAGGCTAAGTGAATGTTTCCCAAACCTTGGCCTCGCCTGTGGCAGTTTTCAGTAAATTAGCCAATGGATATAGTAAGCACAAAGGACCCAAAACATCTTGGCAGGTTTATCTTTAGCTATCCTCAGTTGTTCTGAGTTGTTTGAAAGGCTGCCCAAGGCCTGCTGATCTATTTAAGGGGATGGTTTATTTCCTGGACATTTCTAGAAGACTATGAGTTCACTTAAGGGATGAAACACTGACACTTGGAAAGGAGGACAGAGACTCTGCAAGATCACAGGGAGGGTCAGGAGACTCAAGGCGAGAAGCCAGCTGGCTTGATCCGGCTAGCTTGTGTCTGAAGCTCTTGGCAGGCTCATACGGGGCTGCTGTCCATCATAAAAATGGCACCATTGTTCTGGTCACGATGGAATAATAATAGCAAAATAAGGGTCCTGGAGCCCAGCCTGCCGTTAAGGTTTGAATCTGAAACGTCCCAAGGGTTTGTGCTCTAAACACTCAGTCCTTGCCTGCAGCTTGGTTTTGAAGGCTGTGGAGACTCCAAAGTGAGTCCCAGCTTGCAGAAACAGCCACTTTCCTAAAGAGGAGACCGAGCACACGCAGATGATGCCTTTTGCCTTTGGTCGCAAGGTGAACAGAGGATGAGGCGAGGTGGGGGGGGGTGCTAATGGTGGAGTCAGCACCAATTGCCGTGACAAACCCACACCTGGGTTTCTCCTCTAGCAGTGACCCTAGCTGAGGGAACAACAAACAAGCAGGATGGCTGGTATTCTCCTGACTGCCTCTCTCCCACCCACACCTGAAGGGGAGGACACAATGTTCCTCACAGCCCGTATGGAAGGCTAGACTGCTTTGTGGCTGGGACTGGAGAGAGGAAAGACAACTCATTGAATTGGGTGGAATCCTGTCTGAGATGGGGGAAGGGGTCAGACCTCTCCTCCTGCCTGTCACTTGGTTCCACGAACAGACGTGAAGATGAACTCCCAACCCGGCAGGTCGCACTGGATGGTGTATGTCTCTCCCTTTTACTGTGTTTTCTTTCTGTCTCAAATGTCAAGTGGGTCTTCCTAGGAGCTCTGAGTGGAAATAAAAAGGGATTAGTGGATAATTTTGTCTCGTTGAAGGATGGTCTAGAGCACAGAGGAGGAAAGGGCGCCTCGGAGCTCTGCCTGCAGTAAAGGCCATGATAGAGCTGAGACACAAAGGCACAAGCGCGTCCTGTCAGGCGCTGCCCTCCTCCAGAAACCCAGAGGAGCCCCTGGCCAGGGCATTGCTTCACCAGAAGACTATATTCTTAGAAAGGGGAAATCTCTGAGAAGGACATGCCCCAGCCCTGGCCTATGAGGGCACAGATGCTCTGTGGTGGTGTTTTGGAGACCCTCTGCGCTCCCCAGGGCATGGGCTTTGTGGCACCAGCTGAGGTGGTATGGGTCCCTGGGCAGAGTATCAGAGAAAGTTAATGGTGGGGACAAGGACATGTTCATATGTAGAGCCATGCCACCCCTCTGTCCATCAAGATGTAGTCCATCTCTGTGTGGGTCCCTCAGGTCAGTGGAAAGGACCCTGGATCCCAGAATCCCCTAGGTTCAGGAACAGGACTACGTAGGAACTGTCCTATGTTGCAGGTAACTATAGTTACCAGCAAGTGGTTTCATCCACTGGGCACCACTGCCTCTCGGGCAGGGGGAGCAACAAGGGACAGCTGTGCAGGGACAACACGGATCCATCTTTCACAGGGTCTCAACTCATGGGTGAGGAGCAAGGCCTAAGGACAGGCAGGCTAGAGCAGGCCCAATCAGAGCGCTTGCGTATGATGTGCTGTCCCCAGGCTCTTGCTTCTGTGCCCTGCTGTCCCGGCGTGTTTGCTGTGCTTGCTGTTCGGCTGCTCCAACTGTTCCCTGCGTCTTTGAGCTCCTCCCCACAGCTGTGGCTCACTCGGGATACCCTTTCCCATCTTCTGCAGCAGCGGTTCTTAGCCTTCCTAATGCTGTGACCCTTTAATACAGTTTTTCATGTGGTGGCGACCCCCAACCGCAAAGTGATTTCATTGCTCCTTCATAACTGTATGTTTGCCACTGCTGTAAATCATAGCATAAATACCTGATATGCAGATAGTCTAGATTCCTTTAAAAGAGTCATTCAACCCCCAAAGAGGTCACGGCCCACAGAGTGAGAAGCACTCTTCTCTCGTACAAAGACCTTCTGTGTGAAACAGGAGCAAAACAGTAAGCTTGAAAGGATGCCCATAAGTCTGGTCCGCTGAAGCAGACCAGAACAACTTATGTCACTTCAGCTACAAGTGTTTGAGAGAACTCTGACCTGAGGGTGATAATCACCCATGATTTTACAGCCTCTTTCAAATTCGTGTTCTGTGCTCTGTGGGAAGCCCGAGCCAAGAGACCCATCTCCACTGCAGACACCTAGATTCATTGGCAAGTGTTGTCTGTTTCCCGTGATTCTCTCTGAAGCCCGGAAACCTTGGCCATAACTACCTTATTTTGCCCTGCCCAAGTATAGGCCATTTAATGAACCAATCAGGTATAATGTTTTAGGCAGGTTTATACAAACAAGGATGGGTGTGTCCGGTGGGCAATGACCAGATCTTGAGTGCCAATAATTAGCATTAGACCATCCTCCAACATGCTGGTTTTGTAACCAGTCACCCCATGAGCATGAGCATGAGTCCTCAGCTCTAGAAGGCCAGGAGGAAGAGCTGAGCCAGGAAGGAGTCGGAATTTATATATGCAGACAGCTTAGGCAGGGGCCACATATGAGCAAAAACACAGTGGTGCCAAAGGAAGCCAGAAGAAGCCCCTGCAGTGAAGGGTGTGGCAAGATAAGCAGGTGGAGGCAAAGGATGAGGCTGTGGGTGAAGAAAATCTCCATTTCTGGCACAAGGCTCTGAAGACTCATTTCTTCTTCTTCTTCTTCTTCTTCTTCTTCTTCTTTTTCTTTTTCTCTTCCTCCTCCTTTTTCTCCTCCTCCTCCTTCTTCTGTTGAATTCTAATGAGCCTTGTGTGCCAAAGCCCAAATTTATAAGATGCCAGCTAGTTACAGCTGGGCCCTGATAGGCTGAGGGTTGACTAGAACACAGGGTGAAATTGGGACTGGTCAGGGAAGAGTTGTCAAACCTGGTGGGGTAAGTCCTTGGTCTAGCCACAGAGGAGGCAGAATAGAAATGTTTCAACCCCCGGCTGCCTCACTCTACACATCTCTGCCCCCTCAACAGATACTGTCCTGGGGAAAATACAGAACTCAAAATGCGAAGCAGACCAAATCCATGGGCCTGGTAAGCCAGAGCCAAGTCCTTGACCACAGAGGCCTTAGCCCATGTAGAGGCTGCTCAACTCCAGATCTCGGCACACCTGCCTGTGAGTAAGGGGGAGACAGGGCTGTGGGCTCTGGTTCTAACAGCCAGAAGCTATAAGGCAAGCTTGTTCCCTCTGCTCAGGGCCCCTTTATGAAAGGTAGACTAGATTAGAGAACGCCCCTGCTGAGAAGTTCAGAAGGAGGGTAAGTTAGTCCTGGCTTGCCTTAGCTGTGTGACCTTACACAAGTTCCCAAGCCTCTCTGAGGTGTGTTATCCTGGGTTGTAAGATGGAAATAATTAGTGTTACCTCTCAGAGGTTTTCAGTCGGGTTATATGAAAGGTGCTGGGCCTGCATCGCGGGTGGATAATTAGCTCCCTTTAGCAGGAGGATAATATGTGAAATCATAGCTGAATAGACACCATCCCCCAAGCCTGGGAAGGCCAGGGCCAAGCTCTTTAAATATTTACTCTGTTTTTACATGCTGGGACGGCAATGTGCAGAAGAACAGAGCGTAACAGAGTATTTGGAAGGGGCCCACGTGATGGCACACTGCTTAGAGGGGCTCAGCTCTTGAAAGATGATCAGGCCGCAGTTCCAGCGGTCTGGTTTTCTTGGCATGGAACGGGGGGCAAGGTCCCCTGCTCCTCAGTTTCCCTGCCTGTCAAATGGGGGCAATAATAGAACCCTGATCATGGGGTCCTAAAAAGACTCAGGACAGAACAAGATCACATGGTGGTTTTGCAAAACAGTGAGTGATGGAATCTAAGCCTTTTCCTTGCACCCAGGAGCCTCTGTAGGGCATTGTGCAGTGTTGCAGAGGATAGACATTAAAAAAGAAACACGTGGGACCTAGAGACAAAGCTAGTGTGCAGCTGCCCCTGGCTGCCACAGGAATCTAATATGTCCCATGATGCCCCGGGAGAACGAGCTAGGAAAAAAAATAATGGGAGCTAATGGCTAATGGGAGCCAAGGTTCAGCCCATCCTGGGGAGGAACTGTATGAGGTTTTCCATGGGCTCTGACTCCTCAGTCCTGCCTTGTCCAGCTGTAGCTTTCAAAGCCCCTTGTAGACCCGACCTGGACTCTTCACCCTGTCACCTTTAGGACACACCAATGGTTGCCCCTCCTCCTGTTCTTTCCCCCAGGTGGTCACCTCCAGTCCTGCTCCTATAGCCCAGGGTCTCTGGCTCTTCAGAAAGCATCCATTTCCCATCGCTGGAAGCGCTGCTAAGGTCACTCAGCCCTAGGCTGAAAGGGAAACCGCCACATCCAGGGATAGAGCTGACAACAGGGTCCACTCCAAGAGCAGAGCCCACCAGCTGTGAATGCTTACAGAGCAAGAACCAGCCTGGCACTAGCCAAGGTGATGGCTGCGGATTTCAGAAAACAAAAACAAAAACAAACAACAACAACAAAAACGGGGAAGGAAAAGCAAAATGAGAGCCACTTTGACCTGGGGCGCTCCAAGGACGCAGCTGCACTTCTGTGACCAGCACTTGCTGCATGTCTGATGCCTCGTGAGGTCTTGAGCCTGCCCATGAGCAACACGCCTCAGGTGTATACCAAGGTCCCCTAGCATGGCTGACCTCCTGGCAGGCCAGGACACCAATGAAAAGATGGTGCTCCACTGGACATACCCAGAACTCCATTTCCAGAGAACTTGGGTCATCCTTAGAGGAGGTAGCAGCAGGGTCCACCCCAAGAGCAGAGCCCACCAGCATTGCATGCTTTGCAGAGAGAAAAAGTGTACAGGAATCCCTGCCTATACCGAACTTCAGAGCTCAACAGCTTTGGGGCTTTGTCTGCTCCAGAATCTATATTCTGTGATCAGGGACAAGTCTGCTTCCCGGCTCCAGACTGTGCCAGGCACATAATGGGTGCTTATATACTTAATAACAGCTGTCCTCTATGTCTATTGTTCAGAACCTCATTCTCCTAGAGACGGAGACTGGGAACATGAGACACTTGCAGGCATGTGTAAACTTTTGACATCGGGACACACTGTTGACATCTACATAAGCACAAATATTGCACACAAAAACCCCTTACAATGTTTTAAGTAAGTTTATGGGTTTGGCGGGTGTGTGTGTGTGTGTGTCCGCATTCATAGCTATCCTTGACTGTATGCAGACAGTGGACTGCAGGCCGGACAACCCTGAGACCCAGAGAAGGAAAAAAGCTGTCCCCAAGCGGCAAAGCAAGGCCCATGGCCATCCAGTACCAGAAATGGCATGCCAATTTTCAGCACCAGCAGCTCCGGGCTCCTGCACACATCCACTTAGCGTGTGCAAGGACATGGAACAGCGATTTTATTAGAGTGCAGAGACAATTTATTTTTTCCTAAACGTAAATGAAAATAAATAACTGAGAAGATTCCCCAAATGTTTATAAATGTATTAAAGCCATGTTATCAGCAGCAGCGGCGAGCAATGAGGAGGCTCCTGCCAGGCGGCATATGTGTAAACAGAGCCAGAGCTCACAGGCTGTGGGGCAGTGATCCCCAGAAATGAGCCTCAGAGAACTTCCCGGCTCCCGCCTGCAGCAGTAAGTGTGGAAGATAAAGTCCACGCTGCCTTCCTAGTCTATCAGACATGTCTATCACGGAGGCATCCCAGCTTGTTTTTACTTGGAGGGGAACAGCTAACCACTTCTCATGTGGACTGTGAAAGGTTCTGAAAGAGAAAAGAAAATACCAGAGAATCAGGAGGCGGGAAAAGAACATGATTTATAGAGAAACTACTGTGTTTTTAAACTTGCATCTATGTAAGTGTGTGTGTGCTATACATGCATGTATGTGGGTACACGTGTGTGGATGCTTGAACGCATGTGTCTGCATGCAGGTGGAGACGGCAGATTAATGTCAGGTGCCCTCAACCTCTATGCGGGGAGGCATGCCTTCTCTTATGCTGGAGCTCACACGATAAGGTTGTCTAGCCAGCTTGCCCCGGGAATTCCCTTTCAGCCTCTGAAGCACTGGGATTGCAAGTGGGCTGACACGCAAGGCCAGCAGTCACAGAGGGGCTGGGGATTCGAACTCATGTCCTCACACTTGCATGCCAAGTGCTCTATTCGCTGAGCCATCCACTCAATGTGTTAAAATCCCACCCCCCAAGCCCTGTGGAATAGGTGCTCTTGTCTCTAAAGGGTGACTTGGTGTCTACTCCACAAACAACTGCTGATGTCACGCCCATCTCTGTCTGTGCCACCACTGTGTAGCAGGAAAGAGCCACTTAACACGGCAGCATCACGGACAAATGAGGCCCTGCCTGTCTCAACGGTGACCCGTTTGCTTGGCGTTGCGCTTGTGCTCTTCTTTTCTTCCTGGCGCTGTGACAAATAGCAAGAGCAACTCGGGAGAAGTCACTGTCCATCACTGACAGATGTCAGAGCAAGAATTCAAGCAGGAAATTGAAGCAGAAACCAAGGAGGGATGCTGCTTGCTGGCTCATTATCTGGCTCCTGGCTTCCTGCTCAGGGAGCTTTCTTATAGATCCCAGGACAACCCATATAGGGAATGGTCCCGCCCACCATGGGCTTCGTCCTGCTACCTCAGTTAACAGTCAGGACACTTCCTCATAAACATGCCCATAGACCCTTCTGATCTGGGCAAAAAGTGAAATCTGTGACTTCCTTCTCAGGTGATGCTAAGTTGTGTCAAGTTGACAGTTGAAGCTAAGACAGCCTAGCACCTGCTACGTTACGGAAAGACCCAGCATCAGGCTTCTTGAAAGGGCAGGTGTGTCCCTAGGTCACAGGGCATTGACAAGACCTTCTAAGCCTCCCTAACTGTCCAGCCCATCTGTCCTCCTGCTGTCATGGAAAGGGTCACAGGGGCTAAGCCTGCAGCTGCGGGTTCAAATCCTGCCTCTACTCTTCATGCACTCTTTAGCTTTCTCTTGTCCTGTTGGGCTACAGCTATCTATTCCCTTGTTTTCCAACTGATTGGTTGTGTATTATGCATCCTGGTTGGCCTAGAACTTGGCATGCAGCACACAGAGAGCGACCTCATACTCATGATCCTCCTGCCTCAGCCTCCACTCTACTGGGGTTCTAGACATGAGCCACCATGTCCAGTCCCAGCAAAGAGGAGGAGGCAGAAGTCTTAGTATGAGTGATGAAATACCACCTAACAAGAAACAGAAACAGCTAGACCACAGAAGAGGACATTGCAGCCAGCCCTGAAGAGACCTGATAAGCTAGGGTCAGATGGAAGGGGAGGAGGTCCTCCCCTATCAGTGGACTTAGAAAGGGGCAGGGAGGAGATGAGGGAGGGATGGGGGAAGTGGGAGGGAATCAGGAAGGGGGCTATGGCTGGGATACAAGGTACATAACCTGTGATTAATATAAAAATAAATAAATAAATAAGTAAATAAAAAAGAAACAGAAACAAAGCAGAACTGCTGCAGAGAAGAGATGCGCTCCATGCTTGCCAGGCAGGAGGTTGCAATCAAAGAAGGCTGCTGGGAAGAGGAGGAGGTGGTGGTTCCCAGCTGGAGCCCTGGGCTCTCCTCTCCTCATCCAGTCCCCTTTCTACCTTATGCAGAATTTGGGGTATAAGCTGAAACACAACACAGAGGATCTTTATTTTCAACACATCAGTTGGAAGCAGACAGAGGGACCGTTACACCGTGGCCATCTCCACATCTCGACCCCTCTGAAAACACACTTTAGGACAGAGGTTCTCAGCCTTCCTAGCGCTGTGACCCTTGAACACAGTTCCTCATGTGGTGGTGACCCACAACCAAAAATTGTTTTGTTGCCACTTCATAACCCTAATTTTGCTATCGTTGTGAATCATAATGTAAATATATGCTGTGCAGAGTATCTGCTTTGTGACCCAGTGAAAGGATCATTCAAGCCTCCAAGGCAGTGATGACCCACGGGATCAGAATCATTGCTTTACACTATAACTAAAATGGAGTTTTCTCTAATCTCATCACCCAAAGAATACCTTCTGAATATTTTATTTATAGCTTGTCTGTAACACTTGTACACACACACACAGGCACACTGAGAACCTTTCAGTTTATTCATTCATTATTTTTCTATGAGAATTGCTGGATGTCTGCCTATCCAGGAAAAATCCCTGGGGACATGGCCATGAGAGGCCCACTCTACCTGCCAGCTCTTACGTTCCCAGTGGGAACCCCAGCAAAACTAGGAGTCTCCAGCAGCCATGTCCAATGAGGAGCCAATGAGCCCCCGGCTATCCTCTGAGCCAAGTGACTGAGTGAGAGGCTGGGTGGCCTTGGGCAGGTTCTTTGCCGCTCTGAATATAACACTCCACAGACAGTAAAAAGGCAGCCTTTCGTTACTGATGTTTCCTACTAAAAAATGGAGTAAAGAGGGAGAAGAACGTGGACCATTTTGTCCTGAGGCCAAGAAAGGCCTCCCTGCGGAGGGATGTCTGAGAGGAGACAGTTACAGAATTTTTCAAGCAACATTTTGAAGGGAAAACAAACCCACAGTCAGCCAGATCGGTGATAGGGGCTACCCCTTTGCCCCGCCCTGCCCAGCTTTCACCCCATACTGCAAACAGGGTATGGCAACACATTCTCTTCCTTTGTGGGGGTCCCATAAGCAAAACCCAGGACAGGATGGAAGAAAAGAGCCCCCATCTCTCTTTTCCTCCTCCCTCTCCCTCCCTCTCTCTCTCCATGCTGGTATTTATTTTCAGTACCTCCAAATCTTTCCCAAGCCTGTGACATTTACTCTTTGGAATTAAGAGTATTGTCCAATTCTCTTTCCGAAAGCCAGGCTGATAGATAAGATTTCCCCAGGGCTTACGCCTGACCACTGGAGGTGACATACCATGGGAAGATCCTGAGTGTGTGTATAACACTGACTATACCAGCCAGCAATTATTAGACACCTACCATGCAATACGGGGAATTATCAGAATCAAGCCATATGAGAGACCTATGGGAATGGCATCACATCTGCACTAGTTGGATGGACTAAACCTCAGAGAGACTCCCTCCAGGCCTGCTTGCTGAGGAGCGGAGCAGAAATGACCCCCACAGCTATGGCTCAAGGTCCCCCTTTTCTCTCTGTGCTGCCTTCGAAGTTCTTGAGATTCCTGGCGCACTGAAGGCTGGGCTGCTTTTGGGCAGAGCGAGAACAGGCAGAGGAGAGCGAGTGAGCACAAGAAGGATGAGGTGTGTGCTACAGTTGCCTCTGAAGGGCCACTGGCTGGAGGCAGATGTGTATGGCTAGAGCCAAGGAACAGGGAAGGATGAGCAGATGCGGGGCTGACCCAGCCCTCGTGGGTACAAGCGACAGAACGGCTAACCTTGAATGCAGACATGCTGGGTCTGGGAGATGGCTCCGCAGGCAAAGGTGGAAGGAGAGCCGACTCCACAAAGCAGAAGGTGTGCTGACACACCAGTGGGGTAGTCCCGGGCTGAGCCAGCGGCTGCTCTCAGAAATGTTCTCACTCAGAGTCAGGGCTGAGCCAAGGTTTGAAGCGGTGTTGTCCGGTTTCCTGGTCTACTGCCCGGGGCCTCCGCAAGACTGTCATGTGCCTGACCAAGGTGAAGGATAGCATCCTTCCTCAAGCCTGGTGGCTTCCTTCAGCAGAAGAATGGAAACTGTTCCTAAACAGAGCTGTCAGGGTCAGAACTGAGCACATGGGAACAGCAGGTTGTATCCAGACAGGAGGCCAGTAAATGCCTGACTGGTCAGGGCAGGGCCAGGACGGAGATGGAAATGGGGAAATATTTATTCATCTGTCTTGAACTGTTTGAACAAGTGGCGGCATGGCAGACTGTTAATGCTGTGTATCTGGGTTGCTGTCTTTCCCCGGGCCTTCTTGCCCTCAAAGACAAACGGCAGTGTGAACCCCACATTCTCACCTGGCTCAGGAACGCATGGCCACAGGGGAAGCCCACAGCAGCTCTCCTGGGCAAAGGGAAAAGTACCCAGTTGCTTGCAGCCCTGCCACACAGCAGCCATCTCCAAACAGGAATGACAGAGGCCAGGACACAGGGGTGGGGGCCTGGGGGTGGAGTCTAGCAGGTATCAGGGACAAAGCCTGCCTCCTGCGCAATCTGGACCGCATATTTGATCAGAAGCACCTGGGTCCTACTGGATCCAGGAATGAGAGGCGTAGCTGCTCCCCACGGGCCTTCATTGGTCTGCCCACAGTCTCGCACAGATGAACTGAATGCCCGCTAAGCACCAGGTGGCCTGTGGGGTCTAAGGGCACAGCAGTAAACATGAAAGGCATCGCCACAGTCCAGTGGAGGAGACAGATGTCAGCAAATAGTACCGCGTCCCCGCTGAACTGTCAGCGGAGGTGTCTGCTCCAGCTGCTCCCTTTCACCAATCAGTCTATTGATTATCTATCGCTGTCATTGTTAAGGTTACCATTCCTTTGATGAAATACCATGGACAGAGCAAGGTGAGGAGGAAAGGGTTTATTTGGCGTACCCTTCCACATTACTGTTTATCACTGAATGAAGTCAGGGCAGAAACTCAAACAGGGCAGAAACCTGGGGGCAGGAGCTGATGCAGAGGCCATGGAGGGCTATTGCTGCTTACTGGCGTGTTCAACCTGCTTTCTTATAGAACCAGAGCCACTAGCCCAGGGGTAGTACTACCCAAGGGGGTTAGCCTCTTCCCCACCAATCACTAATTTAAAGAAGTGTTCTGTAGGCTAGGCCACAGCGCAGTCTTACGAAGGCATTTTCTTAATTGAGGCTCCCTTCTCACTGGTGACTTTAGCTAGTGTCAAGGTGACATAAAAGTATCCAGTAAAATTGCCTATATCTGCAATTCTGCTCACATAACTACAACTCGGGGAAACTGAGCAGAGAGATGCTGCACTCTGTGCTCATATGACCCATCTCAACAGTGTCCCTAACCCAATCCCTGGGCCAAAACCTCCCTTTCTTTGCCTTTCCTTGAAATCAATTAGTTTGTTTTGGGGTCTGTAAATCCCAAGTGACTCTAAAAAGCTACTGACCACCACCTTCCATCTCTCTTTTCCTTCTCCTCCTCCTTCTCTTTCTCCTCCTTGTCCTCTCCCTCCCCCCACCCCCACATCCCTCCTCTTCCTCATTCTGCAATACTGGAGGTTGAATTCTTGTCCTTAATCTGCCAGCCAAGTACCCTGCCACTGAACCACAAACTCAGGCCCTTTGAAGTCACTCTCTTCTGCTTCGGGCCTTTTCCCTCCTGGCCCTTTGAGCTGGCCTCCTCCCTGATGTCTCTGTCTCCAGTCCAGCTCCACTCTGGACTCCAAAACACAAACATGGCCATGCCTGAGCAGGAGAGTGCATGCGGAGTCTCCTTTGAGGAAGCAGGAAGTGCATGTGGGTAGTCTCCTCCATAGGGGCAGAGGCTCAGGAGCCAGCCCCTTTCTCCTGAGACCCCAGGGGAGCTGGGAGGCACTGGGGAAGACTGAGCATTTTTAGGGCTCTTTCATGCTTTGAGCTTAAAACGTGAGAGGGAGAAAGAAAAGAGAAGCCGTTGAAATGGAAATGCGTGATGAAAGCAAAGCAGGAGAAATGGAAACCGCATTTCCTTTCAAGCCATGTTTTATGTCACTTCTGAAAGGCCCTTTCTTAATGAAAACAGCCCCAGCGCTAATTGAAAGACAGGGATGAGAGCATCGAGTCCCCAGGAGGGACGCCGCCAGGAGCTGTGCTGCCACTCTGAAGCGTGGCCCGGAAGAAGAAGGTCTCACGCTGAAAATGGGGGTCCCTGGCAGAGCCAGAGAGGCCCTACTGGTCACCAACTTGCAGGTTGACCCTGGGGACTTCATTGAAGATCTCAGAGTTGTTTCCCCTCCTTCCTCCACAGCCTCGGTCATCTGCCTCCCTGCTAGGTCCAGACAGGAAAGACAGAGGCCTAGAGAGGAGAGGCGGGGGTTCACAGGACAGATGGACAGTAGAAAGACTTAGGAAGCAAGTCTCCTCCCATTGGCTAGTTACCTGCCTTGCATCCAGGCTGAGGACCAAGCCAGATGAGACTCAGGAGTGCTCATGCCAGCATGCCCCACCCCCATACACACACAGACAGGTGGCCCCACACAGTGGTAACTCTCCCTTCCTACCTCTGCGGAAGCTTGAGTGGGAAGAGACATCCAGCCCTGCTGGGGCCAGTGCTCATTTCGCAGGACACAGTTCCACTGTCCTCAAGCAGATGAAGAAACTGGGAGCAGAAGGACCAGGACCATGCCCAGGTCCCACACAGGGAGGGTGCAGAGGCAAGACTTGACCTGAGACTCCTGGTTCAAAGATGGAGCTTGGTCAGTCTCACCTTGCAACCCCCTTCCAGGGCCTTCCCCTCAGAACTCCGTTATTCTCTCCTCTTTTTCCAGCCATGGAGATCAGTTTCTCATCTTTAAGGGAAATGACGTTTACTGGGAATTCACTAAGACAAGCCCATAGTGTTCAACCCAGTGTCCACAGGGTTGGTTCTTGGTGCCAGTTCTTATGAGGCCCAACAGAAGTACCCAAGTGGAACAGGTTACACTTCATAGAAAGGGAGGCTGGGGGTGAGGGAGGTTAGACAGCCTGGACAGGCAAGCCTGATCTTCAGCAGTACCAGAGCTGGCTGATTTGATGCTGGCAAACAGACAAGAATCTTGGTGTATCCAGAAAGCTACTGTGAGTGTGTTGGGGGTGGGTATGTTCTTGTGTATGGGCGTGTGTGGGGGTGCACATGGAGGTTAAAGGTGAACCTCAGGTG
Source organism: Pachyuromys duprasi (assembly GCA_028658305.1). NCBI lineage: Eukaryota > Metazoa > Chordata > Mammalia > Rodentia > Muridae > Pachyuromys > Pachyuromys duprasi. The sequence goes on from CM053763.1 coordinate 105,163,447, forward strand.
TCCTTCTTCCAGTACCATATACCTTGTTATTTGAAAGAGTGTTTCTTATTACCCTGAAGCTCAATTCAGCTATGCTGGCTGTGCATGAGCCTCGGGGACCCTCCAGTTTCCATCTCCCTACCCCAGCAAGCACATGCTACCATGCCTGGCTTTTTAATGTGGGTTCAGGAGATCAAACTCAATTCCTCTTGCTTGCACGTCAAGCACTTTGCTGATTGAGCCATCTCCCCAGTCCTTATCCTACTCCCCTATCCCTGTGACTGTGAAAGACCCAGGGCACCAGCCCCGTTCGTGATCCGAAGCTGGACCCATAGAGTTTGCTCCCACCATTGACTCACGCTTCAAGATCCTCCAGCCAGGCATATCCCTTCTGTTATGGTGCAGTTCTCAGCAGTGGCCCGTCCCTCCTTACTCCTCTTGGGTATAGCTTTTATGCCTCTGGGTTCAGAGCACTGGCCATTGCCCCACCCTGGTCAGCTCACTAGACCGTGAAGAGTCCTACATCCAAGAGCTGAAATGAGATCATCTACCACAGCGTCCATATGTCACCAGTAGCCACAAAGGGTCACTTATTGTTTGCTGCCAGCCAGGCACCATATGCAGGACTTCATGCCCGTCTTCCTGAGCCTCCAGTTATGTAGCCAAGGAAACTGAGGCTCACAGAAGCCAAAGGCTTTCCCTGAGATCACACTGCCTATAGTGTTCAGACTGTAGATGTATGTTATCTTCTTCCCACGTCCCCTCCCTCAGCTCCTCCTGATGCACGGCTGGGATTCTTTCTTAATTCTCCTAAGGTCCTTTAGGCGTACAATCGACCCGCCCTGAAGCTTCATCCACCCTGGATTCTCCTCACATGCAGTGATGAATGTCGTTACTCTACGAGACACTTTGAGTTGTGGTTTTAATTTGGATCCTGAGCATCCTGATAAATACAAAGGTCGAAGTCACTAACGGAACTGATGTGGGCAGTGAGAGATCAGCAGTGATACAGACACAAAGCCAGGAGACAGCGAAACACCAAGTGATTTCCACGCTCACCTCATTGCCGCCCCTTATCCATTTCCAGTGTCACAGGTGGAAAAGCATGACTCACTCCTCACACCCATCCCCAACCTCTCATGCTAGGGACCAGACCACCAGACCCACCCTTTGCACTTAGAAAAACTGATATTCAGGTGGGTGAGCTGAGGTCCCCGAGCCGAGAAGACTCAGCCTGGAAAGAGCAGAGCACAGAAGTCTCCCGAGCTTCCTGAGACCAAGCTCTCTGAGAGCATTTTCCAACACCAGGGTCCTCCTCCACACTGCAAGGATCAGTCTGTCACCACTCAGCTCTCCATCTGGGTTATGAAAACCTGGCTTTGTCACCATGCTTCCTTTGCCAGCACCCTGGTGGAAGACGTAGTCATTGGTGGAGGCAGGAAGGATAGGGCAAGAGCCCAGAAGCAAGAGTGAGATTCAGACATGGTCTTTTCCACGTAGGGGCACTGTCTCCTGAGTCACCCCCACAAGACCCCCATAGCAGCTTCTTGGTCATTGATGACAGGTGTGCTCCTGGGATGGCCAGGCTGTCCCCAAGAAAACCTAAACTAAGGCACTGGGTAAGCACCATCTCTGGCACTTTTTCCTTCTCTGTGCATCCTCTCAGCTTTAGTGGTCACAAGCACGCCGATTATGCTCTCTCTGAACTCTTAGACACCCAGGTTCTCGATTAGTTTAACAGTTAAACCACTTCAAGTGAAAACTTCCATGTTTAAACTTCCAAAGTGGTTTCTATCTCCTGACTGTACAGAGCTGACCCCAGGGCGATCCCAGGGGACAGATCCTTGACATTAATCTGTCACAGCCTTGGACTGGAGCCCAGCGAGTACTTCCTTGTACAGGAAGTGGAATGCTGGTTGTGCCCAGTGCCCAGTGGGATCACATGTTAATAAAGTCTTCACCGGTGGCAGATGGTGATAAATGGCCAAGCAAAGCAAGTGCCCCAGAGCAAAGGGGCCTCAGAGAAGGGCAAGAGGCGGTTACAATAACTTCAAACCCTATGGCATGTGACAGACTCTCCCAAGTGTCCAGAAAGACACAATGACCTCAGCTCCGCCCATGACCTGCCATGTGAAAACCCGAGATTCCCTGACAGCCAGAAAGTACTTATTTGTCCTTCCATCACACTGATTACAGAATGGCAGCGTAGATTATTTTACTCCTCAGACTAGTCTCCTCCCACCCCTCAAAGAAGAGTCAGTTATGGGTAGAAACTAAGATACAAGCTTCCAGATCCCATTCCCAAGGCAGTGAAGTCTTCTCCAAGGGCTAATCACTAGCTCTAGTCACTGGCTGCTAGTGGGACATGAAGAACAGTGTAGCAAGTCTATTGGCTATGCATAAGATGGAGTGGTCGCCGACAGCAAGTGTGGAACCTACGAAGGTGCACCCCATCTGCTACACTCAGAAAAGAGAACATGAGGGAGTAGACAGGAGACCGACACACCCCAGGCCTCCCTGGAATAGAAGTGAGTGGATTCCCAAAAGAGGACGCCCTTCATGTCTGTGTGCCCTAGGAGTATTCATCTTCCTCTTCTTGCCAAGACACAAAATACCAAACCGCATCCCTAGAGACTTGCTGTCCTTAGTCAAGAGTGAGGACAGCAGGACTAACAGTGACTTCTTCCATCAACAAGCAAGGTCACAGCAACTGCTGAGAGAAAGTTTGCGGCCATCTAGGATTTAGGTTCTCAGGCCATGGCGCGGTGGGCTAATGGCAGCCTGACCTCAGCCAGCACTTTGCTCTGGACCATCTTGATTCTTGAGCTGCTGTGAATCAGATCCCCCAAACCCAGACTTGTGGAGCTTAGGAAATCACAGAACTGGGAAGGTCAGCCATCCTTAGCCAAGGTGATGGGTGCATCTCCAACGGGGACCACAGAGAATCCCTGTAGTCTCCAATTGTGAGGAATTTCTACACAGGGTGAGGGAGGCCAAAACAACATCTACTCCTCCATCATAGGGTAGAAACAACAAACATGAGTTCACTTCCACCAAGGTTCATCCTGGGGAACCAAAGGGATCACCAGTCTCATTTACTAAGCATGGGTGGGCAAGGGTTTACAAACAGGAGTACAGCTACTCCCAGACCCCCTACTCTACCCCTCCCTGGGTCCCATGCAATTAGGGCAGAATTGCATAGAAGTATCTGGTATTAATGGCTGGATGCTCAGAATAGGGTCAGGTGACCCTGCTTGTTTCCTTTTTCTATGAGGGAATGTGGACAGGGAACAGCTCTGTGTGATGCCCTTTGGCAAGCAATCCCAGCTGGTCTCACGATGACTATGGTTGCTGTGCTTGAAGGATAGTGCTTACCTCCCCCCACTCACACACCCATGAGTCTCCAGAGCTTACAAGGAGAAGGATGGACAGCGCTGAGACCACAGGTGTGGATAACTGCCAGAAGCAGCTACGGTCCACATCATGAGTTCGAGGCAGGTGACCCGGAACCTTGTCTCTCTTACTGTAGGACATTCTCCTGCCTTAACACCAAGCCTCCCGGAGAGAACAAGTTCATCCGACATTTATGTGATAGAAGTTGATACACTTTCCTGAGATTCAGTGACAGGAAAAGGAAAGACCAGCTGCCTCCAGACAACCACAGTGAAAGGCGTGATTACACTGTCCTGACTAGACGCCCCTCTGCAGGTGATCCATCAGCCACATGGATGGCCCCTTCAGAAGCTCCCATGATAGCTAACCCTCCTCAGTCATTCCATATAACACCGTTCCGATTTCTGTCAAGATTACAATGCTCCTCTGTCACTCTGAGTGGGGAGAGGGGTCCCATGCTGAGCAGTGCAACTGAGCAATGATGTGTGGTGCCAACTAGAAGAGAAATTCCTGGGGTGGACCAGCTGGTTTCCAATGTCCAGAAACCTTTATGTCATTCCCGACTCTTGTCCCAAAGTCAGCCTGGCCAGGAAAACCTACCTGCCAATACCTTCACCTTTCAAAGCCTCCACTTCCTCAATCATAAAGCCAAGCTCATCCTCGCTGTACTGAAGTGAGACATAGCCCTGAGTCAGCAGGCGCTCAGTAAATGGCCATCATTGTAATCCCACCAGTATTGACTTCCATCTGAGCCTTCTGCTGTTCTCCACCTGGTTGCCTCACCTCCTGGTCAGCCTCTGTGGCTGGCACATGGTGGACACTTGAGGGTGAACTTGTTGGAGCAACACCCTCCCTGTGGCTGCTCAGACTGCCTTGTCTCAAATACTACCCTACTACCTGCCCAGAGTGTTGAGGTCATATTCCAACCCCCGAGCCCCAACCCTTGTAAAACCCTAGTCTTGCAGTGTTTGGGCTATACAAGCCTCCCTATTCCCTATGTTCAATGCTATTTTCTCAAAACAGCCCTGACTGACAGAAAATAAGCCTTGCTTACTTTGACCAAAGATTTTGGGTAATGGTCTTCACTCTCAGTAAAGATGGTCTTTACTCTCATTTCAGAGGGATTAACACATATCCATGAAAAAGTTTCAAGATTAGATTAACTAAAGTGGAAAGATCCACCCCAACTGAGAGTGGCCTCTTCTACGAGCTAGGGTCCCCAGTGGAATAAGACGGGGAAAGCAAACTGAACACCAGTGTTCATCCATCTACTGACTCTGGCTGCAAGGTAACCAGCTGCCTTCGGTACCTTCCGTCATGATGGACTATACCCTTAAACTACGGAGCCAGGAAAAGCATTTCCGTGATGGTTACCTTTAATTGACACATCTTGACACAACCTAGAATGACCAAGAAGAGAGTCCCAATGAGGAATTTTCTACATTGGTTTGGCCTGTGGGCATTGTCTTAATTAAGTGAATTGATAATGGAACACTCAGCCTATCGTGGGTGGCACCATTCCCAAAGCAGGGGGGGGTGCGGGGGGAGGGTCTTGAACTGTATAAGAGTGGAGAAAGCAAGCTGAGTGCAACCAAGCAGCATGCCTGTATCATTTCCTGTCTTCTCCTGACTGTGAATGCCGTGTGACCAGCTGACTCAAGCTCCTGCCACTGTGACTCCCCACAGTGATGTGTTATAAGCTGGAATTATGAACTGAAATAAACCCTTTTCCACGAAGTTGCTTTGTTTGGGGGTAACTTTACCAGTACAACAGAAATGAAACTGGAACACCTTAGTTTCTGATGTTGCTTCTGCCTGGTATTTTGTCATAGCTAGAAAAGTAATTAACAAGCCCTCAAAAAAAAAAAAAAAGAACTGTCTTTTGTTCTAGAAGGAACAATAAGAAAATAAAAACATTAGCCATAAGTTTGCGGCATCCCTAAACAAAGAACCACAGGCAACTAAGGAATAATGAGAGCAAAGAAATAGTCTTCCCCAGAGGATGAACTCTCTACTTGGTTATCTACTATCAAGCAGTCAAATCATGTTCTTACAAGCAACACTAAATGGACTTAGTGGGATAACAATTAAAATAAAAAGAGGCCATGACTTTGAGAGGGAGAAAGTGGGCAGATAGGAGGACTTGGAGGGGGGAAACGTATGTAATCCAGAGGTGACACAGAAGAAAACATGTGAGAAAAATGCTCAAGAGTGACATTGGTAATGTAACCTTCTATACCACAGTGAGACATACAACTGTATTAAAGCCATGGAACCAAGTGCAGAAAGAATGTGCAAAGGCAGGACCTGTCATCCAAGGGATGAGGATAACACTGTTGCCCTGGCTCAACAACATGGTGGCTTCCTTTTTGTTGTTATGGTTTGGTTGGCTTTTGAGACAGGGTCTAGTGTGGTCCAAGTTGAACTTGAACAGTCCTTAAACTTCCCGCCTCTATGGCTGAGGCATTTTTGATGGACAAGTCATGGTTTTAATAGGAATGGTTCCCATAGAAAGGAATGTACCACTGCTATGAACCTCACATGGACACATCTGGAGAAAATTATGCCAGGAGAGCCAGTCACTAAAGACAACATGTAAAGAACCTCCTTTTTGTGGCTTGTTTTCCAAAAAACAAATTTGTGGAGTCAGAAATCAAACCAGTGACCTCTGGGGGTGTTGGAGTGGATAACTGGGACCATAGCTTTACAGCATAAATCTCCCTGTTTATCCAAAACAACCAAACTCTGCAGTTTCTTTTTCTAATTGCTCAAGGTCTGTGGGACCTAGAAGAGATTTGCAGATGGAAGCATGTGTAGATACACAATGTTATATCTCAAATCTATTTAAACTGTAAAGAATCTTTTGTTCAGACCTAGCCTTTCTTTGGCCATTAGCCAGGACTGGACACACACTATTATTAAAGAGGTTTTTATCATAGTATTTCCCTGAGTGCACTGAGCAAATTCTCACTGAGGTGCTGTGTAACTTGCCATAACATCAAGAGACTGAAGATAAAAGCATAGGATAGTATTCATTGGTATAGAAAGTGCATTAGACAAAATCTAATGCCCAGAAATTAGGAGGAGAAAAATGAACCTGGCTCCTATAAATCTGGGAATCAGGGGAGATTTTTTCCCTACTTAGTCAAAATGGTTTACAGAAGAAAAGAGTCCACAGAGAGCATCATGAGTCTGAGATGAGGAATGAGTCAAGTGCGGCCTCAGTCACCGAGAGTGTTCTACTCTACAATGGTAGTCCTTGCCAGGACAATGAGTCAAAGACACGTGGTGTGTGTGTGTGTGTGTGTGTGTGTGTCCTCAGAAAGAAAGGAATTTAAAACTGTCCTTTCTCAGAGGCAGCGTTATAGTCTAGAAAATCCTAAAGTCGTGCAAAAAAAAAAATTCTTCCTAAATCAAGAAGTGAGTACATCCCCCATACACGCCAGGGAGTAACAGCCTAGCTAGATCCCAGGGGAGGACATTGCAGCCAGCCCTGAGGAGACAAGATGAACTGGGGTCAGATGGAAGGGGAGGAGATCCTCCCCTGTGGGTGGACTTGGAGGGGGCGGGGAGGAGATGAGGGAGGGATGGGGAGAGTGGGAAGGAATGAGGGAGGGGGCTACACCTGGGATGCAAAGTACCTAACCTGTGATTGATATAAAAATAAATAAATTACATTACAAAAAAGAAGAAGTGAGTACAGCAAAGTCACAGGATACAAGGTTGATATCAAAAATCAATTATTTTCTGTATGCCGGCAATGAATAATTGGAATTTTAAACACACACACACAAAGGCACATGTGTGAATATTTAAATACCATTTATAATAGCACCAAAAAATGAAGTACTTAGATATAGCTCTAACAAAACATGCAAAGCAACCACATGTAGAAAAGTACAAAGCATGAAGGAAATTCTCAGGGACCTAAATGGAAAAGATATTCCACATTTGTAGACTGAACGATTCAATATGGCTAAGCCCTATATTATCCCAACTTGAGATATAGATTTTCATGCCACCCCAACGTCCCTATAAAACACTTTGTAGATATCGACCAACTGATTTTAAAATTTATGTGGAAGGACAAAGGACCTAGAGTGGCCAACACAGGATGAAAAAGCCAAAAAACGAGAGGATGGGGATGAGCCAATTTCAAGGCTGACTATAAAGCTACAGTAATCAACACAGCGAAGTTAGACACGCAGATCGATGAACCAAGACAGAGAGCCCAGAAATAGACACACAAATATAGTCCACACATTGTTTGTTGCTATTTTGTTTTTGTTTTTTTTTAAACAGGGAGCGAGGCAATTTAACAGAAGAAAGATGGTCTTCTCAACAGACTCTGCTGGAAGATCTGGACCCTGATGCAAACACAACAGAAGAAGGCCTCCGTCCAAGGTTTAAATGTGTCAAAGAAATTAATGAAAGCTGAGCATACAACTAAACGTCTAAGTGCAAAATGCAAAATGATAGATAAGTGTTTTCAAAGGGAATGTGGAAGAGAAGTCAAGGTGATCTTGACTCTGGCAGTACATTTATAGATCTAACACTCAACGTGGGGTATTACCGGGGGATGGGCAGATTGGAACTCACCAAACTGAAAACCGTGGGGCTAGGAGCACAGCTTAGGGCAGAGCCCTTGGCTGAAAGGTCGATGGCCCCAAGCTCCGGCCTCAGCAGCAGGAACAAACACAGCTACTGTACTGTAAAAATAAATATTAGCTGGGCGTGCTGGCACACGCCTGGGATCTCTGTGTGTTCGAGGCATCCAGAGCCAAAATATACAAAGGACCATTAAAATTCCACGATAAAACAGCTCAGTTGAAGTTTATTTATGAATTAATTTCTTATTCGTGTTTTCATATGTGGTCACACCTGCATGCATGCCGCCACACTTCTGTGGAGGTCAGGGGTCAGCTCCTAGGAGTCCTTCTCTCCTGCTACCTGGTGGGATCCGGAAATAAAACTCAGATCACCAGGGTTGTATTCAAGTACCTCTCCCTTCTGAGCTATTTTGCCTGCCCCCAGTACACCCCCCCCCAAAACTGACAATTAAAAAGCTCTGAACAGACCCTTCACCACCAGATGCGAATGGCCAGCCAGCATTTTGTTTTGTTTTTGTTTTTTAAAAAAAGAAGTTAAAATGGGCGTGTGGGCCAATATATGCTGTCCATTCACGCTAGTGGGCATTTTTGTTTGTTTGTTTGTTTTTCAGAGCTAACGTGGAAATTACCATAGCCCTAGGTGTCATGCTTTTATGAAGCAATTTCTTCAAGGCTCAAGGATCCTTAAGACCCAGGAATCTCTAATGGGATGCTCATTAAAACTCAGGACATAACCCTATGTTGGTGGTAAGTGTGGTGGTACAAGCCTTTAATCCCAGAACTTAGGGAGCCGAAGCCAGAAGATCTCTGTGCATTCTGCACCACTCTGGTCTGCAAACTGAGTTTCAGGACAGCCAGAGCTACATAATAGAGAGCCCATATTTTAAAAACAAACAAACAAACAAAGAAGAAACTCAGAATCACTAAAAAGATCCTCTACAATAAAAGATCTTCTGGAGGTATCTCCAGCCCTGATCTCAAGCTGTACTATAGAGCAACAGTAATAAAAACTGCATGGTACTGGCATAGAAACAGACTGGTGGATCAATGGAATCAAGTACAAGACCCAGAAATAAACCCACACGCTTATGGATACCTGATTTTTGACAAAGATGTCAAAACCATACAATGGAAAAAAGATAGCATCTTCAACAAATGATGCTGGTCTAACTGGATATCATCATGTAGAAATATGCAAATAGATCCATACTTATTACCCTGCACAAAACTAAAGTCCAAGTGGATCAAAGACCTCAACATAAAACCAGACATGCTAAAGCTGTTAGAAGAAAAAGTGGGGAAGAGCCTGGAACTCATTGACACAGGAGACAACTTACTGAACAGAACACCAACAGCACAGGCTCTAAGATCAACAATCAATAAATGGGACCTCATGACACTGAAAAGCTTCTGTAAAGCAAAGGACACTGTAGTCAGAAAAAAACCAACAGCCTACAGATTGGGCAAAGATTTCATCAACCCTATATCTGACAGAGGGCTAATATCCAGATTATATAAAGAACTGAAGAAGTTAAACACCAAAAAAATCAAGTAATCCAATGTAAAAATGGGGTACAGAGCTAAACAGAGATTTCTCAATAGAGGAATATCAAATGGCAGAGAAACACTTAAAGAAATGCGCAACATCCTTAGTTATCAGGGAAATGCAAATCAAAACAACCCTGAGATTTTACCTTACACCCATCAGAATGGCTAAGATAAAAAAACTCAAATGACAATACATGCTGGAGAGGATGTGGAGAAAGAGGAACCCTCCCCCATTGCTGGTGGGAATGTAAACTTGTGCAACCACTTTGGAAATCAATCTGGCGCTTTCTCAGACAATTAGGAATAGTGCTACCTCAAGATCGAGCAATACCACCTCTAGGCATATATCCAAAATATGCTCAAATATACAACAAGGAGATTTATTCAACCGTGTTCATAGCAGCTTTATTTGTAATAGCCAGAAGCTGGAAACAAGCCAGATGTCCCTCAACAGAGGAATGGATACAGAAATTGTGGTACATTTACACAACGGAATACTACTAAGCAATTAAAAATCATGAAATTTGCAGGCAAATGGAGGGAACTAGAAAAGATCATCCTGAGTGAGGTATCTCAGAAGTAGAATATACAGGGTATATACTCACTTATAAGTGGATATTAGACTTATCATATAGGATAATCATACTAAAATCTGTATACTTAAAGAAGCTAATCAAGAAGGAGGACCCCAGGTAAGATGCTCAATCCTCATTCAAAAAGGCAAAAGGGATGGACATCGGAAAAGGGAGAAAACAGGGAACAGGACAGGAGCCTACCACAGAGGGACTCTGAAAGACTACCCAGTAGGGTATCAAAGCAGAGGTTGAGATTCAGCCAAACTGTGGGCAGAGTGCAGGGAATCTTATGAAAGATGTGGGAGGTAGAAAGACCTAGAGGGGACAGTAGCTCCACAAGGAGAGAAAAAAAAATCTGGGCACAGGGGTCTTTTCTGAGACTGATACTCCCACCAAGGACCATTCATAGAGATAACCTCCCCTGCACAGATGCAGCCTGTGACAGCTCAGTGTCCAAGTGGGTTCCCTAGTAATGGGAACAGGGACTCTCTCTGGCATGAACTCAAATGCTCTTTGATCACCTCCCCCAGAGGGGGGTGCAGCTTTTCCAGGCCACAGAGGAAGACAATGCAGCCAGTGGTGGTAAGATCTGATAGACTAGGGTCAGATGGAAAGGGAGGAGGACTTCCCCTATCAGTGGACTGGGGGAGGGGCATGGGAGGAGAAGATGGAGGGCGGATGGGATTAGAAAGAGAGGAGGGAGGAGGCTACAGCTGGGATACAAAGTGAATAAACTGTGAGTAATAAAAATAAATAAATAAATTTAAAAAACAAACAAAAAATAGACTCAGGATGTTCTAAAGGGAGATTCCTTAAGATTCAGGAAGCAAACAACTCAGGAGGTCCAGGAAGTCCCCAGAACTGACTAGGTGTTCAAGGGCTACCCTTTCCCAATCTTAGCACTTAAGGAATGCTTAGAGTCACTTTTAAACTAGTGGCGCTGTCTAACCTCTTAAGCAGTGAGCTCCAGGTCTCTAGCTTTGTGAGCTGCCATCCAATCTTGGGTGGGCTGTGGTGATGCCGCTGTCTTTGAGTCATTTCTGCTTCTGTAAGTAACCCCCCACCCATATTCCTGTAAGTATTCCCAGTGAACTCATTGGTGGTATGCAGGCTTTGACCTATTGTTGATTCCCTATCTGACGTAAGCAGTACAGCTCAGAGAAATTCGCCTAAGAACAAAAACATTCCTGTCTGTACAAAAACATTCATGCAGATGTCTGCAACAACTTCATTTATAATTTCCCAAATGATCAGCCTTTAAGATAGAGAACGAGTTGTCCATACAATGGAGTACTACTCAATAATGAAAGTATGGGTGTGCTATAAAGCTCTGTAAGAACAATGGCGCGTTTTAAATACATGTTTGAATGAAAGAGAAAAAATAAACAAAAAAGGAAAGGCAAGGACAAGACTGGTCCTGGGTTTTGGCACCTAATGAATGAAAAAGTAAATAAATAAAACAGAAAGGAAGGTGACTGGTCCTGGGTATGGTGGAGGAGAAAGTTTATTACTACAGATATGTGGGAGAGCATAGTCAGAGGCAAGGACATCTGGGGGAGTCCAGAGTGGACATGACTAGACTGAGCTGTGCCACAAGGGAAGAATGGGGGAGGGGGAAGGAGAAGAGAGAGCAAGGCAACCAGGTGCAGCAGCCAGGACGCCCAAAGCTCAAAGAGGGCGGTTAACAGAAAGGGTTGGGAAAGGGAAGAGCAGTCCAGCCCCCTGGGCTGGAGAAGGTTAGCGTGGCATAGAGCATATGCCAGCCAGAAGGACCCCTGAGACAGGCAGGGCTGAGGGATACAGGGAGCACCTGAGGGCTAGGTCCACTTTGATATGCTAAATAGGCACCTCAACCATTTGTCCCAGGCTTGAAACCTAACACCATTGCTAAGAAGAAGAAGAAGCCTGTGTGAACAGTCTATTCTCGTGTGATCAGTTTTCAAGGCATTCTGGAACAGATGAGACCGCAGAGATGATAAACAGCCAGGCTCCCTGATCGCACACACCTGCGCTTCTGAAAGGCATGTCAGACTCGCCCAGCCCAGGATGAGCGCCTCAGCTTCACCTTCACACCTGCTCCTGAGTCGGCACTGTGTCCTTAGGTGGCTCGGCTGCCCCTCATTCAGCGACCCAAAGTGGAAATGGGCTATCTTCACCTTGACGCTTCTCTCCCATTTACCCAGAACTCTCCGCCTGGTGACAAAGCATGCCAATAGCACTCCCTAAATGTCTCTAACCCTTCCTGCTCCCTGTTGTGCTCTGCTGTCTCCTGTGGGGTCAGAACAGGGTCCCTGCTGTCTCCCTTCCTACCCCCTCTGGCACGTTTCTGTTTCCCAGCCGTCATGATGGAAAGAAAGCTAACGCTAATCACGTCATCCCTGATAACAGCATCCCACTTTCCTTGTGCTCGAGACAGAGTTCATAGCTTCTGAAACCTCACAGTGCCCAGCCCAGAACCTCTGGGCCCTCTCTAACCACAGTGGCCTACCTTCCGTTTGTTGACAGTGCTGTGCTCTGTATCACCCCTAGCCTTCATGCATGCAGTCCCTTCTGCCATGGCCAGCTGTCCCTAAGTCCCTACCAAGCCTAGCTGTGTTCAGGAAATTAAAGAACCCAGAAGCTGTCACACTGCAGCTCTGCCCCCAAGGACTCCACACCAGACATGGAAGCAGCTTCCAAAACATGAAGGACAGGGCTGGGGACATAGCTCTGTTGGTAGAGTACTTGTCCAGCATGCACAAAGCCCTGGGTTCAAGCCCAGCGCCACACAAAAACCAGTGAAGGTGACACACATCTGTAATCCTGAAATGGGAGGTGGAGCCAGGAGATGCAAAACTTAAAGGTTCTGATCTTTGCTTCATGGTGGGTTGAGGGCTAGCCTGGGGTACAGGAGACCCTATCTCAAAATATTAATTAGTCAATTAATTAGGTAGAATGACGTTGGGGGAAATAAGTGTTACAAGGAAAATTGGGGTCCTCTCTCTTTAGGGTTCTTGGTCTTGTTAATAAGAGAATTTAAGAATGGACTCAGCAGAAAGCTCCAGGGCAAATTAACTTGAGTTTTAAAGACAAAACACAAGATGTCATCTAGTTAGCTTCCTGGAGGAGGAAGATGGAGAAGAGGAAGAGAGAAAGCGGTGATGTTTGAGTTAAGCCAGGATGTTTCTACAGTGGAAGTCAGCCACATGGTGGATAAGCAGCCATCACCCAGCCACATGGAAAGAGAGGGGAGCTTCAGAGAAAAGATTAAGGAAGCCCCATGTGTCTGGGAAAACATGGTTAGGAAAGAAACAGAAAGAGGAAAAGGAAATGCTATGGTTTTCTGAACAAGGCCTGAGAAACGTAGGCAGGCTTAACACAGCTACACCCCAGGGCTCCATAAACATACTTTCCAAGGACAGACGCCTGGGAGAAAAGTACATTATCACACTAGAGGGATGATCACTTCTCTCTACTCTTTAACAGGACCTTCCTGAGGCATGGGTCGCTGGCCAGCTGTGAGTCCAACAGGAATGCTGGTCTCCCTCCCCAGGTAAGTTTTATTCTTTTGGCTAAGAGAAAATAGCATTCCTTCACTTGGCCTTCAATGCTGCAGTAATGTCGGGGTGGTATGGGCAACTGCGGGGCTACTGGAAACTGTAAGATGGCATTACCCTCTCCTCACCTGCAGTCTCTGAGTGCACTCTAACTTGTTTTCATTCATGTTATTTTTACAGCCCATAGTTTTAAGGGCCGACATATCCATGTGTTACTCAACAATGCCCACAAATTCTATGGAATATTTCCAGTGGTAGGAGAAGGGGACAGAATGGCTGGGCCACTCCCACCTCTCAGCACCCCCTATTTACAGTCACAGTCTGTGGCTCCTCAAAGTGACAAGAGGCGCCCTCCTTCAGAGCTCTGGTCGGATCTCCTCAGGCCCAAGGCATAGCTCTCCAGCTAAGCTTTGGAAGACTGGCTGTGTTGGGGAGCTGGTGGTTTCTTTCCTCCCGAACACGCCTCTTATCCATGTTTGTCCCCACAGCACTGTGCACGGCTTCTTAGAGTAACTTGGAAAATGCTCGTGGGATTGTGCAGAGCTTGGAAAGAAAACGAAGGCTGTTTTGAAGAGTTGCATTGGAGCATAAAAGAAACGTGCTTATAAATCAAAATCAACTGCCCAGGCCCTGGAGAGCACCACACTTCAGGGAAGGGGCTGCAGGCCCTCTTTGTTTTTTGTTTTTTGGGTTTTTTTTCATCACAAATAGTTCTTATTTGCAGGGCTGTTTCATACACATCCCTATGTGTCAGTGTTTATAAGGGCCGGATATGATTTGGGTAGAGAGGAAAAAGGAAGGGAAAGAGTAAGAGACAGTTGCTGGGAGAAAGGAAGGGATGAGAGCAAGGGAAAGAAGGAAGGAGGGAGCGGAGGAAGGAAGAAGGAAGGGAAGGAAGGAGAGAGGGAGAGAAAGTAACAGTTGTTAGGTGAAATCAGGGAGGGGCTGGATTGAGACGTAATTTGTCTTTCGTATATTCTATGATTTGTTTTTTTCCTGTAATACTGGGTATTAAACTTGAAGCATCCTACATCCTAAACCAGCGCTCTGTCACTGGGGAAGTCTCCTGAGGAACCAAGGCTGGCAGGTCTGCAGATGGAGGAACCAGAAGGGGAAGGAGCAGGAGGGAGGCCTGGGGAAGAGCAGGACACTAGAAGGTCTAGGTAGCTAGAAGGGAACAGACCTCAGACAGGAGGGATGAGAAACTATGCCAAGTGCCAGTAGGCCACATGTCACTAAATGTTGACCAAATGCCAAGGTTGTTGGTGACCTTGCGGAGGGTGGTGGGGCATTACCGGGAGGGAGTGGGAAGACACTGAGAGGAGAGAGATTAGAGGTGGCCTTATGATGGGGCCTTTGTTTTGTTGGCAAAGGAAGCCAGGGGAGCGTTGCTTCCTTTTTTGCAAGGGATCCTGCGAATCCATATGTTGATATGGATTTGCTTGGATTAGAGGATTAGGGAATTAATGGTGTGTTTGGATACTAACAGGAACAATTCAGAAAGAAGGGAACATTGACCACAAGGCCAGAACGGACAGCACCCTTGGACAAGGCCCTGGGGGAACCCATGTGGGCAGAGGCTCCCAACCCTTGAGAAGTACCCCTGAGCATCTCCCAGTACAAGTGTCCATTTTCCCAGGATTTATCTGTCCACAAACCGTATCATGGGCATCTTCATTGTGCTGTTCATATCCACCCAAGAGCAGATTTCGTTATTCAAAACCACAGAATGGGCATTCTCCCAAGTCTGAGCCTAGAGGCGAAACACAATTGTTTTTAATGGCTGCTTAGTATGAGATAGTTCGGATGTGCCAACATTTAGCCAAGTAATCTAAATATTGCCTAAATCTAAATGGACGTGTAGACAGGGCCAGGTTTCACGTTGCTAGTAACACTAGATGATGACCCCTAAGGAATTTTATACTCTTGAGTATTTCTGAATGATCGACTGTAACAAACTGGTGCAGTCCGTCCTCACATTTTGCATGTGGATAGAGTGTCCTCCACCAAGGTTACTAATCAACTGTAAGCTGCAAGCAAGAGGCCAGAGAGGAAAGAGGAGCTAGAGTAGGGGTGGCCAGGCTGTGGACTTCGGACAGGAGGCTTGGATAAAGCAGGCCTGTCAGAAGCACAGTGATCCTGCCCGCTCTCCTGATGGTGCTGCACGGATTTGTTCACACCGCTGGTGTGGACACTGGAGAGGCAGACAGCGGAAAAGGAGGAGAAGGGCACACAGAGGGGAAGGGAGGACATATGTGGGGATCTCCTGCAGGGTTTGCATGCCCCCCACCCCCAATCCAAGCGCTGGTGAGGTGAGGTGTGTATGCTTTAGGGTCCTGGGCAAGTGCTCATTCTGTCACTTCATGGTCACCAAAGGAAATGTGTCCTTGTGCAGATCTGAGGACACAGTGGAAACAAGTCTGGAAATGCTGGGACGGAGGCTGGTCAGTTACCTCCCTATTTTATAACCAATGAGGCCCCATTTTGTTCTGGGTAACACTTTTTTTTCTGCTTTAAAATGTTATGCCCCTTGCCACCACCCCTCCCCCCGCAGGCAGTCACATGGTGTGCCCAATGAGATTTGAGAGAACTAGATAGCCCGGCCCTATGCCTCCAGCCAAAGAAGCAGAAGCAGGCCATTCTGGAAAGGCCCAGTTAGGCTGGAACCTGGCGGACTGGACCATGGATGAGCTACTGCTCATATTAACCCGGGACGGGAAGCTCAGTGCAGGAGGGTCTGTGGGACCCCAGAACGATCCACACACACTGAGGGTATGGAGAGCTCAAAGGAGGAGGATGTGATGCCAACCCTTTGAAGTTGAAAACCTCTGTCCTGGCTACAGGGAGGCTGAGAGCTGATCCTGCAGCATGGCTTTGGAGGAGCACCAACCACTCTCTGACGGTGTTTAAGTAGAAGAGTAAATTCACCCTCAACAGGACAACATTATTAAAGGGAGAGGCTTTTACTATATGACCTTTGGACATCAGGATGTTGATAGTCCCAACCAGGGCCACGAGATGGCCGCTTAGGGTGCTGCAGTCAGCAAGGCCCACGTTGTGGTGGGAGAGCTTAGACTAGGGGTCAGCAGCCCCCCACCCTGCTGTTTTCCTGCCCTGAAGGGGCCCTGCTGGCCCTTGCTCGTTGTACAATACATGGCTCCATCTTCATACTCTCAAGATCTCACAGACCAGGAGGAAGGTGGCTAGAGGAGGCGGAAGCTGGACTACCTATACG
Organism: Pachyuromys duprasi; assembly: GCA_028658305.1. NCBI lineage: Eukaryota > Metazoa > Chordata > Mammalia > Rodentia > Muridae > Pachyuromys > Pachyuromys duprasi. Next base: position 105,180,323 of record CM053763.1, read on the forward strand.
ATCAGTAAAATGAAGAGCAAAGAGCAGTTGGACCCTCCAGGATGCGTCTCCGACTCTGCTAGACACAGCTTCTGAGACAGCTTCTAGCCACACAGGGAGTCTGTGGAAAAGCCCAGGGAGGGGACCAGGTGACTCATGGCAGGGTGGACTCTGGTCACACAGGCTGTCCCGCCTGAGTCCAGCAACAGAGAGGGGCTCCTGGCATCTTTCTAAGTCTGCAAAGGCGCTGAGTGGGCTGGCGCCTGTGGGATGGGCTTTGGGAAGACACAAGTCTTCCAAATTTGTGACCGCAAGATAGTTGCTTAACCCCCCTGAGTCTCTGTGGCCTTGTCTGTAATTGGGAAGGCATTGGACCGTGTGCCTGTGAAGGTCCTTCCAGCTGGGTAGTCCAGGACTGCAGAGAGTGTCTGTTCCGATCTCTCTGACTGACCAGGGAGATAAAAAGAATGCAGCCAGAAACTTTAGATCTTGATTTCATTTCAAGTGTTTGTTTTACTTCTTAAAATAAATAAGTAAAATGCCTTTTATGTAATCCTTTGAGAATTTCACACCTGCAAACAATGTATCTCGATCATATTCACCCCCCCACACACACACCTCCTCCCTCCTACTCCCCTCAGGAACCCTCAATGCATCCCCTCCTCCTTCCTGTTCCTACCTTACTTCCTTCAGCCACCTCATATCTAGAAGACAGTGTTTCACATCATTCACACACACACACACACACACACACACCAGCTCCTGCATTGTTCCCAATATCTCTTCCGCTATATTCCCTGAACATTGGGGCCTAGGGGTCTGGTACACGGCTCCCACTTATAATTATATAATTGATATAATTACAATATAATTGTTGTGACCAGTTGTGAGTCTCTGCATTAACTCCTACCCACTGCAAAAAGAAGCTTCTCTGACCAAGACTGAGGGCATCACTAGTCTGTAAGAAAAAACATGAATATTTATAAGGCAATTTGGCAACATGTCATTCAGCAAAACAACAGTAATTGTTTCCCCCTAGAGCCTATGACCTTCTGAGCCTTGGACTTCTGTGTACAGTACCAGGGATGAATTACCTCCCGTGGAGCAGGTCTCAAGTCTAATCTCAAAAGCGATTGGCTGTTTGCATAACATTCATGCCACTACAACACAAGTGGGCACATCTCGCCCAGCAGATCAGTATTGCAGCATGCCACTGATGGCTTTTTTTGCTCCAGCAAGTCTGTATCGAACCTTCCAGTTCTAAGCTAGCTGGCTAGCAAAATCGAAGTTTTCAGGTCAGCCCAGCTTAATTTCTCTATGTCCCAGAGCCAACGTATATTGTGTCTTCACAATAGGGTCTTACCATATAGTTATAGTGGTCAAACAAGAACAGTGGCAGTAGCCTGTGCTGTAGTTTGGGGGCTCCTGGGGCTTTGCTGGCCAGTAACTGATACAGAGATATTATACATCTGAAACTGATATATGATACATGGTATATATTAACTATATTATATATCTATTATACTGTAATTATATCAATTCTATGTTTATAATATAAATATAATATTCCAGATATAATTATATATTTATAAATATATTTACTATAATATATACACATTTAAAGATTAGCTTACAAAATAGTAGGCATCCATAAGAGCTTTTTATTCATCTTATTTTTTTTTTGGTAGCTCATTTCTGTATCTTTTCGTCCCTTACCCCTTGTTTCCACACCTGCCTTCTTCTTGTTGTTTGCCACCTTCAGCCCAGAAGAGGCTGTTAGGGGCCTTTGTCACCCAGAATCTTCACCTAAACCTTTCTTTCCCCTGCTCAGCCTGCTCTGCTCAGCCGTGGTTAACCCTGCATCCCCAGGATGGCCCAGGATTGCCTCATTACTTTTAGCAGTCTCTCTAGCCACCCATATTGTTTCAGGTGTAGGAAATGTGGCCAGTGGGAGTCAGTGTAGGACGTGCGGTCCCTCTATTTATCCCTGAGGCTTGAATTCTAAGAAGAGTAAATCTTCCCCAAAACATCTCAACCACCTCCCAAGATGAAAAAGTTACCCTTGAAGGCAAGTCTGTTCATTGGCTAACTTTACAACATATCACACCATCCTGTAGGACAGACCTGACCTGAGACCATAATGGGCCCATGTTGGTGGGTCCAAACTTGCCCTCTATTTAAACCCCCACCCTGGAGATGGACTCAGGGTCACTGGATCCCTTCATCTTTCCTATTTCCACTGAGGCCACACTGACTAAAACTCTCTCTACTTCTCTCCATTGCTTGTCTCTTTAATGGGCACACTGGGGGACGGGTCGGGGAGTCTGGCCTGTTGGAATAGCCAGAGCCTTAAAACTCTGCTGATAACTCTGGCCTTGAGCTGAGCCCAGCACAAAACTTTGCTGCCTCAGCCTCTCCTCTCATCCGTGGGCCGGGTTCACATCCTGTTGCCCCTTTTGTTCCCACGGAAGAAGTTGCTGGAACCACCCGTAATTACACCTCCCAGGGCAAGGGCACATTGGTGCCAGACTCTAATGGACCAAGCAGCTCTGTCATCACCAGACCCAAAATAACGAGGGCTCCAGAAAGCTGCTGAGTCGGCTCTGGAGCTCCTGCTGCTGGCTTGACTTTCACAGGCAGAAGGCAGCTGGAGCTGAAGGCCGCTGGTTCCCTTTAAAGGGGACCAGGCAGTGAAGTGGCAGGTGTCACGCAGAACACTTTAGAGTCGAAGCCAAACGCAGAGAGATTTTTTTTAAGTGACCTTGTTCTGATGATGTGTGGATTAACTCAGACAGGGCAAGTGACTTGGTGCAGATTACACATCACTTTAGAGAGAGTGCTGGACTCAGTATCTCCCAATGCTGAGCTCAGTTGCTTCCTTTCCCTTGCCAGCCTGGCCTCCCGGTCTTTCCTCAGAGGCCCCTCTTCTTTCGCTCTGCCTTCTCAGTGGTTCCCAGTCAGTACTGGGCACTGACTCTGACAGAGTCTGGGTTGTCTCCAGTCTGATCATGCTAAGGCCCCAGTTACCAGCCAGCCAGCACCTGTCACTCCCCTCCAGCAGCCAGTCCCTCTGCTTCCGGTACAGAGGACACACAGATGGGATTAGGGCCTCCTCTGCACTCTGATGCCCAGGGATCTCACTGAACCCTGCGGCTGACCCTGCTCCTCCCCCTCCCCGCTGGCCCACCAGACAGACCTTGCTCTTGGTTGATGGAACTACAGACCGATCCGTCTTGTCACCCACCTGTTCCCAGTGTCTGTAACAGAGAGTCCAGTGTCCTCTCCCCTCCAGCAGGGACAGCACCGCAGTCAGCTGGCCATAGCCAGGAATCTCACCTGTGGTCTACCCACCCTGCTGCTGCCTTGTGGTCTCAAGGCCCTTTCAGAAATGAATAGGAACTAGGGAGGCTGGAAGGGTATGGGATCAGATCATTACTCATCCCAGCTCACCCCAACTTCTGGGCCCCCAGCTGAAGTCCTCAACAGTTGACTGATACAAGCATCTGTTACAAGACACCTGCTGCCAGTGTCCCCTGAAGGCCTCCTGGGCTGTCAAGGTCATCACCTTTGTCCATCACCTTTGTCTTTCAGGTGGGGAGCAGAACAGCTAACAGATGCAGTTACTCCCGTTTCGCTAGGAAACCTGAGGCTCTCCCTAGAGATGTTCTGTAAACAGGCCTCTGGCCCCTCCATTGCCAGCCCAGACCTGGCTACTAAAGGAGCAGGGGACACATAAACCACCCCCCATTCTGTCTGCAGAGATGTGAGTTTTTATGGCTCCTGGCCACATCCACTACAATCCTCAGCCCTCCCTTCCTGAGCCCGTCCACAACTACCGGCCTCATCCCATTGGCCCCACCACATAAATGTCAGAGATCACCTCCTGCAGCCAGAGGCCATGGTGGCCACATGATGACATTCTGTAGTGACCCAGCCCTCTTCTCCAAAGAGCTTGTCTGGACACCAGCCACCAGGCACAGTCTTCAGAGAGGTCTGTCTCTCCCCACTGAGCATTTCAGCCGTTGCAATATGGCTGGTTATGGAGAAATGTCTACAAAGGCTGGCAAGCCTTGGCTGAAGATCTACGCAGCAGGGTTGCTGGGTGCAGGCAAAAACACAAGGCCATCAGTTAGCAATTTGGGTAAAACACCATGACTTTTGTGAGAATTTAATTAAACACTTACTTGGGTGAGTAATTGTGCGTGGAATTCAAGTGGGCAGGCTTCCTGGACTTCCTAGGATGGGAAACTGAAAGGCCCTGCTCCGGGTGCAGAGTGTGGTGGGAATCTGTCCATGCCCCAAGGTGCTCAAAAGATGGAGGAGGTTCACCTCTGCCCACCAGCGCAGCCTCTGGTGGCCTCCAACCTTCCAAAGCAATCTTAGTTCTAGTAGCTCACGGACTGCATCCAGTTTTCAACACAGACTATCCCTTTAGCGGAAGCTACATGGTTAGCTTGTGTCTTTCTAATGTGGATGCATTTGCTGCGTTTTTACCTCTTCTTTAAAAAGCCTCATTTATACTTATTTTCTGTGCATAGATGTTTTTCCTGCGTGTACGTCAGTGTACTGCACGTATGCCTGATTCCCCATGGAGTCCAGAAGAGAGTATCAGACCTCCTGGAACTAAAGCTACAGATAGTTGATGGGTGCTGGAATCAATCCTGGGACCTCTGGAAGAGCAGCCAGTGCTCTTAGCTGCTAAGCCCCTATTTTTCTTCTTATAGCACAAGCTAGAGCCTTAAGCACACTGTTGAAGAGAAGTGGAGACAGCAGAGGCTGAGGTGTAGCTCAGTGGTGGGCCATGTACAAGGCCCTGGTTTTGATCCTTAGAACCCGCTGTGGGGAAAATAGAACATATATTCTTATCTTGCTCTTGACTTTTTATTTTCAATTGTATGGAGGGAGGTAATGTGTGTGTGAGCTCAGGTGCCTGTCAATGCTGGAAGAGGGCAACAGGTCCCCTAGAAATGAAGTTACAGGCAGTTGTAACCTACCCAATGTGGGTACCGGAAACAGAACTCTGCCCTCTGAAACGGTGATAGCCAGGAAACTATCTCTCCAGCCACTTGTTCTGATTTTTCTGGGATTTTAAGTGTGATGTAGCCACTCATTCATTTTGTGGTGTTCTTTATCAGTTGGCAGAATCTCTCCTGCCCCATCCTGGTTTGTTGAGAGAGTTTATGAGGAATCTAAATGGTGAATCACCACATGTTAACACTACAGCCACAGACCTTCCTGATGTGTATCTGTGCCCTGCCCTCTGGAAGAGAGCTTTGCTGATTTTCTCTCAGGAGGCAAAAAGGCCTCATTCCCCAGCTCTTAAGCCTGGCTTGGCTCTGTGATTTGCATTGGCCCATAAAGCAGAAGCAGTGTGCCAATTCTTAGTCCTTTTAAAATATGCTCAATAGTTGTCTTAAGTATGGTAATTGAATAGAAATGATTGGCATGAAGTAGGAAGTGTACACAAGCATAGATCCTTAGGCAACAGCATGGTACATCCCACAAGTCTGCATGTGAAGTACTCGGGTGGGTTGAGGGATGGCAGTGAGGGGAAGGAATTGGCCCTGAGCCCTTATTAGGGTTTTATGGGGAGGACTGGGTAGCTATGGTAAGTAAGTGGGTCCAGTGGATAGCCATGATGGCTTAGAATCAGAAAGAGAAAGCATGGCCTGTAGACATTGAATACCCAGCCCCGTTGAGAGGTGTTAGACCTGGAGAAATGCTGGCTTGACGTGAGAGTCAGATAAAGGAGGCCGTTGGAGCCTGGGCTCTAGGCTGGCTGATTATACATCAAAGATGGGCTGACAACCCTGGAAGAAGCTGTACCCCTATATCCCCAGGATAGAGTTTCTGAATTCTAGAGCATTGAGAATATAGAAAACACTGTGCTCAGAGCACTCGCCTTACATGCAGGAGGCCCTAGGTTCAATCCCCAGCACTGCAGGAAATAAAAGGGTAAGAAACATATCAGAGAGGCGGCTCAGGGGTAAGGCTCACGCAAGGAGAAGGGTGTGGCCACAAACTCCAAGAGCCTCTAGTCTCCTGTAACAAGATAGGAAATGGAGACCGAATCCCTGGAAGTTCCCGGGCCAGCTTGGACTACACAACAGCAATCAACAGAGACTCTGCCTTAAACAAGGTGGAAGGTTGTCCTCTAACCCCCTTATGCACATACAGACACACAAACAACACACGCCCATACATTTACAAACACCCACACAGCTAAGCACACACACACACACACACACGCATGTGCACACACTATAGAAAGTACACTCTACAACATTGGCTTCAGTACTATTTCCCCACGTGAAGGAACTTTGGGAAGATGGCAGTGGAGACTTTTAGAGATTAGGACGCAGATTGCCTCAGGCACGGTAGAAAACGTATTATGTTTGAAAGAGTAACACAAATAGAAATATAGGGAGTTCTTGGAGGTCAGCCCACCCCTAGGTTTTCCATTTACACGGCATTAGCCAGGAAAATAGGTTAGATATGGTGGAGGTCTCTAACAATAGCTCAGCGCGAAAGAAGGGTTTTACAGAAACATGTTGCTGTGTTTCTCTGGCCGAGGTGGCAGGCTTTGCAGCTGGGACAGGAGTGGGGGGGTACTGATTTCATGGCATTTGCATGAGGGTTAGGGGTAATTGTCTCTAAGGGAGGGAAGGAATGGCTGTAATAGGCCTTGTTGGAGATCTGAGGTAGGACATCCCGGGGAGGAGCCGGGGGAGAGAAGCAGGTGAGGCAGGATAAGTGGGTGGTCGTCTCCCTGGGGGTGGGAGAGAGGTCGCTGCTATGAGGCAGACACCTCCCACCTCGCTGAGGGAGCAAGAGTCTTCGCCCACCTTTCGGTTGGTAGAGATTGTGGTCCCCTCTAACAGACTGTCGCTTGAGTGTGGGAGTGTAGGGGTGGGTTTCTGGGCAGAGAGGAAGCAATCCACCAGAATCCTGGACTAAGCAGATGGTAAGCAGAGAAACTGGAATCCAACCCCTACTAGGAAAGAAAGAAAAACAAAAATGCCCCAGTCCTGTTAGCGCATCTGGTGAAGCAGTCTGTGGGCTTGGCTGGCAGGGGTGGGGGGTGGGAGTGGATGAAGACGTCCCAGATGGTGAGGTTGGGATGATGTCATGAGCTCCTGAGCCGGGGCAGTGTTTTCTGAAATATAGGAGTTATCCCCCTTCCTCTGCTTCAGCGCTGCTGGGATTAAAAGCATTCTCTACCACACCAGCTTTAGAAAAATCTTTTTTTGAGTGGACACCCACTCGGGTTTGGTCCAAACAACGACTTCGGCGGAGGGTTTGCGCCTGTAGGTTATAAACTCATGAAAAGGCTGGGTGCAGTGACTCACATCTGTGAGAGACTGAGGCAGGAGGACCGCCATTTGGCGTGCGATGGGGGGGGGGCAGTATTCCATAATTATGTGTTCCCTAACGAGTTCCCTACCAGCCTGCATGAGAGAGTAAGACTGGATCAAAACCTGAAACTCAGTACTTTCGTAAGTAAATAAATAGAACAAAGACAACACTCAGACCAACAGTGACTGAGAGCGGTCAGCTACCCTTGACTCTGGCTTTGATGGAAGCGTGGTAGTCCCATGGCCTGCAGAATGACCTAGAGGTAGGTATCAAAACCCTGGATGCCCTGTGTGCATCATTCTTTCATCTGGGTGGAAGGTGGGAGGGATATTGAAATGTGTATATGTAGGTTAAGGCAAGGCACAAAACAGACTCTGGACTCTGTAAAGAAATTACTTGAGAGATTATGTCTCTTAGTTAAACAGGTGATCTGACAGGGACCTGTCAGAGACAGTGCAGGGCTCTGACCTGACCTTTCTAAGGGAAGTGTACGTCTTGGATCCCAGCAGAGTACCTCTGCTCCTTAGGAGGTAAGGAACATTACCTTAAGATCCGGCATGGTGACGTCAGTAAGCACCAAATGAAATGTAGGTGATTGTGATCTGTGTTTTGAAAACCCATGAGGCAATTCATTCCCAGATTTTTTTAACCTTGAAGGAGACAGTTTTCAGGCAATGGCCCAGTGGTATATAATGCATTAAAGACTGGACCATTGATTGGCCTGGGCGTGTGGTCCTATGGTGGCTGCCTGAAATTTGGCCACGTGTGTGGTTCATTCAGTGTTGTCCCTCATCGGGAATGACGTGGCTAAGGCAGAGGGGAACTAGAACATTCTACAGTGTTCCCTCGGTCAGGACAGTGAGCATCACACCACCTGCAACCTCCCATGGCTGTTCACTGGGTGACTCAGAGGAGCCCCTCAGGCAGCCAAGGACTCTTGGGAGGTCCCTAGCACCTGACAAGGGACTGGGGATGGTTTGCCACTGGACCACACACTGCCCCTAGGACCCAGATGTGATGTCCTGTCTTATGAAGCCTTCAGTATGGACGCACAGGTGTGAGTGCTGTCCCCATGGCCCAGAGCCTCTTGGACACTTGTTCCAGGAAGTCCAGGGCTTTCCAGGACGCCCCATCCAGTCAGCCATTTGCTATTTCAACGATGCACAAGGCGAACAGGGACTTTTGGGGGGGGGCAGCTTTGACTGTACTAGCATTCCAGGGACCCTGGCAGCAGGATAGAGGTAGCCCGTTCTGTAACAATGCAGCCTTTCCCAGCACTGCGAGAGAGTCTGCCGACTTTAACTTGGAAGCAGCGATTGTAATGAGGGTTGCTCCACGCCACCATCCTCACAGGACCGGGATGTTGGCCCTACATCCTTAAAGTGTCACGCATACACCATGCCCGTGCCTCTGAGGACAGGTAGACCCAATAAAGAGCCCACCTGTAGAGTCGGGGAGCGGTGAGAGAGCTGCTGAGATCCCCGTGGGCATCCTGGAAGAAGAGGCATGTCACGTCACCGAGAAGGTGAAGGCCAGAGAATCACGGCTGTTTCATCGGAACCCGGCAAAGCTCACCAGCAGAGCCCAAGCACTTGCCCTGACAGGATGGCAGAATGAGACAATGACTGACAGTGACAGTGTGAGCTGGGGCCCCCATGGGTGGACTAAAGCATTAGGCTGTAAGGATCCTCTGTGGGGGGAGGGGGGTCTGTATTCTTTCCATGTTTAAAAAATAGGCAAAATTTAGGCTGAGATGCGGGGGGTGGGGGGTGGCACCAGAAACAATCCCCAACTTATAAATTAGGGTTTGTACAAGACATTTTGATCATTCAAGGACCTACCTCTAGTAGCTTACCTTGGGCCACATTAACTATTTTAACTGGGCAAGTGGGATTTGTGGGATCTGGTTACCCCAGGTCAGCCAGCAAATGCCAAAGCCTTATTTATTTATCCTTATTTTTCTTTTCTTACCATATTGAGGATTGGACTCAGGACATCACACACTCAAGGCATATACAGTAGTGTGGAGTCCTATCCCAGCTCCTTTTTACTTATTATCACGAGACGGTGTCTCACTACAATGCCCAGACTGGCCGCAGATTCACTCCGTAGCCCAGGGAGGCTTTGAGTTCTCAATCCTCTGTTACCTGAACAACAGGGCTTCCTGCGTTTTGCCCAACTCCACGTGTAAAGCCATCCTGACTAAGCCCCACGGTGTGGAACTGCCAGCCCCTTCCCCCAGCCCCCAGCTAGCAAAGCCCAGGCTATGTCTTTGTTTGGGGGACTTCCTGAGAGCCTTTCTGTAGAGTACCCTGTCATCCTGTCCACCTTGGCTGCATCTCTTTTTAATTTCAACCTGTCTCTCTTAATGAAGCTCCTCTCTAGGCTTAAAGGGAAGCCTCTTTCTCCCTGAAAGGCCCGGCATGCTGCCTTTTATAAAATGGCCGTCCCTTCTAACGTTCTCCCCCCTCAAGGCCCCATCACGTGCCCCACACATGGTCACGACCAGGCTCTCTCTCCTCATGAAGCCTAGCCTGGAGGGATATCTCGTATCATCTCCTTTTCCACAACCACCACTCTGGTTCCAACATATCCTACGTAATTCTTATGTATTGCAACTTTATAGATGAGTCTTAGTTCTTTCTCTCCCCCCTGTTAACATTGTCGCTCTTCTTTTTTCTTTCCATTTTAGACTTTAGCCATGCTAGTCTCAGCCATTGACTGATAAGAGGAAAAGAAATGGGGACAAAGGCCTCCTGGCCTGTTTGGGGCCATCATTCCCTCCCCGAGATGGCTCTATGCTGAGTAGAACGAGTGTGCACAGCCACCAGCCCACACACCCTTATCACTCCCACACACCCCAACCCACAGCACTGTCCCTCCCATACACTCCCAACCCACACACCCCATCCCACCCACACATACACATACCACACACTCCCATCCCCCCACATACACACACATATATACACACACCACACACACTCACCCATCCTTCACACGCCACACTCACAAACCATACACACACACACATACACACACCATACACATCACATACCCCACACATACCTCACACATACACCACACACACACACATACCACACACACATACGAACACACTACACATACATACCACACACAAACACACACACTCCCATCACATTCATACAACTTTTTTTCAGCCTTAAACAGAATCTCATTTCTTCTCTTATCTAAAAATGCTTTCTTATCTGTGGATATGTAAATCTGTAGACATCTTTCCTCTTTTCTTTCCCTGCCTGTCTGCATATCTGCCCATCATTGAAAACATCTTGAACGCATTCACTGTCACCCTTGGGGTCTGTCCTAGACTCGCCTCTGTTGCTGTGATAAAATACCCTGATGAAAGGAAACTCAGGAGGAGAGTGGGTTTATTTGAGCTCATAGTTCCAAGTCCCCGTCCACCCCTGTGACTTCTAGTCACAGAGACGAAAGTTTAGGGCTGCTGCTCACATCACATGGAAGCCCAGTGCAGGGTGTGGACGCACGCGCGTCTGTCTGCCTGCCTGCTTGTGCTCTGCTTAATGTCCATATTTTCACACACTCCAGGACCAATGGCCTAGGAAATGGTGCTGCCCACAGCAACCCAGGTCTTTCCACATCAATCAACTTAATTAAGACAATTCCCTCTCCCCACCCCAAGGCTGGAAAGATGGCTTAAAGGTTAAGAGCATCACTGTTCATGCAAAGGACCTGAGTTCAGCTTCCAGCACCTTGGCTGGGCAGCCAACACAGAGGTAACCTGCTCCAGGCGGTCCCCAGCTCACTCATGGTCTCTGTTGGCAACAGAAACATGAGCACATACAGACACACATGCATTCGCATAATTAAAAATAAATATTTGATTTAAAAGATATTCCCATAGGCCAGCCCAATATGAACAATCTCTCACTGACTCTCCTCCCAGGGGACTCTAGGCCGTAGGATGCTGAAAATTAAAGCTGACGTCACAGGGCCTTTACCTTCAGCCATGATGTCTGAGCTGGCTGCTGTCTACTGAGTGCACATGAAACGGAAGGGAACTGGCTGGAGCCATGCTCAACCAGCCAGCTCCAGCTGAGCCATAAGCTGACCACAGAGCCCTGCATAGACCCAGCCAAGGTCAAAGAAACCCACCACAGACCAACAGCTATAGGCTTACCTACAGACTCCCAAGCTAAAGAAAGGCATATGAATTTAAGTAGTGAGTGAAAAAACAAAACCTGAAGATCCAGAGCCATTTTCCAGCATGGTCTATGGAGAGGTTTGTTGTGTGCCAGCAGCTAACAAATTCTCTCTGTCTGTTTCAGTCTCTGTGTCTCTCTCTTTCTCTCTGTCTCTGTCTCTCTGTCTCTGCTTCTGTTTCTGTCTCTCTGTCTAAAACTGTACATGTAGCTTTGCAGTATTCATATAGTACCTCAAATCTGCCAAGTCTTTCTTTACCTCCCACCTTTGATCCTAAAATTCCATAGCTGTTCCTTTCATGCTTGAAGTATGTTTGTTCAGTTCTCCAAGGACAGAGGTATACACTACACCACAAATAAACAAACACAGGATCTGCCATCAGAGAACTTACAGATGATATGATAATTAATTGATTGGATGCTTGATTGATGGTTGCAGTAGAATGAAAGACAGCACTGCACCATTCAGCCCATGAAGTACCCAGCCTGCACTTGGGCTACAGCTGCCATGAACAGCCAGGATAATCAGAGCCCACTCTGTGGAAGAACAGGTGCATCACAGCCAGGAGTGAATGGCCAGGTTCATGCCAGGAGGTAGGGACAGCACCCCTGAGTCAAAGAAATTGTCACAGAGCTGTACCGGGTCCCCAAGGGGTTTGTGCTAACATTCAGTGGCAGGACCCATCTTTGTGCATACTAGGCTTCAGGGAGGTCACAAGTCCTAGGCCTCACACTCACTACAGGCTTCCTGCTTGAGAGCCAGGGTGAGAGAGTGGCTGTCAGCACAGAGTTTCCAGATGACTGTGCTTTGCAGGGAAGCAGAACTTGTTCTGCCCACTGCCATGCTAAACACTGTAGTCAATGGGGTAATCCTGATCCAGTCCTGATATGAATCCTGACTTTTAGGAGCTGGGTGACCCTAGCTGATCACTCAGCTGCCTTGAGTCTCAGTTTACCCACCTGACAAGTAAGACATATTATAGTGCCACTTCTCAGAGTAGCAGGCACCAGGGTGACTGGTTGGGTGTATAAGTATGAATTTGCATACATTTTTCTCATTTCAACTTTGAACTAGCCTTTAGCACACTGGGCTTGTTTCCATCGTCCTCTGCTTCTGTCCCTAAGAGAAGGCTGGATCGCCCAACATGCAGAAGGCATTCCCTCTACTCTGGACCCGGATTCTCTCCTGGGCTCTTTCTAGGGATCTCTGCCCCTGTCTCATGGCCTTTCTACTCTTCTCTGTACGCTTTCCTGACTCTCTCCAGTGCCCTGGTATGAGGGCACTGGGTATGAGGGCTGGAGAGAGAATTCTCCAAGGGACAGCACTCACCCAGCTGTATGAGGTCCGGGGTCCAATCTCTCTCACACACATAGAGACAGACAGACAGATGGACAGAGACAGAGAGGCAGAGAGAGACCCTGTTGCTGTCATCTCAATTCCTCATGTCCCCGGGTGAAAACGAGTGGACTGTAGTCTGGGCTCCCACCTGCTGGCTGAGCCTGAGAAGTATGGCATGCACCTCATCTCAGCTGGCCCAAGTCAGCTCGCCTCCAAGGCTAAGTCCAGCTGGACAGCGAGGGAGCCTCAGGGCCTCCTGCACACCTGCTGAGGAAGAAAGTAAAACCAAGCAGTGACAGCCAGGGCTCCCGACCAGTGTGTCCTGAGGCGCACTTAAATCACTCTATGGCTCCTGATATGGTTTGAATCTTAAAATGCCCCCCCAAGGGCTCATTGTTAAAGGCTCAGCAGCCAGCTGATGGGTTTTTGAAAGGTGACCAACTGTGGGGGCTCTAGCTTCATCACTAAATTAATCTTCTGGGGCCTCGTTTGAGGAAGTAATTCACTAGGTGAAATGGAGAGAGTAGCCACCCTTTGCGACCAGGTAATCTATCCCACAAGACCACAGACAGGCTGCTGTCATGAATCTTATGCACAGCATGAGAGGGTCTGGATCAGAAAGGACCAGAAGGCCTCACAGATCAGACACATTGCTTGGAATAAGTTGAAGTAAGACAGGATTGGTAGGGGGAAGAAGGGGCTGGTGAAAGGTAGAGCTCATTCCTAGGCTCTTATACTCTCTCTGCTTTCCGACTGTGACTGGGTGAGCAGCCTTACTTCGTCATGGCCCCCTGCTGCCATGATGATCTGTCTCACTACAGGACTGCCCAACAGTCCGGTGGGGCCATGATCTGAAACCTTAAGCAAAAATAGGCTTTTTCTCCTTGTAAGCTGTTTTCTCTAGTATTTTGTCATCATACAGAAGTGACTAACACAACTAAGTGTGTGGCTGTCTTGTACCTTGTTTTGTTCCTGGAAATGGACAGAGCTCTCCCCACAAGGCATTAATGATGATTTGGGGGTCCTAACGAGGGGTTCTGAAGATTCTGAGGATAGAGCATGAAGGGCCTCCGCTCGGGTCAGCAGCCTGTCCTGTCTCCTCTATCCCCATAAGCTATGGCCTCAGACAAGCCACTTAGCTCCCCCTCAGCCTCAGTTTCCTTACCTGTGAAGCCTGGGCTGGAAACCTCCATCGGCCTGGGTTTCCGTGTATTGATGAGCTCCATGTTTGTGAAAGTGACAGGCACTGTTCTCAGCATGGTGGGAGGGCCTGGGCTGGACATCATCCCCTGGGACATGGAGAGGCCTGGATCTGAACCCCTGTTCCAGTTCCGATGCCTGGCTCTGAACACCCCTCCCATCTTCCTGTTTCAGACACTGAACCCACATTTTTCCACCCGTGAGAGCATCACAAGCACTCGGCAAACAAGCACTCTGGCATTGACCGAGGTGTTCACCTCAGGAAAGACTGTGACCTTGACTCTAGACAAGGTCTTCTTCCCATCTCCCTCTCCACCACCGCCGCCGAAAGAAATTCCAGCTCCATCATACAGCGGCCCTCGCATTTACAGAGCCGAGGATGGTGGGCCAGGTCCCTCTAAGGACTTGTGTGCCTTCTCTAGAACGACATTCATTACACTGTCTGACATCAATACTGCTCTCAGGTTAATCTGTTTAACTTAATGAGGCATTTGTTCTCAGTTAGAAAACTCCTGAAGAAGCATGTTTGCTCCCAATGGGCTGAGCCTGTGAATAGATTAATGCAGGGTTTGAAAAGCCAACCAGGAAAATGGATCTACCCGGTCCCTTTCTTTTTCAGGTGTGACCTAAAGCTGAGCTAATTTGCGTTTGGATGATCATTTCTCCTAGGAAGGAATGGATCAACAAAAAGCGACTTCTTTCGCACTGACTTTTTTCCCACCTACAGCCCCTGCTCCCGCTTCTGCGTTATGAAAAGGTGTGTGGGTGGGTGGGTCTGTGTGTGTGTGCTGTGTATGTTGTGGGTTTGTATGTGTGTGTGATGGGAAGGAAATATTCCTGGAACTGAGCAGCAACAGGGACCAGAGTGTGAGCTGGAAGCTGCCATATGACAACAGGAAATCCAGTCTGGTATGACCAGCTCTCTGGGGTTCACTGTCACAGCCCCCATGCTCAGCACCTAGTGGCTGTTTGTGGGTGTCTTTTGAAGGTGTAAAGGCCATGCCCAGCCATGGCAGCCCTGTTGTCATACAAGGAGTCCCATGGGGCCCAAAGGGAGATGATACTTGGTATCCTGAACACATCTGGGAGTGAACTGTGTCCCTGATTCCTGGCCCAAAGAACAAGCTGTCCCATGGGCCAACATCCTCTAATGACATACCCTAAAGGTCCTCCCAAAACAGTCTTCCCTCAAGCACATAGAGCCAGTGGTGGCTGGGAGTCTGGCCAGCACACCCTGTGCCCTCCAGGAACATCTTCTGGGCTGTCTCAGGTCAGGGAAGCCAGGAAGTGGATAAGATCCCTCCTCTTTTCCACCAGATGTGCTCGCTAGTGACCAAAGCTGCACAAGCTGGGTTCCTGCTTCCCTTCGAGCCCAGGTAGAGTAACTTCCGTGGAATGGGAGAGGGTCTGGCAGGCAGACACCTTCAAACCTCACTGCTGTCCTTCGGCTGCCAGAGTCTGTCCACCACTCCAGGACAACGTTTCCCTGGTTGTAAAATAAGTGTCCCTCATGTTACATTCTTCACAAGGACATTAAAATCAATCAAATAGGGCTGGACGTGGTGGTGGTGCTCGCTGCCATCCTAGTACACGGGAGGAAAGCAAGTTCAAATCCAGCCTGTGCTGCGTAACTGGTGTTCTGTGCAGCAGGACCCTATCTTTACAAAAATGAACCTGATTAGACCCCATTTGTAAACTGAGGATTGGAGTGGAGGATCTCTCACCCTGCATGTGCAGTGCCTGCACAGAAGTGAGCTGCAAGAAGGAGTCTTTCTCAGATCTGTGCTTGGGGGTGGGTCATGGGGAGGGGTTACCCTCTAGCTTCTTCAGCTCTACCTTCCTGGATGCGCCTCCTGTTTCCAGACCAACTCCTTCCGAGAGATGTATCTGAGCCTCAGGGCTCTCCTGTCCTCCCTGATCCAGCCCCTCCCACCCTGCGTGTGCATGAGTTTATGACAGTAATCCGGCTATGTGCGTGAAGGAGAACCTGGCCACAACTGGTAACTGCTGTCTCCGTCCTGTCAGTGGTATAGAGAGGCCTAGAGATGTGGCTCTGTCCGTAGAATTCTTGCCTAGCATCCAAAAGCCCTGAGTTCAGTCCTCAGCACCACAATAAAAGGGTGGGCCATGGAACGGCTCAGCAGGTAAAGGTACTTGCCCCTAAGCCTGATGATCTGAGTTCAGTCCCTGAAACCCACAGGTAGGTGAGAATGGGTTCCCATGAATTTCCTCTGATCTCTTCATGAACACTGAGACACACATGTATGTATGTACACACACACCATAAATAATATTTTAAGGGAGCGTGGTGTCATTTGCCTATAATTTCATCACTTGGGAGGTGGGTGATAGGAGGATCAGAAGTTCAAGGCCATCCTCAGCAACATCATGAATCTGAGTCCAGCCTGGAATTCATAAGACCCCTACAGAGATAACCAGGTGAATGGCATGGTTCAGACATCTCTGCTAGGTTGCTCAAGCAGGGACGTCGTTAATGATAAAGCCATCCACTAAACTATCCTTTCCCCCTCCCCCCCCCCAAAAAAGTCCATGCCATATGTAGTTTCTAAGTCGGGTGGGGAGGCATCAGGAGCCTGGTGCCTGATGACTCTGTGATGGGCAGAATGTAGCACTGGAGACAGTGGGCCCACCTTCTCGTGGCTCTGAGGTCTCAGGCACTAAGACGAAGAGGCGCTAAGCAGTTTCTTTTTTCAGGACCTTGGACAGCGGAGGGCTAGCCTCCCAGCTTCCGGCTTCTGCGAACTCAGTACTTGGGAACTGGGGAACTGTGTGAGCTTTAAGGCTGCGGAAAAGCGCCTCTGCGCCCATCTATGTTGACGGCCTTGCTCTTCGTTTTACAAGCCAGAAATGTCAGAAGAGCTTAACTGAGTAGTGACACCATCTAATAAAAATGTCACTGGACTAGAAGCCTTGAACCTTGGTTCAGCTGTGTGTTCCTTTGGGTAAAATGACTGCCTCCTCTCTGTGAGCCACCGAACTTGGCAGCTCCCTGTCTTCAAGATGCTTTCTGAGAAATAATGTTTGGCCGATGCCTTTGGATTCCATTACCTAATTCTGCTCCCATATAGGGGAAGAAACCCACAGGCTTGGGAGACTGCTCACTGTCCACCAAAGCCTGCTTTTCAAGAATTCTATCATTTCCACCCTCCCAGGTAGAAGACTCTTGATGAGCAGCTGGTCAAGCAGCTGGTCAGTGTGGCCATATTTATCAGCAGTAAACTAATTTTAAAAACAAGGCTAGAAACTTTTTTTTTTGTCAAAAACCTCAAGAGACACTGGAATGGTGTTAGGTTTAAAACCTACCTCCCAGATTCAGGTAACATTCTACAGGAAACATTGTGCCAACCATCCTGCCCGGCCCTCCTCACCGTGCAGATGAGGGAGCTGAGGCCCTTTAAGGCCCTGTCCTGGGGGAGTAGCAGAGCCGGCACTAGAACCAACAGCTACCTTTCTGCAAGTCACCGTCTATGGATATTTACCCAAAACATTCCATCCACACCCCTGGGCTGTAGATCAGGAGCCAGGCTTGCTTGTGGTGACAGTTGACAGCAGCGATGATGCTGTTAGCTGAGCATCCCCACACACCGGCTGCTTGGCTGCTTTGCACCCATTCACTGCTCCCCTGACTCCACATACCCCTCACTGACATACACAGTATGTCAGCTCTATGTAAGGTTAAGAAACAGAAAGAGGCAGAAAGGGGAGGGGGGGGAACAGGCCAAAATATAAATTGCTCGTGGCACAGTTCAGAGCCCAATCACCTGCCAAGGTTGTCACAGAGAGAGATCAAGGCTTAGACATGTGATAAAGCCCACACATCACAGCCTCACTGACTGACTCATGTCTGAGTAATTTTAAGGGGACAGTAACAACTAAGTTGATTTTTCTGTTTGTAGTTTTTAAAAGACATTAATAAGTTGGGAGAAAGGGGTAGAGGGAGGGAAGATTTTAAAAGGAGAAGGAAAATGAAGGAGGAGGATGAAGAAGAAAAGAAAGTAATGAAGAAAAAAAAAGAGAGTAGAAAAGATTTGAGATTTACCAAATCAAACTCCCCTTCAGTAAACATTTTCAGTAAGATTTGTAAGCTGACAGTAATTACACTGATTGCATATGACGTTTATGTGGCCAACAGATCAGTGGGCTATATTCTGAGTGAAACTGGAAATCAGATTGGATCCAGAAAAGTAGCTTTCATGGAATCCAAAGAGAAGTCCCAGCCTGAAGCAAGTAAGCATCCAGCTTTCCAGGGCAGAGTTGATGCCTGTTGGCTTTTGCGCTTGCTGTGAACATCAGGCAAAAGTTCATGGGCACAGTGGCTCCTCTCAGCCAAGCACAGGATGGAAGGCTCATCCAAGCCTGGTCATTCATCGTGCTGGAGCTGAAGTTCCTGAGAGCTAGCTGCATGGCTTTGAGCCCACTGCTGTCCTGCTCTGTAACTCAGCTTCCTCAATGTGCCCAGTCACCCTTGATCTCAGACAATGAGTGAAAGTGAAAACAAGAAAGGCTGAGGAGGATGGAGAGCCCAGGAAAACACAGGGAATGACCGTGAAGAACATCCCCTCTTCCTCCATGAATGTGTGATGCCTTGGCTGTGGTGGCAGAGGTACAGAGCCTGGGACCTTTACAGGCTCATCTGACCTGGAGTCCCAGGACCCGAGTCCAATAACCCCATCTCATGAATGTAGCACAACTGTAGCACTTGAGACTCTGAGGTGACAGGCCTGTCCTGGGTCACACTGAGTCAGAGAAAGAAAGCGAGTGTTAAAATGGACTCCAGTAGCTGCACATCGCAAAGCGACACAGAGTCAAGGCCCCTCCCAGGTGTCCACTCTGCCTCTGGGCCTTTCCCAGTGGCCTTGATTTCTAACAGCCTGCTAAGCATCCGGATACGTGCTCAGTGTTCTGATGTGTCCTAATCACGGAGATTGGGCTAGCATCTTCTAGCCGCTAGGCTTTGGGTTTGAGCTCAAAATTACCTATCTTGCCACCTCACCCTCCAAATGATCGTTTCTGCTTTCTCCTCAGTGTGAAATGTCCTCCATATACCTTTCCTCCCAAATCCAACTGTCCTTATTTCACACACATTAGAATTTAAAAAAAACCCACACCCTATCTCCAACACTCTGAACCCTGCAAGTGTAGAACCCATGCCTGATTTGCCAAAGACTACAGATATTCTGCAGAATATCTGACCAAGGGACCAAGTGTAGTAAATAGGTCACATGCATGGGAGATTCTTCTAACAAAGAAGGTCCCATGTGAGCAGCAGTTCAATGGCAGACCCTGATGACATCACTCAAGACAGCTTGGGTGTGCGTCTCCAAAGCCAGCCCCTGAAAGGAGCCAAAGTCAGCACACGGGGGCAGAAGTGTCCTACATCAAAGTTCCAGGGGTGAAGATTCAGGAAGAGCTGAGCATCTTGGACCAGAAGGACCTGACGCAGCCCAAGAGTCAGATGAGGATCTAGAGTAAGCAGTCTGGGAGCAAAGGGTGGAACTGAACACTCTTGGTGAGAGTTAAACTGCAAACACAACTCTACAGACCATTTGGCAGCATCTGATGATGATCCTGTATGTGACACGGACACAATGTAGCCATTCCACCTCAATGTGTCACTTGGCAGACACACATCAGTGTTCTTTTAAAAAAAAAAGTGCCAGTGTTTACACCAGCACAACTCTGGAATGCACAGGATGGCAAATGATTGGCATATTTGTCCAGTACACAAGGACCACACAGGGGCAAGAATAAACAAAGTCTCATGTTCTAAATGGCAGCCTTCGAACATTGCTGGGTATAATGCTGGACCCTCAGGAAATGGGACACGTAGGAGCCTAAGACAGTGCAACTGCATTTGTGAGACAGTCGGGTAACACAGTGTTAAAAGTCAGGGAGCTGATTACTGTCCTGACCTGAGGAGCAGAATGAGTGACATCCAGGAGATGAAGGCACTTCTGGGGGAATAGTGACAGTCTCATTATGGACCTGTGCACTTAGCCCTGCAACATATGTTCACTCTCAAGGACTTGTGTATTTTCTTTCTAGGTAAGCCCTCTGTTATATTATGGTCGGACAAAAATAAATGGTAGTTTTAAAAAATAATATGCCCGGGGCTAGAGAAGTGGCTCAGCAGGTAAGAGCGCTTACTACTCTTCCAGAGGACTTGAGTTTTATTCCTAGAATCTATGTTGGGCTGCTCATAACCACCTGTAACTCCAACTCTAAAGGATATAACATCCTCTTCTAGACTCTGAGAACACTTACCATATGCATGCATGCGCACACACATACACACACACACACACACACTTTTTTCTAAGCAAGGCCCAATAAAGAACTAAAATGGTAGCTCAGCTGGTAAAGATGCTTGTCACCAAGCCTGATGACCTAAATTTGATCCCTGAGACCCACAGGGTGAAAGGAGAGAATCTAATTCTTTAAGTTGTTCTCTGATCTCCATCTGTACACATGCTGTGGCATCCACTCACCTGCATATATACACGGGAAGAAAGATAGAAGGAAAGGAAAGAAAGAAAGGAAGGAAGGAAGGAAGGAAGGAAGGAAGGAAGGAAGGATGGGAGGAAAGAGAGAAGGAAGGAAGGAATTTAAGTAACTGAAATGCCCAGAATACGCCATGAGCCTGGGGTTGTAGTAACATCAGACAAACTCACTGTATCATGAAGAATCAAAACCTGACATTGAAAAAATTGACAAAGGACTGAGACATTGAGCAAATGAATGTGAACAAACAAAGTGGTGTATGAAAGCTTGCTGAAGCATGAGTAGATGACTGAATGCAGGAATGAAGACACCGCTGGTCCTCTGAAGAAGCAAGAACGTAAAGAAGCAAGGGAAGAAAGGATGAAGACAAACATGGTATGTGGAATGACCAGGCCAAGGTATGAAGTAGGGAATAAGCTAATATCAAGGAGCATGAGAAAGAAAACCAAGAGGCAAGCAGATGGAGACAGGGTGTGAGACTCAATGTATTGGGTGCTTTCTTTTTGCGGTGATAAAACTCCCTGGCAAAGGCAACTGAAGAGACAAAGGACTTACTTCGGCTCAGAGACTCAGAGGGGAAGGCATGGCAGCAGTGTGAGAATGCATGGGGGACAGAGCCAGAACATGCTGGTTAGTTTTTATTGTCAAATTGATACAACCTGAGGTGATCTGGGAAGCAGGAACCTCAGCTGAGGAGTTGCTTGGATCAGATTGGTCTGTGGCCATTTCTGTTACGGTTTGTCTTGGTGTCTGATGTGGGAGGTGCCAGCCCACTGTGGGCAGCACCATTCCTAGGCAGCTAGGTCTGGGATGCATAAGAAAGCCAGCCAAGCATGAACCAGTCAGAAGGCCAGCAAGCAGCATTCCCTCCTGTCTGCTTCAAGCCAGGCTCTGTCGCTCTGTTTGAGCTCCTGCCCAGACTTGCTTCGGTGATGGCCTGTGACCCGAACATGTCAGCACCCACTCTCAGGAAACATATAAAGAACAGGAAGTAGGGCTAGGCTCCCCATCCCCCATCCAGTAACTCACTTCCTCCAGCAAGGCTCCACTTCCTGAAGGTTCCACAACCTTCCCAGACTAGTGCCACTGGTTATGGACCAAGTGTTCAAACATGTGAGAGTGAGCCTCTGGGGGGACGTCTTACACTCAGGCCGCAGCACACAATGAGCAGGTGGATTACTGACCACAGCCAGAACTAAGCATTCAGATCACTGCACAAATCAATGGATAAATGACTCCGTGTATCCTGAGTGGACATGAAGAAAAGCCGTTGTGAGCAGGAAGCCCCGCTTCTTGACAAATGAGCATTGCCCAATCAGAGAAGGTATCTCAGGGGACAGCACCTTGGAGATAATAAGGATAAGACCGAACAAACACCACCCACTGAGCGAGTGCACCGTGTGCTCCCCAGGATTAACTCTGAAGCTAAATGGAACCGACTGCATTGTTTTCCCAATTAGGTCGGAGATAATTAGCCATTATGTAGCAAACCCTCGGCATGATTTTAATAATCACTGTTTAAATAACACAGTTCCACTGTCTTTCTGCAAATTAACCTCAGAGAGACGTGATTAGTACAGACATGGGAAGGCTTGTTGTGTGGCCCGGCATGGGAAAGAGGTGGCTGCTGTCTCTGTGGTCAACCAGGAAGATCCTCAAGGCTGGGGAGAGAGCTCAGGTTGGGATGATTCAGAAGACTGGAGAGTAGGAAAAGGTCTTCTCCACTTAATACACCATGCCCCCATCCTTGATAAAGTAGGATAGCTCCAACGATGTGAAGGGGAACCCTGGGATGGAGTCATGATCACCCCACATGGAGGTTGGAAATCATCGAGGCTCCCACTCCGAACATTCTTGTTGTGCCTTTCGTGTAGCATGTGGCTAAAAGTAGGTACCCAGGAGAAGATGTTTGTGTGTCTCCAAGGCTTAGGACACATCATGGAAGGCTGAGCAAAAAGAATATAAGAGCTGGTGCCGGGCAGTGGTGGCACACGCCTTTAATCCCAGTGCTCGGTTGGCAGAGGCAGGTGCATCTCTGTGAGTTTGAGACCAACCTGGTCTACAGATTGAGTTTCAAGGCAGCTGTAGCCACAGAGAGAAACCCTGTCTCAACACACACACACACTCTACCACCACCAAAAACAAACAAACAAACAAAAAACCCCAAACTATAAGAGCTGGTGAATAGAGAGGACAGCTGTGAAATACTGCTCTCTGGCCATGTCATGACTTCTGCACTCATCAATCCATACAGGTTAAGAAGCTTGACTGCATAAGATCAAGCCAGTCATAATCCCAGCATGGATGGATGAGGGGCTCTTTGGAGGTCCCACCCCTCTCTGAGGAGCTATTGACAGTTGATGGCTGCCGAGAGAAGGAGTCTCCTTCAGAAAATGTGGCCACTAGTAGGTCACCAGTGCCCCAATGGGTGGCCTCAAGCCCATTTGCTCATGATCAGCACTGACTAGACTCAGTAAGTGCATTAGTAGGTCCTCAATGTGTGTGTGTGGGGGGGCTGTAGTGTGGCAGTTGAAAGTAGACAAGACCAATAAATATTGTATACATGCATGGAATTTTCAAAGAATAAATAAAATATTATTTTTAAAAAAAGACTAATTGAGGGAGTGGTGCTTATTCCTACATTGTGTGCTTCCTAAACTGCCTTTAAGTTGAGCCTTGCTTGACAGACAAGCCACACATCCCTCTGGCCCCTGATCCTCTGGGGTCGATGGTCACTCTACCTGTCTGGATCACGGGCAGTTTGGCTCCATTGTATTCTTGTGTCTGCCTGACCCTCTGCCTCCACCTCGTGCTTTCTCCTTTATAGAAAACTATTGCCCTGTGTGGAATAAAGCTTGGTGGGCTTTGGGAGGTGAGATGTGGCTGAATCAGATCCTGAGGAAACTGCACCCCAGACTCCATTCGGACCCCGGTTCTCACTGTAAAGAGGTCAGCCATCTTTCTCCCTGACAGGGTCCAGTCTCACTGTGCAGGCCGAGTGCTGTACGTTCAGGCTATGTTGCACAGGAAAACGTCTGCTGCTTCCAGAGGGAAGGCAGACTGGAGAAGGGCCGGCGCCTGGCAGGGACCTGGGAAATCCTCCTCTTGACTTGGCCGCATTCTTCAAAGTGGCCTTGATCTGCACAAATTGCTCTTGGAGCAAAGAGCTCTAAAAAGAAATGAGAGAGAAGCGGAGGTGGCGCCTCTGAAATGTGAGCCAGCTCCTTTTAGGTGGAGAGTGCAGGCAGACACGGTGCGTGGGCTGGCCTGGTGCTCTTTTCCCGCTGCAGAGCAGACTCTCAGGGTAAGGGATTGGAGGCTTGAGGCTATCACTCACCCTGGTGCCAGAAGTTTGGATTCGCAGAGATCTGAACCCGGAAGAGTGTGACCTTCAGGGATCTGGAAACAAATCCTCACTCAGTGTCACAGAGTCCCCTTCAAGGACAGCACCCAGATGGGACACCAGTTGACTTCAGAGGATGAACCAGCTGGTCTCATGGGAAGGTGGGATGAAGATGATAATATTATTTATTAGCTGAGCTGATCAGTTTGGTGAAAGTTACAACTAATACAGTTGCGTGAATTGTTTTCTTTCTTTCCTTGCACCCCCTTGCTCCTCCTCCTCCTTTTTATTCTTTTTCTTTGTCCTGTTCTCCTTTGAACTAGTAATAGCTATGTAGCCTGGGCTGACCCTGAGCTTTTGACCATCCTGCTTCTGTCTCCCGCATCCTGGGATTACAATAACATGCCCACCTTATGTACTACCAGGGCTCAAACCCAAAGCTTCATTCCCAACAGGCAAGCACTTTACCAATGCAGAACAAGTCCCAGCCCCAGCTGGGAGGGTTCAATGCTGCAGCTACTTCCCCCTCTCATTAACTACTTCATTCTCTGTACAACCAGGGTTTTCCACAGGCTCCATCATATGCTGTGTCCACGGTAACATTGTGTGTGATCGTTGGAACTGTGACAGGCTCTAAAACCACCTAGGAGACAGGCTCTAGTCATGCCTGAGAGTGGTTCTCTAGATGAGGTAACTGAGAGAGAAAACCCACCTTACCTGCCTGGGTGGCCCAATGTATGAAAAAGAGGAAGCTAGCTGGGCTCTAGTGTTCATCTCTGTCTGCTTCCTAACCATAAATACAAAGAGACAGTCACCTCGTGCTTCTGCCACCATGATGTCCCTGCCATGACGGGCTGCACCCTTGAACTGTGAGTCAGAATAAACTCTAGGTGTTTCATCGCTGCAACAAGAAAAGTAACAAAGACACCACGTGAGGGTTCGGTTCTGTGTCCTCACCGACACTTGTTATCTTTAGCCTTTCCAATTTTAGCCTTCGTAGCAGGGACCTGATGGCATCACCTGGTGGCTTTCATCACATTCCTTTGATGACGAAGGGTGTGGAGAGCCTTCTCCGGCACTCATGGGCCATTCATACATCTTCTTCCTTGATGACTTTTTAATGAAAAACACATTTGCATCCAAACCGAAATTATATTGTCAGCAGTTAATTATCACTTGTCAAACAAGCGTGCACCCAGATTGCGGGTTTAATTTCCACATCGAGTTGCAAACGCCTCATTCCTCTCATTTGACAAGACCTCTCCAAGCAGGCACACTCATTGTTGGAAAGGGTGCTTTTTTAAAAGTGGTTTTTAAAAATAAGCAGGTTTCCTTGGTGTCTGACTCAGAACCCAGTAAGTAGCAGAGATCCATTCATTACAGCGTGGCAAAGGGAAATGCACATACAGTGGTGTTACACTGGGCAGGAGGCGTTGCATGGAACTTCCAGAAGACCAGGACTTCTGCAAATCTGGACCCTTTTCACATACTCCAGAGAGCCCCTCACCTCTCTCCCTTTCCTAGACTCACGACAGCTTCTCTCTGCTCATTTCTTCTTCACCTGGTCGTGTCCCCTTGCTGGTAAGAATTTTAATTGACCTGGTAGGATTGACTATATTCTAAATGGACACTCAAAAACAAAGGGCCTGGAATCCCCTCTTCACCTCCACCCCACCCAGGAATCCCATGCTGAAATCTCAAGCCTGGGCAGGCCACAGCTTCTCCCCAGATACCCTTGTCTGAAAGAAAGGGATTTACAACCTTACAGAGATGATCATTGGATGATGATGGGGCTGAGACCATACCTTGCCCAACACTGCTTGGAGATGCATATTCTTATTCCTCTTAAACCCTAATCTCATGCATGACTCTGAAGAGAGACTTGGGGGACAGTGTCCACTGGATAACTTTGTCCCCCTTCCCAATGTGGCCAAGTTGAATAAATCTCCTTTTTAAAAAATTTGACTGTTGTCCAGGCCAAACCTGGCTTCTCGGGATATAGACTGTGACCCCCAACTTAGGTAATGGAATGAAAGAACCTCCTCCATTGCACCCATGCATCCTCGGGTGGAGGGCCGCAGAGGCAGTGTTATTGATGGGCTGTGTTTTTTGTCTCCTAACTGGCCCATCCCCTGGCAATTCCTTCATCTCCCAGATGTGACCCCTTGACACAGAGGCTGAGTTCTCTCTGCCACCAGTTGTCTTCGGGTGATGTCACAGGTGGAGTCCTTTGCTCTCGGACTATGGGCCTAGGGCCATCAGGGGAAGTAGGAGAGAGATAAGGAGGAGAGAATGGGGTGGCCAGGGGCTAGAACACTATATTTCGGACCTCTGGGAGGACTGGGCGCCAGGCGCAGAGGACGGTGAGCAAAGGTAAGGCTTGGTCTTGGCCTGCAGGCTAGAGGGGACCTGGCCAACTTTATCTCTGTGGCTTGTGGGACAAGAGCATGTGTCAGGGTTGTTCTGATCTCCCTACAGGCCCCTCACAGCCCACCTCCTGGACACCGTCCACTCTCACCCATTCTCTCTCAGAACAAGCAAAAGGTGAGTTTTCGTGCCTTTACTCTTGCTTTTGGCCTAGTAGTCCCACACAGATGACTTTCCCAACGTCTGTCCTGATGTTGGGACATCTGGGAATCAAGCACATCTCTCTCTGTAAACTTAGGTCCTGGTCCTTTCCTATGCCCCTGTAAGCTTCAGCCACACGGGGTGAATGATTGCCTTCCCTGCCTCTCTGTGTGACATGCTGCCTCTTCCCAGTGCTGCTCACTGATGATTGAGTAGGACAGGATGTGCTATGGTCACTTTCCACAAGGGTGCAATTTGGGCCAAGAAGGGATGGTCCACATAGCAGCATATCAGTGTCGGGTGTCCCTGACTCCAGACCTGTGTTTCTTCAGCAACACCCCTTGGGGACACACCTGTGACTCTAGTGACTATGCCAAGAACAACCGATGACCTGGTTGTTCACAACTGACCTCCTACTAACAGTTATTCACTCCATAAACCCCAGGTGTGAGCAGCTTTTAAGACTTGGGGCCATGTCCCCCATTGTCTCCTTAGAGACAACTCTAACAAAAGAAAAACCTAGAGGACAATTAATGATAAATAGTAATTGTGGTATTACTTACAATAGTAAAAAAAAAAAGAAAAAGAAAAAAAGATGAAGCCATGTGAATTATATCACTAGAACAGTTATTAAATAAGCTATACCCATTAATGAAATGGATCATTTCCAAAGTATGTCAGGAAACAGGGCTGGTCCGAGCAGAGAGTGAGGTTGGAGATCTCAAGTCTGAATCTGCACAGGTGTAGACCAGGATCCAGTCTTCCTTCAGACACATAAGAGGACCTGCATCTCCTGGGCCTTTGTTGCAGGGGTGGCCAGGACCTCTGTATAGGCCAATGAAATGGAGGTGAGTGGAGGTGGAATCCCTTCCAGGTAGGGGCACGTGAGAGGCAGAGCCGAATATTCCTGTCACCCTTCCCTGTGGCAGAGACTGCTCTACACAATGAGATAGTGACACCCCAACCACCCGCCTCGGGGAGAGCCCCTGAATCGATGAGAATTCCCACTCCTACCCCCCCATTACTACAGGTAGCATGTGGGGACAGGCCATGCTGCTTCTGGGGGCTGTTTGTTACTGCAGCATGTCCACACCTTTCCTGACTGTCACGTCCATACGAAGGTCGTGGGGAGAATAGTGCTTATCCTTAATGGAAAGAGAAGGAGAAGAGAGTTCCTGTCCTACAGACAGTTCCTGTCCTGACCCGGAGGATCAGGCGCGGTTTTACATCTGTGTTTGCGTTCTGTGATCGCTTGCTTCCTGATACAGATGTGTCCCTCACATTGATGTCGGCGTGATTCCCACCCTCCCATACAGGTCAGCCGTCCTCCCAGCACATGCTCCCTCCTCCCTGGCTGCTGGAACACTCCCCCTCTGTCCTGCACCATTAGCTCTTTATTATACATCGTTTCTTCCCTAATAATTTAGGCATTAATTAGGCCCTGCATAATTTAGCACTGCCATGAATTATCTCATTCCCAAATGCCTCATGTAATGTCTTTGGCCTGTTTCTTCATCTCCAAATGAGGTGGTGGCAGAAAGGGTGTCTTCAGAGGCCTCTCTGTGCCGTGAACCCCTGAGGTGAGAATAGTAAATGCTGATTCTAGCCAGGCTTTCACAGACGCGTGCTAAGTATATCATATATGGAATCTGCTCTCACACGCATACACATCCCACAGACAAGAGTTTTTAACCTTTCCAACCATGGCCCCGCCAAGAAATGGAAGAACCAGGGCTGGAAACAGTGTTACTACAACATCCCCGGTAGCTGCCACCTCTCCTGTGTGACAGACGATGCTGAAGTTCAGAGACGTTTGTGCGCTCACTCAGAGTTACCCAGCTCAGAAGAGGCAGTTTCTAACACAGGGAGCATGTCCCCAAGTTCCTCCTCATTTTCCTCAGTCCAGTGTCAGCCCTCTGCTGTGCCTGGACCCTGTCCTGGGGACTCAAAGCTCTAACACAGGACACAGTGTTTTCACCCAGCCATAGTGATCATCCCAGCTTGCTGTTCCTGTGTGCCCACAGCTAAACTGGCAAAACAGTTCATACTCAGCAAGTTCCAGGGTCCCCACAGCATCCTGCAGAGTAAAGACTGACACAACCTCTCTAACCCCCAGCCCCCACCATGGAGGAGGATCCAAGACACATGGAAGCCATGATCTGCCAAGCTTCCTCCACAGCTCATCAGTGTTCAGAATTCACTTCCGTGTGATCAGGACTGTACAGGGAAGCTGAGAAAGATGATTCATGTCACAATGCAGCCGGCTGCAGGTACCAGGCTATTCTTTGGCTCATGGCTCTACCAGTGAGAAGCCCAGGGGCAGAGCCACCCACTCCTTAGTCAGAGAAGCACTGGCCCAACACAGAAAGTAGTAGTTAACCCAATCCATTCTCCAACTTATAATACACACAGCTTCCCGCACTTAATTCTGGTCTGACCCCATAGAAATCTTCAAGTCACATGTAAGGGACTGAGATCAGAGGAGCAACCTTCCCCAGGTGTCCCAGCAAAGAAGCGGAAGAATCAGTCATGGATCATCAGCCTGGCTATTTTAAGGATGACTTAACTTCAGATGGAAGGCAGGAGGATGTGTTACGTTGGGAGAGAGAAGAAAATCTATGGATTCCACACAAATTAATACAAATCAGATATGACCGGGGGCGGGGGAGGGAGACGCCCTGAAGATTTGTACTGCAGACAAACAGAAAGAAATGAAAAATAGACAAAACACAGAAGGTGTATTGCTGGTCCCTGTCCATGGGAGCATCTCTGAGAATGGCTGAGACATGAGAAAATGCCTCTGCACGGCCAATAAACCTTGTTGGCTACAGAGTCCTCAGGACTTATCATGCCAACCTTTTATACTGCATGGATAGAAATTTACATCACAGTTTGGTTATATAGTCCAGACAGGCTAATGAAGAAACAGATGCCTTTCACCTGATCAAACAAAGAGCAGAGAATCATCTTTAGCTAAATTGTGCACACTGTAACTCTATACTTGTTTTTGTAAAACTGTATATTACCTGTGAACGTTCATATATTTACAGAACAAAAGGACCAGACACTGATGAAGTTAAAGCATCCCTGACAAGATTCACCCTCAAGGATGTTGAGAAGGATGCTGAGATGCTGAGGTGCTAAGATCTACTTATTCTAGCATCCTGCTAGGTCCAGCCTCACAGACTGCCTTAGCTGACTGTTTCATCAGTTTGCTTCCATGACAGCTTCAAAGTGGCTGACCCCAGTTGTTCCAGCCTTACAGACTGCTTCAGCCAGGACTTCAGCTAAACCCTGTACTTTCCTGTCACACAGAGCATGGACAGTTAGAGAAACAGCTAGCTCTTTCAGGTCTTGGCTTTTATCCCAATTTTCTTAGCCCCCCCCCCAAAGAGAACAATGCCCCATTCCCAAAATGTAGGAGTGTACATAAGGAAAAAAATGCTACTATGTATACATGTTTTAACTCTTATATAAGGTATTGGACCTATGCAACTCATTTAACAATGCAATTGAAGGTCTAATCCTTTTGAAAGCTGCTATGACAAACTGTTTAGGATAATTAAATAATGCAAGTTGGTCAGTCAATCAAACTCATGGTCATGTTAGATACTAGTTTAGTTAATTACAGAACTATGCTTCCTAGATTGAACAAATAGCTAGAAATGAGCAATGTTTGCCTATTCAGGTATACTATAGATAGATGGCCTTCCAAACCTCAGAGATCCACAGAATAAGACATTTGAAGATGTTTTATTAATAAAAGCCTTTTTGACAGTGAGACATGTCAGCTCCCGGCAGCACCCCCATTCTATTTCAAAGAAGATGATGGGCATTTGAAGAACCTCCATATGGAGTTTGCTTCAAACTAGCCACTGAGTAAAAACTCTCCTCTCTTCAACTGCAGACAGCATGCTGTTCAAGCTATGAATAAGCAGGACAGGGAAGGAGTCAATTGTCAAGCTTTGCCAAGACAAGGTAAGCAGTTCTTCATAATTCCTGCTTCACATAAAAGTCTGTCATATATTAGACTAGAAGGCAGAAGATGACGTCCCAACATTGCTGAGGAATATTAAGTGGCTGTCAAGAAAGCCAGTTGTCTCTGTCATTTCTATAGTTTTGGAAGTTGCTTGCTCTGTACTTCCTGTCTATTCAGGTAATAGCTATCCTTCTCAGGCCTCTGATGGGGCTGAAGACTAGATAGTGATAGTATCATATAAAAGATTAAGTTGTAAAAGACCTAAGAAAGTGTTTTAGGGTCTCAGGAGATGTTTTAAGGATGGTAAATGCAAGTTATGAAGGTTGGAGGACATGAAAGTTTAAGTTGTAAGAAGCTGTTTTAAGATTGATAAATGAAAGTTAGAAAGCCTAAGAAGGTGTTTCATGAAGGTTGGAGGACGTTGTAAACAGGTGTTTTACAGTTGGTAATTGAAAGTTAGAGGATATAAAGGCTTGGACGGTAATAAGAAAGTGATTTATGTACAAAATTTTAGACTCACCAAGATAGCTAGATAATAGAATACTTTCTCCAGGGTTGCCAAATACAAATGGACTGGACATGGGGAATGTAATTCTTACCTGATAGTTTTTTAAATTGTTCTTATTGTATTTAATTTATTGATATTGGTGAAAAGGCCATTTCTTGGCCTAAGGGGAACATTGTATTAAGGTGTGTCTGTATATATTCAACTGTTAATTGCTGATCTGGCAGTGAGTTAAATGCTAACAGATTCTGGTATTGCCATTGCTGTTGAGGAATCTCCTGTCTGGATGTTGTGTAAAAATTACTCCCCAGTTATCTCTGATTGGTTAATAAAGAAGCTGAAGGGCCTGTGACTGGGCAGAGGAGACAGTAGGTAGGAATTATTGAGAGATGTGACCCATAGTCTTGGGGACACACAAATTGTGGACTTGGATATCTGCCCTAACATGGGGGAGTATGCTGTGAATGGGAGCTGGGGGTCACAGCAGACCTCCCAGCTTTAGTCCGAGAGGCTAAAACAAAGCTAGATGCAAGATGCTGTCACCCTGAGGGTTAGAGATGGCAGCCAGAAGGATGACCTGAGGTCTGAAAAACTTTCTCCCCATATGTCATTTTACATAAGTGCTTGGTCACGTCCATGTAACACTAACATAGGAAGCTGGTAGCAGGCGTTGGATTGCCGAGAGTAAACCTGACCCTGTGGTTCATGAGCCTTGGAACCAGCTTGGGGGAGGGGTGGAGCTCTCTGGAGACCAGACTAGAGAAGCCCCAGGATACCACAAGCAGAACTTAGTGGGCAAGTCTGTTGGTTGCTCAGAAGACCAGAAAGCTGAGAGGGGTGGATAGTGAGGAGTGCCCAGGAAGCTTCAGACGGAAATGAATGTGACCTGAGGCCATTCAATAAAGAACCCATCTAAC
The DNA here is from genome assembly GCA_028658305.1 of Pachyuromys duprasi. NCBI lineage: Eukaryota > Metazoa > Chordata > Mammalia > Rodentia > Muridae > Pachyuromys > Pachyuromys duprasi. The sequence goes on from CM053763.1 coordinate 105,212,233, forward strand.
GCTCTGTTTATGCCCTAAGATTTTATGTGGGCTGAGTTTAAAGATAAAAAACTAATTTGGTAGAGAAAAAGCCAAGGAAGCCCAGGTTCTGACTTTGGTATGGTGTGGTTTAAATGGAAATAGCCCCATAGGCTCATAGGAAGTGGCACTACTAGGGGGTGTGGCCTTGTTGGAGGAAGTGTGCCACTGAGGGTGTGCTTTCAAGTCTCAGATCAGTAAGCCAGGACCAGCATCTCTCTTTCTTCCTGCTGCCTGCCAACCCAGCACAATATCTGCCTGTATGCCAATGATAATAATGGACTAAACCCCTGAACCTGTAAGCCAGCACCAATTAAATGTTTGTTTGTTTTTTTTTAATATGAGTTGCCATGTTCAATTTTCCCAGGCTCCAGCTGTACCTGAAATCCAAAAGACCAGAGGCCATCAGGAACTACCAGAGGCAGCAGCCAGCAGGGATCACCAAAGGCCTGCAGCCATCATGGCCTACCAGCTCTACCTGCAATCTTAGAGACCTACTGCCATCAGGGATCACCAGGCCTGCCAGCACCAGGGAAAACCAGATGGCTAAAGGCCAGCATAAAAACACACTCAACAAAACCAAAAGCAATATGACACCACCATAAACCAGCTTTTCTACTACAGCAAGCCCTGAATATCCTAACACACCTGAAGAGCAAGAAAATGATCTTAAATCTAGTCTTCTGAAGACTAGATGGAGACCTTTAAAGAGGAAATAAATAAATTCCTCAATAAAAAGAAAAATACAATCAGGTAAAGGAAATAAATAAAGAAATACAGAAAAATACAAGCAAGCTGGAGAAGGAAATAAATAAAACTGCTTAAGACCTTAAAATGGAAATCAAAGCAATAAAAAAATAAACAGAAAAACTCCACAAGCAAAGGAAATCCTGTAGATGGAAAACCTAGGAAAGAGAACAGAAAATACAGACACAAGGATTACCAACAAAATACAAGAGATGAAAGAGAGGATCTCAGACTTAGAAGAAATGATAGAAGATATTGATACATGAGCCAAAAAGACACTAAATCTAAAAAGTTTCTAACACAAAATGTCCAGGAAATTTGGGACACTATGAAAAGACCAAAGCTAAGAATAATAGGAAGAGAAGAGGGAGAAGATTCCCGGCTCAAAGGCCCAGAAAATATCTTCAACAAAATCATAGAAGAAAATTTCTCTAAGAGATGCCTATAAACATACAAGAAGCTTAGAGAACACCAAATAAATTGTACCAAAAAAGAAAGAAAGAAAGAAAATCCTCCCACCACATAATAATCAAAACACTAGATGTACAGAACAAAGAAAGATTAAAAGCTACAAAGGATAAGGGCCAAGTAACATATAAAGGCAGACCCATTAGAATTACACCAGACTTCTCAACATGGGCTTTAAAAGCCAGAACGGTCTGGGTAGATATCATGCAGACATTAAGAGACCACAGATGCCAGAGTACTATATCCAACAAAACTTTCAAGCACCATAGATGGAGAAAACAAGATATTCTATGACAAACCAAATTTAAATAATGTCTTTTTACTAACCCTGCTCTACAGAGGGTACTAGAAGGAAAACTCCAACACCCAAGAAAGTCTCTCTCTCTCTCTCTCTCTCTCTCTCTCTCTCTCTCTCTCTCTCTCTCTCTCTCTCTCTCTCTCTCTCTCTCTCACACACACACACACACACACACACCACCACCACCACCAACAACAACAACAACATCAAAATTACAGGAATTAACAATCATTGGTCATTAAAATCTCTCAACATCAATGGACTCAATTCCTTAATAAAAAGACACAAGCTAACAGAGTGGGTGCAAAAACAGTAGCCATCATTCTGCTGCATATAAAAAACACATCTCAGCAACAAAGATAGACTTTACCTCAGAGTAAAGGGCTGGAAAAGGCTTTCTAAGCAAATGGACCCAAGAAACAAGCAGGAATAGCCATTCTAATATCTAATAAAATACACTTTCAGCCAGTAAGGAATACAAATTAGAAAGGAAGAAGTCAAAGTATCTCTATTCAAAGATGGTATGATAATATACATAAGTGACCCCTAAAACTCTACCAGAGAACTCCTACAGCTGATAAACACCTTCAGCAAAATGATTGGATACAAAATTAACTCCAAAAAATCAGTAGCCCTCCTTTACACAAATGATAAACAGGCTAAGAAAGAAATTTTGGAAACAATGCCCTCACAATAGGCTAAAACAATATAAAATATCTTGGTGTAACTCCACCCAAGCAGTGAAAGACCTATATGACAAGAACTTCAAGTCTCTAAAGAACAGAATTGAAGAAAATGGAAAAATCTCCCACTCTAATGGATTGGTAGGATTAACATAGTAAAAATGACTGTCTTACCAAAAGCAATCTACAGATTCAATGCAATTCCCATCAAAATACCAACACAATTCTTTACAGACCTTGAAAGAGCAATTGTCAACTTTGCATGGGAAAAACAAAAAACCCAGAATAGCTAAAACAATTCTGTGCAATAAAAGAACTTCTGGAGGTATCACCATCTCTGATTTCACATCGTACTACAAAGCAATAGTAGTAAAAACAGCATGGTATCAGCATAAGAACAGACAGGTTTATCAATGGACTCAAATTGATGACCCAGAAATAAACCCCACACCTATGGACACTTGATTTTTGACAAAGAATCCCAAAACCATACAATGAAAAAAAGAAAGCATCTTCAACAAATGGTGCTGGTCTAACTAGATGTCTACATGTAGAAGTATGCAAATAGACCCGTATTTATTACCATGCACACAACTTAAGTTCAAGTGGATCAAAGACCTCAACATAAAACTGACATACTAAACCTAACAGAAGAAAAAGTAGGGAATAGCCTTGAACTCATGGATATAGGAGGCAACTTCCTGAACAGAACACCAATGGCTCAAGCTCTAAGATCAACAATTAATAGATGGGACCTTGCCTGGCATGGTGGTGCACTCCTGTAATCCCAGCACTCTGGAAGGTAGAGGCAGGCAGATCTCTGTGAGTTCCAGGCCAGCTGGGTCTACAAGATAAGTCCAGGACAGCCAAGGCTATACCCTGTCTTAATAAACAAACAAACAAACAAACAAATAAAATTATGGGACCTCAGAGAACTGAAAGGCTTCTGTAAGCAAAGGGCACTGTCAATAGAATAAAAAAGCAGGTTGGGAAAAGATCTTCATCAATTCTACATCCAACAGAGAGCTAATATCCAAAATATATAAAGAACCCATGAAATTAAACACCAACAAACCAAATAATCTAGTTTAAAAATGGAGAACAGAGCTAAACTGAGGAACATTCAACAAAGGAATATCTAATGGCGGAGAAGCACTAAAGAAATGCTCAACATTCTTAGCCATCAGGGAAATGAAAATCAAAACGACTTTGAGATTCCCGTCAGAATGACCTTACGCCCATCAGAATGACTAAGATCAAAAACTCAAGTGACAGCACCGCTGGTGAGAATGTGGAGCAAGGGGAACCCTTCTCCATATACCCAAAAGACGCTCCCCCATTCCACAAGGCTGTGTGCTCAATTATGTTCATAGCAGCTTTATTCATAGTAACCAGAAACAGGAAACGACCTAGATGTCCTTCAACCAAAGAGTGGATAAAGACAATGTGGTACATTTACACAAAGAAATACTATTCGGCTATCAAAAACAATGACCTCATGCAATTTGCAGGCAAATGGATGGAACTAGAAAAGATCATACTGAGTGAGATAACCCAGACCCAGATGACACACATGGTATATTAGCCATATAGTACAGGATAACCATACTACAATCCGCAGACCCAAAAAAGCTAAGTATCAAAGAGGGCCAAAGGGAGGATGTTTGAATCTCCCTCAGAAGGGGAAATAAAACAGAGATTGGAAGTGGATGAAGGGAGATAACTGGATGTGAGAGGGGTGGGAAGGGAAACAAGAATGGGAATCAGGTGAGGGAAAGTAGGGTGGGTGGTGAGAGAGCCGGGAGGCGTCTCTGGGACAAGCTGGAGACTGGAGATGGGGTAGGCTTCTGTGAGGATATGGGGGTGACCCTAGCTTAGACTCCTAGCAGTTGGGGGATACAGAGACTGAAGTGCCCACCTCCTATACCCAGGCAGGACTTCTAGTGGAGCAAGGAGGACATTAACACACCCAGAAAACCTTTGACCCCAAATTTACCCTGTCAACAGGTGTGCAGGGATAAAGATGGAGCAGAGATTGGGGGAAAGCCCAAACAAAGACTGGCCCAACCTGAGATCCACCCCATGGGAGAGAGCCAACCCCTGACACTATTAAGGAGACTCTGCTCTGCTTGCAGACAGGAGCCTAGCATAACGGTCCTCTGAGAGGCTCCACCCTGCTGCAGATCAAAACTGACACAGAGACCCACAGCTAAGCATTATGCAGAACTCTGGGAGTCTTGTGGAAGGGTTGGGGGAAGGATAGAGGAACCTGGAAGGGACCAGAACTCCACAAGAAGACCAACAGACTCAACTAACCGAGAACCATGGGGGCTCACAGAGGCTGAACCACCAACCAAAGGGCATGCATGGACTGGACTTAGGTCCCCTACACTTACGTAACTGATGGGTAGCTTGGTCTTCACGAGGATCGCCTAGCAATTAGAGTGAGGGCTGTCTCTAACAAGGACTCTATTGCCTGCTTTTGGATAGCCTTCCCCCAGCTGGGCTGCCTTCTTGAGCCTCAGTGAAAAAGGATGCAACTTGATGTGCTGGGGTGAGTTGGGAGGGCTTCCCTTTTCTGAGGAGAAGGGGAGGGGGAAATGAGGGTGGGAGGGAGGAGGAGGGGAGGAGGGAGAGGCTGTGATTGGATGTAAAGTGAATAATAATAATAACAACAAGAAAGAGTTGCCATGATCATGGTGTCCCTTCACAGCAATAGAAACCCTAAGACATATGGTTATTGGCCAACTTTACAATAAGAATTAGGAGCAAAAAGTAGAAAAGAAATATTTGGGAAAGTACAGTTTGGTCAGAAAAGAAATGTATTGAAGTTATGGGCAGTAGAGCATGACTGTTAAAGATATCAGGTCCAAGCATGGTGGTAGGCACCAGAGGCTGGGAATGAAGAAGCTAGCCTGGGCTATCATAAAGGCGAGCCAAGAAAATGAGCCAAAAACTTTGCACAGGGACAGGATGATGTCTTGAGAACACCTCAGGGATCTGTGACACTCCACTCATTGCAAGCTGGGGAGGAGGTGCTAAGGGCTGAAAACTTGTTCAAAAGGTTTTCCTTTGAAAAGAATCCCAATAGCGAGTTCACCTTCGCTCTTCCCGATTCACTTCCCTGTGCTCACTGGCCCCTCTGGCCAGGCATTCAGAGGCTGCTCCAACCATGGTCCAAGGAAGCTCAGGTTCTGCTCAAACCAGCAGTAGCCCTTGGCATCACCCTCCACCTGATGCTGGTTTTGCAAGCATGCAACAGGAGTCGCTGGGTCACAGAGGCTTCCATACAGATTGCAAAGGATAGCCCAATGAACGGGGGCAGTGAATGCAAGATCAGAATCTCTGTGGGAATCCCCTGAGAGGGGTTTGCATGCAGCTATGAGCATGTAATCAAAGCTACGCTGGAGATCCTAGGAAGCAGATGTCAAGAACATGGAGCACCCTCTGAGGAAAACCTGGGGCAACAGCTGAAACCAGCCCAGAGGAGAATCCATGCAGGCTGCAAACCATGAGGCTGTGAAGGCAGGACTGACCAAAGCCTTCGGAATTCACATCGTGCCCCCACTGCCTGTGTGCCATACCTGGAGCTTACAGCATTGGACGCTTTCCCTACCGGATTTCAGTCTCACTGTGGTCCTCCCCTGCTGTTTGTGTCCCCACGGCTTGCCTTTGTAATGTGAATGTTTACTCTATGGTGTTGTTAAAAATAAAATGGTATCGGGCTGAATATCGCCTATTATTAAACCTCTAATTATTATGGCGATATAATTTAACATGCTATCACAATAAGACACGGACACCTGTTAGATTTTATACTTGCATTCTTTACCTTGGGCTGGGCAGACATTCCATCCATGCTATCTCATATCTTCCAGTCCCATCGCATGCCATCTGCCTCAACCGTTCCTATCTGACCCAACTCCCATCCATAATTCCATAAATACTTGCTTATCCTTCACCTGGATAGCTTCCTCAATCCATGACATTCTTAGAGTCCTTCCTCCTGGCCCATGTGGTTCTTCTTCTATCATGGCATCCTTCTTTCTCCTCTCTTCCTGTCTGTCTCCTGTCCCCAAAGCCTGGGAACCTTAGCCACGCCTACCTTCTTCCACCCTGCCCAAGTACTGTCCTTTTTTATTAACCAATCAGGGATAGTGTCTTAGGCAGGTTTATACAACAAGGATAGGGCAGTGACCAGATCTTGAAAGCTAGTAATTAGCACCAAAATATAAACATCAAACCAATCCCCAACATCTATGCCATTGGATATTGGCGGTGTGGAATGTTCTTTAGTTCTTCATAGGCTCTCATAACTAAGATATGGCTGTGCATCCAAGACGGGGTTTGAACTTGAACTTTGGAACTTTGGAAGTGTTAAGACTGGAAAATCTTAGGAATTATGAGTTATGAGAGGGAGCAGAACCTTCAAGTGAATGTTACAGTTTTAGGTGTGTTCAGGAGTCAAGTTGACAATGGAGTAGACTTCCAATGGTTAACCTTGATCGTCAACTTGATTAGGTTGAGAAGTCCTGAGGGTATGAGTAGAAAGAACCCCTCAAGTGTGTCCCTGAAAGCATTTGCAGAGAAGATAAGCTAAGGGGGAATGACTAAAGGGGACATTATCCCATCAGATGGGGACCTAAGTGGAATAAAAGAGATAAAAACCTATTCGTTCTCTCTCTCTCTCTCTCTCTCTCTCTCTCTCTCTCTCTCTCTCTCTCTCTCTCTCTCTCTCTCTCTCTCTCTCACACACACACACACACACACACTCCCTCTCTCTCTCCCTCCCCCATTCTCTCTCTCTCACTCTTACTCTCTCTCTCTCTCGCTGCTTCCTGGCCATCATGAGGTGAGTTGCTGTGTTCTGCCACAACATCTTCACTATGATTGACATAATTCTGGAGAACATAAGCCAGACCATAAATCTTCCTTTGCCTTGAGCTGTTTTGTGGATAATTGGTCATCAATGTAAAACTAGTTGACACAGGTTCCTCACCATGGGCCAAGCACATGGGTCAGCCACTTGTCTGAAATGAGGCTCTTCCACCAACCCCTGAACCCTAGAGGACAGCTGTATCACGATGAGATGGACATGAGCCAACTCACCATGGTCTGTGCTGGGAGCGCTGAGTTAGACACAATGTGCTGAGTGTCCCAGAGGAGATAATGAGAATGTGCACAAGGGGCTGAGCAGGTAGACCGACTATGGGCAGGTGGAGAGAAGGGCCTTAAAAACTGCCTAGGAAGCTAGGCAGCTAGGCAGCAATCAGTGTGAGTGCAGATCAGGGGCCAATGACACGAACAAGAAGCTCCCTGTCCTGGATCTGTCTCCATTGACACCCTCCCCAACCCATCCCTGACCTTTAGCAGGAACAAGGACCTTCATCCTGCCAGACATTTCTCCTGCTATACAGATGTGGGGTCTACACCACCCCCCACCCGTCCGCTCCTTCCCCTGCTCTCCTGTGCTGACAGCCAGCGTTTGTCTCTTCCCCAGACACTGAAAGGCAAGGCTGTGAGCTCTGTCACGGTCCTCTGAAAAACTGTGAGGCACTGAATGCTTATCACTCCGCCAGCCACGATTTTTCTGTGGAGGGTTTTGTAAGCGACAGAGGATAAGGAGCCAGGAGAGGGGCAGAGGGAGAGGGGGTGATATGGAGTGCTAGGGGTAAGCAGCAGCCCTCCCAGATGTCAGCCCCCAGTGTCATGAGAGACCAGATTAAGGATGCCTGGAATTAGAGGGAGCACTGTGCCTCCACACAGCACTTCCCTCCGACAGCTGCTTCAGGTAGTCTGACAGACTCATTTTATAAGCAGATGCAATGAAGGAGCAAAACCAAACCGGGGCTGAGGGAACTCTGTTAGCCCCTTGACAGAGTTGTATTGGCATCAGACTCTGGTTTTTAGGGAAACTCCACGGCACTCTATTCTCCACGGATGTGTCACACATTTGTCAGTTCTGAGAAAAGTATGTGGGGGTGTTGGCCACAAAGGGACTCCAAACTGGAAGTGGTCTGAACCTCCGCCCTGCCCTTCCTCCACTGCCCTCTTACCCTTGGAGTCCCCGAGGGAAAGTGACCGTGGAGAGTCCTGGGACCCATTCAGCTGCCTTCGGCCTGCAGCCCACATATCCCTGCCACCCATCTCTGGGCAACAAGGGGCATCTGTGGCTGCAGAACACCCCCAGCTCCAACCCTCCTTCTCCTACCGCATCTCATCCTTCTCCCCCATCACCCATGGTTCTCCAGCATCAGCCTGATAAAATTCAGACTAACTTCCCCACCCGCCATCCCCACCCTGCCTCCCTCCATCGGGTCCCATAGTCCTCAGGCTTCAGGGCCAGCCTGAGCACCCTCCGCCGGACCGTCCCAACTCTCCCACACACCCCTGCTGTCCCTGCCATCCCCTCTCCTTGAATGTTACTCCAGTCCCCTCTGGAGCTCAAGTTCCCTCCCTCTAGGCTCAGCTCAGGAGTCCCCTTCTGACTCCATTGGTATAACTTGGCTTCCCTCCCACCCTGCCTCTCTTCCTGTAAAGGAAGCAGCGACCTCTACAGAGCTGGCCCCAGTCTCTCCACCAGGCTGCCAGCTATTTAGAGTGACAGGTGACTTTGCTCTCTAATGCTGTGTATGGTGTGCACGCACGGGTACTCAGAGACGAGACAATAGATGGGTGGCTGGAGGGATGACTCTGAGAGCCTCCGTTTCCTCAGGACCTGCTGTGTGTGCCAAGCATCCAGTTGAGTACCGCACAGGAAGCATTTCATCTAATACACTAGAAAACTGCAGATAGAGAAACTGAGTCCCTGGGAGCCCGAGCCACCTGTCTCATATTACCAGTGAGGAAGCTGAGGCCCCCAAGACCTTCCTTGCCTTCCTCTGTCATTTTTCATCTCTTCTAAGCTAAGCTCACACGTGCCCAGTGTGCCTGCTCATTCCATCACCCACTGAGGACTGCTAGGGCCAGTGAACAGGAAGGTGTAGCCACAGCCAGCATGAAGGACCTACCGTAGGATGCATTCCCTGGGAAGCCTCTTCCCAGCATTCCTACAGGAAGCCCTTCCAGCCCTAACTCTTTCCTCCAAGGAGACACCTCCTGGATACTCCCAGAGGCTGGCCACTTACTGGCTTTGAGGAAGAGGCTTAGTTAGCTTGAGGGTCAGGCTGCACAGTGAGGGGCACACACAGTGAGGGACTGAGTGTCCATTCAGTTCCCAGAGTCAGAGGAGGGAAGGCCAATCTCAAGTCTTTCCCTCAGGAGAAGGCAGGAGATGACAGGAGATGAATCTGCCCCTCAGACTGAGAAAATTACGCTCAATTGTTCTTAGTTGCACTTTGTTTAAATGTGTGTGTGGATCTTGCCGCCTGCAAGCCTCAGATTACAAGACCCAACAAGAGGCAAGAAGACGAAAACAATCTGAAAACCTTCCCAAAAATGGGAAGCACTGAGAGCCAAGCTTGGGACGAAAGGGGGCCCACAGGCACCGAGGCTGGCCCAGCACATGGCGCCTGCCAGCCCAGATGTCCTGGAGGCCGGGATCCAGAGAGAGCTCCAGACGAGATCTAAAAAATCTGCTGTGCCCCAAGAATCACCCACTTTTGCAGAAGCACCAGAGAGCCTGAGTGTTGAGAGGGAAAGGCAGCAGGGTGGAGGTGGCCCAGACACCCTGCAGCCTGGCAGGTGCACCTGGGCAAAGGTGCCCACGAGAAGCAGAGCCCCTCTTTCAGCCGCTTCTCCCACTCCAGCCTGAACCCCTGCTCCCACAGCTTCTCTGGGAAGGCTCTGGAAGACCTGCTCGCTGCAGCTAACTGGGTGTGGGAAAGGGGCCCATCGGGAATGGGGCTTCTCAGAAGAACCTGCAACCAAAGCCAGGGAAGCCACACAGGGCAGATACCGGGAAGGGGTCCCCAGTCTCAGACTCAGTACCCACCGGGGGGGTATGCCTGTTAACATGTATGTGCTTGTGCATGGATATATGTGTATGTTTCTGTGTGTCTTGGACTTCAGAGCCCCAGAAACGGCACAGTATGAGCTAGCCGGACATAACTTTCCATACCTAGGACAAGAGCCTATGCCAGGAGGCTCAGGAGCTAGCACAGCCCTGAGTGGACATGTAAACAGCACACTGCCCACCACACACACATACCATGTAGCACAACACACTCCACAGTCCACAAACAGCACAGAACACCATCCAACATACAGCACACGCACAGACACACACACACACACACAACACCACATGACACATGCAGCAATGAATTCTGAGCCAAAGACTACATCTTGTTCCACAAAGCCACTTGGTTCCATCCAGGCCAGGTGTGAGCCCTCAGCCCCAGAGCAATTGTGCTTCTCACTACAGCACAAGCTCTGCCTCTGGATAGAGTAAGGTGGAACAAAGTGGTACCACGCCCAGGGGAAGTATTTGGAAGGACAGCCTTTGCCTGTGAGCTGCTGCCGGTGTTTTCCTCCTGCATGGGTTCCTGGAGCTTGGAGGCTCATCCACTCCAAGGTCCAGACAGCTTGCAGGTGCCATGCCTACTTAGTTGGCCAGCTTGGCCATCAGCTGTTTACCTCTAAGGAGATCTGAAGGTCCACAAAACTGGTGACCACAGAGGTAGAATGGTCTCTGGAGCCTGAAGGATAGGTTGGGAAGGCTGGCCACCTACAGAGCCCTGCCCCTCATGCCCCTCCTGCCCTTCCTGCCCCTCCTGTCCCTCCCTGTCAACCCCAAGTATCTCAACTAGTCTTCCAAAGGCTCTAAGGACAGGGGAAAAAAGAGGGACCCACATAGTTGCAGACTGGGGACAGACAGTCCTGGGTTTGATTCTTTCTTTCCGTTCCTGGAGATGGGGACCTTGGGAGAGTCTGGTGCCCATCCTGAGCCTGGTTCCATACACAGGACCCACACACAGCACTCTTTGGAAGTAAAGGTTTCCCTCCAGGGACTCAAGGGGATTTTGGTAAAGAGGCTGCAAAATAGGACACTTTCCACTCAGTATGTGTTTAGGAACACAGGACCTAGAGAGGGCAAGTGCCAGGCAATGAGCTGGAGCTCACAGGGGTTCTGGCACTAGCCTCTCTGCCCTTCCAAGCCCCATGTTGCTCCTGTGTGCAGTGGAAATTAGCTGCCCTCATGCTTAGTTACATCAGCCCCGTGAGGGCAAGGCCGGTCTCATTGGATGCTTTTCCTTCTTCCCAGGGGAGATGCCATGCAGGCAGGGCCTGTGGGCCCTTCCCTACCCTCAGGGTCATGAACCAGGGACCCCAGGTTCACATACCCAAGCCACCCTGTTCCTTTGCTGTGAGGAAGGCTCCACAGCATTGCATCTGGATCCTGAAGATCCCTTCTCAGAGCCTCAACTGCCCCTTCTGTAAAAGTCGAGGAAGATGCAGAGCTCTGACATAGCTGAGGCATTTCTCCTCTGATGCCTCTGCAGGGGTGTAACATCAGTCCTATTTTACAGGTAAGGAAACAGACACAAACAGAGAATGCCACATCCAAAGTCAACTAGAAAACAGTAGAGGTGGGATTTGACCCCACATCCCTTGGATCCTAAGCCCTGCTCCTCGAGTGGCTCTGAGAGATCCCCTAAGGTCATGCAAACTGTCCCCCCCGGTCACCTGCCATGGGAGGGAGAACAGAAACCCAGCAGGCCAGACTGAGCGCTATAATCTAACATACAGTCTTCTGGGGCCAGAACTGTCTTAGGAAGGACCTGAGGTCAGAGTCCCGGAGCCATGGAGCCTGGCTTGAACAGATAGACCTCCTGGGGTGAGTGGACCTGGGTGGACAGCACTGACAGCCTGAGGAACCGTGCTGAGGAAACTGAGTCCAGCCCAGCGCTTGTCAGGGGCACAAGCAGATCCTCCACAGCAGTGATTCTCACCCTGAAGGTCACAACCCCTTTAAGTATCAAATCACATGGGTCACCTAAGACACATATTTACATTATCATTCATAACAGTCACAAAATTAACAGTTATGAAGTAGCAGTGAAGAGAATTTTGTGGTCGGGGTTACCACAACATGGGGAACTGTATTAAAGAGTCTTGGCACCGGGAAGGCCGAGAACCATTGCTCCAGACTCGCTCCTGTGACTAGAAAACGTGCAGCCAGGAAGCCTGTCACCACCTCGGTTGGCTCTTGCCTCTCTTGTTAAGAAGTCATGTGTTTTCTCACTGTTCAGTGCCACTGTGTTATTTTCCCGTGTCTCTGTAATCAGGGGTGAGCTGTGGAAACTTTGTCACAGTTCGCCTGGGTCTATCGACCCATCTGCCCTCACTATTTAGCTGGTCATTCTCTCCACAGACTTCCATCGATTTCCACACGGACCTTTTCCCCCACACGCTGTGTGCTGAGAGTCCTGCTCTGCAGGAATGAGAAGCAGGTTAGCGCTCTCCATCCTGGCATCTATGAAAACAGCATCAGTCCCACTCCAGAGACATCCCTGTACTTGCCTTCGGTCCTCCCCGGGGATACCTGTGTGCATCCTCCTGGCCCTCGCTGAGGGCACGTGAATTGGCCTGGGAGAAGCCCTCCCAGCCCAGCAGCAACTGCACAGACGCCATTCCATCCTGCAGAGGCACTAAGGCCCGTGGCCGGTGTCAGAATCTCTCCCTTCCCCCATGTGACAGCATTGTCAGCAAGCATTTGCTGAGCACCAGCTGTATGCCAGACGCTAAGCATGGTCTGTGCTCACAGAATGTTCCGGTCATATCCCTCCCTTCCTGACCCTTCCATGGCTTCTCCTTGGTCCCCAATCTCCTGCAGTGTTTTCTTCATGGCCTCAGAAGAGTGTAGGCCATTGTTTGTCCACCTCTGCCCACTGCCCATCCCCCTTTCCTCTGCTTTCTCCTTCTCTTCCTTTGATCTTATCAAGATCCTTCCTGTTTGAGAGCTTTGCTTATGCAGCATAGAACTAAAATGCCTTCTTTTAGTCTTAGGGACTTAGAGGGCCCCTCTCCTTTGCGATTTCCACTTAAATGTGAGTCCACCAACTCTGCCCATTCACCCACCCTCAGCTGTCCTCCTCCATTATGGTTGGATCTTAAGGGTCCCACACAGACTCCTGTTCTCAATACTTGTTCCCCGGGTGGTAGTGCTGTTCTAACGACCATGAAGCCTTTAAGAGGTGAGATCCATCTGAAAAGAAAAAAAAAAAAAAGGAGTTCCTACAGGTAGGACTTTGAGGGTTACAGTCCAGCTTCAATCTGTAGCCACTCTCTGCTTCCCGTCCCACTCAGATGTGCGGAGCACCCACGACATGCTCCCTACTGCTGAGTGCCCAAGATGTGCTCCCCATTGCCAACCAGCACTTGCTGAGTCCTGCAGGGAGCTTCAGCGATGAGCCTTTCCATGCTGGGTGAATTTTGAGTGTTGAAACTGCCTTTGAGTCAGCAACATCACTGCTCACCAGTGCTCTGTAAATCAACCCAAAACCTCAGTGGTTCTCCAGGTTGGATTGTGATGGAATCCTATTTTGGCCTGTCACTGATGCCCTACCTGAAGGAAGCAGATGTCTGATTGCAGTCTCCCCAGGAAAAGTTCACACAGCACAGCTGGGCAGAGAGTTCTCAAAAGAGAAACACAAATGGCCAGTAAATATGCTTAAAGTTGTTATATATCAAGAGCATTCAAATGAAAACTGCACTAAGCTCCTACTTTACCCCTGTCAAAATAGCTATCAGGAAAATGAAAGCTAGAAAAGCCTGTGGACAAAGAGGAATGCATGAGGCTGAAGAGATAGTTCAGAGGGTCAAATGCTTGCTACACAAGCACGAGCACCTGAGTTTGGCTCCCTAGCACCTCCATGAAAACCGGGGTGGAAAGAGAGCGCTCCGAGAGTGCTGTTCTTAGAGAGACACCAGGTCTGGCTCCCAGCACCCACCATAGGTGGCTCAAAACCACATGTAACTCTAGTTCCAGGGGATCTGATGCCCTCTTCTGGTTTCTACAGGTACCTGTGTGTATATGGTGCACTTACATGCATGTAGATCCACACATGTACACATAACATAATAATATAATGTTAAAGAAAAAAAAAAAACTAGGTACAGCAGCATATACTTGTAACCCCAGAGCTGGGGATGGGAAGTAGATACCAGAGGTGTGTGCTTCAGGATCAGCAAGGGAAGAGGAGGAGGAGAAGGAGAAAGAGGAAAAACTGAAGATAGAGAGGGATAGGGGAAGACACATGACATCAACATCTGGCCTCCCATGTGTGCTCCCACACACATATTCACATACATACATGCATAGGTATGTATATGCAACATAGACCTACATACAGAGGAACCCTTATTCCCCGCTGGCAGACGTGTAAACTAGGGCAGACATGGAAACAACGATAGGCGTCTCTCAGGAAGCTAAAAGTGAAACTACCGTATGACCCACTTCTGGGCATGTTCCCAAAGTACACCATAGCCTGCTGCAGAGACACTTGCTCATTTGTGTTTATGGCTGCTCGAGTCACGGCAGCAAATACACGGACGCAGCCTAGAGGTCTATCACCAGGCAAACGGGCAATGAAGATGGGACGCGTGCACACAGAGGCACGTTGTTCTTCTGTAAGGAAAACTGAAATTTTCAGGAAGGTGACAGAAATGGAAACACCATGTGAAGTGAGGTATTCCGGACTCAGAAAGACAGAGTCCGTGTTTTCTCTCACACGCGGATCTTAGATTCTACTTTCTATACTCACATTCCTTTATGGGAGTAAGGAGTCTAGGTGCCAGGAAACTAGAAAGGAGAGGAGAGAAAACGAGACTTTAAGAACGTCAGGGAGGTACCCTAGAAACTTGAAAGATGAATGTGAGAGAGGCAATACTGTGGAAGGCTTAGGTGGGGGGGGGGTAGGGGATGAAAAGATGAGAGACCAGAGAACAGGAGACCAAGAAGCTATGAAAACGCCATAAGGAGACCTGGTGCTTTGCATTAACTGATGGAGGTTCATCTAGGGGGGAGTGTAAGCAGAAGGATGAGCTGGCAGGTGGTAGTCAGGGCAGGTTAGGAAGTAAAGTACCTGAGGCTGCTCCCCTGACTGCTGCCCAGGGAGGAGTGAGCTCAGGTGTCTAGAGGGGCATGTTCTTTAGGTGACCCTTGCTGCTGTGTCCTCGAGGTGCAGAAGGGGATACACGCACCGGCCCCTACAGGCTAAACACCAGCATGAGTGGTGTGCACACACTGAGATGATGCTGGCATTCAGCAGCCAGAGCGTGAGAAGTGGGGCTCATTCCCACCTGTCGGGGATGTGCAAGCTGGTAACCAGGACGGCTCGGGCTTAGTCAAACCCTGAAGTTAAGCCAAACAGCAATGACCCTGATAGGGGACATGAGCGGATGGGATGTGGTGGCGGAGAGAGCGTTACTGGAAAGATCATGGTCTCTATCTCACAGTTTAGGAAACTGAGGCCCCCAGAGATTACATAGGAGAAGCCTGGGCTACTGTGCTCTGCACCCCTGCTGTAACCACTAGACCACAGAGACCTTAGCCCACAGACTGAGGTCAGAGGGGCAACAGCGTTCTGAGTCCCGGGGCAGGCTGGTGTTCTGACAAAGGCCTAGCTGCGTGAGCACGTTCAGGGTGTGTAGGCTGAAGTGGGGCCCCATCTGGAAGCTTCCAATCCACACAACCAGAGCCAGTGCCAGTAAATTACTCTAGATAATGAGTGTGTTTGCTCAGGAAATCGAGGAGGCAGAGACAGTTGCCAGAGTCATTAAACACGAGGGTGGACGTGCCAGGCCTTGCAATGCCGCCAAGCTGCTCATGCTCATCAGTGGAGCCCCTCCCCTAGGCTGTATCTGCAGAGCTACGCAACTGGGTGACAGAAAAATCAAAGAAACGCCAGAGAGGAACGGGGCCTGAGAAACCACCTCGTATACCTGTTAGTTTACGGATAAGAAAATCAAGGCCCGGAGAAGGTGACAGATCTGCCCGAAAACGCACAGCAAGAAAGAAACCAAGCTAGGTCAGGATATCCTCAACTCATCTTAATACAGTTTGAGGCACTGTGGAAAGAAGGCAGGCCTGTCAGGTTAGGAGGAGGAACCTGAGGCTCAGAAAGAATAGGTAACTTTCAGAAGAACTCCCATCAAAGTTAGCCATGAAAATGGCTTTGAACCCGGGGCCTTTCATGCGTTCTCCTTCCTCAACTTCTGGATCAAAAGTCAACATAAGAGGAGCAGGGTTGAGGAGAGGAGATGCTCAGGAGAAAGGGAGGCAATCCTGGCAGGGAAAAGGATGAGCAGGGCAGAAAGTGAGCCCCTGCCTTAGGCCTACCAGCCAATCCTGTAAGCGACCAGTGATAAAGTCTCCTCCCACAGCTCCCACATTCCAGGGGAGACACTGACTGCTGCAGATGAATAGTGGGAGGTGGGATTGACCCTGGGCAATTATTCATTCAACTCTGAGTCCGCCCCACCCCACCCCACAGATGGATTTCACCAGTACCTCCTCCTACTCAGACCTGGGAAGCACCAAAGGGTCTCTGGAGGGAGAGAGAAATGAGGACAGTTTGGCCAAGGTATCGGCTGCCTCTTACCCAGTAGGGTCAGCAGGAACTGTCACCTGCTCATGGCTCTATGGGAAGGTCCAGCCTCTATGTACCTCTCTCTCCATGGGAAGGCTGGCCCTCTGCACATCTGCCTCTCCAGGTTCTGTCAACTTCCCCTCACCCTCTCCAACCCATCAGAAATGAGCCTCTGTAGCCTGTCCCTACAATAACCTCCCGAGGGTCTTCTCCTTTTATCTTACTGTCTTAAAAGTACTTTAAAGAGGTTACTTGGAGCAACTCAAGTTCATGACAAAAGCAATTTAAGGAAGAATGGCTTTATTGTGGCCCACAGTTCAAGGTCACAGTTTGAGGTCATGATTGTCAAGGAAGGGAAGTCAAGGAGGCAGCTGATAACATTACAGGCACAGTCAAGAAGCAGAGTGAGGAATGCTGGGGCTCAGCTCACTTTCTCCATTTTACGTAGTTTAGGGCCCCAGCCCGGGGAATGGCGCCGCCCACTGTGGGCAGGTCCCCACACCTCAGTTAATCTAAAGATAATCCCCCACAGGCAACACCTTCCACACCCACCTCTCTGTGGCACTCTACCCATACCTCCAATGTCCCATGTTGTCCAACTTCCACTTCAACACGTTCCACAGCTTGTCTGGAGGCTGGCAGGAGAGCACATTCCTGAATATAGAGCCCCCGGGGACACATCAAGCTGGCTCAAGGATATGTCTGACCCGACCGGCCATACTCCAGGGGTCACACTGCTCAGGCCGTAGGGATGCACTGTTCCCTGGCCCAGAGCACATGGCTGAGAATGGGGGGAAAGAAAGGTATAGGAAGGCTAGAGGTCTGGAAGAAACGACGCAGGAGTCAGGTGGCTGTGTGGTGGTGGTGCCAGGGAGCACCAACAGTGCTGGGCCTGGCCAGGCTGGGCATTGAGAAACTGAGAAGGGCTTGGCAGTGAAGTGTAGACACCACCTCTCAGTTCCTAGAGACCAACTTGAAGAATTCAAGCTGGCACCTTACCCCACATGGTTCTGGCCCCGCCTCAGGCCTTCCTAGTCCCCGTTGCTGTGTAAACAGCAGCTGCAAGAAGGCACAGAGCCACAGTCCAGCAGACAGCCACACCACAGGCCCAGCCAACCAAGGAGATGGGGCCACTGATGGAATTAAAATGAGACACAGATGGTCCCGAGGCAGAGAATGAATCGCTAAAGAAGAAAGGCCAGTGGTTGTGCCGCACAGAGGAGAGGTTTGGACCGGGCCCTAATCCAGACCCCACAGTGCTAATGGTATGCAGCCCCAGGCAAATCCCTGGTCTCTGTGAGCCTGAAGTTCCTCATTTGTGCAAAGGGATTTGCCAAGGTAAATACCACGAGAGCAGGTGGTAGCTCCAAATTGAGCCCCGAGGCTGAGAGAAGCCTCCTGACCCAGCCTAGCAATCAGCCCTTGCTCACAGGGGAATTACAGGCTTCAGGAGACTGATCGGGTACTGGAAACAATAGATTGAATTCCACATGTGCTTTGATCGGACCTGTGGAAATCACCAGAGACCTGATCAGCAGATGCCCTGAGAGGAGTCCCAGCAGGATTCCGGAGTTTCCTGGCCTTGGGACTGTCAACCCCTCTGTTGCTTGTTGACCAAAACCACCTATCAGGGAAACACTCCCCCACCCACCTGCCTTCCAGACTCAAATGAGAAATAGACTCTGATGCTAAGGAGCCCAGCACCCTCTGGTTCTCAGAAGCCTTCATCCTTTGTCTTGAACACAACTCAGAAGCACCAATGCCAGGTGTGCTAGGGATTTTGGCTTCTCGTGGGCTGACTGACGGCCCAGTATCTGGTTAGGTCCACAGACAGTGGCCAACTGCCATGTTACTTCGGAGCCTGGTGCTCTGAAAGGCCATCTCTGCGGCATAGCAGGATACAGAGAAACCCCTTGTCTGCTGTGCTTATAGTAGACTGAAGGAGACAGGGAGCATCGCTGTGTGGGGCACTGCCCTTCTGTCACAGTAACCCAGTGGAGTAAGTGCAAGCATGGGGTTCTACCTGAATGCCCAAGAAAGACAGTGGCACGGGCCAGCCAGGGTTTCCTGCTCCTAGCTGCCTGTCCCGTACAATGCATGCTGCTTAGGAGGGATGAAGAGAACACCCAGACCTGCTTCCTCAGCTATCCACAACCATTGCTTGGGAAGTGTGCAGAGTCTACCATTGGGATAGGACTCGGGGAGGGGTGCTGTGGGTGTGGATAGGCTTCCTTGCTCTCCTGTCTGGAGTGAGGTCTACTTTGGGCATCAGGAGCAGAGCAGAGTCACTCCCTACCTCCCCAACACTCCCCGGTGATGAGTCCCTAGGGACAAGTGCTTCGCACACAGAAAAGCCTTGGGAACAGCTAGGCCCTTCAGGGAATACCCTCCACCCATCCTCCACTCTGCTGTCTCTGTCTCTTTCCACAAAGGGGTGTTGCTCTCCCAGGAGACAGAGAAGGTACCTGTTCTGTCCCTAGAACTGTGATTGGTTTATCTCTGAACCAATCCCTGAGCTCCAGAATGTTAATACAGTGCTGTGATTGGCCAGGCTTGGCCTCCTGGTTGGGGAAAGTGAGGTTAATGGACTGAGTTCCCAGAATCAAACAGCTTTAGGGTGTCAGTTAAAGAGAAGCAGGTGATCTTAAAGACTTGTTTTATTTGTGTGTGTTTGTACATGTGTGTGCAAGTGCCCACAAAGGCCAGCAGTTACGAACACGTGTTGCTCTTACAAAGGACCCAGGAACTAGCAACCACATGGTGGCTCACAGCCACCTATAACTCCTGTTCTAGGGAATCCGATGCCCTCTTCTGACCTCCGCTGGCACCAAACACATACCAGGCACTCACATGGTGCACATCCACATATGCTGCTAAAATAAAATGAATCTCAAAACAAAATGTTTTTAAGCAAGCAAGCATTTGGGCCCTGTTACCTCCAGGCTCATGCCTACAAGATCTGTTTTATCTCACTGATCCTTACAAGTCTTTCGGAGAATAAGCCCAGGCTGAACCCTGCCAACTCTCCTCCCTGCGTCCCTCGATCTCTGTCCTGGCCTGAGCCACACCAGCCACTGTCACACCCTGGCCAGTGTGTCTCCCCACAGGTCTGTGTCTGAAGTGCAGCCACCAGGTGCTGGGGGAAGGGCTGAAAAGCAGTCTTCAGAGCACCTACCCTCCCCCACCCCCACAAACTGGATTCGACATGATCGATTGATACACAGGGATGAAGACAGCTAAACAGTGTGTGGGGCTGAACTAACCAGTGACCCACAGGGCTCCTCTGACAGTTCTGCATGTACAACGATTCAGGGTCACCAGGAACTGTCTGAAGTCATGGACACACACACACAGACACACACAGAGAAGGCGTGGGGGGGGTGCTTGGGTAAGGGGACATTCTTTCCCATCTTAGTTCAGGAGGGCTTTTTTTGCAGTGTAGGATCTGCAGCCCTTGTCTGTCCTACCCTCTGTGGCTACCAATAAGCCCCAGGGTGAAAACCTTCATCCCTGCAGTCCCAATCCTGGGAACAGGTATGAGGAAACACCAGGGCATTCATGGGGATCTTATTGCAGGAGAGGTAAGTGGATCAACCTAGATGTCCTGTAATAGACAGAGGAAAATGGGAAGGAAGGAGAAAAGAGAAGAAAGAAGAAAGGAGGAGGGAGAGACAAGCAACTGAATATGACACAGCCTTAGGAAGAACAATGAGCTGGGTCTGGATAAATTACCAAGATGGTGATCTTCAATAATAATCCATGTGTAAGCTTGGATGTGACTGCACTCACCTGTAATCCCAGCACCTGGGAGGTGGAGGTAGCAGATCAGAAGTTCAAGGCCATCCTCGGCTACATAGCGACTTTGACATCAACCTGGGAAACAAAGCTCATTCTTAGAAGTGTTTTTAAATCAGTACATGTATACAATGTTTTGCATGTGTGTGTGCGCGTGTTTGCAATATAGTCTCCAAGGATCCCGCAGGGCACTGATAACTGTGCCCTGTGGGAGGAGCTCAAGCTCAGAGATGGCTGCAGAGCCGGAAAGACACACTTCCATCTGTCCGAATTCTTGCATCCTGAGCTAGCAGAGTGTCTGCAGGCAGCGCCTATGTCATTAAAAATCACCCTGAATGAACAAGAGGATAGAGGACAGGCTTATCAGAACACTGTCGTAGTCCAAAAAACAAAAACAGTCGAAGTCTCCGGCTACAGGGAACTCCCTTCATAAGCCATGGCGCCTACAGCAACAGAAGCCGGAATAGCCAAAGGAAGAGACGACATTCCCCGTGTGAGGAGAGTGAGTGAAAAACTTAAAAACAGAAGGGGTTACATGACCCTATTTTTGTAAAAGAAAAAAGAGAGAGAGAGAAGTCAGAATATAAATGAAAATGCAGGCCCTACTGCAGTGTATGGGCTTTGGGAGATCACAGAATTGGGTTTGAATCTCTGATCCTAATGGGGTGGCCTTCGGTAGCTCATTCCACACCCCTAACTTCATTGACCCA
Source organism: Pachyuromys duprasi (assembly GCA_028658305.1). Lineage (NCBI taxonomy): Eukaryota > Metazoa > Chordata > Mammalia > Rodentia > Muridae > Pachyuromys > Pachyuromys duprasi. Next base: position 105,233,486 of record CM053763.1, read on the forward strand.
TCTTTAAAAAGGCTCCACTGTTAAGGACATTGACCGCTCTTCCAGAGGACCTGGGTTCAAATCCCAGCAGCCACATGGCAGCTCACAACTGTCTGTAATTCCAAGATCTGACACCCTCAGACAGACACACATGCAGGCAAAACAGCAATGCACATAAAATAAAAATATTTTTTTAAAAAATCCGCAATAACAGTCTCTACTCCAGGCTTCAGAGAGTGGACTGAAATAAAGGATTTCTTAAGAGAGTGAGCTCGGCTCATGGTAGTTAATTTTCCAGTCGTTTACAGTGTTTCCTCTGGGAAGTGGCTGTGGAGTAGAGAGAATGTGCTGCTCTCCCGGTTTCTTTAAAGGCTCCTTCTGGGGTTTAATTGAAATGCAATCAACTGAACATACCCGAAGCGTAAAACTGGGTAAGTTTTTACTTAAGCCCATACCCACTGTCTTATTTACTTTTCCATTGCTGTGATAACAGAACCTGACAAATGCAACTTAAAGGAGAAAGGATATAACCAGGTGGTGGCACATGCCTTTAGTTCCAGCACTTGGGAGGGAGAGGTAGGTGGATCTCTGTGAGTTTGAGGCCAGCCTGGTTTACAAAGTGAACCCAGGACAGCCAAGGCTATACAGAGAAACTCTGTCTTGGAAGGGGGGGTGGGGAATGGAGAAAGGGTGTATTTTGGCTCATAGTTCCAGGGAAACACAGACCATCATGTCTGGAAAGACAGAGTAGAGAGAGAACAAGAAGTAGAACTGGGCTATAAAGCCTCAAGGCCCACCCACTGTGACACATTTCCTCCAGGAAGGCTCCACCTCCTAAAGGTTCCACAACTTTCCCAAACAGCACCACCAGCTGGGGTCAGGAAGTTCAAACACTTGAGCCTTTGGGGGACATTTCTCCTTCAAACCATAACATCATGATGCATTTGTGGAAGATCATGATAATGATCTCAGACAGGAAAGTCAGGAGTCCAAGATCCTCAGCTACACAGAGAGGCATGAGCACCTACCTCAATTAATTAATAAGCCAAACCAGCAAGCAGGCTGGCTAACCACGAACCAGGCTCAGTGGGTTAAGGTGCTCACCATGCAGCCTTATAATCTCAGTTCAAGCCCTGGGATCCACATGGTGGAAAGAGAGAGCCTACTGCCACAAGCCTAGCATTCACATGCATGCTGTGGTTCATACACACACACACACACACACACACATACACACACACACACACAAAATCAATAAATTAAAATTTAAAAACAAACAAATTTAGGCAAAGTGGTGTGAGACCATGGGTCCCTGACATGGATGTTCAGCACTGTCTGCACCCCACAGGCAGGTCAAATCACTAGTATGAGCAACTGAAGTAAAGCGAAAAGATGGAGAAATAGGCAGTGAGTACAAAGCCGGCTCTCTTGAGAGTCACGCGGTTCTGCTGCTGGTCATTTTTGGCAAGGGAACAATGAGCACATCCTCAGAGAGTCCGCCCAGTTGTGGAGAAGACACCCCCGGACCCCAGTAGAAGGGATAACCTAGTCCTGACCAGCAGGGTATCATTTGTACACAGTCACCCCAAAACACATCTACCGTGTAGGTCTCAGCTAACAGGAAATAGGTTACTTCCTCATAAAAGACCAGTCCGCTCAGATATGATGTAGCATCTGAGTCCATGCCTGAGCCCCTACTAAGTGTCCAGGGAGTCCCCCAGGACACAGTAATGAAGGAGAGGTCTTGCAGTTCCTGTCAAACATCATCTGTGTCCTGGGGTAGCTTATATGTGCCCCGTGCTTCACATACTATTTTCATAGACTCAGATTGTCTCCAAGGTAGGATACTGCACAAGGGGCAACTGAGGCTCAGAGCAGAGCATCGCTCACCGTCAGGTACTACATTAAAGGCAGCACTGGGGTGTGGCTCAGACCTTCTGGCTCCCCAGCATCCTACGCGCTGCACCTCCTCCTCAAGATCCACTCTGCGTGGCACCAGGTGGAGCTCTTAAGTCTCACGCAATTAGCTAACAGCCCCTTCCTTGAGCACATGCTGTGTGGCTTCCCACAGCTCATCAACTCAAGAACAGGGCTCTCGCATTTCACTTTCCAGATTTCTGTTTATCTGTAAACCTGGCATTTTCCACTGCTCCGATTTCTCCTCCGATGACACTTCACATCCCTCAAACTCTGGTCTAATCACCTGGGCCAGAGGCCCTTGACCTTTGGGCAGGACCTTTGGGTTAGTGAAGGAACTGGCTCAGGCGGGTAGAAACATCTACATGGAGCACCATCCCACCCAGCTGGAGACCAGAAACTGAGCTGGGGAGGTGTAGCCAGGGAGGGAACTTAGCAGGGAGTTTTCCAGCACCCATCTGGGGGTGCTGAGGCCTTGGCGTCCTCATCTTTCAAATGGGGATAATAACCTGAATGTCTGTTTGAAGTAATGATCTGGAAGGAAGCATGAAGCTCACCGTCAATACCCCACCCATTCCAAAAGATAAAACATCATGGAGAAACATTTGAAGTCATCTCTTGCCAAGAATAGAAATCTAAATCTGACTTATCAAAGAAGAGGGAAATACTGAGATGTAGGGTAGGGTGATTTGCCTCTCCAGGGAGTCCCTGGGCAAGCACTGAGCATTACAAAACACTTAAAGTCAACATCTGTGTTAAAAGTAAGTTCTACTGTAATAGGATGCTCTAGTGGTTTGAGTGAGATGTCCCACATACGCTCGGATGCTTGAAGCTTGGTCCCCAGTTGATGGGGCTGTTTGGATAGGGTTAGGATCTGTGACTTTGGGAGAGGAACTATGTTGATATGGGGAGAGGCTTTTTCAAAGCCTCATGCCATTCCCAGAGGGCTCTCTCTGCTTCCTGCTTGTGGTTGGAGATGTGAGCTCTCAGCTGTTCCTTGCTTCCATGTCTGTTGCCTGATGCCACATTTGCTCACAATAGTCAACTTTTACCCCCTTAGAGCAGTAAACCCAAACAAACCCTTCCTCATATTAAGTTACCTTGGTCATTTTAACAAATGCCTTGGTCATTTTAACAAAATAACAAGGCATTTACCAATGCCTTGGTCATTTTAACAAAATCTCAATGGTGTGATTTTACCAATAAAGACTCTGGAGCCAGACACTGGAGCAAAAGTCTGCTAGCTAAGAGAGACAGAGAAAGCACCCAGCTGGCCTTCCTCATCAGCTGGAGTCCTAGAAGGCATGTCTTCTTCTCGACCTCTTCAAACTGAAAGTTCCTCTCTTCTACTTCCTGTGTATCTCTCTATCTGTCCTCCTGACTTCCTCTTACTCTCTCTGTTGTGTTTTTTTTTTTCTTAATAATCCTATGTTCACTTCTTGTCAACTGGTTGCTTACTTTGCCTCTTGATCTGTGGTTGACTATATTTAATCCTGTTCACAATATTCAAGAAGAAAGCTCTCAGATTAAAGGTGCGTGCTAAGGCTGGGCCACACCATGACTAAAATGGGTTTTTCCAGTAAATGACACAATCTTGGGGTTCACAGTGTGATCAAATGTCCTGCAACAGGTCGTGGTTTTATCATAGCAATAGAAAGGTAACTAATGCAGATTATTTTCCCATAAATAATTAAAAATGTTGGTGGAGGTAGGGTGACTTTATTGACAGCTATCAGACTCTTTCCTGATGTCTTGGCTGCCAGCAGGAACTGTAAATCAAACAACCAGATAGACCTCACTTAGACCAACCCCAGTGACTTTAAACACTCTGCCTTGAAGAAGATACACAACAGCTGTAGCTACTTGCTGCTGATGCTCCAGACAGCTCGGGGTGGGCTCACTGCAACCATCTCCACCCAAGCTAAGGGCGAAGCAAGTCCCTTGGTGTTCCAGCAGAGGAACAGTTCTACTCTTCAAAAGACAAAATGCCTTGCTTGGTGCAGAGACATCCTTCATTTGCATGAAAGTGGACTATGGTTGGTGAACACACCCCTTTCTGTCTCTGTAGGCAGGGCTGCCAGGAGCAGCAGATAAGAAGTGGAAAAGCCACAGATGAGGCAGAGTCATGGGGTAGCCAGCCTCAACAGCAGTGGTCTGGAGTCAACCGCCAGCAGTAGGAACAGCAGCAGAGTCTCAGCCAGGGGGACACTGGTGGCCTTGGCAGTGGCAGAAAAGCCACAGAGCAATGGCTGAAGCCACTGAGAAGCAGCTAATGGTGGCAGTGACAGCCGATAGCAGAAGAGTGTCCATAGTGGCGGCGACAGCAGTGGCAGAAATGTCAACAGTGTCTTAACTGAAGGTCTGAAACACTCAGGGGCCAGAGCTGTACCCTAGCCACTGACCAGGGCTACTGAATCTTCATGTCCTAAGTGAATATAAAATCTGATACACCTGTCAGAACAAGACCAAAGGTCCCCGCAAGAACTGTAAACTGAAGGGCACCACCCGCTGCTACTCTCAGCTGACTGATGCTGCTACTTGTTCCAGTCAAAGGCTGGGGTTGGCACAAGCTTTCAAGGACCTCACTGGAAAGGCATCACCTTATTCACCATGGTTTCTATCCGGGTAGACCAGAAGGCTCTCAGCCTCCTGATTGGTGGCAGAGACATTTATAGCAAAGTCCATAGAGGTTTAGATTTGGGACATACACCTCATCCGGTGGGACCCTGTGACCTCTCCAGCACCTGATTTTTTTTTTTTCTCCAATTTTGGCTTCCAGTTTCTCTGATCTGTCTAAATCTATAGACTAGTGGCTATAGTCAAGTTGGATGTCCAGCCACAGACATGCTCTGGGAGTCGGCAGTCTCCTGGCAGGGCCCAGCACAGTCCAGGTGCCTTCTCTGCTCTTTGTTACTTCATGCCTTACCTTGAACAGGATCTTCTCTTCCTGTTGCAGTTTTGAATGTCACAGCTGAGGCCATTGGTTTGAAATCTTCTTTTTAAATACAGATTTTCATTTGAGTCCCATTCCCCAAATTCACCTGTGTGCCTTCAAGGTATATTCCATTTAGGTGACTTTAGACTTTTTCTCTTAAAATGTTTGACCCGTGTATAACTTAGAGATGTGTTTTCAGTTCCTGAGCATTTGGTGAGTTTTCTAGCGAACTTCCTTGGTTTACTACCAAATCCCATTATGGTCAGAAAAGATTTGGTTTTATTTTTATTTATTTATTTATTTATTTATTTAATTTATTTTGCAAAATCTAAATCCTTCTAAATCTGTTAAGACTCTTTCCTGGTCCAGAATAAGCTCTGTTTTGGTAAATATCCAATGTGCACTGAGAATAACATACTCTAATCTGTTGTCAGACAGTGTCCTGAGTGTCAGTTAATAGCATCTTTCAAGCCGTCAGGAGTCTCACACATCCCCTGCCTGCTTGTTTTAATGGGTCATTGGAAAGGGGATTGCCACCGTGGGTGTCTACCTCTCCAAATGACTCTATTCCTTTTTGCTTCATATGACCTTGGACTCTGTCATCATAAAATCTGGGGGTCTTTATATCTTCTTGATGAGTTGTGATGGCTTTATCAAGGCAAGATGTCCTTTTCCACTGGCTATAGTCTGTACTCAAAGATTTGCTTTATCTGAAAGTAGCTTTATTTTGACTAGCATTATCAAGGTAGATCTTTTAAATGCCATTTTACTTTTAATTTATGTCTTCTGCATTTTTTAAATGTGTCTTTTGCCTGTAGGAGGAGGACACTGCCATGCCCGCTGTGGAGGTTAGAGAACAATCTGTACTGCGGAGAAACCGGAGTTTCAGGTGATTGTGAGGTGCCACGTGGGTGCTGGGAATAGAACCGGGGTACCCTCAAGGACAAGTAATCTTGATTGATGACTTATCTCTCCAGTCCTTTTTTTTTTTTAATCTATAGAATCTCCATGTTGTCTCCATGTCCTATAGTGGAGAGCCACTGCTCACAAATTTGTCTATAAACCGGTCCCCAAGGAAACTGTACCACGAAGCCAGCTCCACGATTGTCATGGAATAATGTCCTCCAAAACTTCCTGCCAACCTGGCTGGCGGACAGGAGCGCGATCGGAGTTAAGCCTCAGACTCTTTGCGCTGATCTTCAGGTCTCTCCACTTCTGACCTTGACCCCTTGCCCCTTTACCTTCTTCTCTCACCCCTCTTTCACCTGCCACCCCTGAGACCACCTCTGAACGTTGACACAGACTGCATATTTTATTCTAAAAATCTCTTTCCCTAACTTCATCCAACGGGCCAACTCTTTCATTAACTGAATGCCTGCATAGAATCCCAGTTATCTGAAAAGCCCTCTGGACACAAAGCATAAGGACAATGCGGGCTGAAGGAATAGCTGAGCCCCTCCTTACCTCCACTCTCTTACAGCTGGTGTGCTCTCTTTGCTCCTTCTGGGCCTTGGCACAATTTTCCTGGTATATTCTACTTATGCACGTTCAAATCTTACTATACATTGTCAGTACTTTTGCTTTATAATGAGTCAATTATCTTGTAAAGAGATTTAAATAAAGAAAATGTATTTTTCATATCTACCCATGCTCTTGCAAATTGCAGTGATTTTCATTCTTTGTGTAAGTTCGCATTCTCATCTGGTGGTGCTTTCTTGATGTTGGAAGAACGCCATTTAGCACACCTCCACCCCACCTTGGGCTTGAAATCCATGCTCCTAAGAGCTGTGGCAGGCTTGGGGTAGAAGGACTAAGCACATTACCCCTACCCTGGGGCCTATCCCATGGGGTCCTCTAGCCCTCTCTGAGGCCACTCCCAATGGAGGTCAGTGTCATCCAGGAAGGGACCCTTGCAGCTTCTGTCTGCTGACTATAGCTAAGTTGTGATCCATGGATTCTTCCAAGATGGCACAGGAATTTCCAGCCAAGGACTTGTGCAGGAGAGGCCACAAAAGACAAAGCCAACCTTCTGGTGTCCCCCCAACTTCCCACACCCTCCCATGAGTTTCTACAAACCAGAGTTGGACAGGAAGAAATCCTGCCCATTTGGGTTGAGAGGCCCCATCCCATCTCCAGTCCTGAAGCTATCGAAGCCACAAACTGAGGAGCAATGGCAGGCAGAGCCCACTGCCCTGGGCACCCCTGATCTGTGCCCAGGACACAGGGAGCTCACTCACACTCCATCTTTGTCTTGTAATGAATTGGAGTGGTTCTGCTGGGACAGAGCAGCACAGAGAGGACACAGCCATCAAGCTGTGCACCTAACCTTTGACTTGGCGGGATTATTAGTCACCTGGGTCCCCTGCTTTTCCGCCTAGAGTCACCAGGGGCTGGAGGCTGTTCTCGAGGCTGTGGGCATCTGTCTCAAGGCCAGAATGGAAGTCTATTGCTGCTTTCTTTTTCTCTCCTCTCTCTCCATTATCCTTGGTCCTCCCTAGCTGCCTGTCACTTCTTTCAGTAGAGGAGTGCATCTCAGAACACCATCTTTAACCAGGACCTAACTCCTCTGTCCCAGACTCCAGCACAGGAGCTTCTGAAGGGAGCCCTGGCTGGAAATGTCTATCGCGTTGTGAACCCAGGTTCATTCCTATAGGCTTATTCTACACGGTTCCCACCCTTCTGGTGCCTGTCGAACACCTACACAGGAAGGAGCCACAGCATGCGAACGCTGTGCCTAGAGCGACTTCTTACGTAGCTAAGTGTTCTTACAGATGCACTTAAAACTGCCATCGCCCAACCTGATGGAAAACAGTACCGTTCACACTGGCAGTTGAAAAGCCTCATTTCGAGGAGTATTAATAGCTGATAAAACACCCCATTACATGACAAGACTTTTCAGCCTTGAGGAGCACACTTTATGTGGTAGTGTGTTTGCTGGCGGTTTCCCATCCACCCCAGCTTGTACAACACAGGTTCCATGCCTTTACTTTCCACCAGGGTTGATAGATTCCTTCGCTGGTTCTGCAGGGGGAAGCCAGCTACGACGAGGCTGAGGAACACTCAGCTCAAGGAAGTACTGATTACGAGAGGAACTTCAGAAAACCTGAGCATGGAGGAAGAATTAACTAACTCCTCTAAAAGTGAAGAAGGCAAGGCGGTGGGAGGGCACTAAGCAGGGGAGGGGATCATTGACCCCTCGGGGGAGCAGGAGAAGGGAGGGGCAGAGTCCAAAAGTCTGAGCAAGAGGAGGATGCTCCTTCCATGAGCAGTAAGCTAGGTGGCCCTGAGTCTGGGAGAGAGATGTGTAAGGAGGTGGCAGGGTACCAGGGAGCTCAGGGTCAAGAACCAGGATTTTGCTGTGGACTGGTGCTGGCTCCCCTTTGGGAGACTCTGGGCACAGCAATGGCCCTTTACCGGCTGGGCATACCCAGCACTGAGAGAGAGGTCATGATGGCAGCTGTGCTACCCATGTCTAAGGACGAAGAGGTTCATTTCCACAGGTGCTGAGGACTGGCATGGAGCCACGCCTTGGCTCTCTGGGTGGGCTGGGCTCACCTTGATAGAGCAGACCCCAGCAGCTTTATCACTGTCTCAAAGTGCCTGGCCTCACGCATCATGCAAAAGTGGCCAACACTCAGTTGAATGAAGTGTGGACTCAGTGTCATCCAGGTCCCGCTTAGGTCCACTGTGAGTCCCAACATCCAAGTCTGCAGGCCAAGCTCTCCTGTGTGTTGCCTGCCTGAGGCCAGGCAAGAGCAGGGATCAGAGGCAAGCAGGCTTGGGTTCAAATCCCCATCTGTCGTCTAATGTAACTTAGCAGAAAAACAATTACATTTGGATCACAGTGCAAGGATAAGTCCATTGTGGTGCGGAAGTGAAGACAACAGAAGCCTGAAGCAGCTGGACACACACTGTACCCATAATCAGAAAGCAGAGAGAGATGGATGTGTACTTCCTTTCTCTGCTTCTCTGGTCCAAAACCGCAGCCGGGAAATGGTGCACCCATAGTCAGTGACTCTTCCCATGACAAGTAACACAATCAAGATAACACATACACACACTAAGACATGGTCCGAGGCCTATCTTCCAAGTGATTCTAGTCTGTCAAGTTGACGAATACCACCCCAGATGCAAAGTCATGCTGGACTGAGTGCTCTCAATGAACTCCAGGATAGCCCATTTCCAGTCACGGAGTTTCTCCTGCCCCTTTTACAGGTGGATGAACTTAGGGGGCTCTAGGCAAGCAGCAAGCTCTCCAAGTCACCCCCAGGTCAGAGCTGGGATAACCCACTACCTGACTAATGGGCTAGCCTTGTGCCTCTTCCCCTCTGCCCTGGGCTCCTCTCAACTTCTTCCTTCTTGGTCTCATGATAGAGCATCCTGTCCCCAGAGCCATCTGTCACCTACCTTCCTCTCTGGCTGGGGTGCTCCTTCCCAGGAAAGCAACAGAAAGAACTCCTTTTCACTTCAGTGAGTGAAAAGGGCCCAGCAGAGCCAGCGGCCCATTGCATCCCCATGTCCTTGCTCTGCCCTCAGGGAGTTCAAAGCCCTCTGGTCAATGGTCAAGCTATGCTTGGCCAGGCTTGGGCTCTGGACTGAAGCCCCGGCCATTTCTTTACATAGTCGGTCCCTTTGTTGGGAAAGAACGAGGACAAAGCCTCACGAGCGGTCACATAACACCAGTTTAGGCTCAGTGTCAGCAGCAATGGGACAGGTAGCCCTGACTAGTGCTGATATTGTCCTTTTTATTGTCATTTACAGGGCTGCCAAGAGGAGGCTTTTATGTCCCTGTGGGAAGGTGATTAAGGCTCACTCCTGGGACATTTCTATTCTTGGGGTATTTATTTGGACTCCACAGTTCTTAAGCTGATCATGAGACCCCAAAGTGGTTGTGGGGTCTAACAAGCTGTGCTGAGCTTATCGCAGAACTTCCTCAGTTCTGAGGTCTGGCCTACACAAATGACTCTGTGAGATTCTCGGATAGTAACAACATGCTCAGAGTCCATGAGAGAAGCTCAGGCTCCGGGAGTCCAGATACTGCAGAGGCCCAAGGGAGACACAGTGAGATCTGAAATTTGCCCCTGTGAGAGGTCTCAGGCCTTCCTCTACCTCCGTATCTGCAGGGGAAGGTTGGGCTGAGGGTCTCAGGTTCCTCTCCACATTAAAATGCAGTGTCCGGGGCTGGTGAGATGTCTCTGTAGGAAAAGGCACTGCTGCCTAATAAACACACACACACACACACACACACACACACACACACACACAATCTCAGCATCCCCTCTGAAGAGGTTTAGCAACCTGCTGCAGATTTGACTGTAGGGATGGACAAGTAATTCGCTTCTCATTCTCCAGAGAGACAGCCCGGGGGTCTTGGTCCACAATCAAAGCTTTGGCTTCTGCTCCCCTCCCCTAGTGAGCAGGCTGCTCACCCTGGCCCTCCTGGCCCAGAGCCAGCCTCTCCCTAACTGCTGCCCCACTCGTGATTGGAGAAGAAAGCCACTGATGAGCTCGGCTAGAGGTGGGTGATAAGCACCCAGCCTCTTACTCAAAGAAGACCACAGGCTCCCTCGGCCCAAAAAGGCCCCTGAGCTAACAGTGTTATTCCACCCTCATCTCACCATCCATAAACTTCTGTCAACCCATGTGACAGAGCAGCAAATGGAGGCTCAAGGTACAAGACCTACCCAGTGCCACTCAGTCATGGGCAGAACCAAGCAAGACTTGGGGTGCCATAGCCTCTTTGGGGTCTCCTCTCAAGTTCTCACTTTTCCCACCTTGTGTGTCCTCACGCACACACACACACACACACACACACACACACACACACACACACACACACCACCACCACCACCACCCATTCACAGAACTTCTCTCCAGTTCCCTTTAAACAGACCAGAAATGGGCTTGTTTTCCAATTGGCCTCAACCTGAGCAGTAATGTCCATGAAATAAAGCTTTGATGTGCTAATCGCTTGGTTTTTTTTTTCTTCCCCTCTGATGCCCATTAAATTAAATACATGACTGGTAAAATAGAAAATGTTTACCCGTGCCTGACCCAGTGTCTCTCTCTTATCCCTAGTGAGCAGCCCATTCCCGGGAGGCTCTGGGGGAAGAGGAAGCTCTGGGGAAGGAGGCAGGAGAAAGATGGAGGCCCAGCCCATCCTAATGCCCCCACAATGACTGGCAATACACCCAGTGACCTGAACTGCACAGCCACTCAACTCTCCCCTGCCTGGCTCCCCACTCCCTGGCTCTCCCCTCCCTTGTTGTGAAATGGATATTAGATTCTAGAGCCCCCCCCCACCCCAGCTAGTTCCCAAATAATTGAGACAGAGACTTTACATTTATACAATTGTCAAGGCACAATAACTAGGCAGATATCAACTCTCTAAGCTATTTTGCTATTTCCCAGATACACACCCCAAGTTACTTGCCATAATTGGTCCTGCCTGGGCAGCCCTCAGGGCCACGTGCTCACGGTCCATACTGTCCCTCTCATTCTCTCCAGCTTCCCCTCCTGCTTCATGGTCCCCATCTGACTCCAAGCCCTGGAACCTAAGTTCTGCCTGCTTCTCTTCTGCCCAGCCATAGGCTGTCAGCAACTTTAGGTAGCCAATCAGAGATTAGCAAGCAAAGTCTACACAACATCACTTGGTATATGTGAGAATGGTATGTGTGAGAATCTGGATAGCAACCAGCTCTTGGGGAACAATATTTAGCATTTGAATGCATGGCTCCAGACCAACCCTCAACACTCCCTGACCCTCCTCCCATCACTGGCTCCCCACTCCCGGCCGGCACCTTGTCATGCCTCACACCATTTTCTATGTGGTTCCACTAAGGATGCCAGTCACAACGACAGAGTGGGGTGGGGCCTGTTAGTATTCTGCAACAACCTTCTGGTTACCTAGCAACAATGACATCATGTATCGCCCAGCCAGGTGGCCACACCTGGGGGCGTGGTTATTACCTGACCTATAAAAGGACCACCAGACACGTGTTCACTCTCTTATTCCGCTACTCTCCTACTCCTCTACCCTCTTATTCCTCTCACCCTCTTACTCTCTATGGGGCGCCCTACCCCTCCTCCCCTTTCCTCCTCTCCCTCTCCCTTCCCCATCTTGGCCCACGCCTGTTCTCCCTTCTCCCCTAATAAACCCCTTTCATAGTAAACCTGTTGTAAGCCTCATCTTATTTTTTATTTCTAATAGGGCCCACACTTTACAAAGATGGAAGAGAGGCACAGGGAAAAGCTGTGAGGGGCTGGAGACCTGGAAAGGTGTGGAAAAGAGGTGTTTCCTCCTAACATGGAGGTGGAAGTTTCTTATCAGGAACACTCAACAGCTCCTTCTCCAGGAGGAAGTGCAGCTCAATTCTACACCCTGTGACTCCTGGGCCTGAGCTCTGCCCCTCACACTCTGCTCCATCCCAGTCTCCACCCAGAGACAAAGACTGTGCCCAGATTTCCGAAGTGAGCACCTAAGGCCCACAGGCAGTCATGTGACCACATACGCTCAGCATGCCTGAGGCCCTGACGCTTTGCCCTTCCATATCAGGGCTTGATGCATCAGTCAGTGGCCCACTCTGGTACTTATGTCGGGGTCTTGCAGACATCTCTGCTTGGATGTCCCCAGCACCACCACTGCCCACCAGACTGTAGAAATTTTAGCTCAGAATAATATCCTATATCTGGGAACAAAGGACTCAGCCTATAGGGACAAGAGAGGGAAAAGAACAAGATCCCACTTGGGGTACTCCTGACTGCCAAAGGGTCTGGACATACCCAGGCCAACGAGGCTAATGACACCCCTCTCACTGATGGAATCAGAGAAGAATCAATACCCCTAGATCGAGGGTTAGCCTTCTCAGAAGAGACTACAGACCATTGATTTATTCCATGGGAGAGGTTGCCGGGATGAAGGAAAACAGGTGTCATGCTCCAACATGGCCAGGACTAAACCATCTATGTAGCCAGATCTGAGCTGACTTGATACTAGGGGACCAGAAGCCCATCTCCTGAGCATAGGGAGCACCCCACACATACTCCCTGTTGCCTGCTGGCTGGTTTTATGTTAAACTTGACATAATCAAGGGTCATGGGAGCCTCAGCTGAGAAAATGCCTCCATGAGATCCAGCTGTAAGGCAGTTTCTTAATTAGTGATCAGTGGGGAGGACCCACAGCCCATGGTGGGTGGTGCCATCCCTGGGCTGGTGGTCCTGGGTTCCATAAGAGAGCAGGCTGAGCAAGCCATGGGAAGCAAGCCAGTAAGCACCACCACCACCACGCCCCCCCCCCCATGGCCTTTGCATGAGCTCCTGTCTCCAGGCTCCTGCCCAGTTTGAGTTCCAGTTCTGGCTTTCTTCCGTGACGGACTACTGTGTGGAAGTGTAAGCCCAATAAACCCTTTCCCCTCCAACTTGCATTTTGGTCATGGTGTTTTGTCACATTGATAGAAATCCTAACCAAGATAGCAAGCAGTCTTATGCTCATCCTATGTGGGATTTGGGCTCATTTCACAGCCAAAGTAGCGAAGGCCCAGAGAGAGCCAGCAGGGAGCATCAGAGAGAGTGGAAAGGATAGACCTACTGAAACCACAGGCGGGATGCCACAGTCTAGCTCAGGTACCTCCATTGTACCCCACACTCTCCACAGGTGCACAGAATTTAGCACCTGCTCTCTTCCTCTAGTCTAGGGCCTGGCACACAGATGTCTGCCTCAACTCTTCTGCCTGTAAAATGGGTCTAAAAACAGATTACAATGAAGGTGAAACTAAAAATGTCTCTAACAAGGGTGTCTAACCTTTGACATTACAACTTGATACTGCCATCTACAAGTGTATTGGGCCACATTCACAGCCATCCAGGGATGAGAGTAGCCATTGGGGTAGGACAGACCTGCTAGCACCTGAAAAGTACCTAGAAAATGGTAGCTCTAGAGACCCAGAGCTGTCCTGACCTAAGTCTCCAGATACTGAGTGCAGTGATCAGAGCAGCCCCTCCCATGCTGTCAATGCCTGAGGACCCCGGAGCTCAGTCACCAAGCTTCCTGGCCACTGGCAGCTGGAAAGGAGGCTCATGGTCTGGGGGAGCAGAAAGGCCCATGTTAATCGCATTGCTTCCCAGAACAGATGGGATGTTAGGACTCCCCCACACCCATTTTTTCACAGCGCTTTGGTCCGGGAGATAACTGTGTAATTAAAATGAGAAACACAAGCAATCCTCTTAGTAAGACTTAACCACCTTCCCTCCCTTGTAAATCTATTAATGAACCGTAATTGCAAAAACAGATCCTTTATTGGAACATGGTAACCAATTCACTGTGCGGCGATGAGGGCCCCAAGACCTGCAGACAGAAAGAAGTATATATTAATTAGCTTAAGTCTTTATCTATATAAAAATCAAGAAAAACAAAAACATGGGTTGCAAAGCGATTTTCCATCTGCCAATACACAGTGGCCACTCGGGGGAGATGCCAGGTTTCCTGGTTTCTGGGATTTGTTTATAACCTTTGGTTAATCAAACCTGGAGCAGCAAGAGATGTGGTAATTACACGGGGAGGGTAGATGTCATGGGAACCTGCAGCAGATGTGGGAAGAATTGGAACGAGTCAGCACAGAGGATTGGGGCAGATAGACCTGGAGAAACCAGCCAGAGCAGGAGGCTGTGACCTTTCAGGATTAATCCCATGGGGCCACTGTGAGCCAGACTGGCTTACTGGTACAGAGATTCAGCGTAGGGTGGGCTGCCTAGGAGTCAAGCCCAATATGGGTGACAAGGGTCACTGAAGGGTGTAAGGGACATCAGAGAGGAGACAGAGCCCAGGCTCAGCTGGAATGCACTCCAGCCTGCACCCATGGAGCACTCGGAGCCCAAGGCCATCTAGAGTCCATTCAGCCTCAGACACAGACATACGGGTCTTGCACATTCCATGTCAGACATCAGCTAAATGCCATCATTTGGTGTGACCTCCAGACCTCCTTGGCAGTCAGCCCTCTGCCTGAGGGTCACACTATAGCTTGAGAGGAGACTCACTGGCCCATTCAATAGGAAGGACCTGTGTGGGCACCTCACCTTCTGCGAGTGAGCTGTGACCCTCACAAGTGCCTATGGTGAAGTGTTAACCCTCAGTATGTCCGCGCTGACCTCGCTTGGAGTCGTGGCTTACACAGCCGCAACTGGGTTAAAATGAAGCCATTGTTAGAGCAGGCCGTCTGATTCCACAGGACCATGGCCTTGTCAAGAGGGAGAAGTTTGTCACTGAGTGATGCTTGTCAGGAGAACAGTAGCAAAGATGGAGGGGCCATAGGAACAATGTATCAGTTAGCCAAGGAATGCGAATGATGGATAGCTGTGGGGGAAACCAGCGGGAGGAAACTGGAGAGCCCTCAGGAGGGGCTGGGACATCTGAAATCCGTGCTGCAGGTGGCACTCAGCAGAAACTGCATCAGATCTACTTTGGAATGTGGACATTTAAGACCTACAAAATACAAATAGGCTTCAATGCAGAGTGGCAATGGATTAGGAAGTAAGGCTGTTAAATAAAAATTAAAGCTGTCATTGAAGGCAGAAGACAAATTATCTACGACATTTATTAGGCATCGACGTGTTTGCACATATGCATGACCTTGAACTCACAGGACCCTCTATTGTAGGGACCACTGTGTTCTTTTCTCATCAGCTGAAAACATTTGGGCTCATTTTAAAACAGCTTCCTTCCAAGGAGAGTTAGAGACTGCTCTAGGCATTGTGTTATGCATAATAATTCCTCAACTGGGATTTCAATTTTCGCAATGCCCTGAAGTCCAAAAATATTAAACAAAAAATACAGAGTAATTAATAAGTTTTAGATCATATGCCATCCTGAGTGGTGTGATGAAGCTCGTGCTGTTCTGCTTTAACCCACTGGGACATGCTACGCCTCTGTCTACAGAACCTGTGACGCGTGTGTCCCCACCCATTCGCTGTTCCGCATCCTCTCCTGTTGCCACATCGATAGTTTGGGCCCCACCGTGTTCAATGCAGGGTTCAGCATTTCCCAAAATTAACTTACAGACGATTTTCATTTTGCAGTTTGAACTTTAGCCTGTCACCATTTCATGACTTCTAAATTTTTTGATTCAGCCACCAAATATGGTTTAAGTGACTGGGGAGGAAAAAAAAAAAAAAAAACAAAGGATGATCTGTCTCGTCTCTTTTTAACCTCTCCCGTTCTGCTCTTTCCCCCACTCGTGGAATTCCAAGCCTTCTTCCACCACCAACTTCTTTTCCTTCGGAGAACTTGCGTTGTTTGAAATTCCATGCACTTGCCAGTGACAAGTTCCATCCTAGGATAGTTTTCTTTTCCCTTTTATTCTGGGCCATCTTTTATTTACTTTCTTCTTTTGCCGTCTAGAGGATTTGTAGTCGGCACATCTTCTCTTTGTGTGCTTGAAAACTGTTGTGCCACTTCGCGGGGGCCTTGCTGGTTTCGAGACAGACACCTGCAGTCATTCAAATTGTAGCCTACAAACACCACACAGCTTCTCTCTGACAGCTTTGGAGCCGTCTCCACTGTCTTTAGTTTTCAGGGTTTAATTCTGGTATGATTTGATGTGAATTTCCCTGGAGTTGTATTTGAGCTTCCTGACTCTGTAGGTTTATGTTTTGATTGAATAATAATAATAATAAAGTTAGCCTGTGCTTATTCAAATACCTTTTCAGTTTCGCACTCTCTCTCTCTTCTCTCCTTCTGAGACTCTAGTCATGTGACCATTGGCTACCATCCCATGGGTCTCTGAGAGCCCGATGTTTGTTTTCAAGACATTTTTCTCTCCATTGTTCATAACAAGTTGATTCTATTGGTCTATCCTAATTGGTTCCATCCACCACCCTCCTTCTCCTGTTGAATCAGCCACCATGGTCACTGTACAAAGAAAGTAAGGTAGGGGAAAGTTGGGGTTCTTATCCAAAGCCGCATACCTCTCTCAGGATCCACAGAGAGGCCCCTCCTCTGGCTGGGAGCCCGCCCAGGCCAGCCCCCTGTTCCCCTTCAGTCTCCCCAGCAGAGCTCAGTATGTCTGGAGGAGGGTGCTCCGTAGTGCTTTGAATGAGAACGTCTACTATAGAGTCTGATGCTTGAACACGTGGTCCCAGTCAGTGTTAACGTTTGAGAGGTTTGGCAGGGATGGCTTCGTTGAAGGAGGATGTCACTGGGGGCAGGCTTTGAGAGTTTACAGACTCTTGTCATTTCTCCCTCTGTTTCATGCTGGCTGTTCAAGATGGAGTCCTCAGCTTTCTGCTGTAGCCATCCATGCTTGCCACTTGCTGCCATCAAGTACACTCAAACTGCGTGGAACTATAAGCCCCAAACAAACCCTTCCCTCTCTATGTTTCCTTGGTCATGGTGTTTTACCGCAGCAATAGAAAGCAAACTAAGATACCTCCTAAGAAGGCAGGAAGCCCGCAGCCAGCTCCTGCTCTGAGGACATGGGTATCTGGTCACAATAATTTTGGAGCATCCACCGGGGAGAGGTGATCAGCAAAGCTTGCCCACCAGGTGCCCATTCAGATACTTGTGGGAACGGAGGGTTTGCTGATACCCGAATTGCTGTAGAGCATCCTGCCCGGAGAGACATGAGCGTTATGGAAGGCCAGAGCAGCAGCCAGGAGGACCATTGCTCTCAAATGGCCAAGCACTTGCCTTCCCCTGCTCTGCATCCTATAGCCATTGATGGTACTGTGGGGGATGCTGATACCAGAGACAGGAGGGTACAGGGGAACTCCCACGTGCACCATGAGGTTCCTGCCAGTCATGGATGTTTGAGCATAAGTGAGTACCTGTGTGATCATGTGGCATGCGTGCTTTGGTCTGTTCTTGCTGCTGTGACAAACAGTCTAGGTGGCCCAAGCGACACACATTCATAAGCGGTCAAACTGCAAAAAGTGTGTGGAAAAGATTTCGTGCATGAGATAGTATGCTTGTGTAAAACTGGGTGTGAGACCTGTGTGCCTATATATGGTTGTGGAGGGGATATCATGAGCACGTGCTTGTGATGTTATATGTACCTGATTGTGTCTGAAGCTGCGTGTGACTATACGTGCAAGGTGATACCTACAGAGTTGAATGCGTGTGACACTGAGGGTATGTATGAAACTGCGTGTCTGCATGACATTTTGTGTGTGATTTCGTGGGAGCCACGGAAGGGAAGAGTCAGGAAATGTCACTTTCTCTGATGCTTAGGGAGCCCCCTGAGGAAGAACAGGGTTTTAAAGAAAGCCCTACTCGGAGAAGCAGTGACTTCAGTGACAACTGGAAGGTGGCCTCCAGAGGGTCTTGCTGTGTGACGCAGCATGTCCCCTCTGTTCTGGATCTCTGTCTTCCTATGTTTAACCAACATCATTCCACCTCATGGCTAGTGGAAATTATTACCACCTCCCAGAGGGACTCTGGGCTCGGGAAAGCCAGGCTGAGCATGGCCTGGGCCAGTGTTTGGGTGTCTTTCATGATAGACAGGGGGCTTGGGATGAAGCCTTACAGAGAAGACAAAGGCCCCTGCTGCTCAGAGCTGAGGCGGTACTCGCTGAGCTGTGCCTTTGCCGAGGCTGACTCGGAAATACTTAAGTTCGTCAGCCTATATGTGTTACACTGCTGATTTGAAGGAGCCTCCAACAAACGTTCCATTTGGTGGGAGGCTAAAATAGACAGAAATAAAAGTCAGAGTGGCCAGGCCAAACCTGCTGCAACAGGATCCAATCTGCAGATGAGCTTAGAGTTTGGAGAGATGATCCAGGTTGGGTCAGAGACAGAGCCCCAGCCCTGGGAACTGCAGCTACAAGGGTTTGGCCAGGCCTCTGAGGGAGCTCTGGTCACAGGTGCCAATGTCTTGGGAGTCCTGGGAGCCTGTCAGTTCCTGGAGTAATTCCAGGTGACAGACACCCAGCCTACTGTCCCCTTGTCGCTTGCATTCAGTCTCCGCAGGGCCTCCCCTGGGTTCTGAGGTTCAAGTTATTCTTCTTTTTCCATTTTCATGTATGTGTGTGTGTAGTGTGCATGTGTTGAGGCATGATAGTGTATCTGGGTACATACACTATCATGTGTGCATGTAGAGGCTCCTGGTTCATTTGCTCTTCTGTCTTATTCACTGGGGAGAGGGGTGTCTTTGACTCAGTTAGTCTGGATACCCAGCTTGGTCAGGGGATCCCTATCTCTGCCTTCTGAGGCTGGCATGACATGCCTACCCTACACAGCATTTACATGGGTTCTGGGGATCAATCTCGGGTCCTCTTGCTTTGTGCTGCAGCTGAGCCATCTCCTCAGCTTAGTGTCTTAGGGTTTCTGTCGCTGTGAAGAGACACCACACCACGGCAACTCTTACAAAGAAAAACATTTCCCTGGGGCTGGCTTACAGTGCAGATGTTTAGCCCATTATCATGGTGGTGGGAAGTGTGGCAGCGAGCAGGCAGACACACCTACCTGCTTTGGACAGCTTTGGAGTCCTACCTCTGGATCAGCAGGCAGCAGGGACAGAGAGAGAGAGAGACTGGGCCCAGTCTGTTTTAAGCCTCAACAGCCACCCCCCACCGTGACCCACTTCCTCCAAGAAGGCCACACATCTGATAATAGTGCCAGGCCCTCAAGACCTAAACCACCACAGCCAGAGTTCATGTTCTTAACGCCGGATGCTACTTCCCAGACCGAGCACCCTTCAGCATGGAAGGAGCTGGAGTCTTCAATATTGGGGTTCCCAGGACGACACAGGCCTGGAATCGCTGCCTTCAGGTATCAGGCAGCAGATGGCATAAACATGAACCCTGAAGAAGAAACCCAGGGTGAGTCCCAGAGTCGCCTAGGAGAGTGTCCAAGGCGGACCAGAACCGGAACAGGGTGGCCCTGGGGTGCCGGGATCACAGAGGGAAGGGGTGTGGGGGTGCACCGGCACTGCGAACGTCTCTGCCCCTTGGCTGGGCTGCACAGACTGCCAGCGGAGACGCCGACAGTGCGGAAGAGATGCTTCTATTCAGGTTATTCAGGTGTCTCGTGTGTTACTGTGCGGAGGCGGCTGCAGCAGCTAATTGTGATCCACTGTCTCTGAATGGGGGTAATTGCTAGGAGTTGCCAATACTCCACATTATTCTCTGGAAGACAGGGAGGAAGAGAGGGGCTGTCAGGCACTGCCCCGACAGTTGGAGAGGTATAATAATGTCACAGAATCACCAAGTGACAGGCAGGCCACTGAGTCCTCAGGGGCGACCTGGTCAGATTTTTTTTTCTTCTTTACTTACCTTGCCTCACACATGATAACCATAGCTATTTCTGGGGATCTTTACCACAAGTGTATCACAAGGCTCCACCTGGGGATCTGGAAATATCCATAACCTCAAAAGGCTTTGTGCTGGGAAAAATCAAAACCTCTAGCCTGGAAAGTGTGAAATGTTAACTATTGCAGCCACAGTCCTCCTGCTGGCCTGGGGGTGGACATCCGAAGCCCTTCCTCCTGTCTGGGCACACCCCTGAACCCAGAAGACGCTTAGCATCTTCACCATCCCCCATCCCACCTTTCCCAGCTTGGGTAAGCATATCTAGAGGTCTGAGTGGCAATGGCCTCCATAGGCCCATGTATTTGAATGTTTGGTCCCCAGCTGGTGGGACTGCTTGGGAAGGATTAGAAGGTGTGGCCTTCTTGGAGGGGGTGGGTCACTGGGGGTGAGCTTTGAGGTTTCAAAAGCACATGTCATTCCCAGTTAGCTCTACTCTGCCTTGTGCTTGTCATATATGATCAGAATATAAGCTCTCAGCTACCCTTCCAACGCCATGTCTACCTGCCTTTCCCACCACTCAACAACTCACCCTCTGAAACCGTAATCCATCCAAAGAGCTTTTTCTTCTATAAATTGCCTTGGTCATGGTATCTTATCCCAGCAATAAAAGCCATAATTTAGACACCAGGATTCTACATTCCATTTCTCCCAGATCAACTTCTGGAGCTTCCACGTGTGACAACAGAGGATATTTGCTGTCCCGTGCATGACTTACTGCCCTCGACACCCCTCCCCTAGGTTCATGTGTGTGACCACAAATAACGACTTCCATCCTTTCCATGGCTCGGTACTAGTCCACTGTGGATCTGTACCACATTGTCATCCTCTGCATCCCCCGGCCCTCCTTTTCACTGTGTGTCTTTTGAGAGAGCATCTCACTAAGTTTTCTAGTCTATGCTTGAACTTAAGAACACCCTCCTGCTTCAGTATCCTAAATAGCTTAGATTATAGGACCAGGATGAACATAAGGTTTTTAATGGGTTAAATATTCGTTTTGCTCTCAGATAAGTCTGGATATAAGAAATTGTTTTGATTTGACTCTGAACCATCTCCCATGGCGTTAAGCACCTATTCTCCATCTGGGCTACTATTTAGGGAGGTCATGAAATCTTCAGGAGGCAGCGCCTGGCCAGCAGAGTTAGGCCACTTAGGACTGAGCCTTTGAGTGCCATAGCCTTGATTCCTGCTTGATCCCTCTGCTTCCCGGGCTCTGTGATGGGAGGTACCTCTGCCACGTGCTCCCATACTATACCGGACTGAGACTCTCTGGAACCATGAACTTCCTGTGATTTGTTTCTGTCAGGGATTCATCCAAGTCCCACATTCTTTCTTTGATTGCCATCCACAGTGACATATAACTTCTACCTGAAGTTTGCCTCGTGGTAACATAATAGCTGCTAGAGGTCCAGCCCACGACAACTGCATTTCCACCAGAATAAAAAGAGGGAAAAGAAACAGAGCTGGGGGCAAGATTCCAATTTAACAAAAGCACTCTCCTTAGAAGCTGGCCCTCTCCCTCTACTCACGGTTCACTGACCATCCCCACCTGCAGGCATCAGGGCACCAGGCACAACAGGATTGGCTTTTTCTTACTGAAGAAGAAAGGAACACTGGATTCTGGCAAACCTTCTATCATCTCTCCTACCAGTAAACGTGGGGGAGGGGGGCAAAAGTAGAAAGAACCTGGCCCTAGAGGCTCTCCTGGGAGGTGAGTCCCTTTGTATTTAAATCCCTGTTAGAACAATAAATCTTAGAAAAACAGTAACTGATGCTTGTTGCAGGGGGGAGGGGAAGGTTTTAATGTAAAAATAGAAAAGTCGAAATCCCCTTTAATCCCATCATCTAGAGATTCAGGAACTGCTGACATTTTTTGCATGCCTGCTTCAGGGAGTTCTCATCCTAACGCTATCTATTAGAATGTGCTCCATAACCAAACGGTAGGTTTGGATGTGAAATCCGCCCCCCCTACATTGGAGCCCCACCGAGGCTCTTGTATGCTCTATTTCCAGCTGCTGTCTCCATACTCTTGGGGAGATTGCAGAGCCTTTAGGAAGCGGAGCCTGGGGGAAGTGGTTTGGGGGAGCAGGCCTTGAGGTTGGCGGCCTGCCCTGCTTCCAACTCCTCTCTGCTTCCTGATCTGCCGAGAGATGAGCAAACAGCCTCACAAGTCTGTGGTCACAGCCACGCATGCCTCCCCCTCATGACTGCATCCTCAAACCATAAGCCAAATAAATCCTTCCAGCCTCAAGTTGCTTCTTGCCAGGCATTTGGGCACAGCAAAGAGAAAAGAAGCCACCCCCGCACCACATCTTTATGCTGTTGTGGTTGCTTGTTTTTGTTTTTGTTTTCTCATTCTTGTCAGCGTTTTCCCAAGGTAAGTTACTTTGTAAACTGTCTTTTTCACAGCCACATAGCATTCCATCATGTGGCTGTTGGATACTATAGCTAGTCCCCCAATGTAAGGCACCTACATGGCTGCCAGATACATTTGGTCATTGTTGATGTTGTGCAGACAGCTGACCCCACATAGATCTCTGTCTCCATCTCTGAGTACTCCTTCTGATAGCTTTGTGGACTCAGGACACTAGGTGCAGACATTTCTTAAAAATTAAAATTAAAAAAAAACCCACTAAACTGCTGACCAGACATCTTCTTAGGTTCCCATTCTCCACACAGGGCAAGGAGCACCCTCCCTCTCAGTCTTCAGTTACCAGGAGCATCTGTCTCTGCCTCAACCTCCCCTCCTTCCCACTGCAGAAAGCACAATGGAAAAGCCGATATTCGGAAATAGCTAACCCCGTATTTATCTCTAGGCAGTTTAAAAAGTCAACATAATTACTCGAGTCCCATTACATTTAATTTGCAGCCAATCTTGCCTTTCGCAGGAGTCAGGGCACCATGTGAGATGGAGCTGCTTAGACACAGAGCAGCCACAGCCCAGGCTGGCGAGGCGGCTCCAGGCCTTTCCAGAGCAGGGACCTCCTCTTCCGAGTGGGATGCTGGCGCTGTGGACTCCGCTGCTCTCCTTTGCACTGTTTGTGCACTGACCACCTCTCTGTCCTCCTCCTCCTTCCTCCATCACGGGGTGCTGCCCCGTGTCTAGAAGGTGACCAACCCAGTGGACAAGGAAGCCCAGAATCCAAGGAGCTCTCACCAGGATGATGGAAGGGAGTGGATCAGAACTGTAATGGCCATGGACCCCAAGAAGGCCCTGGCAATGCTGAGCTTGCAGGGGCCTCCTCTGTGGGCTTTGGCCTTGTGAGCCTTTGCAGCTCAGGCTTCTGACCTCGCTTCAGTCCCTGGAGTCCCCTCAAGCTAGAGAGCTGCCCACCACAGAGAATATTGGCTCTCTCAAGACCAGCAACAAGAGACCTGCAAAGCAGACAACCCAAGAACACACAGTAGGGAGGGCTCAGGTGGACTTGCAGGAACAAAGGGGCCAGATAGGCAAAGTGACCAGGTGACTCTGCTGACTCCAGCTGGGGGCTAGTGAGTGTCTGCTCCTCCCCACGTGTCCTTCCTCACCTTTCGAGGGTTGGTCTAGTAAGTCCTGATGCTAATTCGCCCCACAGCAGTTTTGGGGGATTTTAGGTTTGGGGGGGTTACTTTCTTTTTGGGGAGACAGCGTCAGTCTGTGTAGCCCTAGCTATTCTGAAACTTGCTCTGTAGACCAGGCTAGCCTCAAACTCAGAAATCTGGTTTTATTGTTATTGTTGTTTATTGTTTTTGTTGTTTTTGTTATTGTTTTAATCAAGGCAGGATAGCAAAGCTTAGGCCCTAAGGTTGCCCACCCTCCATTGAGTGTGGCCAGACCCGATGGCGCCATGATTGTCATGTGAGGACGGTGGCTGTAAGTGGCTGTTCCTATAACCGTCGCACATACCACACAGAGGCCCCATAGTCTGTGGAGACGGCCACAAGGAACTGTGGCATAATGACAACAAGCCAGAGACAGCTGGCCCAAGAAGCTCAGAGCTGCCAAAGGCACTGCCATCAATCTAGACCCCAATCAGAGGCCAGCCACCCCTGCCCACACCCCTGCCCATGGGACCAGGGGGTAACAAAAGCCTGTTCCTGAAAGCCACAGGACTTATACAGTTTTGTAATATTAGAAACTAATATTACACCAAAAGAAAGCACCTTGGGTGGGTTCACACCATATCAGGTCCCGTAGAGGAAGAGAGCTAACAAAATGGATGTATGTTAAGATGGGGAAGGAAGTATCCAATTGGCTTACAGGATCCTGTCTGAGCCGTCCAACAATGGCTGCCTGCATATGGGAATAACCAATAACCATGAAACTGGGTGCCCCGGCCATCCTGGTCTGGTGTTGAAGGCTTAGAGGACTCCTGAAGCTTAGGGGCCCAAGAAGCTGAGTCTGGATGCTAGCAGCAGCAGCAGCAGCAGCAGCAGCAGCAGCAGCAGCAGCAGCAGCAGCAGCAACAGCGTAGATCAACTTGCCAGCAAGATGAGACAGGAGGCAGGCAAGAAGCAAGAGTTTTCCTCTCTATTTCCTGATATGTGGGCCTGCGCCAAAAGGTGATGCTCTCACATTCAGGGTGGATCATCACACACCAGTCAATCTAATCAAGAAAATTGTCCTGGTCTACAGAGTGAGTTCCAGGACAGCCAGGGCTACGTAGAAAAACTCTGTCTTGAAAAATGTGGAAAAGAAAGAAAGAGACAGAAAAAAGAAGGAAAGAAAAAAGAAAGAAAGGAAATGAAAAAGAAAAAGAAAATCCTCCACAAATGTGACCAGAGATTTGCCTCTTGGTTAAAATTTAGTCAAGTTAACAGCCCAGGTTTCACCATAGAATACATGACAGTTAGCTTAACGTGGATCACCTAAAATTATAACAGACCTAAAAATTAGAACAAAAACTGCCAAATCTTAGAAGAACATCTAGAAAAAAAATCTTATCTTAGGTAAGTATTTCAAAGATTTGACAAAATTTCAAATCATGACTTATAAAAGAAAAATGAGCTGAACTCTGACAGAGAACTTAGCACATCTGATGTTGAGGGCTCAATCTGCAGCAGCTGCAAAAAAAAAAATGGAAAGAAAGAAAGAAAAAGAGAGAGAGGAAAAACAGAAGAGAGGGAGAGGGGAAGAGAAGAAGAGATGAGATGGGGGAGAGGAGAGAGAGGAAGTTCACAGCTGAAAGAAAATATTTGCAAATTACAGATCTCTGGACTACTGTCAGCATATGTAAAGAGCTCCTACAATTCAATAAGAATATATAACACAATTTAAAATAGAACAAAGATTTGAATAGATGTTTTTCCAAACAACCACGTGGCCAGCAAACACAGGAAGGAAATCAGCGTTCTTAATCCTCAGAGTAGCAGAAGTCAAAGCTGCAGTGGTGTCTGTAGCCAGAACTTTCCACTCTAGAACAGCTGCCACCAAGATGGCAAGTGATGCAGGCCTGGAGAGCAAAGCCTCACAGACTCCTGAGGTGACTCCTAGTGGTTCACAACCTCCCTAATGCTGTGACCCTTCAATACAGTCCCTCATGTTGTGGTGACCCACAACCACAAAATTGCATTGTTGCTACTTCATAACTGTAATGTTGCTGCTGCTATGAATTGGAGTGTAAATATCTGACATGTGACCCCTGTGAAAGGGTCAGTCGACCCCCATAGGGGTTGTGACCCACAGGTTGGTAACCGCTGCTATAGCCAGTTGGAAACAAGTTTGACAGTTCCTTAAAGATGCCTAAGAAACTCACCAAACAGCTGGATCGGAGTTCAAGACCCAGGAAAGGCCTGGAAAGACCAAGATTCAAAAACCCCTCCCAGGGGCTACAAAAGCAGTAAACAGCTGCCTGGAAAGGAGACTCTGAGCAGCTGGCACCTGGAAGAGACTCATCCTCACCTGTACTCCTGCAGGTGACCCTACATAAACCCATGGGCTCACCAAGTCAGACTTTGGTGCAATCGCTTTGGTGTGTCATCGTTTCCCTATCTAAGGTGAGCAGATGATTGTTCATTTCTCCGTAGGAAAAGTCATAAAGCAACTGTACCACAAACAAGCACACACACACCTTGCACACAGAGATTCATAGTGTGAACAGGCATAGTGGGTCCCAATCAGTGAATACAAAGTAGTCAGTGGAATACTACCCAGTCATAAAAATGAACAGAGTCCTGGACATACCACTGAGTAAACC